>OX438870.1:8340664-9008521 GCA_949315895.1 Anania crocealis
GATTATGTTTTCTATGTTTATCAGATAGACATCGGCGTCTCAAATGCAAAGCGCAAGTATGTAATGAGAATGGTTGTGGTCGACGTCATCACAGAATGCTACATATGTCAGAGAGGGACAGCAAGAGTCCACAACATACATTAGAAAGGGACAGCAAGAGTCCAGAACAAAACCAAGAGGTGGTCGCATCTGTCAATCATTCGATAGACGCGTCCAAGGTATTGTTAAAAGTATGTCCGATCACTGTAGAAGGACCTATGGGTAGAGTACGTACGTACGCTTTACTTGACGAGGGGTCAACAATTACACTGATCGATAAAGAGTTAGCAGATTACGTCGGCGCAGAAGGGCCAGTTCGAGACTTACACATTTGCAGTGTGAATGCACAGAGCGTGCCACATAAAAGTACGGAAGTGGAGATTCAAATCATCGCTAAAGGCAATAAGAAGCACGCGGTGAGAGCGAGAACAATGGAGAATCTTCAACTTCATAGACAAACGATAAATGAAAGTTGTTTGAGATATAAACACATGCGTGTACTAAACAATGAAGACGTATGTTATGTAAGCGCCAAGCCGCGTATCCTGATCGGCGCGGATAATTGGCACCTGATAGTCAGCAGAAGGCTGCTAATAGGCAAACGTCATGAACCAGTAGCATCACTTACCACTCTGGGGTGGGTGATTCATGGAATAGCGCCGTCTCATGTGATAAAGGAGAAAAATACTGTGCTATATGTCAACGGCAAGCAAAGTTTAACTCAGTGCACGACGCGTGCCATGGATGACGAGTTACACAATATGGTGAAAGAACACTTTGAAATAGATTCATTGGGTATCTTAAAGAAAGAACGTGAAAATCCAGATGAGATTCGTGCCAAAGAAGCCTTTGAAACTTCAGTAAGATATGTCAAACGACAGTATGAAGTCGGATTACCATGGAAGGAAAATGTGAATGTTATGCCACCGAGCTACGATCTAGCACGGCGCAGACTCATGGCAATCGAGAAAAAGATGGACAAATCGAAAGAGTTCAAAGAAGCATACACGAAACAGATGAATAATATGTTTGAAAAAGGTTACGCCAAAGAGAGCCAAGACAACGAGATAGATAGCCCACGGCTTTGGTATCTACCACACTTCGCAGTAACCAATGTGAACAAACCCGGTAAACTGAGATTAGTGTTCGACGCTGCCGCTAGAAGCAATGGAGTGTGCCTGAACGACGCACTACTAGAAGGTCCCGATTTACTGAGAGATTTGGCGGGAATGCTTTTTAGATTCCGAGAAAGAGCCATAGCAGTGACCGCGGATATCAGTGAGATGTTTCTACAGATAAAAATCTTAGAAAGAGATCAGCCGGCGCAAATGTTTTTATGGAGAGGCGACGACAGAACGTCACCACCAAAGCGTTATAAAATGACTTCAATGATCTTCGGAGCGAAGAGTTCACCGTTTTTAGCGCATAGCGTACGTGATTACAACGCTCAGAAACACGCCAGTACGTACCCAAGAGCACACGAAGCGATAACGAAGAACCATTACATGGACGACTGGGTCGACTGTTTCGATACACAACAAGAAGCAAGTGACGTCATCGAAGAAGTTCGTCATGTACACGCGCAGGCGGGATTCACGCTTACAGCCTTTAATACAAACGGGCCGGACGTGTTGCGTGAGCTGCCAATTGATAGCCGTGCCACGACACCGAAACAGCTCGGTGCCGCTATGACTCAATATGGACGAACGCTGGGACTTATGTGGGACGCTAACAACGACGAACTAAGTTTTAACACGGTGCTAGTCAAAGTGCCGCAAGAAGTGAAGACATTGAAACGAACGCCTACGAAGCGAGAAGCACTGAGCGCAGTCATGTCAATATTCGATCCACTTGGACTACTGAGTTATTACACCATCCGAGCGAAGATACTAATACAGAAGGTGTGGCGCCTAGACACAAGCTGGGACGAAGCGCTACCCGAGGAAATAGCCAATGAATTCCAGACATGGTTGAGTGGTGTGGACGCTCTAAGCAGTTTGCGTCTACCCCGTCTATACTCTCAGACGGGGGGAGTGACTAGAAAGCAGCTGCACGTATTCTGCGACGCCAGCGAGTCTGCTTACGCTACGGCCGCATACTGGGTCGTGGAATACGAAGATGGGTCGAAACGAGTGATGTTAGCCGCCGCTAAAGCGAAGGTAGCGCCGATAAAGGCTCAGACGATACCACGGCTGGAACTACAGGCGTGTCTGATCGGCGCACGACTTGCGTCAATTATAACGAGAGAGCACAGATGGCAACCCGATAGAGTTACATACTGGACGGACTCTAGAACGGTTCTACATTGGATAGAGAACGAGAAAGTGCGTTACACCCCGTACGTATCGCACCGACTGAGTGAAATTACGGAGTTGACCGATCCTAGCCAATGGAGATGGGTGCCGACGCAAGGAAATGTAGCCGACGACGCAACGAGAGTCGACTACGATATAAAGTCTCGAGAAGACCGATGGTTCACCGGACCGTCGTTTCTATACTCAAACGAAGAGCTATGGCCATCACCGAATGTGACAGCAGACGGCGATAATGAAGAAAACAACGAAGTCATATGTAACGTAACTACAAATGACTTATGGAGCGTGCCAGATGCGAGACGTTTCTCGAATTATGAACGTCTAGTGAGAGCAATGGCATATGTATTACTTTTCATAGAGAAATGTCGTAAACATACTAGAGAATTGACTATACGACATATAGAAAAGGCAGAGACGTGGCTAGTGAAACAAGCACAGGAAGATTCATTCCGCGAAGATTTAGAACGCCTAAGAAAAGGCTACAACATAAAGGCGAGCAGTCGTATTAAGATGTTAGATCCATTCATCGACGGGGATGGTGTGTTGCGGGCTAGAGGACGTACGAGGGCAGCGGGTGTGTCTGCCCCCGATACTACGCCCGTAATATTGGACGGCAGCCACCCGTATGCGCGGTTGTTGTGCAATAGGGAACACCGTCGCGCCCACCACTCGCACAACGAACGCGTCGTCAACGACCTACGACAAAGATATTGGATACTACGACTACGACCGACTGTACGCGCTGTAGCCTACAAGTGCGCTTTCTGTCGCCTGAGGAAGACGAAGCCAAGGAGACCAGTCTTCGGAGATCTACCACGAGCTCGACTAGAAGCTTTCACTAGACCATTTTCAAACTGTGGCCTAGACTTTTTCGGGCCAATGACAGTGACTATAGGCCGCCGACATGAAAAGAGGTGGGGAGCGCTCTTCACTTGCCTCACCACAAGGGCCGTGCACATAGAATTAGTAGCTAGCCTGTCCACCGACTCGGCTATAATGGCTCTACGGCGCATGGGAGCACGGCGAGGGTGGCCACAAGTTATGTACTCAGACAACGCGACGAACTTCAGGGGCGCAGACAGCGAGCTACGTATGGCAATGGCGGAGTGGGAACCGGCTCTGCGCGACTTCGCGCTCACCCAGCGCATAGACTGGCGCTACATATCACCGGGAGCACCACATCAGGGCGGGGCGTGGGAGCGGATGATACGCTCTGTCAAGAACGCTCTACGTGTCACGCTTAACGAGAAGGCGCCGAAAGAAGAAGTTCTACTGACGCTGTTGATGGAAGTCGAGCACACCATGAACGCTCGACCACTCACACATGTACCGGTTAGCGCTAACGATCCCGAGGCGCTAACCCCTAATCACTTCCTGCTGGGTGGTTCGCACGGCTTACCCATCACCGGGCCGTGTGAGCAATCGTCGAGGAAGACATGGCGGGCCGCGCAAGGTCTAGCCGACGAGTACTGGCGCAGATGGCTGAAGGAGTACCTACCCGAGCTCATACCAAGAAGAGGGGCTCGTGACGTCAACGAGGTCGCTATCAAACCAGGCGATCTAGTCATCGTGGTGGACCACACGCTTCCACGCAACGTGTGGCCCCGAGGGGTCGTCACACGTGTTCATCCCGGACCAGACGGAGGAGTAAGAAATGTTGAAGTAAGGACCAAGGGTGGCGTGTTTCGTCGACCGACGTCGAGATTGGCTGTCCTGCCGGTAGAAGAATGAAGAGGTTCCGCACTGCGCAGCGCTGCACCGGGGGGAGACTGTTACGGACACACGTCAATCTCGTTTAATTTAATATTTAGTTTATGTAATTAACCTTATTATTGTATTATTTTAGCTTTGAATATGTATGTATGTAAAGACTTTATATTTTATCACAATAAACGTAATTTCTGTTAGGGCCTTAGTTTATAAGGAAATGTATTAGCGTAGGGCTTGTTTTATTTCAATAAAATAGCAAACCGGTTTCTTATTTCCACTTACAATATTTAAAGTGTTAGGTAGGATCTGGTATGGTTGTTTAAAGGTACTGGGGTGAAGGAAAATAACTGTAGGCCGTCCCGCTCACGCGCGGCGGAGGTATCCTATAGGCTGTCCCTGTCCCCCTAACAGATTCTGAAGGTCGGTAGAAAAAACCCATGTAGGTAGGATTGTAAGTGGAAAAAATGTTAAGAAGCCTGTAGGTAGGTTTAGAATATGTAAGACAGAGATAGCAATACACATATCGGACCTCTCTTTTCTCCGAAGTTATTATGTGGGTGGATCGAGAAAGTGTCCAAAGAGTAAAAGAGACTATGTGTGTTCTATCTTTGTCTATCTAAGGAAAATCACGAATTTTGTATAGTCACTAGGCTAATTTAAGAAATGTAAATAAGAATAGGACGTGATCAGGCGAAAATTGTCCCTGCTCTCACGGTCACCTTCAAGAAAAAGAAAATAAACTCTGAAGAAATCAACAAGTGTTTTCGTCCGTATACAGTCCACTCAAGAAGTCCATGGTCGGCTTGTACCTACAACCTACACGATTGTTGTTAAAACCGCGTATATAGATGTCTTAAGGAAAAACAGGATACACACATAAAAGCTTGTCAAAATAATGCTCGAAAAAGGCCGATAATTTTGAATGGGTGCTTGATAATTGCCAGTTATTTCTTATTTGGCAATGACTAAAAAATTCATTCCATTAAGTAGTTACATTTCTGTAAAAATTAAATATTGGTTGTGATCAACATTATTTCCTTACATAATAATAATCTTACAATTATTTAAAAATAAAATATAGTCGATAGTTTTACAACAATTTAATATGTTAGGACATTATTACAAAAAATTTCAATAGTAATACGAGTATAACATTACGGAAAAAACTAATCTTTTTGAAGTCGAAGCTACCGATAAATGCCCAACACTAAAACACCGACATAATATACCCCAGTATTTATGTTATGTCGCTGTGTGAGTAGTAAAAACCTAAGTGTGTCCACTTAAAGAAGTCTTGCCGTGTGTGTTTTATTGTTTGTTAGCGAGTGGTGTCGTAAATATATAAGAAACGGACCTCTTTTCTTCAACCAACTACTAAAAAAAACTTTAAAAAAAATACAGGCGTAATATTTAGAGGCTTCTTTCAGCTTCCAATTTTGAGACGGTGCTTCATAATCAGTATTTTTTGGTTTAGAACCAACAGAAAATTGGTTGTTTATTTCACGTTTACTATAGATTTTTTTTTAATTCTTTTATTCACTTAACACATTCTCCCTATTTTAAAAAATATAACAAATTAACCTTTGAGATATAAAAAAAACATGACAATTGGTTGAACCGGTTAAAAGTTATACGTATCCACGTAAAAAAAATTACGCGTTTAATTGAAAACCTCCACTTTGCTTTTCACAAAAATTTTCAATTTAGTCCATAATCTATTTTTACTGTATAAAGTCATGGCTTAGCCTTTAAAACCAATAATCCGAAAACACGGAAACCATCATACATGCTATAATGTCCAACGTAAATCGTATGGAATTAATGTAATAATGCGGGCTCATTCAACGTGGCGACCATCGCGCCCCATGATCAGTAATTAAGCTTTAGATGAGGGTCCATGCGTTACCACTAATACAACGCCTGATAAGGTGAATGATTGACTTATTAAAGTGTTATTTTGGAAGCATAGGCTGAATTTGAGATATTCGTGTTTAATTTAGTGATTGATTTGTACAAAGAAAATGATATTTTGACAGTTCGCGGCCATTTTGTATTTCGCATTGCGATTGGTGTTCATCGTTCAATTCTGGGTACTGTGGAACATGAAAACTTGTTGAGGAAACGAATATTCAATCTGCCTCTACCCTGCATTAAATCCAGCTTTGCCCGGAGAAATAAGACTTTCCTAAACCCATTTATTTATAATAAAGTAAACTCTAAGTGTTCAGTATGTAATTGCTCATTGTCAGAAGTAAAATTAAAACTTCACAAATGGATAGTAACACTATCCTATTATGATTTAGAAAATTTGCTTAGATCACTTAGGTAATACGTCAAAGTATGCACGCGTAACGCACAGACACACACACACACACACTCACACACACAGAGAGACACTCACACAAACACACACACGTCCACACACAATTACTTTTATTTAAATACTTTGAGATAATTAGGTATTTTATTTTTATTTTTCCTTTTTGTCGTTAAATCTTATCAAGTTACTGCCTACATTATTTTTATAAGTTTATGTATTTTGATGAAAGATTTTTACGGGACAGGCCTAGCTTATAGTAGGAATCATCGCAAATAATATTTATTGTAAGACTTTTTATTGTGACATAAATAAATAAATAAATAAAATAAATAAAAATAAATTTTATTTTAGGAACATCGAAGGGTCTATGTGTGAACCTTGAGGGAATAATTACCGATTGGGCTAACCATGGTTTAAAATAAAGATAGTCAATGGTCAAACTGTTTTTGTATCAAATGTCATCAAATTCAGTAATTAAGGCGTGACACAGATAGAATGATTAGAGCTACTTTCAAATTTATGACTAACTAAAATAAAAGATAAAAGGTTACGTATACAGTTTCATTCGAAGAAAACGATTCCCATCCGATCCCCTGCAACCGATCCCCTGGTGGATCGGTTTTATTTTTAATTATTTTATTCCCATATGATCCCCTAATACTTACTAACCTGTTTTTGGTTTGTAACGTCTTACATTCAACAATAAAATACGTTAAAGGGTTTACCTGTGCTTTATTTAGTTAAAAAAATCTCACTTTATTTTTATACTAGCTGTTGCCCGCGACTTCGTCCGCGTCAATTTCTGTTATTATGAACGCGATTATTAATGCAACATTGTTCACTAATGCTTCGCTCCTATTGGTCGCAGCGTGATGTTATATAGCCTAAAGCCTTCCTCGATAAATGGACTATCTAACACAAAAATATTTTTTTAAATCGAACCAGTACTTCCGGAGATTAGCGCGTTCAAACAAACAAACAAACAAACAAACTCTTCAGCTTTATAATATTATAGTATAGATGCCTTAAGATAGCGTACTATTCAAACCAACATCATATCAATATGTTTATTAATGCTTTTAAGGAATTCTTTCCTTGAATCAGGTAACTGGGTCAAGTTGGCGTTGGGTATAAATCAGTGGCTTTTTAACCCGAGGTAGAAAGGAAACACCTTTAAATTGAGGTTCTATTGTTGCGATTAACCGATTGTTCGATAAAAGCCGGAAATGTATTTTAGATTAGGAGTTATTTGTAAAAATTTGCTTATGTAATAAGGTAAAAGGTTTATTTTTTCACTCAGTTAGAATCAGCCAATTAAAACTTCTTTTTTGAACTACTACATAAAGTTAAACCTGATATCTGAAAGATTCTAAAAGCATTAAGTTATTCACAGCGGCTCCGGCCGTTATGGTCCCAGTCCGGCACGCCCCCGGCCGGTACGCACCCACATTGAAAAATGGTCTACGATGTTGTAGGTTTTTTTTTGTATATTTACTTATTAAATGAAAGTCTTGTTTGTATAATCATCTTTTATTCATAAACAGTAGTGCAATATCTCATTATCATTCACCCCAAATCGCTTTACCTACTCCGATCTCTGATGATAATATACTCACAGAACAAAATAAATATAATCTTAAATCAAGACACTTTTGTTTTCAACAGTACTTGCTCAAGAGTCTTATCCAAAAATCGGTTGTTTTAAAACGGAGGCGTCGCGGCCGGGTGCATACCGGAATAACAACTTTTTCAAAATGGGTGCGTACCGGCCGGGGGCGTGCCGGACTGGGACCATAACGGCCGGAGCCTTCACAGCTCCGCCCTACATAGGCGGAAACCTTTGCCCAACAGTGGAATACAAAAAAGCCTACGTCATTTCTCAAAGTTTCTTTGTACCACATTTCATCGAAATCAGTTCTGTATTTTAGGCGTGAAAGCGTAACAGAATGAGTTACTTTCGTATTTTTTATATAAGGGATAAAACTGTTTCAGGAAATTTGTCTAAACGTGAAATTGCGTGAAGAAAAAAACAGGAAAGCTTCAAAGAAGGGAGAGATTCGTCGGAAATGAACGAGGTGGTTTTATCCGCTCGTTTCATAACGACATACAAACATAGTAACGAAGTGGTTTTTAAAAAAGTTCCCACATTTATCTACAATATTATTACAATTACAATTACAATAATATTAGAAAGATTTGTATTTCTGTGTGTGTGTATGTTTGTAATGAATAAACTCAAAAACTATTGTGCCGATTTTAAAAATTCGTCCACCATTAGGAGACTACATTCACCCTGAGTAATATAGGCTATACTAGCTGTTGCCTGCGACTTCGTCCGCGCCAATTTCCCCGTTTTCACAACATTTTTCACTGATGCTTCGCTCCTATTGGATACAGCGTGATGTTATATAGCCTAAAGCCTTCCTCGATAAATGGACTATCCAACCCAAAAAGAATTTTTCAAATCGGACGAGTATTTTCCGTGATTAGCGCGTTCAAACAAACAAACAAACACTTCAGCTTTATAATATTAGTATATATATATATATATATATATATATATATATACACTAGAAAAGATTAGGGATCCTTATGAAAAAAGTCTTATGTTCACCCCTACGAAGCCGGGACGGGCCGCTAGTGTAATATAAAAAACTAGATGTCACAATCAGCGTCAAAGAATGTACCAACTAAAATAAATAATAAATAGGAAAGTAAATGTGGACAACATCACATACATTGTTCTGACCCAATTTGAATAACTATTTAAAGCTTTCGTATTTTTGGAAACCAGAGACAACGAACGAACAGCCTATAATCATCCCACTGCAGGGAAAAGGCCTCCATCATTGAATTCAAGTTACCACAGCAATGATGTGTGTACTGGCATAATCACCACGCTTGCCAAATGTGGGTTGGTGATCACAAGCCCGAGCAACGTTCGAAAATTCGAAACTTTTTTGTTGCCCGACCCAGGATTCGAACCTGGGACCCCGAGATCTTGGCCCGGTATTTAAACCACTAGACCAACGGGGCGGTAATAATAATAATAAATAAATGTGGACAACATCACATACATTGTTCTGATCCCAATTTGAATTACTATTTAATGCACTCGTATTTTGGAAATCAGAAACAACGAAGGTACCACAAACACCCAGACCCGAGAAAATGTAGAAACACACTTTTTTCTACACTGACCCGTCCGGAAATCGAACCCGGGACCTCGGAGCAGGCGACAACTTGAAAACCGGTGTGTACGCCACTCCACCACGGAGGTCGTAAAAGTTCACTTATTTCACATAATGGTGCCCTTTTAGTATATCTATTAATCAAATGACAACATGACAAACATCCATGCAATTTCATATCGACAAATTATTGGCTGGGTTAGAAAGTTGACACTGAAATAAAATCATCATTAGTCATTCAACATACATACATACATATTATCACGCCTCCTTCCCAACGGGGTAGGCAGAGACCAAGGCCTTCCACTTACTACGATCCTGGCATACATCTTTGGCTTCTTCCACTTTCATCAATCTTTTCATGCATGCCCGTCGGTTTAGAGTATTCTTGACCTGACCTTTCTTCAGAACATCCCCGATTTAATCGTGATAAGTTCGTCTAGGAACCTCTTCCAACGTTCCCTTTCACACTCGTCTTGTAGATATGTCTAGTCATTCTTCTCTCATTCATCCTCTCTACATGCCCAAACCATCTAAGCATCCCTTTCTCAATCCGTGTGACAATATCTTCTTTTACACCACAGTCATTCAATTGAGGAAAAGTTATTGTAGGTGTCATTTTTGTATCGTATTGTTGTGTACCTATCTACTTTTTTTAGGATGCTACATCAATGACCAACAAAAAAAAACCCAAAAACCTGCCGCATTTAACTATCAAGAAAAACCAACTGCAAAATAAAATACCTACATTTATCATCTTCGAGAACATTTATAAGTTGGTCAACTACTCTCAAACGCTGTACTTAGGTTTGATAATAATAATCCTTTTAATTCTCTTTATTTGATATTTTAGCAACTTAATTGCACTTATAAGTATATAAACTTGAAAAATGTTTGTCTCAGGCGGAACTCGAACCCGCATCTCCTCGCAAATTTTTCAAGTTAATATACTTTTAATTCTCTTTAACATACTGCTGCGAGTACTTTCGCTCAACTATAAAATTAAATTACTTGACTTTAATTTTATATACGTTTACTTGACTCTAAAAAAGTGAAACCCACAATATTTAGAAAAATATCCGATGACCCCATACTACGTGATAGATGAAAAAAACGATGCTCATTGGTTAAATAAGGCAGATACCTTTTCTAATTAATATATTTTATTACTTTTACGTCAGACATACGTTACCTGCTATGGAACACTAACAAAAAACTACTTTCCCAGTTAAATTGGTGAAGCCTTTTTTTAAATCTAGTCTTTATAGAACTGTTCAATTAACACATAGATATAATAGCTCAAAAACATTACTAAAGGAAAAAGAAATTCCCCTTTTAAAAACACAAAGATTTTGCTATGACTTTTTGGTACAAGTGATAAGAAAAAAAACATATTTCACTAGGTGTTGCTCGCGAATTCGTATTCGTGGAATCTAAAATAATCCTACAGAATTTGTTTTTTACTCTCCGACATAGGTACCTACTGGATATAAACAAAATCATTTTTAAGAATCGGTCGAGATTTTTGAAATGTCAGTTAACATTACTCATTAATAAGGATAACATTGGATTATTTTTAAAACCCTTAATCTTTTATTTTCAAACATTACATGAAGCCGATAAAAAAGGAAACAACAAAAAGAAAATATTAATCACCGTTTAAGCTGGAAAAATGAATCTCGTACATCACTTTTTTCACGATACCGTACAAATCTCAGATCTTTATCAGATTTTAATAGGATCGCTTATCGCTTAAAACTTAAGTAGGACCCGGCTTATACTACGGATATAACACAAAGTACGGAAGGAAAGAAGGTCCGCGCGTGTCCCCTGATTTAGCTTAACGCATAAATAATGTTATTATTAATAATCTACCGCATTTATCTCAGACTTTAGTTGAAATTGAATGAGTAATTTTGATGACATCATTTCATTCTCAGACATAGGCTTCTCTAAAAGTAATATTTTGTCATATTCACCGATCGATCGATTGCAGTTTTAATAATGGTCAAAAAAACTCTATGCTTTCCGCAGTTTGTTCTGGCAACACCTTTCATCGACTAGAACAGAAAGAACTATTTTATTATAGGTACTACGGCGTGATATACTGTATATACTACATGACCACTAAAGCTAACTCTTAAAAAAAAACATTTTTGGTGTGGCGATTCAATCATGAAAAGGTGACAGATTATTATCTACCTGTACATCGTCATCATGGTAATCATTTTAGCCAAATGGCGCTCATTGCTGGATATAGGTCCCCTAAGGACCTTTACAAGTGGTCACCAGATTGTTGCTCCACCTGGCGGCCTGCGCAGTCACCATTTCAGAACCTTAGCATCCCAACGCTTACGTGTGTTCTGCCCACAACCAGTTCAGCTGCGCCGTTCTTCGAGTGATGTCGATTATTTTAATTATCTATAACAGAAGCTAAGTAAGTGGACCTACTGCTTACAAAATTGTGTGCTACGGATTTTACGCTACACGAAATCCGGGACAGACAAGAAGGCCTGTCAACACTGCCCCAGTCCGGACACAGAAATTTTAAATTAGACTTGAATAAATGTTGAATTTACGAAATGGTTTCCTTTATGCGTAGCTAGCTACATCTTTTTGAACATTGAATTTTATTTAATCTCAATTCCAGCGTTTGAAAGCAAGTGTTTTTAATCACACTGATATTGAAATGAAAATTGTGGTTAGCGTTTTCATTTGCCGAGGCTTTTTGCGTATAAATTACTTTTATAATTTAAACGAAAAAAGGTTTTGGTTAAATTTTTTTATTATTAGAAGATCATAATTAATGTTTATTTTGTACCTGTAACTAATATTTTCAACCTTTTATTATTAATGTCAATTTGTATTTTTTTTATTTCATTATCAAAACATAGTCTACAGACATAAAGTTTTTATATAATTATAAGGTATACACTATACACCATTTACAGATTTAAACATAGATCCCTTCAGCCATTTTGGTAAATAAAAGGTATTTATACCTCTATAATAATTAATCCAGAAGGGCGGTCACGACCCTCAGCACTGAGGAATACGATGCAAGGAGGAGGAGGATACCTTTATAATATTTTTATGCAATAAAGACCCTTTAGTGTGTTTAATAATAATATTTATTATTGTACATATTACGATTTAAGACAACCATATTTTTCTTAAAAATTTTGGGTACATCCTAATTTATTAATAAAGGAAAAGGTGAATCATAAAAAACAATAATAATTGTAACTTTCTAAATAGGTACTATAAACAGCTAGCATCAATTATGACAGACAAAGGTCTTCTTCAAAAGGACTTCTTCAAAACATTCGATTGCATTTTAGTAGTAATCAACTGTATACATGTACCTATTGTTTGTATTAAAATTTATTTTTTATTACTACGTTACTTGACAACGGCTACGTACCTAGATTTGGTGGCGATATTTCTAAGTGTCATTGCGGAGGACCGTATATTAGTTCTTATTTTTTGTTAATTCTAAAACACAGACAAAATAACAAAACAAACAAAACTGAGCATTGTACAATCGAACGTCAGCTAATTAATGCAGATTGCGAAGGCAGTAAACAGATATTTGCCAACAGAGCTTTGAATACAGGTAACCTCGTGCTTACATTCTCAGGCGCGTTGCATTTTCAAAGAAAAACATGTTATTTATGATTTCCTTGAAATGTTTAATATTATACTTAACTTTACAGTTAATATGGGGCTCGTAAGACGGCATCAGGTTGCACAGCGGGCAATAGAGAGAGGAGAACATTTTAAATTACATTGCATTTTCCATGCAAAAAATCAAGTACATAAGTATTTTATATTTTCAAAGGGAATCGTAATAAAACGCAAGGTCAATACCACATGTCTATTACCCTCGAGTTTACTTCGTCGTTTCACTCTTCAGCTGAAGTTTACTAAAGCCACAGTATAAGTGCGTATCTAAAGTAAGCCAACACTACACCAAAGGTGCGGTATTACAAGGGAAAAAATGTAAAAAGCCTTGTAACTCAGCCATTTTTAAAATAACTTGTGACAATGTAAGTAAACAAATAAAATACATGAAAGGATTAATAATTTATTTTTAGTGTTAACCGTATACAGTTAAATTTTGATTGAAACTCCACCGTAATATAAAGTAAAAAAAATATACATCAAAGTTTCAAAATCATCAATGTCATCTGTTTCTATGAAAACTTTACTTCATTATAACACTAATTGGATGCTTCGTGCTGGGAGTAAAATACCAATATTTTCGTGATAGTTTATTTTAATATTGTAAAGTAACAAATCAAAATTAACCACTCAATATTTACAAAAGAGACTAGCACTACTTAGTGAACCAAGATAACCAACAAACCAACACATTGATATGGAAGAGCCAGTTTTCGTTCAGAACGAGTTTTAGTAGAATTAATTCACACGCTTCGATCTTCTCATTTATTTTATCGTTCTCGGAGAAAGATCTGGTGACAGAGTATTCAAAGTTGCCTATTACAAGCATCTGATGTGACTGTTCTTACGTCTTTCATATTGGGACAGAACCAATGGATTAACGTGCCTTTCTAGCCCCCTCACTCCTTCCAGACCCAAGTCAATAAATTGACTTACTAAAGTAAAGCTCGTTTTCTAAATTGACCCGACCAGGAATCGAACCTAGGACCGCCTCCTTGCATAGGAGGCGGAACACTGTACTAATACACTAACCCTAGATAGATAACCATATTTAACTGTGCATTAAAGATAACCGTCGCAAATTTTTGAGTAAATGAAAACTATTTCATTATACTTCTATTTTTATTAGAAAAAACAGAGAACAAAAACCAAAGTAGGTACTTCATTCCTTGCAAAACTTAAACATTTAGGAATCTCTCTATCAGTCTTATAATTTATTATTTTTAATTTTCAAAATTATGTTTTTGTAATCTTCATAATATGAAAAACATAAGTAAATGTATTTTTTTAAAATTTTTGGCCTCGAAGGCATATAAGACAAGCGCTAGATTTCTCGTATCCACGATAGGATTTTTTGCAGCTGTCTCTCATCGTTCACACAACAACCGACTGATTTTTGCATCGTCGTCATGAATTCGTGACGACATTTGACTCAAAAAATCTATACCAAAAGTCGAAATTATTTCACACTAAAGATAACCATACGTCACTTCGACGTATGGTAGGTAAATAATTACTAAAGAATTGCACTTAACGCAGCGATTTAATTGGTGTGTCCTGCAAGCTCCAACGGCAAACTGAGTTGACAAGAACGGCCAGCCTAATGATGAAAAAAACCAACGAGTTACCGTTTACGTAGTTATACCGTTTTTTAAAAACCGATTACGTCGATTCGACGTAGGTTATCTATCTAGGGCTAACCGGGTCATCAACGCTTTGATGACTCTGTGCTTAACCTACTGAGTAGGTTAAAATATTGGAACATGTAAAAGCGCCTCCTGGGGCCTATTTACAGAAAAAAAATGATAATACAGTTCTTCCGCGATCTTTTTATTTTTTATTTTATTTAGAAAGAAAACCAACGGCGTTTACAAATTACAATAATTAGTCAAGTAAAATCTATAAGTAGGTAAGGCCAATAACAGGTTCTTTTTATAAAACAAACAATAACAGTTGTGGAAACTATAACATTCATTAAGCAATTGTTGGGTTGTCCACAATCCTCTGGCTTCCTGGTACTTTTTTTTTCATGGCGCTTGCAACAGTGCCGAAATATTAAAAACTCATAAAAATAAGGTACATGGTAGAAATCTCGAAATAACTAACTCTTACTACTGAATTCAGTTTTACTATGGTTGAACTGTAGTTAGGCCCGAAACCCTCATACAAACGGGACCACAGTGTACGGGTTGACACGGCCGGGTTTTCAGATGTTAGTTTAGGCCTCATTTTGGGGAGTTGACGGCGTTCAGGGTCGTTGTTTTTGCGAGACGCTTTAAGTAGGAGTTGTTTTTGATCCGTTCAATGTACTTATTACTTGCATATTTAGGGTACGGTTGCCCCTTAGCTTTGTTGTCCCGACTTTGGAAATAGTAGAAACAAAATTACATTATAATATAGGTACAGTAAATGCCTACTCTATTCAAATGGGTGCTATAAGAAAAAAGTTAAAAAAAATATCTAAACTATAATAATCTCGTAACTGTGAATTGTACGAGTAATTCAAACGTCAATTTACTGATATAAACACTCATTGTCACTATCACTAGAGTTATTTGATTCGGGATTTACACCATGTACCTTATTTATTCTCCCGTGATCATGGCGATTGCAACAGTGCCGAAATATCGGAAACTCATAATAAATAAGGTACAAGGTATAAATCCCGAATCAAATAACTCTAGAAACGTCAATTATAATAAAATATTACAATTGATGCAACACGCAATTTAAAATATAGTTTTACAAATGTGACAAAAATTCTTAATTTCCTTAACAGTCCACCAAATAGAAACAGAATACATAATAATATTATAAACTTCTAAGAAGATAGCTATTGTTTGTTTACTTTAAATTCAAAAAATAAATTATGATTCAACTTAGGGTATTATTTTGTGGTCACGACTCGAATCTTTATTTATAAGCGTTCATTGTAAACGCATAGATTTCTTTTTTGTTCGTTTAAAACTAGATTTCCCAATCTTTTAGATACCTGTGCCAATTTGAACTAGCTATGTGTCATAGTCTCAGATCGTCGGAAACAGTGAAATGCGAGCATTTATCTCCGACCTATTTGTCTAGCCCCGTTTGCGGACTCCAGCGATAGACCGAACAAAATATATGGAGAGAAATATTTTTATTACCTACTACCCACTCTAGCGATCGCAAGAAGTGCGGCGTTAAAAAGTTCTGAGAAGTTCTAGCACTTCGATAGTAAAACAACACTTCGGTTCTGTGAAGAGATACGTACAACGAATATAAAATCGTATCACCAAACGATCGCTGTGCTGACATAGTATATCACAAATTTGACCTTCATAAGGTTAAAAAGAAACCTATAGCCACAAGATTTTTTGAGTAAATGCTAATAAATGCTCGAGTGGTTGGTGAAAAGCTGGTTGGTGATCGCAGTTTTGCTATATGGTGGGGAGAAATCGTTGCATTCTACATACTACGAGAAGATTGTAACTATACTAATTATTTTATATGTAAACAATTTTATCTTCTTCCACTTGACAAAAGGCGTGATATTGCTGATTTGTCTTACCTTTTTAAAATTGCCTCTAGTCGAGTCGATTGCCCTATGCTTCTCTCACTTTTGTCAATTACAGCACCACCCAGACAGCTTCGACACAATTCCCTCATATTACCCCATCCGCAGGAACTAATTACCGACAAAATAGTTTCTTAATTGGTGCAGGCAAAAGATTTAATAAAATTTCCAGTTCAATTGATTTTGATCTGTTCAATTCCAGTAGTGGTCAGGTGAAGCGCAAATTAACCAATCAGTTCTTCGGTGATGATTTGGCACATAAGTAAGAATTAATTGGATACTTTGCAAACCATTATTTGTTGTTTAAACTATAATTCTGTAAATGTTGTATTTAAAATGAAGTTGGCACTCGACAGTATGTAAGCATTGTTTAACTCGACGTTATGTTAATGTATTTTCGCCTAGTCTATTATTAATTACGAGGACCTGTTATTGGCTTTCTGATACCTATCTGTTATTGTTTTTTTATGTTGCATTAGCTGTTGGTCTTCCGAATATTAAATAAATAAAATAAACTATATTCATAGGCAAACGGTATAGAATTTTACACACACATACACAGAAAACTCAATATTTTAATAAACCTCTAATTGAAATAATAATAAAAAAAAACTAAAAATACAATAATTACAACAAAATACAACAGGAAAATAAATACAACCATAAAATGTTTTTGACACTTCACGATATAAGTAATTTTTAAATACCCTGTTAAAATGAAAATACTTAAGTATTTTTTTAAAAATTAAGACACTAACATAACTTATAAAACTCTTCTAAAAATACAATTTCTTAAATATGTTTTAACTGCCTGAGGTGGGATTTGAATTTCTGAATTTGATTTGATCATACGTATAAGGTCAAAAGTTTTATTAAAAGAATTGTGTTTCTAATAAACTCCGTTTGAAAAATGTTAGAGTTTTAATTGCTTGTGTAAATTGTGTATATCATTCCATGAATAAAAGTCGAACATTAAGGCAGTCAGCATTTTTATCTAAAGAAAAGCAGTTCCAATTACAATTTTACTTAAGAGTCAACTCTAATAAGCTTCATTTGTCAATAAGACAAAAACAGCGAAGCCTAGAATCATTGGTTCTTTAAAAAACAAAAGGCAGCATTTGTTTGCAAATCAAAAACCAATATCGGCCTGCGATCAATACAAGCTTTGACATTTGCATAATAGGATTTCGTGGAGCCACCGACTTGTAAATTGTTTTTAGTTGAATTCAGCCTCAACGCTACTTCGGATGAACTTAGAAAATAGAAAATTGACAATGAAACAGATGTCATGCTGGATGAAAGGCAATTGGTTTTATTTTGATCATTCATGCTTATTACATTATCACAAGTTATTCTGATATATTAAGATAGGGTTCAAGTAAAGGTTAACAAGTCTTCGTCAAAGTCCTACTTTATCCTATTAATAGTAGTGATAGTAGTAATATTATTTAATTCAGTTTTTAACCATATTTGTACATATAGCTTAATATTTACTACAAATATTCATAAAGGAAATAAAAAAAAAAATTAAATTAAATACTAACAATAAAAAGTAGAGGGTTTATAAAATCAGTTGAGAAATTTGATCGTTCCATTCATATGCAATAGAGTCTGTGCCTTTGAAAGGGAAAGTCAAATTTATATTTGATCAACTCGAGGATACTATTTGTGCTCTTCCGTAGCCTGCATTGCATCGACGCAGTTCGATCTACGACACCAGCTTCAGCAAACATGCATGAAGCACTGCAGTACCTAGGAAGGCCCATCAGCATCCTGAAGGCGTTATTATACTGAACGCGAAGAGCATTGTAGGTCTTCTGCGTGTAGTCGCACCACAGGCTGCATGTGTAAAACGTTTGACAATTTTGACGTCATCTGTATACCTAGTAAACCTGCGTGCGAGCATATTGCATCGGACCGCCAATGCCCTTCGCTCCCTCTCTATATTATTGTCGTCAGACAAATATTCATCAAGGATTCATCTATGAGTAAATATGAGTAAATGCTGAAATATGATACATACGAATGAGTAAATTTTATACATATACGAGTACATTTAATATTTATTACTTGAGCTCGGTTAAAATTGCATTATATTATAACTACGTGTTAGCTCTAAATTAAAATGAGTAAGTTATTCGCTAAGCAATTGCATTTGACTGCCTAAAAGCCAGCCATTTTCCAGCAAAGGTTTTTTTGCCGTTTTCCAAACCACTCTAACGTCTGACGTTTCTTGTGTTTACGAATTCTATCTTCCGACAGAAGCAGGGGCCAACAGCCTTGAAGGCTGTATCCTTGTTATGGCATTTCACGCAGGATACCTATGACCAGTTTCAGTGGTGAATTTCTATAGTGTAGACGCAAACGAATTACTTGGTTGAATTCAACCAAAATCACATACATCGTTCTGCTCCTTAAGTTAAAAACTATAAAAGCACTTGTCTTTTAGAAATCAGAAACAGATCTGAGATTTGAAAAAAACGATTTTTTTAAACTTTACAAGTACGGGACTTGAACCCGGGCCTCTGTTATGAGAACACCCAGAAAACCGGTGCTTACGCCATTTCACCACGGAGGTCTTAAAATATAAGCATTAACAATGGGATTGCTCTACCCAGTAAATTTCGGAACATGTTTTCTTGAAACATACTTTTTTTAAAAGACACTAACGAAAGTTTCAGAGGTTTTTGCTGCTTTTTCTCGAAACTAGCTCACAATTTATCCCAAAGCAAACATTGGTACGGTAAAAATGTTGCTTGAAAAAGTTCTACATTCAAATTAATGACTAGGAGAGGTTTAACATGTTTTCGGATAGTGGATACAATAAAAAAAATATTGATATCTCGCTCATTATCATGAAGTATTGGCAAAAGTCCTTATATACTTTAATTATCAGTTGAAGCAATTGTTTAAGTAGGCGTTGGTGGACTGAACATCTGGTGAAGGGCACGTGAAGCCGCTGGATGCGAGGTTGGAAGTCGATTTTTGTAGTCCCTTAAAGATTTAGAGGAGGCCTATATCTAGCCGTGGGCGTCGTGTGGCCTCAGCCAAAACGAAGTTTCAATGATGATCCTTTCTTGTCCTATGTGTCGTTAGAGGCGACTTAAAATGTAGAGCAGCAGCGTCTTCTATCCTCTAACCCAACTACGGTCTCCAACTCGCCTTCACCTTCGCCGCCAGCAGTTTCGTAAATATACCTTACATTTTAATGTATTCGAAACCATATAATATGTCAAATTACTTTTGTTGCAGATCATACTATACACGACTTTTCAAAAGCTTTACCTATCACCCTAACAGTCCAATAGTCGCTTTCCAACTTTAAATCCGACAGAATAAGCTGACGCAACATCCATTACTCATTTTTCACACAAATTGCAGAAAATCCACAACTCTATTATCATTGGAATCTAATCTACACGTAAATTCTCACCTCGTAAGTCTCAGTAAAGGTCGATGATTGATAGCGCACCCTCGTATCGGTAGCCACAACATGATTTATGCCTGGCAAAGAATAATTACGCGGTTGATTCAACACGGATTTATTGGTGACCCCCGCTTAAGGGGCCTTTACACAGATCAATATTCAACTGACTAAAATAAAAAGAGCTTCTCAATCATTCATACAAACTTTTAATAGCTGACCACGTATACTCTGTTGACCGATTTTGATGTTTTTTTTTATTAGTTATATTTTTAACAGTTGTTGAGAATTCGGCAAAAACAAACAACCATTTCAATCAAATTAAAAAAAAATAGGTTTAGGATTGACTACTTCCATTAAAAACACTAAACTAAAACTTTTGTCACAAAAATGAAATACGCTAAAAAAATTTATTCCGTGCCTGAAAAAGAACTAACGATCATCATGCCTATCGGTTCCCACAACATAATTAATGCCTGACAAAAAAAGTATGACTAATGCCACCCGAGCGGCAATCACACAGATAGTGTAGGGTAACAGTTGAAAAGTAAGTAAAACCAGAGGCTAAAGTTTTATGATACATTTCGAAGTCTTATTTCAAATTTTAGTGGTTGTTGACTTCCATAAATAAAGAAAACTTGGACATGACAAACCAAACATGAATTAAAAAAAAAGATCCTACTATGCAACTTTATTAAGCTATTTTCCTAAAATATACTAACAGTTTTCAAATATTTTAATACAAGTTAATTGGATATCCGTTTAATTGTACTATAATTAAAAATATATTGTTTTAATCTGAGTCATACTTTTAACTAAATCGTAACATCATAAAAATTAATTCATCAATATATTTTTGTAATTGTGTGTAGTAACATTATTGTAAATATTTAAAACAAAAACTTTTAGCATATTTTACACGAAGATTATATTAATAAGTTGACTTGACGACAGTGCTTGACTTTCTTCCTCGTTTCGTATGACTATCCTGCAAAGAATGTCTGATGTTAGAGTTCTTTCAAGTCGTCTATTATAGACTTCTGGCGTGCCTTGTTTAAGCGACTTAAATATCTGAAAAAAAAAACTTGTGACAAAAGCTAAAACCAATGCTTAATGCGCCTTGCAAAGCACGACAAGAACTTTCCTCCCATTATAGAACCGAGCCAACTTATAAAAGATTTTTAATGTAATATAATTAGTTATAAGTAACTGAACAATTTTATTGTTACGACGTGTAAATCCTCCTTTATGCGAGTGGTTTATCGTGTGGATAGGAAAAGCAATAACTTAGCTGAAATTATGATGGTGACAGGGGAATTGGGCCCTCATAATTTCGTTTGAGTAAGGATTGAAGTGGCTTAGGGCGTTTTTCTATCCGCCTTCGTTACTTTGGCATCGTCATCTTTTTTCTCGACGAATGTGACGGTGGACAAGTTAAAGTAGAAACATAATCAGACAGTTCGTTTCAAAAATATCACCAGTCGGATGACCACTTTAATACGTTGACAGCATCAACCAGAACAGGTGATAAAGTTGTATTTTTTAAAAGTAAAAGTTTGTACCCATTAGACTAAAATCGTGCTTTACGATTGTGAATGATTATGTCCCAGGCTTTTTTATCATCAACTCACCTTACTGATGTCATCTGCTTGACATAAATTATCTAAGAATCTCCAAAACGATCGGTCCTCCTTTCTGGTGCGCGATCGTCATTCCAGAACCTTTCTGCCCCAACGGCCATCGTAGTTCTTTCTATGTGTTCCGCTCACTGCTACTTTAGCTCCGCAATTTTTCGAACTATGTCATTTATCATTTAAAAAGCCAGCTAGCCAGCCAGCTTTAAATGGATAACAAGATCATTTAATGTCAGGTTATGTAAACTTTTTAAAAAGGGGGCATTTAAAGCTTAGCCTGAGATCAGGGTTTGGAAAACTAGCAATAATCTGATATCGTTAAAGCTGCTTGTAAAAATTACAATACCAAAATCATTATATATTTGAAACTTATCATCAATAAAATAAAAGCAAGAGTATGTTGTTATTGATTTTATGTCGAAGAAAATTAAAGCCTTTTTTTACACATCGTGAATAGTTCAAAGGGTTAATTAAATCCAAAAGATATTTACTATCAAAAGCTCTTAACGAAAATAATTATATTCTCATAGATAGTCAAGCCAGTGCTTACCTATGTGATTATCTTTAATAATTCCTCACATAATTTTGGTTATATTTTTACACCGTTTTTAAAGCAATTATATTGCTAGCGTTAACTGAAAACATATTTCTTTTTATAAAAATGTCGACTACTTTAGGTGGAACTTAAACCCACAATCTTTCACTCCCCTGTAAGTGGAAGAACTGTCTAACTATTAAGCTACTAAAACATTTGTTTTATCAACGAATTTATTTAAAGCTTTAACGCTGTAAGATAGCGGAGTTTCATCGATGTTTTTTGTTATGCCAAAATTTATATCTACGAGTATTTTATATTTCTTTAATATTTGGAAAACCAATGCATCATAACAATTTAAAAAGATAAGTAACATAAAGCCTATAACAGGACCTTGCAATTTTTTTTTACTTAACCTACATCATCCTACTGCTGGGCAAAGGTCTCTCCCAACGCCTTCCATTGGTCTCTGTCAGCGGCCAATGACTCCCAATCTCTTGCGAAGTTGGACAAATCGTCACACCACCTCCTTTTAGGTCTACCTCTTTGTCGGTGGCCGTCTGGTGGTATCCATCGCGTGACGATTTGGGCCCATCTATCCGGGTGCATTCTACACACATGCCACGCCCATTCCCATTTAAGCTTTGCTGTCCTTTCGCCTACATCTGCTATGCCATTTCTGGAGCGTATTGTGGTATTTCGGATCTTATCAATCCTTTTAATACTCAACACGCTCCTTTCCATAGCTCTTTGGCAAACCTTGAGTTTGGATTTTTGACTTTCGGTCAATGACCACGTTTGCGCACCGTAAGTTAGTACGGGCAGGATACAAGTGTCAACGACGTTTTAGTGACATTAGAAGATCTCCCTTCATATACGCTTTTATTGACCAGAAGCTCTTCCGGGCATTATCGATACGACGACCGATCTCTTTGTCCTGACTGTTTTCGAAGGAGACTGGCCTAAGTATATGTACTCGTCAACAAACTCCATTCTCTGCCCGCTTACCACTATGTCGCTTTCGGCAGCGTTGGTCATGACTTTAGTTTTTGACCTATTCATCATTAATCCAACCTCAAGACTCGCCTCGCTCAGCTGTTCGAGCATTGTTTCGAGTCCTGACGACGTATTGGCGAAAAGAACTATATCGTCACCTTACAATTATGCAACGATATTAGGTAACGCCACCGATCTTACCACCATGCCAGTGTTACGTCGTGTCTTAAAATGTCAATAAGTACGGAGAAACGTCACGGCGCTAGCGTGCGATCTGGCGCGACAAATCACTCAACGACTATTACGATAAAACGTTTGTCAATAAAAAAAAAACTGATGTTTCAGAGACGTCTGTATTTCTTAACATGTACTAAATACCACAGAAAATGCAAAAAGGTGCTATAAAATAACCCCTTTAAGCATTTTTTCATCAGTCACTATAGACCCACAAATAGTTTATGGTCTCGATTGTAACCTCAGACGTTACAGTGGGTAGGTGAAATTAATAAAATACCGTTGAGGATGTGGATACATAACGAATTTTGAATAAATTTGTTGCGTTACCAAGCCCAGCTGGGGAGGCGACTGGGGTTCTTAATATAGGAATAATAACCGCCTATCCAATAAAAACCAGTAAACGGTACTTTTTAATTCAGCAACACGAATAAAAATCAACTAAAACCGTATACACTAATTAACATGGGTATCGGAGCAGAAAATTCTAAGTTTAAAAAAGCTAGAATGAACGCCAAGATGTGTATTTTTGTTGGACTCGGAAGAAATAAGGAACAGTGGTCCTACTACGCAACGCTATTCCTTTGAATTCGGATATATCTGACTCTGACATATACTTTAGGGTATTGGCATGAGTAGGAGAGACAGATAGAGTTGAATATATTATTTACATACTTACATTGTGTTTCGGAGTAGGGCCTCAATTTCAGGGCAATGCGGTGTTATCCGCGCGCATCATTCGAATAGCTTGAATTGCAAGAGAGACTGCGCTTTTACGTTTATAGAGTAACTAGAAATACTTACTAATTAAAATAGTTTGTACTTTTTCAATATTCTTAATAACGTCTAGTAGGTAAATACCTACTTTAGAAGTTTCTTTCTTTTCAGCATTAACCTGTTATTATTGTGAATATACGATTACTTTAAGGTCCGGTGACTTCATTTTATGTCCGGTGGCTCGTGTTGTGTTGTTAGTGCATCTGGGGTTCTTCTCTAGATTGGTGGCTTTTAATGCTTTTCGTCGGGTTTTTTTTTTTGTAAAATAATTTTTGCATTAATAGGTTTGACATACAAATAGGTGAGAATCGTATATGGATAATTATGTTAATGCTTAGAATATTAGCTATGGCTTATAGTAGCAATATATGCTAATTATAAATATATAAGATTTCACTCACAAAGCAAATTCATCTTATGATGCAAACACTAAATGTCAGCTTGTGTCGGTATCGTGTCAGCAGTTAACTGGAATTACCTAATTAGATCGACAACATAAGCACAATCTGTCTCTAGGTAAGACCTCTCAAGATCATCATGGCGTGATATGTCATAGCGACACGTTGTTCCAAATCAAATCAAATCAATTTGATAAACGCCAACACTATACATAACAGCATTTGCAGATACAATTACAGTTATAACACCTAATTCTGCCTTTGACTGGTGCGAAACTAATCAAATTATAAAATACAATTTATTACCTAGTAATAAATGTGGACAACATCACATACATTGTTCTGATCCCAATTTGAATAACTACTTAAAGCATTCGTATTCCTAGTGAGTATCTATCCTTATTAAGATTTTTAACTTAAGTATTTCCAAAATAAATATTTCATTTAAGTGGAGTTGATACTAAAAATTTGATGGCCTCACCACTTCTCTTTGTGTGAGTGTGGTAAAGAATTACTGCTATTGAAGACAGTGTCTTCTTTTCACCATTGTCCAAAAAAAATCACAATCCTGCTTGTCAAGCGTGGCCATTATGGCAAATGCTTACATCATTATACGATGACGACGATGACGATGATTATACGTTTATGTAAATAAAGTTTTTGCCCGCGACTTTGTCCGCATGGAATAGTCATTTTGGGTATCCTATGTCCTTTGGAAAATTTTATTTTAATTTTTATTTCATTAATTTTTTATCATTGTTGCACAATTTAACAAAAAAAATTCTGTCGTTTAGGCGTAAACGCGTACTAGACAATAGTCTTAAATTTTTAGGATTATATATACCCCCCTGACTGTAACTAATAACTTTAATTTCTTAATTTTTTTTTTGCAAATACAGTTACGAAAAAAGGCTCTCAAACGAACAAACTTTATCTCTTTGTAATATTAGTGTTGGTCAAACCCGATAACTTTAGGTAAACATTTAATTTCTATACGTTATTTCACTCAACATTAAGACCAACCCACAACAATACTCTTACAACAAAACATATGAATTTGTATCCTCACATATCATTATTCAAGTGTTCCCTCCACAATAGGCAAAGTCCTCCCTTCAAATGGTTGCCATTAAAATAATACTAAAACACTTACATAAGATGAAACTTTAACTATGTTTATTTCGTGTTTGCATGCTTTACATACGCCTATGTTCAACTGAAGAATTTCATTGTTTAGCAAATATAAGTTGCTTTAATTTTTCCCGGTTATAAAACGGATTTACTGTTCTGTCATAAACTTGTGATCAGTCGTGTGAATATTCGTATAACCTGGTAAAATAACAGTTACAACAAATGCTAAACAATTAAAATCTTTGACTTTACGTTGCATGTATACCCATGGGTCGCGGCTTCGATCCCCGCACAGTACAAATATTTGTGTGCATGAACATGTCTATTTGTACTGGTCTGGGTGTTTTTTAAGTATTATAAGTATATATTTACAAAAAATATATAATTAAGTAAGTTTATCGGTTGTCTAGTACCCCATACGACAGGGTACTTAATAGTAGCTTAATTTGGGACTAGATGGCTCTGTGTGGCCAGTGAGGCATGTCTTAAAATATTTATTTATTTATTTATAAGTATTATATATTATGTAAGTAAGTTTATCGGTTGTCTAAATAATAGCCAATACGACAAACTTCTTAGTAGTAGCTTAGTTCGGGACGAGATGGCTCTGTGAGGCCCAATGTGGCATGTCCGAAAATGTATTAACTGCCGACGAGGCGACCTCTTAGGACACCCATAGGAAGGCGTCACACGACATTGTGATAATCCGTAAAAATTTAAGATTCTTCAATTTGCTAAATAATTCAATTATTTTACTGTACCCCTGCTATAGCTAATGCATGAGACCTTTTCGGCCAAAAAAGTTGTAAACCCGAATTGTTAAAACGTTTCTGAATATCGTAAAGCAGATATTCTAACGAAAAACTGAACATATAAGGTAAACAGTTTTATGTAAAAACACTTTAGTTTGCTTATCACAAAGCAATAGTGAATCCTCAAAAACAATAACTCCCTTGACCCGCGGAACCCAGACAAACGCGAAACGCTATTGAAAGATAAACTTCGTCTATTTTTCCTTTACGAATTCAATACCCAAGAAACCTTACTAAATCCAATATGGGGCTTAGCCGTTCCATTATTCATTTCATTACACGTGTTCCGAGTGCGTTTACCTGCAGACTTCGCTCTCCAGTGAATTACAATAAAAATGTGAAAACCGGCTTAGTGCGTATCCCGATTCGGTGTTCCGCCTAGAACACAAGCGACCAAGGCTTGATTCTCGGTGGTGTGCATTTAAGAACCGCATTTTTCTAAATTGGCTTTAACTTGAATCTAGGAAGAGTAGCGAGGCTATAATCGTGCTTCGAATGGCATGTTAGGCCGGTGCTACATCATTTCAAATCATACATCATATATGCAGGCAATCTGTGGCGTGCACACCACACAAGCCAATAAGCAATGCCTAAGTCTAACTTAACACAATACCTAATCCTCCTGAAAAATAGGCGTAAAGGGCTTATGACACGCGTCAGCGCTCATCATGGCCTAAAGGGGTATGGTGCACAGCAATTCTGGGTAGGGTATGCAGTCCCTAAGTTTTTAAAAACTTAACCATAGGCGTAAAGCAGGAAAAAATAGGAGATAATAAACCTACACCTACACCTGGGCCGCAAGTCCTGGGCTGACTGACTGAAGGAAGAGTTTTAGATTTGCCGCCAATTCACAAAAACAAATGACAAATATACTATAGGTACTACATTAGGTTACCAGTGTTCTAAAATTGAAATTCAAAAAAAGTTTTCATTAGCAATGTTTCTAACTAGCCAGTTCTAAATATTTTCAGTGTTACCCACGACGGAGATATTGTATTCTTTATTTGAAAATTTTTTGACTGCTTCAGGTTTTTTTGAATTTATTTATATCCAATTATTGTACACGTATTTATTTGTTAGATTTGTATCAACTAAACTGCACAGCAGTTTGTCAATATAACTTATGTGATTTCCAGAATCACAAACTATCTTGTACCATCTAAATTGGTTAGAATCGATCGGTCAAAATTATTAATGTCGAATGCATAGTCCCGAAGTCATTTTTATTATTGTTAATTTATTGTATTTTTAGGTACGGTCTGCCAAAAAAGTGGTTTATTACCCTAAGGTTGAAAGTCAAAGAACAACAGGGTTGATTTTACATACAAATATACTAGCTTACCCTGTGAACTTCGTATCACCTCAGAATAATATTACTTATTTGATTATGACGTCTTAAATGTTATTGTTATTAAACATGGCGTTTTTCTTTAGGTACCAAATTACCTTGCCATAAACAAATAATGTGCAATATAAAAAAATTCGTTAGTAAATTGAGTTAATAACTATCCTATCTTTCAAGTTGGATCAAACTGCACACAGTGTATAAAATTTGATTGAAATCAGTTGAATAGTTTAGGATTCTATCGCGGACAAACAACGTGACACGAATTTTTTATATATTACTAGCGGACCCCGCGAACTTCGTATCGCCTCGGAATAGTATATGAACAAAAGGATCTGCCATTTATTGAATTCATTTGTTACAAAAACTGTGATAAATGAAGAACCGTTCGACCGATTTTGTGCAAACTTCACATAAACCATCTACTAAATAGTCCGAACAAAGTCTAAACATTTGGTTTGGATAGGTAAGCTCGTTCTTGAGTTATAAAATTACAACGAAAAGCGGCATTGATTTTTATATATTTAGAAGAAGATTTTGGCAGCTATACTAATACTGAAACGTCACAGTACCTACTACTAATGTTACTGATTAATTAAATTTTGACTAAACTGGTACACCATTTTCTTGGCGGTACGTGTCTTAAAAGTACAATATGACGAAGTTGAATATAAGAAGCCGTGTGGTATCGGCCTATCTTAGGCCTCTTTAGGCCTAGAACGGGATAATCTTCTCGCCCTACAGGTGCAGCGGTTAGCTGCTAAAGGAACAGTGCCACATGAAGACCTGCAGCAACCACATATTTTCAGCATTTACTAGACGGCAATTGCCATCCCAAACCCAAAAAAGTTGCATTTGCAAAAAAAGAGTGCGTAGATGCACTCTCTTTTTGCAAATGCAAGTTGTACATACTTAATTCTCGTACAAAGAAAGGGAGGATGATCGCTGGGATAGCGGTCCTGTTTGTACTGAGGTCCACCCTATTGTAGTTCAATATATTACAGACGTACACCGTGACGACCTCCGTGGTGGAGTAGCATACACACCGGTTATCAAGGAGTCGCCTGCTCGAGGTCCCGGGTTCGATTCCCGGACGGGTCAATGTAGAAAAAAGTGTTTTTCTACATTTCCTCGGGTCTGGATGTTTGTGGCACTTTCGTTGTTTCTGGTTTCCAAAATACGAGTGCCTTAAATTGTTACTCAAATTGGGATCAGAACATCGTATGTGATGTCTTCCACATTTATAATTTATATTATTTACCTATTGTGTACGAAAAAAAAGTAGCAATTTATGGGGCGCTGCCAGTCTATATCAGTCCACAGCTGGACACTGGCCTTGCCAAAAGGTGAATTTTGCCACAATCGCCAATTCGCCACGCTTGGCAAGCGGGTTGGCGATCGCAGTTTGGTTTGGAAGACTTTGTCGCCCGTCTCCTTCTAGCAGTTGTCATTTAGTCGTCTCTTGTGACTCCCACAGAAATAGAAGAAACATGCTATTCTTTAAACATGCCAGCCGTCACGATCATTGGCTAAAAGCCCCGAAATTATGAAGCTAATATCAATAAATACCACCGCTTTCTCAAATAAACGTTTGTAAACAATCAGTGAGAATAAATCTCTCTTATCCCACTCCACCAGTGCCCAAGCCAAGATGGAGTGTTACAATACAATTACAAACGCGAGGTTTTACACTATATTTTTCAGGAACGAGACCAATTGGTTTTTTCCCTCCGACAAAGTTAGTCGAATGTCTGTACGCGACTGAGATTTATCTTGGAGTAGCCATCTGTCTGAGGGTATATTAGGCAGTAGGTGTCTTCCTTTAAAAGTTAGGTAATGCTATTTTTTACCGACAAATAAAGAGGTTACCTATTTGAAGTAATGTGTTTATGTGTGACGTGAAAATTCTTATATTTTATAGAGCTAATTAATGATAGGCTTTTTAATCGGGTTTTAGGCGTTCGATAGAGATATAATATGAGAGATGTTTCAAAAGTGCTCCTAATAAAATTAAAAAAAAGACGTGTGGCACTCGGAGACTGCCGCGGTAAAGCTATTGCATAGCATTTTTTATCAACTTATGCAATTATAAAACTAAAAAGTATCACCGCTGTGCCGGTCGGAGTGGGGGGTGTTAGGTTATTTTCGTTACGGAATTTCTGGATTCGGCCCGCGATAGAAGCTATGCAATAGCTTAATTTTATAATTTTATGTATTTTCTAATTTTGACTTTTGTAATTAAATTTTTCTGTTATTTTGGCAGATATGGTGGCAACCATACTGTCAAAATCCTTATTTTCTTCTAAATTCTTTTAAATTTCGGAAATTCAAATTCGTTCGATCGTGCCTCGCCCCGAGTGTTAGGTTTCGGTCTCCACGCTCATGGCCCGCGATAGAAGCTATGCAATAGCTTAAAAATATTTTTCTATAGCCTAAGATATAAAAGCATCTCAAGCTACAAAAAATAGGAAATTCAAAAGTTTAATTAATAATAAAACAAACAAAATAGTTGCTGAAATAATTGGTTATGTTAAACAACTTACATGATAAGAGTTAGTTATTTCGAGATTTCTACCATGTACCTTGTTTTTTATGAGTTTCCGATATTTCGGCACTGTTGCAAGCGCCATGATCGCGGAAGAACCAGTTCCAGTACCAGTTCTTCCGCGATCATGGCGCTTGCAACAGTGCCGAAATATCGGAAACTCATAAAAAACAAGGTACATGGTAGAAATCTCGAAATAACTAACTCTTACGATAGTGACCATGAAAGTTTAAAACAGTAACTTACATGATCTTCGAAGTAAGATATTTTCTATACAGCTTTCGATCCTGTAACAAACAAAATGTCTTGTTAAAATTAATTATTCAACGCAATATAGTGCACTGTGACAAAATTAAAGTGATTATGGTCTAAACTGAAGATTATTTTAACCGAAGATAAAAAAATATATATGAACACAGTTTTTTTTTTCGAAAAGCATGAAAGCATAATAAAAAATGTTTTCAAGGGATTTAAATATTCTAGAAATATTATTATGACAAAGAATAGTAGTTCGCCGTATCCTTTGCGTTATTAAAAGCAGTTGTACTAAAAATGTGGGTACGAAATTCAGGTAGGCATTTGCGACGCGATTCTAGGAAAGCATCCTTTGATAAAATACCTACTTCTAAGCCATGGTCATTATAATGAGTTTTAAATTTCTAAAAATAATTTTAGTCAAAAACTATGCTTTTAAAATTAAGTTTTTTTTACTGTACAAAAGCGTTATACAAAAAGTGGTTTTATATTAAACCTATTTGATAAGATACCAGAAAAAACATAGTCACTAATCGACCAAAAACATGAATTATGCAACAAATTTTTTGGGAAAAATAATAAAAATTAATTATTGAACGAAAAAAAAAGTTAAATCATGATTGCATTTAAGGATGTTATAATTGGAAGACAGCGTATTCCGATATCTGTAATCAAGTGATTAGATATCGGTTTACAAATACGTTATAATTATAATTAATAAAATAATAAGTCTACCAGTTCTAAGGACCTGGGTTCGAATTTCGGACAAGTCCGGAAACACTTCTCTATATTTTTTCGGGTCTATGTATTTTTGGTACCTCCGTTTTTTCTGATTTTTACAAAAATATGTAGGTACTCCAAATTGATATAGTAATTAGCTAAGATAGTTTTCTATAATGATTTTAGTAGTGGGAAAGTTTATGCGCCAATGTTTTTACGACAAATAAGTGGTTATTATATTTTATTTATGATTGCGAATAAAGTAAAATTTTGAAAATGTTTGTTGTAATTTGTAAATTGTTTTAAGATTTTTCTGCTCCTGATTTTATTTCCACATGAAAAGTTTATTTACTAGTTCGATTTAAATGCATTAACCTGTTCACTGGTGACCTTTGGCTTATTAATTATATGAACGATCTTACGAGCCAGCCTAGCTAGAGGAAAAAACTATATACCTATTCTTTGTAGTAATCGGAAATAAAAAAAGGATTTAAAAAAAATATTACCTACCTACCTCCGCTTTGCAACTATTGGTATAAATGTATTTGAAAAGTATATAATATAAATTGTTATTTGAATTATAGATAAAGTAGTATAAAAAACAGTTGATATTTTTTGTTGCGCAACATCATGTCTTTTCAGTCAGTTGCAAAAATAACGAAACATGAAGGAATAATTTAAGAAAAAGTGACAAAAGGACTTCTAAAAAATTCACGAAGAAATATACACTTTACATGTCTTATAAATGTGGAGTCGTTACCACTGTGCAACGTACATATTTCAAGTGTACTCCAACCTCTTTGTGCTCGTAGTAGAAAGTGACAAAAAGCAAAGTGTGAGTTGGACTCAGACTGTTGCGAACTCTTTATTAGACTGTGTCTATGATTTAAATTGACTTTATGAAAACTATGTATTGATAGATTGTCACTCCAAATTACAAAATTTTCACATCAAGTTCTCTTTTTATTTTGCTTATTATTTTCCCCGTATTTACAACACAGACTGCCCGATAATCTAAACGCACACTAGTTACAGAAAACAATGTATATGCGACACAGTTTATGCATTTTTTGTGTGTGCGAGTTTTCTTTTTCCTTATTTGAAAGGGTTTTTATTTTATGTACACATGCTTTATTATTTACTTACGTATTCAAACTTTATTGCAAAAATAAGTAGAAAATGTGTAAAAGGTGGACTAAATTCCATATGGCATTCTCTACAGAAATGTTTTGTGGCGGTGCGGCATCAAAACAAAAAAAAATAAAGTCTAGGTTCTGTAGGTTTGTTAAAAATGATACCAAAATATTAATTGGTGTTGTTTTCTTTGTCGTGATGTTCATTAGCAATAGCTTGGTGTACCTCTGACGAATTTGCTTTATTTCCTTTAGAGTAAATCAAGCACTTTAAAAAATGCTTCGGGCTTTATATGTTTATTGTTAAAACTCAAACTTTACTTGCGTGGGGAGTCTGCCAAACGTGGCTTCTGTTTAGGGCTTTAAGTGCTATAAATCCATTACTCTATCTACTCTACTACATCTTTTTTCCACTACTAGTGGAACTGAGATGGCGAACACCCCTGCCACGAGTGGCGATTACATAGCAATTATCCTATTCAAAACTTATGCCCAGTAGCCTCATGTAACATTATGATAATAAATTAAGTAGTTATTATTTTAAAAAGATGTTATCATCACACACTTTACACCACTGTGCAGCTTTTACTTCAAAGTGTTTTCCTCTCACAAAACAGAATACGGCGTATTGCAGTATATCATAAAGTACGGGATTAGGGTAGGTGTCACCGAAAACGCGGTAAGGCTCATAATTTTGTCGCTGCACTGTGCTCCGAAGGCTTAAACTTGGCAAAAATTTGGTTGTCGCAATTGGAATAAGCAAGTAGTTTAAATTGTGGCCAACTTTATTTCGGTTTTATTTATGGGTTAGGATTACAGTATTTCATGTTAATTTTATTGAGCGATATAAAAATTAAGCTGTAAATTTTCTACAAAATGGCTAGATACCGGAGTTTTATTTTTGATATTCTTAGAATAGGTCCCAATAATGTATGTGATATTTTGAAACTGTTTTTTTTTTCAATAATTAAGTTGCTGGTTTTAATTTAAAAATTTTTTGAATACAATTTTGATTGCCTTAGGTGAAGCTTGAACCCACAGCAAGGGCGACAGGGCGACTGCCCAAACAAATTGAACTAGCAAGACATTTTATGTGTCAAATTTATTTTAGGATTTACGCTGTAATCCAGCAGAATTTAATTAATGTTTTGTTTATCAATATACCTCAAAAGCTATTTAAAGGAAATACCAGACATGTTCTTGCTCTAAGAATAATTATTTTCCTAATATAAAAATACAATAAAATAGGTATTCTCAGCCAAGTGTTATTCATAAACAATTGTAATTTACCAAGATAATGAACTGAAATTCAAAACAAAAAGAAGCCTGTTTTCTCTTCACAGCTTTATCTTAATTAATTCAATTTATCGTAAAGCCGAAGGCGTCCCAAACTATCGAACTAAGGATCTAAAAGCCATCAGAAGGTCAAATAAAGTCAAGAGGAGCAAGGATTACCCATCTAAGTGAACTAATAACACTAATTGCAAGACTATTTGGAACTGTTAGCTAACGTCACAAGCACTTAAAGTGTTCACGCACATTTAGGCAATTTTGGGCGTAAAATGAGGCTATCAGAGGCAATCTGGATAGTTTAAAAAAACTTGATTAAAGGATTGAAAATACAATTCCTGAGGTAAGACAGTCGAAATAATTATTAAATAAATTGATTTTAAATTAATATTAGCAAAAACTAGCGATTGCTTGAAGAACAGTTTTCCAAACATTAACTATAGGAGTACTGCAGGGATCGGCATTTTATTTAGTTAAGAGTCAGTAGGCAAGGTATGTAGGGCTTATTGGCATGTATAATACACGTCCACGCCACTGCGATAATGGTGTATCTGATAAGTCCTTGGTAAAACCAATTATTAATCGTTGTAATGTTGTTTGTTTAGAGTAATTTGAGAGTTTGCGTTTCCACAGTTATTTTCTTCTGTAAATAAGTTTATTTATGTTTTTCAGTTCACTTTGATGTTAAATAGGCCTTGGTATAATCAAAAGTTATCAAATTGGCCATGTGAAATTTTATCAGGTAGGTTTTGATGTTTTTATTTTGTTTGATGTCTCGCAATCGATTACATTTTGAATCTGATCCAAAGACTGGATAAATGGGGTTAAAAGTTTTCTAATACAAAAAACAAATCAATCAAACCGCTTCCTTATTTAATATTTTATATCATTCACTTTGATTTTAACCTAGTTAACCGTTATGTGGCCTTACGGCCATTTCCAATAACCTATCTATCTTCAGTTTTGGCATATCGGAGATAGGAAACAGTTTTTATCTCTGTTTTTGCCGTCCAGAGAAACAAAGACAGAAGTTGTTTTCTATCTCCGATATGCCAAAACTGAAGATAGATAGGTTATTGGAAATGGCCGTTAGACAATTTGCTTTCTAATATTGTATCCACTCGACGAATAGATAACAAATGTATGAAAATGGTATTAGTTTATGGTTTCACAAGCAAATGTCATTTTTAAGGAAATATAAGAGACTTCCTAAATTACCACTTTTATTTTATCACGATTAGCAATTCGATTTGCAAAGTAGCGTGACTGTGCAACGTACGTAAAGTAGCAATTGTACGTGAACAACAGAAGCGGCAGCGACAACTTTGTTGCAATCCCATTTAATGCGCACGAGTCTTGAAACTGCCCCGGATTACTGTGTGCTTTATGAAACGTTAAATTTCCATACGATGTGTGTAATTCTTGCATAATTACGGGAGTTCATTAAAATGATTCAGCAATAAAACGAAGTTTGAACGAAGTTTAATGTCTTCCGTTTGAGACCATATTGCATACGGCTAGGTTTGGGGTGCACGTGGAGGAAGGTTTGGGAGCTTATGACATCTGAAATAGGTATAGTTTTAAAAGTCAATGGTACCATTTTTTTTGTTTCCGATATTTCAGCTCTGTTGCATGACCACAACAGAACTAAAAATAAATAGTTTCCAACAACCTTTGGCGGAATTGCATCCATTACGGTTTTGAAGGAAAGTTTAGCTGTGCGTCAAAACAAGTGGGCTCTCCTAATACTTGGTCTTCCGTAAGATCCAGTCAGTGCGTCGGGCACCTTTTTTTTGACATACAGCAAATTCATTAATGCCATTAACTTTTGTTTCAAAAAAATCAAATAAATCATTACAGAAAGATAATTTACATAAAGACAATGTTCACGGAAACATTAAAAACTATTAGTGCCCCAATATCATTAGGTACCTCACGTAACACATGTTTTTTTAAAGACATGTTTCAGAATATTCTTAGGCTTCTTTATTTGAAATTTGCCCTGTTTTTTTATGTTCTTAACTTTTTTATCTTAACCAATCGTTTAAATTAATCACCAGTTTCCCAAGCTGTCTCCTATCAGACCTTGTTATTAGTGACTGTCTTGTTGGCTGTCCTAAACAAATAAAATGAAATAGAAATAAAATTATCGTTGTATCGCAACGCCTTCAAGGTAGCAACAATGTAACCACTTGGAACGCCTGTCTACTTTCATCCTAATTACGTTACGTTGAAGGGCCAAACCGATCAATGTTGATTTAGGTCTCAGAAACGCCTAGAATTGATACAATCTAGAGTTAATAGATATTGAACACATGTAATGTTTGTTCCCATTTCGGGATAAATTTGATTTCATTTTCATAACCTGTGAGTATGTTTAGAGGTATCTATTTGTTAAGTAGCTTTATATCTAGTGGTAGGTTCATTTTGTTTCTCAAATAAACATGACAAATATTTGCTTAAGGAATATTTATGATAAATTGTTGATAATGCAAGGCCGTTTCGAAAAGTATTAATTAATTTGCAAAAACAATGTATTCAAATGCGATTCTCATCATCATCAGCCTACATTGCGGAGACCTAACTGTAATTAACACGCTTGTCAAGGGCGTTGGCGGTTTTAATTCGGTGAATAGTAGGGGAAAGACTTTACGACTACATCTACTTACTGGCGTTACTCGTTTAGTTGTTTCTTACAACAGTTTAGAAAAATAAGTAATGATGATATTCTATTTTTTTAAGCTATTGCATAGCTTCTATCGCGGGCCTTGAGCGTGGAGACCGAATCCAGAAATTCCGTAACGAAAATAACCTAACCTAACACTCGGGGCGAGGCACGATCGAACAATTTTGAATTTTCGAAATTTAGAAGAATTTAGAAGAAAATAAGGATTTTGACAGTATGGTTGCCTTTGGTAACCATATCTGCCAAAATAACAGAAAAATTTAATTACAAAAGTCAAAATTAGAAAATACATAAAATTATAAAATTATGCTATTGCATAGCTTCTATCGCGGGCCTTGAGGGTGGAGACCGAATCCAGAAATTCCGTAACGAAAATAACCTAACACCCCCCACTCCGACCGGCACAGCGGTGATACTTTTTAGCTAAGCTTTTTAGTTTTATAATTGCATAAGTTGATAAAAAAATGCTATGCAATAGCTTTACCGCGGCAGTGTCCGAGTGCCACACGTCTTTTTTTTCTTGCATCACACAACCATGCTACAAAATGTGATAGACTAATAGTTAACTTTAAACACATTAATCACTTTCATTAACTATTCATACATATAGGTATTTATGAAACCAGTTTTTCTCATAGTTATGTCACCCGAAAATATATTATTCTTTGTTATCCTGGCAAATAAAGCATTAAGAAATTGTTTCAAAAGAAATTTCGATCCAACAATACAAAGAAAAAATACCTGTTTTTAAAATCAATTGCAAAAGAATAATCACGAAAAGGATAAAACTGTATAGCGGGATTTAATCGCAAATATACCTTATTTTATTGCATAAAGGCAAAAGGCGTTTAAGTCCTGTTATACATTTTTAAATAGTCATAAACCGCGTAATTTTAAAATTAGTGAAAGAAAAATTTAAACAATTAATGTTACGCTGCCAAATAAGAGTAATGAAAGATTGTCACGTGTTTTTTTTTATCATTACATTGTATTTTTTACGCGCTGTGTATCCTCAGACGTACCGCGAGAATTAACCCGGAATGCCGTTAAACACGAGCTGCATAAAGCTGGAAAGTTGGACAATTAAATTCTCAGCCGGTCGTTTTGGCCCAAAGATGGCGGCCGTGTGAGCTAGTTTGATTTACTACCATTCGCAGGGTTAGAGTTTAAATCGCCTAAAAGTTTTCGCAGATCAACGTCCTGTCATTTGGCATTAGTAGCTCTACCATTACGGCTAAGCAGGAAAAGCTACTCGCGTAGTGGAGGTCAGCTCTAACGCACATTTTAAAGCTGTCCGTTCAGGGAAGATCTTACTTATTTAGCACTGACGACTGTGTTTGATGGATGCTTAAGAGAAGTTACGTAGTTTTGGAAATGGTCCTTTTAGTATTTGAATTTGTTAACCTACATTTATTAACTATATAGTGGAAACTATTTTGGCAAATGTAAAATTTTGTTGACTTAGATTAGATGTGCTGTAAACTGCTGTTTGGGTTCCAAATGAATAAAAAATAAAAAATACATCTAATTTTTAGGCATAAACTTACGTTACAAGGACTAGGTATGCATAAATGGCAAAATTGCTGTACCGATTTTTGTCCTGTGTACTAATAAACTGCTATAAATCCCAAGGATAAAAAAATATTTTTTTCTACTACACTAATGAACTTCAAAGTGAAGGTTCTGTTAGCTCATCATCATCGAGGACTAATGTTTTTTGTGATCATAACTTGTAAAAAAATCTTACAAGATATAAAAACAATCCAAATATCACTATAATTATTAAATCGAACAGTCATGAGTTACTTGAAATAGGTTTTTAATAAATACTAATACATTTTAATGAAAAACTTGAATCAAACCAATTTGTTCACTACAATATCGTTTGAATAATGAATACCGGCACTTGATCAATTAATTTGTGAAATGAAATGTACAACGACGGAAAATTAGTCAGGACAATGGAGCTGAAACTGTTTTATTAGGTTTATTAAGCATTTCTTTTGTTTTACCTACAAAATCATTTTTATCAATATATTGTATCTATAATGTAGTGTAGTAACATCCTTTGTTTTAACTGTAGGGTTTACGTTTTTTAATTAGCCTTATCGAATTAAATTTTAAAAATCCTGTTGAAGAAAATAAAAAAAAACAAGTAATAGAGCCTTTGTTGATTTTCGTTAGCTGTATAAAAATATGTTTAGACTGACTCAGAAATTTCGTTTTATATTATTTGACTTCACGATAATTTTTCTGTTTAAACCATTCAAATAAATAAAAATTAATATTACCTACGTCACGAATACATAAAAGAAATACGCGCAAATTTAAGCACTTTACCTCTTTTATTCGATTAAAAAGACAAAACAACTTTACGTTAGATACTTTTCAGTAAACTGTGCTTATCTACTACGTTATTTCTGTTCGGCTACGAAAATGTTTGACTCAAAACAAAACGAGAAAAACCCTAACATACAGAAAACGACAATGATGATGATCGATGGTACCCACATAAGTAAAAAAAAGTTAAGATCCCTTGCTTCTTTGTTACACGCTCCATCACGAAACCGCCTGGCTATATTACGAGGTCATTCGATTGTCCGTCCAACATTTGTTCGGCCATTCTATTCCATTGTCCGCTAATTTTTCTATTTCCCACGGGCATGTTGTGTGATGTGCTATCATATTGCATCGGTTCCTTCTGCGTGCTTCCATTATGCGGGGTAATTGAAAGAGTAGCGGGAAATGTGCATTGTAATATTTTGTTCTCAACAATAACGAATCTAATGTTTACTGTAAGTAATGTAATAACATTGCTTGGGAAAGAAAACCGCAGTGTGGATTTAATTTCACAAAATTCATGTAGTTTTGTAGGTTAAACTTAGGTTACAGGTAAAATTATGTATTTTTGTCAGTGTGCTGGTGCTTAAATTGGATTAGTATGTACCATCTAATTCCAATTAGTGCAAGACAGTCTTACCACCTTTGGACGTAAAACACATTAATCATTAATCAACATTAATACGAAGGATGAAAAATACGTTGTGTTATTGTCCCGAAAAACTTTTTTATGAATTTTAAATTTCCGAAATTCATTGTATTGATAAAGAATTTAGTTGTATCCCGACTCGCCGTGGTCTTTTTGCCGTGGTACTTGACGTCTGCCCAATACTAGAGTGCAATTTAAAAGCCGGAGGCGCGGAGGGAGGACAGTCCTCGCTCACAGTAACGAAATTCGGGCGCCTTGGCAAGCTGTAGCGGCGGAGGTGGTTGAGGAGAAGAGCAAAACTAAATGCATGCGTGCTTGCTTGCTTGCTTGCCTGAATCCATGCATGCTTGCCTGCTTGCCCGAATTCATGCATGCTTGCCTGCTTGCTTGCCTGTATGCATGATTGTATGCTTGCTGGCCTGTACCCATGCTTGGTAGCCTGCATACATGCTGTTTGCCTGCTTGCATGCTGCTTGCCTGCTTGCATTCTGCTTGCCTACATGCATGCTGCTTGCCTGCCTACATGCATGCTGCTTGCCTGCATGCATGATTGCATGCTTGCTTGCATCCATGCGTGTTATCCATGCTTGTATTTGCACTTGGCAGCACTAAGAGTAGCATTTAATATGCAGTAGTAGGTATTGTGAAATAATTTAACATTATCGGTAGATTCTGAGGTTCAAAAAAATAATAAATAATTTAAAAAAATGATTTATAATGAATAAAAAAAAATGTAATAATTATAACGTTTATTTCTCACCATACAATACAATATCGTAAAATAGGTAACAATGATTAAAACAACAAGAAAAAAAGTATGGTGGGTTGACATCCAATCTAGGAGGTTTCCTGTATTCTGGATTATGGATTATCAAGCGTTTAATATTTGGTTTTATGTGTTTTCGGAATATTAATATTCGGAATTCGTATTTATGATACTTCGAATTATTAAAGATTCGGAATTGATATGATTCGGGATCATGAAATTCGGCATTCTGAAAATAGTAGGTACTTATAAACATAAGAATTTAGAAATTTAGGATTTATAATATTAGGACTTATGATAGATCGGATTTGTGATTTTCGGAAATCTGTATCATTCGGAATTATAAAAATCGGTATTTTGAAAATCGTGATTGTCAATATCGGATTTAAGTTTTTCGTATTTATGTAGTGTACCCGGTTTTATGTTTGTCTGTATATTTTTTTGAGAAAAGCAACTGCCCGGCCGCGTTCATGCACATACTTATACGTTCGTGTTGAATACTTTTGCTAATAGATTTTTGCATTGGCAATATAGACAACAACTTCGAATTAAATTTAGAAACAAAATGGGTATTGCAAAGAGTACTGGTTACATTTACTGGTTTTAAAAAGTTCCAGATATAAAATAAAAAGTAATTTGGCAGCTATTTATTTTGGGATCAGAACAATAGACGACCAAAAAAATTATTACAAGTACGTGAACAATTGTATTAAAATACACAAAGGTATAAAGGTTACCTAATGACAAAACATTTCCGATTTCAGAAAAGTAAGTAGCATAACTGTGCATACTTTTATTTACTTTTTCCAACATTTGGAATAGTAAATTGAACTAAAATGAATTTCACATTATGTTGGATGTATTTTCACCTACAATTCATCAGTTTCGTTTCATTCTTTTCAAATCCCATTGGGTTTTAAATCGGCAAGCTTTGCCAACTCCTTAAAAAACAGCGCCATCTGTTTGAGCAAACAGCATTGCGCTTCGTTAATCCAGAATATAAATCGGGCCCAAAACGAAACGCTCCACACTAAACCCGATAAACCTTTATTGGATGTATTAAATCGTAATTGGATTTTCAATTAATTGGAAAATGCACCGGTCGGAAAATCCATTATATTTGTTTATAGCAATATGACCCAAGAATTTGCCAGTATGTATTTTTTCATAATTGAAAAATTCTGTTGCAAAGCAGCAAATTTTGAAAGGTATTTTTTTGATAAATCTTTTACTTTTTTCTCCGAAGAACAAAGAGATTCTTAATCAGATAAATAAATATTTATTATCAGACCCATGGTTTCTTTTTACTGTGACATACCTACCTATATGGCATTTTTATTTTCTATCGATATAAATCTCAAATTTTGTTTGAATGGAACTCTTCAATCAAATATTTTGAAGAGAGAACACAAAACGGCGTACTATTTTCACTTTTACGTGTATATATTCGGTAAAGTGTTGGATTATATATAATTTATAACACATCGTTTGCAGCTTTCGATTTCATCCTGTAATCTCAGTTGGCGTTACTGCCAATGTATATCATATCTATCACTTTACAGATGTATAAGATGAAATACTTAAATAAAAAACAGGATGTGTATTATAAAACATGATCGTGTGTAAAACAGAACACAAAGAATAACAAGAGCCCTTCCACAATCACATGGGGTCTTAAAGCCATTAATTTGTGAGTTAATGGTCTGAACTGCCCTAAATACAATCCCATTGGCCAAATGTGTGTTTGTATATCAGTTAAGTGGTGAAAAGGTAAGCGAAATCGTTGAGAACCCTTTTATTGTTTGAATTCGCAGTAAGTTATTGTTATTTTCATTTAACACGAGATTCATGCTTTGGAAGGCACGTTAACTGTCGGTCCCGGTTAATATTACTTGTTAAGCCTTTAGAAGCCTTGGGTGGCTTGATTACAACTGGCAGTAAAGTAAGTCACTTAATTAGCTCAAAGTCTGAGTCTTGTTACTTGGCGTCATTGGGATTGAGGTGTATGAGTGAAACTTGCCATGCGTGCTTGCGGTATCAGCATTCCTACTCGTCCCAGGGATGTCAAAGAAGGAGGTTAAAGGGTTAGGTGTGGTATGGCGCACATAAGAAAAGTTTACCAATGTAATATTATGTCATACATTTGGTACCATACTTTACACATAAATTTATCTTTTTTTGCTATATTTAAAGTTATCGTATCGAAGAGAAAAAAAAAACATTAGGTTCTTCCCCTACATTATGATTCAATGTTTTGTTTTCTTTTCTGATCCATTCCCATTGCTTTCTTTTATCATATCTTCGGACTGGAACTGAACATATAAGTTTCGGAATGCAGAAAGGTCAAACTATGGGTATCCACTTCATGTTATTAATTTAATTAAATGAAACACTTATCACGAGATCAAAATATATTTAGAAAATTTTAAATTTAACGCGAGAAATGTACACCGTTAAACCCTACTGTGAAGAAATCTAATAAAGGAAGCTCCTGTTCCACTCTGAACCTAGAGCTCGAACTTTTTGACTTGGTACCAGCATTTATTACAGAAACTTCTAAACTAAGCTAAAGTTACGTAAACCCATAAATCAAGGCAAGAACTGATTGTCCCACATAGATGTTTTTTGGACGAGCAAAGATTCACCGAAATATTGGAGAATGGATCTTTTCATTTCACAGAACAATAAAGTCCGGGTGAAAAATACGTTTCCTTTTCGTAGAAAATTCTGGAAAGCGACGCTACCTATAAATAGTTTCTTAGACGTTCTAATTGGATTAATCGGGAAAAGGTGCCCTAATGTTGAACAAATGGTGATCGTTAAAAACGAGTGCATCTGAGGTAAGATTAGGTTAGGTATGTGTAAAACTTTTACAAAGTTCTGCTTGTTTTTGCTAGACCTGTTATGGTACAGGTTTTCCGTCCTGAATTTTTAGATTGGGTCATCATACGTGTTACACTTATCTTCCTATTCCAACCAGTCTAGGTCGCCTTAGAAATTTATTTAAAGATTGATCAAAGGGGATATTAAGGAGCCGATCTGCATTGCAATTGCACTCTTTGAGTACATAATTGTTTTTTTTCCTTCCACCATGCATTTGCGGTGGTGGAATCTACCTCCTAGTGATCCACCCTGGGCAACGGCATCTTTGGTTTTCTAACCAATCCCTAACAGATCCCTCTGCGGTGTTAGGCTTCGTAAGAGGCTGCCTGAATGCTGCCACCCTCCTGCCGGAGTTCAGCGCCAAACATTTTTTCTGTGATTCGCTGGTGTGTGGGAGAACCAGCGCCACTATCTGGGTAAGCTCGATCCATCTTAGGCTTCTTCTTAACCTTAAAGTCAGTATGTAGTCAAGAGCAAGCCCATTTATTATATAAAAAAAACCTTGCAGTTGCTTGTTACATTGACGACCATTTGGATCAGCGGTAGTTAACGCTGCTTCTGAGCCATGGGTCGCGGGTTCGATCCCCGCACAGTACAAATATTTGTGTGCATGAACATGTCTGTTTGTACTGGTCTGGGTGTTTTCTATGTATTAGAAGTATGTATTTATAAAAAAAAAGTATATAAGTAAGATTATCGGTTGTCTAGTACCCCATACGACAGGGTACTTAATACTACCTTAATTTGGGACTAGATGGCTCTGTGTGGCCCAGTGAGGCATGTCTTAAAATATTTATTTATTTATTTATTTATTACATCTATAGTCTATGGTATGTAGGTGCTTGTTTAGGAAACAGTGACCTTTTATTCTATAAAAGATGTCTAATTTTAGCGTTTTAAAAGCAACCAAAACAGCATTTTTTGTTAAGTAAAGTTAAAGTTGTGTTTTTTTCAGTTTTTTATAGTTACGAAACTTTGAAAAGATAATTATGAGTTAATGCATAGTACTCGTAGTACCTACCTACGTGATAATTAAACTACAAGATGTCACATTGATATATAGCCATATACGTTATCAGAACTAGACGCTACATTAATACATCAAATTGAATACATTTTATTTAAAAAACTGTTACCTGCGACTTCGTACGCGTCAATTTCTGTTATTATGACGCGATTACTTTTGCAACATTTTGCACTGATGCTCCGCTCCTATTGATCGCAGCGTGATGTTATATAGCTTAAAGCCTTATTGGATAAATGGACTATCCAACACAAAAATATTTTTTTTTTAATTCGAACCAGTACTTCCTGAGATTGGCGCGTTCAAACAAACAAACAAACTCTTTAGCTGTATACTATTCGTATAGATTTCATTTGACTTGCTTGACTCTTTTTATTTTTCTAAATAATATTTAAATATTAAACTACAATGTAATAATAAAAGTTTTAGACACATTTTTCTAACACAGGCTATCGAAACAGCAAGAACAAGATTTCAGTTCAAAAAATGTTTTTTAACTACAAAATCAATTCAATTTTAGTATGATCCTGATAGTTTAAAAAGAAGCAAAGAACTAGTACGTCCCTGGTGCTGTTTTCTACTTAACTGATACAGTTTAGTAGAGAGGTCGTGTGAAAAATGGGCCAGAAATTTATAGTTATATGGGATTACATCGTTCTATAGCGGAATTTCCCTGGAATGAAAAGGGGGACGTCAAATAGCCAATGTGACGGTATCAAGATGTCCGCCGACCTTAGGGATTAGAAGGGATGCTGAATTGCTAACCTAACGACTAGTGATGCCGGGGTGTCGGATGAAATATTTACAAAATGTGCGTTTTTTGACGATGAAAATGATCTTTGATCATAATAAAGTTTTTAAGTTTTGATAATGGTTGCGGTTAATACAAAAACGAATTATCGGTTGGTATTGGATGACCTAGTCAAGTTAAATTATCAAGTATATAATATTATCAAAGTGATTGCGATAATCTTCAAATAATATTTGAGATATATTATATTGTTGTTCTAAGAATTATACATAAATAGCATGGTAATAAGCATTGAATCAAGCCGAAGGTTATTGTCTGAACGTCATCCATCCGTATAAAATTTTGACGAAACAACATTCTAATATCGATAGCCATACTTAAGCGCATCCCTGTTTATGACGGTATACTTACGTTTTAAAACATACCCTAGGGATTTAGGACTACATGTATATTATGATGCTATTTTCCTTTAAGTGTAATATGTCATGTCGCGAGTTTAATTGATAATATCATTTTCGAACCATAGTGGGTTAACATGATCGACTCTATGATAAAGATAAAAATTATCATGTTTACTGAAACATTTACTGAAAATTATTTATAAAATAAATTAGGTATTTAAAAATATTTTATATCATTTAGTAAAATAAATTAACACAATTAGTTCATTAGATTCAGAAGATTTATGAAATTAAAGACCTTAAACTGATCAGTCCGAAATGAAATCCTTATGTTTAATATAATCATTTCTGCATTTCTAGAAGTTTTTAATACTTAAATATTATATATATCATAGATTATTTGTTACGATTATTCAATCTAACCACTAGACCACATAAGTGGCAATTAATGAAATGCTTAACGTATTACCTACTTCTGAGAGTTCTGATTACCTCCTCCCACACACTCCGAAATGAGGGCTCTATTCAGGTTTGTATACGCTGATTGTATTTTGAGATGGCTTCCCAGAATATTATTGGTAATTGAGGAAGTATGAAATAAATGGTAATGGAAAATGAGTATAAAAATAATATACTAAATATGAAATTTTAACCACTTTCCAAATTTTAATATAGGTATCAATCTACGAGACAAAAAACAAATGACGTATTTTTTTTTTTGATATAGTCCAGTACAAAAATTTCAAGATAAAGCACTTAGAAAATGTCCGCCAAAAATGTTAAATTTTTGATACGGTCGCCTAGCAACACTTTTTTTACGCGATGCGCATCTCATTCATTCATTACGATACTAATCATAAGTTTTTGATTTTCCCTTTGTACCTTAAAAGGCCTAGGACTGTAAAAATTTAAAACTATATTGCAAAAAATATTTTCGGGTGAAAACTTAATTTACATTTTTTACTTCATAAATGGGCTTTAAATACGATACTGAAAGCCTATTAAATTTTTGGAAAGTGGTTAAATTTTTTCCTGTTTAAACCTACGATAATACAGATTTGTGTAGGCAACAAATTTGTGCTATAAAAAAAATCACACCAAGTCAATTACAGTGTTTTTGTTGTTTTTCAAAATTCTTTATTTATAATAATTTAGGTATAAACAGAATAACTTACGTATAGATGCATCATTACGGGTACGCGCTTCTTTAAGTATAGCAAAATTGTCATCCTAAAAGAAGTCATATGTCAAGGACAGCGGCTTGCACATCAGAATTAACTTATTTGTTGCAAACTTGCACCTATATGGGTCCACGACGTTAATATGAATAAAAAATAGCACCGCCCCTTCTCATCCCATAGGTATAGCGATAAACGACTTAAGGAGTAATGAAAGAAAAACAAAATTGCGTCCTCTCCACCATTGGCCAAAATGCAATCGCCAACCCACTTGCCAACCGTGGCGATTATGGCAATATTTTCATTTTGGGTAGGTTTGTGTCAGCTGGAATAATTTGGTCTGATGATGACACAGCTTACACATTTGCAAAAGAAAAATATAGAAAAATACCTATCTGAAATAATATTTGATTAGAACGTACCTAAAATAATATTTGAATTACCTACCTAATTCAAGGCTTTTCCTAAAATAGTCTAGTAAATTAAGTAGGCCTATCTTTAATAAATTCAGACCGAAAAGCCAGAAAACAATTAATCACAGAAACTAATCAAGTGAAAACTTACATTTTCAACGAAAACTCGGTGTAATATGATCTAAAACTTCGTAGCTGACTGTACCCGGATTGAAATGGGTCAAAAACGGGGTTACCTGGGTCAAAATGATGAAATGTAGCTAGCTTAGAAAGCTTCCTACTATATGTATATAGTTGAGTATATATCATAAATTTTAGCGAAATTTAGCCGACTCAAAAGTTGTAGCTCCTTTCACGCTTACCATTGCATTGCTTGAAAATTTCGAATAAAATGAAATATTGGTAAATAATGTGGACAAAAATTCCAAAGTGAGTATGAGATTCAAGCACTTGTATTGTGGAAATCAGAAAAAACGAATTTACACCCAGACCCGAGATATTTGGACGACCATTTGGATCAGTGGTAGTAAACGCTGCTTCTGGGTCGCGGGTGCGATCCCCGCACAGTACAAATATTTGTGTGCATGAACATGTCTGTTTGTACTCATCTGGGTGTTTTTCTATGTATTATAAGTATATATTTACAAAAAATTATATAAGTATGTTTATCGGTTGTCTAGTAGCCAATACGACAAGCTTCGTAGTAGTTGCTTAGTTTGGGATTAGATGGCTCTGTGTGGCCTAGTGTGGCATGTCTGAAAATATTATTATTGTTATTTTCTTCTTAACAACCCGTCCGGGAATCGAATCTGGAAGCTGGAGACTTGAAAACCAGTCTGTACCACCCCGCCACTAAGTCAAAACACTTAATATTAATAACCTTTTTTTTCGATTCTGAATTTAACCAACTTGCAATCATACTCGATGCCGAACGATTGATCGTCCAACATTTCAAGTAATTTAAGAGTAACATTACAGGCACGCTTAATTCGCGACCAACTTCAGAGATCCGTTAGCCATTTAATTGATTAGAGGACACGCTAAACTCAAGGCCCAGTTTGGACGGAACTGGTAAATAGATGTAACTGGCCACTTAGTGCTAAGAACTCATCACGCTAATGGCGGAGACGATTGTGGTCGAAGTTTTGCGATTGCAGATCCAAGGAAACGTCTGGATTAATGATGGGTATTGCAAAGCAATTAGTTATGGATGGATTTAATGACATTATCGATACTTATACTGTTTTCTTGAGTTAACGCGAACACTATACATTTAAATAAACGATATGTTTACGGATTTTGATATTCGTTTATGTACGGGCAGTCTGCCCCTGACCATAACGCTGTAAAGTGTAAAATCCGTTATATCTTTTATGTCATTATCGATGATCATTGCTTTCCTTTTGAACGTTTATTGGTAAGACCGGTTGAAGTTGATTTGAATTCGATTGATATGGTTTCGGCACATTAGAATAATATCATCATCCCTTCTTGTCGTAAGAGGTGACTAAAGGAGTACTGCCAGAGGAACAAGGGCAACAGGGTCCTTTATTTTTATTATCTTAAATGGGCTTGCTCTTGACTACATACTTAACTCTACGGTTAAGAAGAAGCCTAAGATGGAGCGCGCTTACCCAGAAAGTGGCACTAGTCCTTCCTCTACCATTGGCAGAATGCAATCGCTCAACCACCTGCCAAGCGTGGTGATTCAGACAAAAGTCTTATATGTATTTCAGAGGCCAGTGTCTAGCAGTGAAATGGTATGGGCTAGTGATGAAAATGAATTTCAGCAAATGACGTCAGACCCACTAATATTGTTTTTATTTCAATTTTGATATACATTTTACAAACAATATTTTTTCATCAAACAAAAGTTCATTTGGTTCCAGGAAAATGAAAAATCGTATCGTATTTTTTTCGCCAAAGAACTCGGATCAGGAACTTTATAATGATAAGGGAAGTTCAAAGTAATTAGCAACAAAGTCGTACTCGTTACAAGTTGGAGCTCTGCTTATGAGGGAATGTTGGGTCAATGAATCGATGAAGAGATTCGGGTTTTGTGCCATGTTTTAGGAAAAAGGAATCAAAGTCTCTTCTAGATGGACATGATAATTATTATTATACTTTAAATTAAGATATAACTTGATAATCCTTGAGATGGCTACTTCAGTTGTGATGATAAGTTAAACAAAAGTAGTTTAAACACCTTGGAATACATCAACAAAAAGCTCGCATATTTTAGTAGTACTTCCCAAGGAGTGTGACTTAAGATGAACATGGAAAAGAAGAAAATCATGTTGGACACCCATGACCCGCTCCAATTTATACTGGGTACACTACACTCAAAGAGTTAACCATTAAGTATACCTGGTTAAGCTAGGAAGTCCAAAGTCGAGAAAGATATCTCTCATAGAATCTAACTCGGATATCTCAGTTCTGGTAGCTACGAAAAATTTAAGTTAAGTAATCCTAGTTTGCTTAATATATTTCGGCATTAGTGTTATTTCTTGGTTCCGCCATTTTCCAAGATGGCTGCCATATAATCTTGACTGAAACTTAATTTAATCCCTCAACCCCCAAGAGGCACTCGGGTGCCACGATGACAATTGATTTCAATTGTGTCTGGAATAACTCACGATCGAGGGATTAATTTATTTCTAAAAAAGATCGAACTAAAAAGTAAACAATATTTTAAAGTAGAAACAGAATGATAATTTTTTTTTTAATTTTATTTTTTTTAAAAACATAGGGTGCTTTGTTTCATGTAGAACCCCCTCTAAAGCTTTGTATTGCAAGTCTACAAATGTATAAGCAGAATGCATAAACTATTTATTAACTGTGGAACAGAGTATTAAGTAACACAATTAATAGAATTATCATCTTAATAGTCTCAAGTTACGCTGTGTGAGTCATAATGTGACAAAAGGAAATCTGTAGAAAATCTCCCACCCTTATTTGTAATGTAATCAATCATCAAATTGTTTCCATGCTTTTCTAACGTCCTATCATTAGCAATCAGGCTATTATACTTCTTGTTGCACGAACTTAAAGTTTATTTTCGTACTAACTTTTTCTCCTGACTACCTTTCTTTTATGTAAAGTTACCTTATTTGTGTACATACAAATTCTGAACAAATGATTGATTGATGGCGCTAGTTCCTACGTTCTCGTCAAAGACTTTTTGTCTACGAAATCACAACAACTTAACAGAAGCATATCGTTGTCATTTTTTATTAACATTTTACTTGTTTGGTAGTGGCATTTTTAATTTGTTATTTCCGCGAGAACCGCCCTTATTTTTTCAGATCAAAAAGTAGCTTTTGTGCTATTCCAACAAACATACATCCAAACTTTCGCATTGCTAACATTAGTAAGTAAAGATATAAGTAACGAAAGGTTTTTATGTAATTTAAATATGTAATAAAATCACATATTTCAAATGTTATCACTGCTTACCTGCTACGTAGAAAAGTAAGTTTACTGTATGCGTATACATTGGAATTTTGCCAAGAAAATTTAAACTTTCTCGGTATTAAATTTTAAGCTGAACATTTACAAAATGATTGTAATTTTGTTTCTGTGATGAAATGCTAAATAATGCTAAATCTAAAACTTCGGTTACAGGTTTCGCATTACTTAAACGTTACATGAGGTCTTATTGTTTTAACAAGTAATTTTCTTAGTGAGATTTATCTAATTTAACCTAATGAATACACCATTATTTGATTTGGTATAAACTTTAATAGGATTTTCAGTAAAAAAAAGTAATTTCTCTTCAAAAGTTTTAAAGGTTTTTATTTTTAAGTTTGTATTATTCTTTTAAACTTGTTTTTTTAATAGTTCAAACAAATAGTACCAAGTGTTGTAAGACTCTTAAAAAGCGAAAGGTTTTGGGCTCTAATTAATAATGTAAAATATAATACCTACTCGATAGCCAAATTAATTGCAATCATTGCAAAAATTTATAGGCTTAAACCAAAATCAGGCGTAATAGGTAGTTTTGTATTATCCTAATACCTATGTTACCTAAACTATATTTTTTTTAATTTAATTCTTTTCCAGTCTATATCTTGCCTTGTTTTTATATAACATTGTATTATTATTATTTTTTCAACGTGAACCAGCAAAAGCAAAATTTAAAAAAACATAAAAGAAATTTTGGACGATTGGCCCGTAGCAAAACACACACTGTCTTTAATCATCCCATGTGCTGCAGGGCAAATGCCCCAATCATTGAATTCAAGTTACCACAGCAATGTTGGGTACAGGTATTATCACCACGCTTGCCAAATGCGGGTTGGTGATCACATACCCGAACAATGTTCGAAAAGTCGAAACTTTTGTTGCGCGACCCGATCTTGTTAATCGAACACTGGACGCCCGAGACCTTGGTCTAAAAATTTAATCTTCGAGGTGATGGGATCTACCTCCTAGTGGTCCACCCTGGGCAACGGCATCTTTGGTTTTCTAACCAATGATGACGGCTAACAGATCCCTCTGCGGTGGTAGGCTTAGTAAGAGGCCGCCTGGATGCTATACCAACCTCCTGTCGGAGTCCAGCGCCATACAATTTTTCACTGTTCCGCTGGTGTGTGGGGAACCAGTGACACTTTCTGGGTAAGCTCGCTCCATCTTAGGCTTCTTCTTAACCGTAGAGTTAAGTATGTAGTCAAGAGCAAGCCCATTGTTTATAAACAAAAAAAAACACTAGACCGATGGGGCGTGGCCCGTTTAATTTAGATTATAGGTCCTCTCATTGCGTTATTTGTTACGAGTTGTAACTGGGTCGTCCACTTCAATAATCTTATAGACACAATGACTGATAGATTTATGAGCCTAGTTCCCGATCGGCACGGTCGCAGCCCGAAATTTTGTAAATGGTTAACGAAGTTTCTCAAAGTTTCGTGTTAATTTTACCAACAAAAATGAGGTTTAGAGTGTCATTTGGTTGGGCGGTTTAATACAGTGTAAGGTTTAAAGTTAGTTTATTAATAGATTTAAAAGCAAATGCAATGTTTAGTAATAGCAAACTTGTTCACCAATTTTATTTGTTTAACACAATCACGACTGAACATTTTCTAAGAAAGTAGTTTAACTGAAAGAGCTGAGCAACACAACTATTTAAATTCAAAAATTTTTTAAATGTTATTAATTTTTATCTAAAAAACACAGTAAAAGATTTAAACTGGCAATAATATTTTTCGGGATGATCTTTCCAAAAACGGTTTAACGAGGATTAAAATTTATTTTCACACTGCAACACACAGAGCCATCTAATCTTCCATCAAACTGCTAATAAGTTTATTCTATGTGAACTAGGCAATCAATAAACTAATTATACACTTATTTTTTAAGAATGTATTAAATTTTTAATATAAATATAACTTATTTTACTCAAATTCTTACTTGTCAATGCTTATTATACATAGACATCATAGACTGTACAAATAGATATATCTATTAATATTTGCACTGTGGACTGGATTAAATTCGCGACCCATTGCTCAAACTACTACCACTGAACCAAACTGGTCCTCAGCCAATTTTCATGATATATCTTGAGCGCGACTAAACATTTATCTAAGAGTCGATAAGAAACTAAGATTCGAGAATACCTACATTATGGCGACTACTAAAGCCTTGCTGCCCCCAATTAATTTAATTTTATTACTTCGAAACAAAATAAATTTTCAAAAAACCTGGAACAATATTATTTTAGCAAATTACTTCTAGTATTTATTGAATCACAGTAAACTTTTCATTTAGTTGTTCATAAAGTCGAATTTGTCGCTAACGCCAAGAGCGGCCGCTTTTAGCTATGATGTGCAATACGCCGGAATGAAAAGCAGTTAACAGTTATTCAATACCTACTAGAGGTAATTTACTAAAATGATACTGTTTTAGTTTTTTGTGAATTGATTTTGTTTTAAAGTAATAAAATTAAATCCATTGGGACCAGCACTTAGCTCTAGTTGTCCCCTTAAAGTATGATAACGCGTTAGTATATGTATAATCAAACAATTTGGATTACCACGTTCTTATCACATACAACAAAGTAACCAAAACAACAAGGCTCACATTCTGTAGCCTTTGTTCTTACCGTCTATTATTTTCAATTACCTACACCTAAAGTCAGAAATGTCTAAGTCATATTCACAATACAAGAAGATGCAGTTACTACGATTGAACGTCTAAAAGTTCTCAATAACTTTAGTAATAATATTGATGGTTAGCTTAACAAGCCTTAAATCACGATTAGTCAAGAGCTAATTGTATAGCTAAATAGGTATCTACCTACTTAAGTGCTAGCTAATTTGTAGACGAAGACGGAGGCGAACACACTCAAGACTACCACCGTTTTAAAGAGCAAAATAAATACCGAAACGGTCGGCAAGGGGGGCAAGGGTGAAGAAGGGAAGGGGAAGAAAAATATGTAGTTCATAGAGTAAATAATTTTCATAACATTTTTTACGAATTAAATTGCTGGCGTAATGCATTTTAATATTAAAAAAATATTTGACGGCGCATTGCTAGGGCCGTCTGTTGAGATACATCAGAACGAGACTTGACAGCAATCTGTCTGGCGGAGCGTCGTGTTTATGGAGCGTGGCCATGTTGGACGTCACTGAAATTTGAACGTCAACGGCGAGTTCACCAATGCTACGACGAATCGCTTTTGTTCCGAGTTATCTTGTGATTTTTTTCTTCGTTAATATTAAACGGATAGCTTATTTGATTCCCTAATTGTTAGTGTATAGATTTTAGTGGACCTCTGTACGGAACTTCCGTAACGGAAGATATTCTAAGAAACAACCCATTTTCGCTCACTGTTTAGCACGGGTCTCTCTCCTTTTTAAGGAGAGGGGTTAAGGTCTTAGTTCCACCACGCTGGCCTAGTGCGGGTTGGTGGACGGCAAGGGCGACGCTGTGACAACATTACCCCGCCGTTGGACGTTTGTCAAGCCGCCCGAAGGCCTCCAACAGGGCTTAACGTCTGTTATCTCGTGACAACAGCCGGAACCGACGGCTTGACGTGCCCTCCGAAGCACGGAAGCGCTCAATGTGTGATGCCACAAACGATCACCCATCCAATTACTGACCACTCCTATCGTTGCTTAACATTCGTGACAGAAACTGATCACGAAAAAGCATTGGACTATGAGCGCTGTCTAGATAAGATATTCAGTGTAAATTAAATAACCTTTCGACTGATTCTTTTATTGGATTCTATACTCATTTCTGATGGCTGACTCTGATGATATGGGTATCTGCCTATATAAAAAATATTAGTATGTTACAAATTGATGCTACCTAGCGTATTTGCAGTAATATCAAGCTTTTTTTCACAATACTCTTTGTCACTGTAATGCGATCAGGCCCTGATCATAATTTTTCCTGCACCTTTTTTAATTGTGTGTTTTGTTATTCGCTCACTGCCTCTATAACTCGCAAACACCAATTACTACTGCTAAAAGAAGCAATATGGTTCGGCTCGTGTTGAGTGAACTTACCATATTTTTCTATCATGGCCATATCACCTGGCGGGGCTCGAAATAGAGTTATTCCATAATTCATGACCATTAGTCCTCATGAAGGTAACGTAAGGCGCTCAGATAAATAACGTCCGTAATATCTCTCCAAGCTGAGATGGCGACCACCTTCGGTATCAGTATAATCCAAAAAAAACAGACAGTACAATATGTGTAAATTATAGTTAGTATGGAAAAAATGAGAAACTGGTAAATGCGAGACGCCCAATGAACGCCCCATAATTTTTTAAGATTGTAGTTAGTAAAAGTAAAAGTAAAAAGTAACAGCCTATAATCATCCCACTGCAGGGAAAAGGCCTCCATCATGGAATTTAAGTTACCACTGCAATGATGGGAATTGGCATAATCACCACGCTTGCCAAATGCGGGTTGGTGATTACAAACCCGAGCAACGTTCGAAAATTCGAAACTTTTTGTTACCCGACCCGGGGATCGAACCTGACCCCGAGATCTTGGCCCGGTATTCAAACTAACGAGGCGTTAGATTGTAATAGGTTTCAAATGTAAAGTTTTCTGATTTTGCTTCTATTTTTATTAAGAAGGTATTAAGCTACTTTTAAACTTTCGCGTTGCATAATTATTTCAATTAACGGTACGGGAAATAACGACGTGGTCAGTCAGCCTGTGACTATGATCGGTGGAACCCGATCGAAACGTCAGGCAGATAATAAGGTATGATCGCGTTTAATTTCCCGTTAACATTCAAATAAGACGGTATTACTTGCCAAATTTTAGTACCTATATTTTAAATTAATAGTTCTAAATACTCTATATGATATACTTTATTTGATATTTTAGCAATTAAATTGCAATTATAATATCAGTACATAAACTTAAAAAAATATGTCACAGGCGGGACTCGAACCCGCATCTCCTCGCCTCTCCTCGACGTAGTGTCTCGGTAGCTAAATGGTTAAAGCGCCGCGCCCGGCTTGCGAGGAGATGCGGGTTTGAGTCCCGCCTGAGACATAATTTTTCAAGTATAAATATTAATAGTTCTAGTTCAGCGAGCAGTACCTAATACTGACCGCTGCCGTAACTGCTACTGCAAATATCTTACAGTATTACAAAAAAGGAGGCACGCCAGAGCTTAGGATGGTATTGTGAAGTTTGGTCATATTGAATTAAACAAATATCGTTACCAAAATTAAATGCTTTGTTGCGACTTCAACGAAGTCTCAAGATACTGGCCGTTACCGTCGGGCTGTGGCCTCTGTAATAAAATTATAGGCAGCCTGTATCCGATACCAGGATATTGAGATTGGCGTTCGAGTGTCGCTAGTCGGCACGAATTGAGTTTTTATTAAGTTTCCGTCTGATATTGAAACGATAAATTATTCAGAAATGTGAACAGAAGGTTATTAAAAACTGATGAAAGGCTGTATAACAAGTTTTGCATAAAAGTGAATATTTTATTAGGTAGTATTATTCTGGATTGTAGTGTAAGTAGTGTGCTGGTTTAAATAGAATAGCATCGACCCGTCTAGTTTTATGGTGTTGCAGGGGACAGCCAAAAGTGTACTTACTGCCAGAAGAAACGCCATTGGAAACTGCAATTGCCAACAATCATCTTACCTACTTATGTCCTTTTTATCATATAAGTCTTCGTCCGAAAGTTGATTACAGATAAATTGTTCAAATACTTATGAGTACTGCACAAAAAATAAGTTTAATTAGAATTTCTTGCAATATCAACCTAATATCATTTTGATATAATTGAAATAATGAAAATTCTAAATGTCATAATATACCTTAATTGTAACTCGACGTTAGGCTGCTAAAATTTCAATTTAAGCTAGGTTTTCTGTTATATCCATGCCTCAGGCATCGGAGAACTCCTGAATTCAATCACGTCAAATTTCATAAAGCTTACACGCTAACATTAAACATTAAAACTTCTGCTCAAAAGGAAAGTTTGCCAACTTAAGTAGGTACCCCATCAACGTTACGTAACTTAGTTCAGGTAAACGAAAACATTGTGAGTCATATTTTGCATGGAGATACATTTCTAGTTCCACTCGTGGATTTAACGATATTATACAGTACATATAACAAATGCTTCCAGGTTTGATTACTTCAACCTCCCGAGCAAGCTGGTTTCCGAAAGGTTTAGCACCATAGCACACATACATAGGTATTAGGTACTCTGTGTTAAGGCAAAATATATAGAAGACCAAGGAGTATAACCAGCCTCTTAGCTTGGCATTTGTGAAAGTCCTTTGCCAGTGCGTGTTGTCAGTGATGACTTATGGAACTGATACTTGGTCGTTTTATATAGGTCTCGTCAGAAGGCTTAAGGTCGCACAGCGGACTAACAAGAGAGAAATGCTTGGTATTTCTCTGCGTGATAGAAAAAGAAATCAGAAATCCTCAGGAGAACTAACTTAACTGGCGCTAGAAGAATTGCAGAGCTAGACTGGCAGTTAAGGACCATAAGAAAAACTCAATCTAAATCTCAGTTCTGTAGAACCTACCCCTAATTTTCCGATTACAGAAAATACCCTTCACACGCTTATCATAACAAAACTATAAACAGTTGGCTCACCTCTTTTTGACAACGTCAGAAAGCCATATTTTGTGAACCGTTGTCTCTATGCCGCTTATTATTTTATAATTAAAGTTCAACTATCATTTATTTGAAGGTTGTTTGGAATTAATAACGATAAGACTGCCTTAATTGTGTATCTCTTTTTTATTTTTAAATATTGTTCCTTCTAAACATTATCTTTAATGAGTTCACAACTATCCTATTGAATCGCCCTTTTTTGTCAAAGCCGCATCAAAAAGCAGACTTGGAGCGAAATTAAGCGTGAAGCTCGAGACCGAGCGGGCTGGCGGAGCACTGTGGATGCCCTCTGCCCCATCTAGGGGACATAGGAATTTAAGTCAAGTCGCATCAAAATCCTTTGCGTTTTTTAAAGTTTAAAACATATAACTCGTCAGTAACAAAGAAACGTCTAAAGACTTTGTATTGACAGTGTGCAAAATATATTTATATAATTATAATTATTTATAAATATTTTGCACACTTTAAACATACCTTAACCTTTTTTATTCTTTCATAATGAAAACGAAGTGCAAATAGCATACTATTGGTAAGTATTATGTTTACAATATCTTATGGAGTAATCTTTCGATATCATTCTATAGTGTGTACGTATATTCAGCACCGTGGCGCCAACCACATTAGTAGTGATTTACTGACAGTATTAATCAAAATGGCCTACCCACGTAAACATAACGTGCGGAAGCCGAAAACCCAAATCAAACTGTTGACTTCTTGTCTTTGTTCTTTTATTGCTGAAGTATGTTGGTTGCTATGAAATATGTGAAAGCTTGTTGCATTGTATTCTATGGAGCCGCCACATATTAGATTTTATGTCAATTTGATATCTCCACGCGTTGCGACAAACGGATGGACAGACAACATCCGATTTAGATACCCGCTTATTTCTACCTTTTTAACCGGATACAAGAATAAGAAAAACATTTATTGATTTCGAAACAGTATTTTTTGTTATCATATAATTTGTCATAGTTAAAACATTACCATTTATTAAACCAAATAACAATATATACATTATCAAAGATTACATACTCATTCGTCATTTACCACTACACATGTAATCCCACACTATAATACCGCCAACGTAAAATCGCGGTTTCAAATCAGAACTATCCGGTTAAATCCTGTACCTACTAATTAATTAATTAGCAAGTCTCGATTAATGAGGGAGCCTCTACACGCACAACTTTATTCGCAAAACTTCGGTGCAAACTCGAATAGTTTCGGCGAATTCGCAACAAAATACTAGTTCTGTATTTGAGCGTTGAAACTTATTTAATTTGTTAAACGAAAGGCTTGTCTTATCTCACAACAATGGTTTAGTTAGTAAACATTTGCAAATGAAATACCTACAATGTAATTAATACTAGTTACATTGTATTTCACATGCAAATTTATACTAGGACAGCTATCAAGCGTTAAAATAGTACAATTTAGAGTGTGACGTGTGGTGATGACTTAATCCCTTAACCCCCAGGAGGCACGCGCGTGCCGCGATAACAATTGATTTCAATTGTGTCTGGAATAACTCACGATCGAGGGATTAATTTATTTCTAAAATAGATCGAACTAATAGGTGATTAATGTATTACGGCTAGAAGAAGATGAACAGTAACGCCTAAAGAAGCGACTCGATCTTTGCTGCGTGGTCAATATGAAAAAATAAACTAATAAGTATACTAATATATAACTAATAACTTATGTCCAGTAATAAACTAATAAGAGCCAACTGGATTTATCAGGCCGTTGATCCGGTTCAAATGTCACCAACCTTTTTGTCCTGCGTCTGTTGAGAAGCTTAGAGGAAACAGTCTTTTGATATTGATTACTACTCGGATGCATAATATTTGTTCAAAGTTGAAGGGTTGACTGTTAAGGAATGTATTTTTGTATCGAAAAGATCCCTCTGTATGGATTTTAGGATTGACATAGGTACTTGTTTTGACTAACTTAAGATCCGATCCGATCCGATTATCCGATCTCTTTAATTTTTAATTACTCAATTTTTATTAAGTATACTAATGTGTGTGAAAGACCTAGATGTTAAAGTTCTTAAATTCCACTAATGAATATGAGTTTGTATCTTCAACACGTGCGTTAAGCAAGGTCATTAAAAGTTATACATGGAAGCAAAGATGTTATCATTTACATCTGCAAGTGGCTTTTAGAAACAGACTCTTAACAAAAAGAGGGAAACAATCACAAAAACAATACTTGCAGCGATGTTAAATTTTTGACTTTACAATCTTTGTTTGTGATGATTCATTTATTTTGATTTAGTAGGTGTTCTTAACTGATTAGTGGCATGATAACTTTTTTACGGAAACTGAACTTTCTAAATGTATGATAATACTTTTTGAATCAGTGTATCGAGCGTCGGTAACTGTGTAGTAACGAATATTTGATTGTTCTATTATTGCAAACAGTAAACGAGTACTCTTTCCATGTAAGTACAGACAACGGCAGGTCAACCTTCCCAAAAAGTTAAAGGTCATTGAATTGATTTTCAACTTTAAGTTCAACAAATAAAGCTCAATATCAATTGAGAAAATTTGACGTTTTGTGGTAGGTTGACGTGCTGTTGTCTGTGATATTACTACGTGCTTATTTGACATTTCGACGTTTTTAAAGTCGCTCTGTGATCACGGCCGCTGTAACGCGACTGAAACGTCAAATAATCAAGTGATAATGCCTAGTGTCTTTCATGTAACAAATATCGTGTACGCACCTGTTTTTACAAGTAATATTTATTATATTACGCGAGACTACATCTCCAATTTCTTTATGGAAGCCTAATAACACTTCCACTTATTTCATATTTTAAAAATGTATTACGTTAGTCCTTAGGGTATGCAGAATTTTACCTAACATAATAATAAGTCGAGCTGATAACCTTTTTGTACGTCATTTTAAAATGATATTAGTTTCATTATGATTTCCCATGTTTGTCAAGAAAATGTGGCCTTTCATAACATGTTTCCCTTGAATCCACTGAGACCTTAAAATAAGTGCTTATCATTTGAGTATTCCAAATTAAAAACAAACTCGCATTTACGGATGTAACAAGCGATCTCACACCTTTCCAAGATAACGCGTTAACATTAATTAAAAGTTGGGTGAGAACAAGGGAGTTTGGCCACGCGTCTCAAGATTCACAACGCGCTAAGTAACAAGCGAAATAAAGTGATAGCGTGTTAGATTATATAAAAGAGCTGTTGTTATCGACGAAAACATCTCTCCCAAATAATTAGAAGGCGTTCTTTTTTTCTTACACAGACACTTTGCCATAAGTGACTTTAAAATTTTGATATCAGACTTGAATGACAGTCATACCTACATTTAGAAGAAGAAAAGTCTTCATATCTTGTCAAACGGAAAACTACCGGTCTTCAGTAAGACACATATCTTCTTATAAACATGACCACGCATTATAAAGCACGCAAAATATTTCCCTGAAAAGTAAAATATCAACTCCGAATTAAAAAACATTAAAATTTGTGGCGTGTTAAGAGCTTCTCATCAGCTCAAATTCATGTGTTAATAATTTTTAAAATGTATGTAATAATGTTGTCGAGAAAGTTTTTATCATAAGCATGATTACCCAAGAAAAATGCTTCCAGTCCGTTGTTCGGGGAGGAGCGGTTAAATGCGGGTATGTGCGTCTCTCGTGAGTGTTAGTGTTATGACAAGACATTGAGACGTGCGTACAACAATTTCGCTAAGCGTCCTGTTTGATAAATCTTTTGTTTTATGACATGGAAATTGTGTAGGAAAACGTTTTGAAATGAGAAGATAGAACAGGGTTTTTTGATTGAGGTTACAAGTTTAACAAGTTTAGAAATGAAAATATTATTATTTATGTTTTAAAGAACGATGGCCAAATCGTACCTGAACGTGGGCATTAATGACTTGTATTTTAAAAAATTAGGTATTTTTAATTATATTTTATGAATTATTTATACATCAAAAGAACTTGTGGTTTTTGAGAAATAAAATAATATTCCGAATTTATTTTTTTTGGTTGGGATAACAGTATTGTAGCTTTTGAACGTGTCTGACCGTGTTTGAAGGTTTGTTATGCGTTCTTATATAATTAGTAGCAAAATATAATTTCACTTAAAAAATATTACTTACGATTTTATCATTTGAATTCGAGAATAATATTATTGTGTTTCAAATGACATTTGAAAGCGAGTAATGGAACGTCAGTTTTTAAAATGACAGATGTCTTTACCGGTGTCCGTGTTGTCTTGCAGTCGATCTTTGCGTTTGCTTTGATACGTACTGTGCAATATTTTGTTCTGTGTTTATTTCTTTTGACCCGCATTTTGTTTATTGGACTGTGATATCTGCTACTTGTTGTCTAAGAACCATAATTTCACTCAAAACCTTAGGTATTATGCTGTAAAAATTATTGAATGTCATCCTAACCTAAAAAGATAAAAATATTTATATTTCCAATTAGTGAAGTTTTTGATGAAATATTTTGCTACTTTCATATTTACAATGATGTTTTCTAACAAAATCATACAAAATTAAAAGTGCCCATCTATAATGAATGTCAGGTCCAGCTTCTTTGAAATTTGACCGATGTTCTTTACAAAATCTATGGTACGTTCTTTAATGTAACTTGTAGATTAAAAGGTTTTTTCAATAAGGCTGAAGTACAGGCTATTTCTTATAATGTATTTGAAGATTTTTTTTTATCGTGTTAGAGTATCTTAAGTATGATTTGGGTTCAGAATTTGGCATTGATTCTGGTTTTCTAAGCCGCCGAATACAAACCTGTACTGTGACGTGACCGATGTGGGCTGACAGATATATGGCATCAGAAAGCCTTATTCCTGGCAAGGATGTGCCGCGGTAAACCTGAGAAATAGTGCTCAAATGTTCTGTTCGGATACTGAACACCTCTAGAATATATGCAATTGAGGAGGCTCTTCCCATATCATATAATATTCATCTACTTGTCCTGTTTGGCCACTTAAAAACTATCTTTGTGGCACTGAACTAGATGTATTATAGCAAAAAGAAGATTTACTTTTTTATGGTCTGAAAAATACTGTTACTGCTTTAAGTCCAATAATAAGCATATATGAAAGGCTTACAATGAATAAGACGACTCGTTCTTGATATTTAACTAGGTATATAATAGGGATTACATTTAAAGATATATAAGTACTGTTATAAGTACTTATTTATCATATTACTCCTTAATCGCTTCAAACATTATTTAATTACCTACCTATATGATGGATATTAAACTCATTATCATACACTGAATGGAATCGTCCTAAAGGCTAACTTGTCAGAAAAAGGAAAATAATGTTTAAAAAAATCGTGATTTTTTTATTATAGGTACGTAGAGTTTGACTTTAGTATATATAGCATTGATTAGATACTGTTTACCACGTTCATATAAAGACTCCTGTTTATATTAAAATAGCTGTTGCCCGCGACTTCGTACGCGTCAATTTCTGTTATTATGATCGTGATTATTTTTGCAACATTTTTTTCCTCCTATTGGTCGCAGCGTGGTGTTAAATAGCCTAACTAAAGCCTCCCTCGATAAATGGACTATCCAACACAAAAATAATTTTTCAATTCGAACCAGTACTTCCTAAGATTAGCGTGTTCAAACAAACAAACAAACAAACTCTTCAGCTATATAATATTATAGTAAGTATAGATAGACATTAAAAAAACTTTTTTTTTTATTATTTTGATCAGTCAGACATGTGTTATACGTACGTCACGTAACTGGCGACAGGACAGGCAAATCTTTTAAAGATTTATTTCAGAATAAGATTTGCCTAGACTCTACAAATCTCAAAACATTTTTGGGGTAAAATCCCCACATCACTAATTCAAAAAAAAAGAAAAAAAAGGCAAGTAGAAGAGTGCGCAATTTGTAATTGTTGGGAGAAAGTAAAATATTTGCGATAAAAACTGCTTAGACGTTGAAGTTTGGTCATAATATGTATAAAAATAGGTCATACGAACAAATAATATATTGTTTGAAAATATTGGCATCAAAATAAATTGCTCAGATCAACATTACACGTGAATAATTTATTCCAGATATGAAAAACTTGTTAACATAAATCCATTCGGGATTTGGATATCTGCTTTATGAGCCTCTGGAGATGCTCAGCAATTTTAACAGTAAAGGTTCGTTGGTATTACCGCTATTACTTTAATTAGTATCATGGGAAATAACCCTATCAAAACAAAATATAATTAAGATGCGAGTTATTTATCTAACCCGATCTGTATTCTTTAGTAGAGAATCAGACGGCTTCAGTAGATCATTTCATCAATAAAACAATGGATGCAAAGTAAAAAGAGTTATCTAAAAATTTACTGCTTTACAGGGGTTCCCCTGAAAGGCAAAGAAATGAAAAGTGATATGGCATCGTTTTTTAAGCAATTAAATTGCTAATCAAATTGTCAAAACTGTTATTCACTGAAACTTATCACTAAACCAGGATTTTCAATGCACTGTTACTCGTATAATTCATAGGTAAAATTAGGATAACATTGTTTTTCATTGATTTCAGGTTATTCACTGATTTATATTTTCAACTGTAAAGTAGTGTTTTAGTTCTAAAATTTATTACTCTTTTTTGTCTCTTACTTCTGCTTCATTGTCCTAGCTACGCGTCAATGCAGTCAACGTTACCTACTTAATCAATATGAATATGAAATAGTATTTTTAAATATTGATGATATTATCATCAATTGCTGGCTTTTATTCATATAAAAATTATTAAATTAAAATTATTTAAAAAAAGGAATAAAAATAATAATGAAAAATGTGAATTTTCAGGCATAAAGATTGCAGTATATGTTCCGTAAGTGAAATTATTTAAGTGGAGCCGATAATAATTATCTATACTAGGTAATATTATAAAGCTGAAGAGTTAGTTTGTTTGTTTGTTTGAACGCGCGAATCTCAGGAAGTACTGGTTCGAATTGAAAAATTTTTTTTGGATTGGATAGTCTATTTACTGAGGAAGGTTTTAGGCTATATAACATCACGCTGCGACCAAAAGGAGCTAAGCATCAGTGAAAAATGTTGCAAAAATAATCGCGATCATAATAACAGAAATTGACGCGAATTAAAAATCGCTGTACCATACTACAATCCCCCTATACGTAGTATTACTACTTAGCGCTATAGCCTTCATCATCGTCGTAGCAAGCCGACGACTACGAAAAAGTGGTCTTTGAAAGAAGACCGACGTCATTGAAAGTAGCACGGATGTTGCTAACGGCACCTATGCAATTCCAGATACAAAATCTACCAATCCTGATGAGATGAGAGAGAAACATCTCAGCAACTATCTCAAACAGAGTTTTCAAATAGTTGCTGAACTGCGGATGGAGGTGTTACATATTGGTAGACCATCGATACTGACAATCAGCATTGACGCAATCGTGACCCGGTTACCTCCGCACGGAAACGGCTAAGCACGAAGCGCCCACGCAGCATATTCTAATGAGATCGATGCCATCCCAAATGTCCTCACTTTATGATCATTCTTCGATCAATCGTCATCTCCTAGCTAGTAATTAGTATTGTAATTTTTTATTTAAAATAAATTAGTTTAATTAATTTTTTGTATTCTTTGCAACCTCCGGCTGTGGCTTTCGTAATTCGCGTACAAAGTCGCGGGCAACAGCTATTTACTAATAAGACACTTTTTTACTGGCCTGACACTGCATTACATACTACATGCATACTTACTGCAGCAAAGAACAATTTTCTGTTGCAAAAATACACACATTTTCCTGTAATGTGTTCAGCAACGTATTATACTGACGATATCTACCTAATTATGGATTAGAAAATTATTTTGCTAATGATTTCCGCTTGTTAATACCGGCCTAGATACCTTCACCACACTACCCACACTAACACTGATTTGAGGAAGCACCTGCACCACACTAACACTGATTGAGCAAGCACTATTTCATGCAGGAAAACCGCCCGCCCTCCCTCAAAAATGCATGCAGTACAGTTATTGCAATTATTAGTACCCAACACCGATACAATAAAAACCTCGACGGGTTTCGACACTTCACGTAGCATCCTCAGGATATGTTGTCGCCTTCGCTGCGCTCCGACGACTAACCGGTATCTAGGCCGGTATTAACAAGCGGAAATCATTAGCAAAATAATTTTTAAATCCATAATTAGTTATGAATTTCCGCAAAGTAACGCCTGAGTCTATTAATGATATCTACCTACACTTGATACATGCACTTATGTTTATGAGAGTCAGAGTCTCATATACATAAGTGCACGCACCATACAAACCTAGGCAGAATACATCACCTATTGTTGAAGTATCTGTGATTGGCATTCACAGACGTGCGGCTAGCGTTGGCAGTGGCAATCACTATACAGATGACAGTTAATACAACAGACTATTAGACGCCTCCAGGCGATGTCTGTCAATTTAACGTGAACTGAGACGTATTACTCTTAAATAAATCAAAGGGAAACCTGAACTGAATCATCTATCATGGTACTTACAGTTTAAATCTTTGACAAATTGGGTTATAGTATGTCATTCGGAAAGCACCGAGTATTACAATAGTATACACTAAGGATAAAAAATATGACTTTATTTGAGAATTCCCAATAAGATAAAGCAGAGATTTTTCTTGGTTTTTCACTTGGAACAAAAACCGAAAACCACTAAATTACTGAAAACTCTAAAAATTACGCATCACTGCTCTTACAGTAATGCGTAATTTTTAGAGTTTGGAGCAAATTAGGGATCTTCTTTTTTAACATTAGCTCAAAGTATGATTTGCTCAAAAACTATGAGATCTCCAGATTATGGCCTCGTGTTGTTGACATTCTTACTTCAGCACATGTAGTTTTTGTGACATTGCTACTTAGAACATATAGTTAATTTGGGAGTAACATTGTAATTGTGAATCGAATTTACTCTCCATACATAAAACCTTACATTAATTTATTATCATTACGATTACTTTGCATATATTTTTTTCATTAGCAGGAGAATAAAATACAACTCATTGGTTTTCAAATCGACCGTTCATTTCTTTTGGGATACACAATCAGGGCAGGGGTCCGTTAAAATTTTCACTGCCTATTTTTATTTTCAAATTTCATCACAATTTATGTTGCTTGGATCCCAGTGAGGGCGAAACTTTGTTAATTTCACTGAAAGTTGCGCACTCTGGGGAGTTATTACCAAGGATGTTACAAATATCCGGAAAAATATACGAAACTATTGAAATATCTTTTTTTAACAACTTTAATGAAAAACATCCCTTTAATTTAATTGATTAGTGAGGCATTATAAAAATCATAAAAGAATAACTACATTTTTACGTAATTCATTGAATCAGACTATTAAAAACTAAATAAAATTTAAATACTCTTACAATTGATGACTTCTATAGTCCAAGCGTACACAAATTTAAAAGTGATCTCTAAGACCTGAAAGGTCCTAGATTTCATGCCAGGCGGGGGAATATTGAAAAAAAAATTACCTACCCTGTTATCTCGGATCTCTCTTTTTTTTACTTTGGGAATCAAAACGTTGAATGATGTTTCCAATATAATAATTGTCGGTAAAAGATTAACCGATCTCTCCCGTATCCATATCCGAAAGTGTAACAACCCTAGTTAGTACGGAGAGGCAAGCAAGAGCAAGACATATAGAGAATGTACAAGAGTGTTATTTCAAACTCGAATCGTCGATTGAGATTAAATGAACTGAATACGTTGGATATTAATCGAGGAATCGTTTTAATCACTGAATAAAAGTTTGTTTGACTGCCGATTGTGCTGTAAACGATTTTAATGATTATTTATTGTACACACTTCGCAAGGGTAGTATCGATATAAGAATGCGTTCAGGATGCTTTTCTTGATGATCTTATTTTTAAGTTATATGGATTTTTATCTGAAATAAATAATTTCGTCAGTGGAAAGGAAAAACTGCTAAAGCGCCAAAACCGTACTTGTGGAAAAAGAGGATCAAAGTTTCAATTTTCGGAAAAAAATTCATATCTCTTTTGATATTAATGTTAAACCGGACTTTTAAAATGGAAACATGATCTAGATTTTTTACCTAAATTTAGATATAATACATAGGTTCCTTGCTTATTTAGATCTCAAAATAGCTGTCGCTTTAGAAAAAATACCATGAAAATTAATCATATGTCAGTCAGGATAAAACTTCTAACATCCAGTATATTTAAATATCCAGCAACCACAAAGTGCTAAAGAGTTTTAACAACATTTTTCTTATTATAACATAATTGCTTAGTGAGTTACAATTGAATAAGTATGTCAAAGATAAATTACTAAACTACAACTATTGTAGTCACATACGCCAGCGAAGTAATGCGTAAGAAGCAACATTATTCACGGAACCAACAGGAAAATGTTGCTAAACTATAACTACATTACACGTTTTAAGCAAAAATTATACTTAAAGATTAAATAGGTATAAATGTTTTGTGAAAAAAATGCCTAATTATTCTAATGCCTTAATTAAAAATATTGACATTACTACTAACCGGGTACAGGTTTGTGGTAATGACTATATTTTGAATTACCTAAATATAAAACACTGACTGACATATCAACGCACAGCCTAAACTACTGGGATTTAAAACCGGAAATTTTTCACCGTGCTTCTTTTTATAGTGTAGGTAAGCACTTTTGATTTTTGGAAATTCCGCCTATAATGGGGTAAAAAGGGCCCCATAAGTTTGTATAAAAATCCGTTAGTTTTGAAGCTAAGTCGATGATAATGAAAATTGGTGTCCAGCTACCTGATAAAAAATTATTAATGACGTCTTTCAGTATTCTTAAAAATTTAATCTTTAAGAGGGTAAAAAATGGTGGCGAAGTTTGTTCAGTTTCACGTCACATCCATCATCTTTACATATTTGTACTCTCTGACTACACTTTCGTTGTTATGACATTTAATGTGTCAATCAGAAAATAAATATCATAGCTTTCAAATATAATGGTATTATTTTAGAATGAAATAATTAGCGACTAAATGGATAAATTAACTAAGTAAAACGTACACTAACTTCGATTAAAGGCTGCATTACAAAACTCGGCAGCCAGATACAAACCCTACGAGAAATTTCTGATTATGAATTTAAATTACGAGTGTTATGAATGTACAAAATTTGATATTTACGAAGAAAAAATATATACTACAAATAATTAATATTACTGATGAGTACTGATGACACAGTGGGAAAATGAGAATGAAGAAAAAAATAACTTTCAGGAAATTACACAGCTTATACTAAAACTGCAGAGTGAATTCGACAGCACAAAACAATTTCATGTATGCAGGAGGTACTGAGGAGCAAAGGACCTTATGACACCTAAATTAAACATTGTACCATTAGACAAGGACGAAATATTTAAAAACTCTATTAAACAGTTGTATATTTATTTAAAACTGAACAGATGTGACGATATCAATACAAAGAAACATACAACATATTACTAACATCTTTTAGCTCAGAATTACATCAGAAAACGTATTAGTTATGTGATCCACGAGATCCATGTGAGTTAGAGTTTGAGGAGTTACTTTAAATTCTAGATCAATGCATCGACCCCAGCCCGAGCACTTGGGCTCGACAGCATAAATTTACATAATTTCTAGAGCAGATTGTGAGAGCACATGAGCCATAGTATGCTTAGAAGACATGTCATCAGATGCGTTGGTCAACTCGGTTAGTCGGTCGGATAGCTTGTTTCCAATACAATGAACTTTTTAAATAAACATTGCGTTTGCTGCCCATGAAGACCTTAAACAAAAGAAAATAATTTTGTATTTCTTCTTGTACTATTGATACTTATACTTGATCCTATAAGGGTTCCGGTTTGGCTGACTGAGGCACGGCACTTTAAAAATGTTTTGTCTATCATCATTATTATAACACAATCATAATATTACGGAAAAGAAAAACATACCATTAAACTTTACTTACAATCCAGTTGACACGGTAAAATGATGATCTGGACGGCGACTAAACAACAAAAACCGACAAGTTCCAACAGGAATGTGCTTTATAGTCACGTGCTGTATAAAATCAGTTTTATTTCTGCAAATAGGCCCCAGGAGGCTCTTTTACATGTCCTAATATTTAAACCTACCACTGCTTGGGGACAAGTCTGGGCTAGTGTCGAGAAGAAGCAGCGCAAGAAACTCGGTCACTATTATCAGCCCCTTTTTAAATAAATTTTTACAAAATGTTTAAGAAAGTACGAGCTGGGACAATTTAATGCCTTACATTTCTATCATACAAATAATCATTTACAGTGTTATAGCCCTTTTTCATTAAAATTACTTTGACATACGATTTAAGTTGATGTACAAGGAGTTCAGCAATACCCTGTGGTAATTTGTTGAAAAATACGAATACAATTTCCCATGAACGATTTTCCTACTTTTCGCAGTCTGAAGCCTGGAACGGCAAGTTCATCTTTATTTTTGGTATTAAAATTATGTACGTATATTTTGTAAGAAATAAATAGCCCATACAGCACGTTTTTGTAATATAAAATTGACTCAATATCTGCCGCTGAGCCCCACAACATACTTCCGTATGTCATTATGCTATGAAAGTAGCTAAAATATACGAATCATGCCGTTCCAACATCAGTCAGTTGCCTTATATTTCTCACAACAACAGAACTAAGTCTTCCAGAGCCCCCTAATAACGAGCACCCTATTGCAAATGAGAGTCTACAGTTATACCTAAAAACGTAGTAGAATCTAAAGAGTTTAATGGTTCATCTTTAACAATTATCGCGATTTGTGATGAGTGACAGCAAACCGTACGTACGGCATGGTCAATTTAACATGTCACTTTGTTTTATTTGCATTTAGTAAAACAATATTTGCTGTGAACCAATGCAATAATTTTGAAAGGGTATTGTTAACATCGTCAAATAAAGATTTGTCCCTCTTAGTTTGTAAAATCATAGATGTGTCATCTGCAAACAATACCATCTCACAAAGATTATGAAAATAACAGGGAAGGTCTTTAATATAAATTAAAAATAGCAGGGGTCCTAATACTGATCCCTGAGGGACACCCATAATAAGGGCCGACCCTGACGACTCAGCTCCATTTATGCAAACCTTTTGTGTTCTGCCTTTAAGGTAAGAACTTATTAGATCCAAAGAATCATTCAATGCATCATAATGTTTAAGTTTTTTGAGTAATGTTAATATTACTTCACTACTATAATGTTTGCGTTGTTTAATGATAATTATCGCTAAAGTACTTTAAAACTTGTAAGAAAAGGCTACTTTTTGATAACAAATGTGTAATAATACATTTCAAGTATAATATTTTTGGGATGTAGAGGGGCGAACCACCATCTTCCGCCCCAAGCCAACCTCACCTGCACGCGGTGCATCCTGCTGGACGACGAACGAGGCTCTGGCGATTGACCGACCGATGGCGGTATAACCATCCAACGGAAGGCGTAGTCAAGTGTACCGGGCCGGTGACGGGCAGCAGCGTCATCGGTGCAAGAGTCTACGCCCTGCGATCGCCAACCCGTCTGCCCAGCGTGGCGATTATGGGCATAACCTCCAATGCAGACGCACAAAAAGCCACGGCCCCCAGTTCCCGGCGGTCCCGCTATTCCTGATCATGGTGGCGACCACGGTTACGGCGGGACGGGGGGTGCGAAGAATCTCCGGGTTACGGGAGGCCACCAAAAACAACTGACCCTGGCGACGTACAACGGACGCACGCTACGGCTAGACTCGCATCTGGCTCAACTTGAGGTGGAACTTGGGAAGATTAGGTGGCATATCCTAGGGCTATGTGAAGTCCGAAGAGAGGGGGAGGACACCATAACCCTCGAGTCGGGCTACCTAATGTACTTTCGTGAGGGAGACCAACAATCCCAAGGTGGCGTTGGGTTTCTGGTAAATAAGTCCCTTTCTGACAACGTTGTGGAAGTGTCCAGTGTGTCGAACAGGGTAGCGTACCTTATTGTTAAGCTCACTGAGAGGTATAGCCTCAAGGTGGTTCAAGCGTACGCACCGACCTCGAAACACTCGGACGAAGAGGTAGAGGATATGTTTGATGATATATCAAAGGCCCTCCACTTCACCACTAAGACTCACTACAGCGTTGTTATGGGGGACTTCAACGCTAAAGTGGGAGTACAGAATTGCAACGAATCGGTAGTAGGATCCCATGGATTTGGATGCAGAAACCATAGGGGGCAAATGCTTGTCAACTTTCTCAAACGGGAGGGGCTCTTCTTGATGAACTCCTTCTTCAAGAAACAGCCCCAAAGGAAGTGGACGTGGCAAAGCCCCGACACTAGACGAAAAATGAGATTGACTTCATCATGACCAACAAGAAGCATATATTCAGAGACGTCTCCATGATTAACAGGTTTAATACCGGAAGCGATCACCGACTCGTTCGAGGCTCTCTGAATATCGATTTTAAGGCTGAACGTGTCCGTCTGATGAAGTCAAGGCTCCGACCTTCTTTGCTCCAAACCATGATAGGATCTGAAACGTTCCAGTCAAACCTGGAAAACCGACTTGCTGCCGCGGAAACCACAACAGACGTAAACCAGAACCTCGAAAATGTGGTTCGGATCCTCAGGGAAGAAGGTACGAGATTTTGTGAAATGCAGCGTAAGGGCAGGAAGTCAAAGCTTTCGGAAGGAACTTTAGGGCTGATTAAGGAACGACGTGAAAACCCACCTGTCACTTCGTCAGGAAAGCGCGCTCTAAACCGAGAGATCAGTAAGCTCGTACGACACGACCTCCGTTGCTCCAATACTCTTGCAATTGAAAGAGCGATCGAAAATCGGGGGTCGAAAGTGTTCGTACAATCTCTTGGAAGAAGCCACCTGACGAAACTGACCACAGCAAGTGGAGAAGTCGTTGCTTCGAAGCCAGCAGTCCTTTCCGAAGTAGAACGCTTCTATGGCCGGTTATACGCTTCGCATGCATCTCGACCTGATCCCGAAAATGAGGACCCTAGAGCTACGTTATCACGCCACTACACTCAAGACCTGCCAGAAGTCAGCATTGACGAAATCAGGATGGCTCTTAAACAGCTGAAAAATGGAAAAGCCCCTGGAGAGGATGGCGTTACAACAGAATTGCTAAAGGCTGGAGGTAAACCCGTACTGAGGGAGCTTCAAAAGCTTTTTAACGCTGTCCTGTTTGAAGGGAGAACTCCGGAGGCGTGGAGTAGGAGCGTTGTCGTCCTGTTCTTCAAAAAAGGAGATAAGACCCTGCTGAAGAACTATCGACCCATTTCCCTTCTAAGCCACGTCTATAAGCTGTTTTCAAGAGTCGTCATGAACCGCCTTGCGCGAAGACTTGACGAATTCCAACCACCGGAACAGGCTGGATTTCGGAGCGGATACGGCACCATAGACCACATCCACACATTGCGGCAGATTATACAGAAGACCGAAGAGTACAATCAGCCCTTGTGTCTAGCATTCGTGGACTATGAGAAAGCCTTCGACTCGATAGAGATCTGGTCCGTTCTGGAGTCCCTGCAGCGTTGCCAAGTAGATTGGCGGTACGTGCAAGTGATGAGATGTCTCTACGAAGCCGCCACCATGTCCGTCCAAGTACAGAATCAGCAAACAAAACCTATACCATTGCATCGAGGAGTGAGACAAGGGGACGTCATTTCCCCGAAATTGTTCACAAATGCAATGGAGGATATGTTCAAGACGCTGCACTGGAAAGGACGAGGCATCAACATCAATGGCGAATACATCTCTCACTTGCGATTTGCAGACGACATCGTCATTATGGCAGAAACGCTGCCGGACCTACAACAGATGCTGAATGACCTGGCTGACTCTTCTGTGCGCATCGGCTTGCGGATGAACTTGGATAAAACCAAGGTTATGTTCAATGAACATGTACTACCGCAACCGATTGCGATGCACGGCGCCGTCCTCGAAGTTGTTCAGAAATACGTGTACCTCGGGCAGACATTGCAGTTAGGTAGAAACAACTTTGAGGATGAGGTGAACAGAAGAATTCAGTTGGGTTGGGCAGCATTTGGGAAACTACGTCGAGTCTTCTCATCGTCGATCCCACAATGCCTCAAGACGAAAGTCTTCAATCAGTGCGTCCTACCCGTCATGACATACGGAGCCGAAACGTGGACACTGACGGTACGGCTAGTCCACAAGTTCAAAGTCGCTCAGCGGGCTATGGAAAGAGCTATGCTCGGAGTTTCTCTTAGGGATAAAATCAGAAATGAGGTGATCCGGCAGAGAACTAAAGTTACCGACATAGCCCACCGGATTAGCAAGCTGAAGTGGCAGTGGGCTGGCCATATTAGCCGCAGAACCGACAACCGCTGGGGTAAACGAGTTCTTGAGTGGAGACCGCGTCTTGGCAAACGTAGTGTAGGACGCCCTCAGGCTAGGTGGATTTGCGCAAGGTGGCTGGCAGGAGCTGGATGCGAGAAGCCGAGGATCGACCTAAGTGGCGTGCAATTGGAGAGGCCTATGTCCAGCAGTGGACTGTGATAGGCTGATGATGATGATGATGATGATGATAATAATATTTTTGCTAACATACTAAACCTACTTTCACAAACAGCGAGTGAAAAAATCCTAAATAAATATTAAATAAATATTTTTTTTTTTTTTTAAGACATGCCTCACTCAAAAAGCTTAAATAGCTAAAGTAACAGCCTCATTCAAGTTCTTAAGTAACAAAAAAATACTTATGTTGTGAAAGCAAAAATATTGTGCCAGCAAAAAAATTCTTACGCGACATTTGTTGTATAAACACTACCAACACGTCGTTTTAGTAGCGCAAGGGCGGTGATTTTAGAAATACTTGCAAATTTCGGAATGCAAATTTTGGATTGAGTTGAAACCTACATAGATCGACGCAGAAAAAAAAAGCCTATCCAACAATATATGTAACTCATTTTGGCCCAAATGGCGCTTTAGCATTTTTTCCTTTCCACTGACGAATTTTGAATTTGAATTTGAAAATCGATACAGTTTTTACTGATTTCTGTAAAAAAATATGCAAAAATACCTATAGGTACTTTTGGTAGCGCTCATAATCCAATGCTTCTTAGTGATCAGTTTCTGTCACGAATGGTAAGCACCACTGGAAATGGTCACTAGTTGGATGGGTGACCGTTTGTGGCATCATATCTTGAGCGCTTCCGTGCTTCGGAGGGCACGTTAGGCCGTCGGTCCCGGCTGTTGTCACAAGATAACAGTCGTTAAGCCCTGTTGGAGGGATTCGGGTGGTTTGAGAAACGTCCAACGGCGAGGTGATATTGCCACAGCGTTGCCCTTGCCCTGTACCACCCGCACTAGGAACTGGAACTAAGGCCTTAACCCCACTCCTTATAAAGGAGAGAGACCCGTACCCAAAATTAAGTGTAAATGGGTTGTTACTTACCTATACTTTAAGCCTTAAGAAAAAGTCACGGACTGAAGCACATGGATATGCATAGTGCAGCGAGTGGTCAAGAAACATCAAACTACTTCAAAGTAAGATACGATCTCCAGAAATAAAAACGTCGGCTATGATGATTATGTCAGTAGGTTTAATAAAAAATCGCTCCGTTGCTTATGTTGTTTATACAGGTACCTCCAGGTAGCGCCCCGTTTGGTTTAGTGGTTTGAAAACCGAGCCAAGTTCTTCGGATCCCGGGTTCGATCGCCGGATTGTGTGTTTCTAGTTTAATTCTTTTTTTACATGACTGTATAGCTAACACGTTTGCTATGAATGACATTAAAATCCCTAAAATCTTATTCATATGACCATTTTAGAATCACCTCCAAAACGTTACTTATGTTGTATATATTATTATGAATACAAATGACTGTTTACGTCATTAACTTAATTTTGTTTTGCTCTCCAAAAGCGCTAATGCCCTGCACAAACTCACTTCGGCGAATACTTTGGAACTTCGGATAGCCGAAAATTTCCAAAGGTTTTCGCAACTCCAGTTCATTATACGCGACGTTACTCACAGTATATGAGAACCTACTTGTGCATTCCATAACATTAACACAATTTATCATAATCTTCTTCAGATGCAATAAAATTTATAACCGTTTGCTTTTGACGGTGCGTTTGGGTTGATATAGCAATATCGATAAAATAATAGAAAAAGATACACAACATAGTTCGGTACAAAAATGTCACTTCAAACAAAAAAAAAACGCCGCACAATAATTAAAAGCCATTGTAATAACAATCTAAACAAAATTTTAAGGCAAGGATTTGTTATTTTCAGTTCTGAACTAAATTGTCCAATTAATTAACTTAATAGGAAGACCGCTTTATCATTTCACTTCAGTCAGAAGTACTCAGAAGTTGTAAGAAACAAAGTTGCTTGGAAATTCCTGGATTGCATTTTACTGGTGCCAGGATAAAAGTGTTCATTTTAAACTTTGTAATATTGTGATTGTTACTTAGCAGATCTCAGTTCTTCGTGAAAAAAACTGTAATTTTTTTCTTTTGAACAAATTAAAAGAAAAGCCTTTCAAATATAGATTTCACGGCAAGCATCTTCTTAGATCAAGCAGAAATGTTTAGTGGAAAGTCAATATTTTTTTTGTATTACATTATTTCGCAGATTACTTTCTACATAAATAAATTGATTATACTTAAGAAGTACTAGGTGATTTGTTTTCGAAAAAATCTCGTGCCGTTCTGGTTTTGCATTTACACCTATTTGCATACTTAGTCACCTAGTTAGTGAACATGTCAGGATTTTTTTTTTAACTTTTTTTGTATCACGCAATATCATACCATATCACAATTCGGTGTATGTCCGAGTTCTTTCAACCAAAATATTACCTACGACTAAAAGAAATAGTTTCTTTCAAAAATTTTTATTGGCCTTACTTTATACCTTGTTCTAATTACTTAAATTATATGTTAAACGCTGTTGGTTTTCGAATAAATAAAAATAAAATAAATTCAGTTAAAAGTTGAGAGGTTAGACAGATGAAGCAACTTCAGTTGCAGTAAGTATAATGTTCTTAGGTGTTTAATCACCGAAAATCGCAACTTGAATTGCATTGTTTCAAAAACGTACACAGACCACAACTACCAAACGTAGTGCTTTACGCGCTCATTATCAAGGTAGCTAGATAGATAAATTAATGGAATCTTAATTTGTATAGTAATAAGGCACCTTAAAATAGTAAAAATACAAAGTTAAATAAAAAAAGACGTGTGGCACTCGGAGACTGCCGCGGTAAGGCTATTGCATAGCTTTTTTTATCAACTTATGCAATTATAAAACTAAAAAGTATCACCGCTGTGCCGGTTGGAGTGGGGAGTGTTAGGTTATTTTCGTTACGGAATTTCTGGATTCGGTCTCCACGCTCAAGGCCCGCGATAGAAGCTATGCAATGACTTAATTTTATAATTTTATGTATTTTCTAATTTTGACTTTTGTAATTAAATTTTTCTGTTATATTGGCAGATATGGTTACCATAGGCAACCATACTGTCAAAATCCTTATTTTTTTCTAAATTCTTATAAATTTCGGAAATTCAAAATTGTTCGATCGTGCCTCGCCCCGGTGTTAGGTTATTTTCGTTACGGAATTTCTGGGATTGGTCTCCACTCTCAAGGCCCGCGATAGAAGCTATGCAATAGCTTAAAAGATAATAAATAATATATATATATATTGACAGTTGTTATATTTTATTTAAAGCGATGCAAAAAGGCAAAAGCTTATTGTGTGCATAACTCTAAAGAGCAGAACACTGCTTTTCGGCTTGTTATATTATTACGTATATGAAGGGAAACGTGGACACTCAAACCAATTCAGAACAAAGAAAACCTTGACAGTTAGGTATATCAAAAAAAACATGTTAAAAGAATAAAAAAATAAAAATTCGTAAACAGGTCTAATAATCAATTATCGGTCTCAGTGGCTGCGTGCCACCAAAAAAGGTTATGTGTAGGATAGACATGGTGTTATAATAATTATGACGTTGTAAAAAAACTAATTATGAGTTGCCAGTTGCAAATCCCACTAAAAGAAAAAAGTTGCCAAGTCTGTAAAGCCGCGGTTAAGCTGCACTCACAAATAATGGCTGGAATGTTTCAAGTTTATAATAAAAGTAAGTACCATTACTGTAGCGGTTTTGTGAAAACGTAAAAAACCTCGCAGCTTCAAAGCTAAGACGGCGTAATCCGACAGTCGTATGCATTTTTCAGTGTTGCATGCAATGCAATAGAAATGTGTGCAACTGTGTTTTTTAACAATATAAAAGTGTTATCTAGTTATATGTATATTTTTCGATGAATTTTACTAGTACTTACAACTAAGAGAAAATGTCTAACCTATCATTTATTGCTCTGCACTATACGTACCATTTTATTTTTCAATACTTTTAAATTTTGACACAATATAATGTGTCCAATTTAATAACTACCGTTGCCACAGTATTAAAGAAGACACTTAAACTAAATAACTGAAAAAAAAAACATTGAACAAACCTAAATGGTCTACCTAAACAAAGTCTTGATACTGTTTATTATAGTGAGTAATGCTACTAAAATTTAATTACCGCAACGCTAACATGAAAAGTCGTTATCAAATTAGTATGCGCCCAAGGATTACAAAACCACGATTCCCACACATCACCAACCACAATAAAATTAATGTAACTGCTCATGTTTTACCAACAAAATGCCAACCAATTTTCAAGCGAATGTTGTTGAAAATATTATAACGGGCAGTTTTCGTTTCTTTGCACGTACGAATGAAACATTCATTGTAACCCTTTCTTGCAATGTTTAGATGATGTGAGAATGATAATGTAAGAGACGTTAGCTGAATGTTTTTAACCTTTATTTATATTTGTATCGGTTCCACGCAGACATTTTTGGGTAACTAAACTTTACGGTATTCAAATATTTTCAATTAAAGTTAAGGGATGTCGCCTCGCTTGTTAAAGGAGTTTGAGTTTGAATAGACTTTCGATTTTGTGAACCAATTTTGAAGAGTTAACCATTTAGCTGTCGGTAATATGCGGTTTAATCATTGAAATGAAAAAAAAACCTAGATACACAATCAGCGACACTAAAACATCTACACCAAATAAGCCATGTTTGGGTCTGTCTGTCTTTTACATAAGTTGCATTGCATTTATCTTTAAGTACATAAGGTTGAATTCGCCTTACAGTACGTACATTGGGCTAATGCTGATGAGAAACTAACAACTATACGATATAAATATAAGATACCTATCCTTTATCTTTCCAAGCGAATTATCTTACCAACATCTTAATGATTTCGTAACCTACATTATCAATAAAGAACTTTTAAAAAATTGCCATTTTATAACGAAAACTGACTTAAAATTCCTTTCTGGTAGCGAGTCAGTTGTGATTCTTTTGAACTAAAAGTATGGTCAGAATAAAAATGTGTTTGCAATCGCGGGCGACTGCTCTTTGCAGGCTTCGTGTCACAAACAAGAACTCTCACGATTTAAATTATTAAATTAAAATGTCCTCGCCAACATGGCTTTGCGGTTGTCGGTACATGTTTGTATCTTAGTATTTTGCACCGCAACTATTGAATTTTCTCTACTGCTGTGCGAGTGATATTGTGTTTCTCTAGATTTTGTAAATGTAGAACGTTTGGAGCATGACTTGTTTGGAGGCCGTGTGACTTATCTACGTGTGACATACCTATATCTTAAAACAATGGCATTCTAAACATTAATTTCTTTTTGGAATTGTTTATAGGTGTAATTATCTAAAATTTTAATTTTAAGACACACCAAAATAATTTATCGCAATATTCGAAATACTAAAAAAAAGGAAAATATCTTGTTAAGAGACCAATGGCCTTAATGCGCAGATAACAAAATGTTTTTTTTTATTCAACTATATATTTTTTATAACTTGTTTTATACGAGAATAATGTTACAAAATACTTTTTGTAAAATGTTAAGTACTGTGTCTTTTATATTCCTATACTACGTACGTACGTATATTGAATCCAACAATGGCGTGATTTGACGTCTTACGACCTTAAATCTTTTTATTTTAATCGACATTCTTTACAATTACAATACATTTCATCAAAAATATTACGAATAATTTTATACAAAATGTGAATACTGTAAGTACATAGTATGCTACGTGCCATAACATTGAATGAAACAAGAACGTGGTTTGACGACTTCTGACGTACACCGACGCTTGTCCTAAAAACAAAGTTCCCGAGGGGCACAAAGGCGTAAGCCTGTAAATAAGTAAGGTCCACTCGACTATTTTGTTACTTTTTAAGCAAAGGTCGGGGTCAGCAAAGGTCTTTTAAACATTCCACTGATGTTAATGTTTATGCTCCTCAAAACGAGTGTGGCTTTTACAATTATGTTGTCCTTCTAAATAACGTCATGCGATTAAGGTCTTTTATCGTTATTTAGTGGAAAAATTGTTTGGTGAAATGTTATTTAATATTACATAAATCTATAAACCTTTTTTTGTGAATGCAACTTTCTAAATAATTAGACAAATACCTATGTTTGATTAATTTGAGGGATATGAAATATTTAATGTACCTATAAGTACTTATTTAAAATAATGCTACCTAATTTAATATTATGCCTTACTTCCGTAGATCATTAAATGAAAAAACCAAGGCTAAAATAATTTCTTGGGACCAATTTTTTGGGTTTATTTAGCTTATTGACACTAAGTTTTAAAGCCGATTTCGTCGTAAAAACACCTAGTAATAAAAATCTTCCTTATTATTTGTTAAAATGTACGGTTGATATGAAATAGTTTCAAATTAAAAATTTAACGCGTACAGAATACTCGTAGCTAGTATATTTTATAAAATCAAAGCAAATCTATATTATGATGAAGAAGACGTTATTTGTGACACGGCTCACATGCTTCTTTAGAATTTTGCTTTAGAGCCGATTTGTATAACCCTCTATTAAGGTTCCGGACCGGGCTCTCCTATCTTGATTGGCCCAAAAGTATGCGAGATAAGAAGAAATATATCTGTCTTTCACGCTTTCTGACCTAGAAAAGGCAAATGGGCTTATTTTATACTATGCTCTTGAGTTTATGCAAAAATCCGTCCTGCAAAGGTCTTTCGAAGTTTAGAGGTTTTTGATGGAGCATGCTCTTTGGGGGGATTTAGTTTGGGATCAAATTAATTTATTCCGATACAAGTTGGGGTTCAAATGACGAATACCTATATTTTTTTATCAATAATAAGTAACGATGATATAAAAATAGATGTTTCTTAATATTTATTACTTATAATTAGGTACCTACACATATATGTTTACTACGAAATTAACTCTGTATGTTTGTATGTCAGTCTGTTACGCTGTCACACATAAACTACTGAACCGGTTTTCATAAAATTTTACAACAAAAAAAGATTGAACCTTATGAAAAGACCCCACAACTGAGCACAAATTTCCTTCCGCGCTATAAAGTGTATTTGACGCGGGCAGAACCGCGTGCAAAAACATAATAATATACAAATAAACGTACTCGTAGGTTCACTAAGTGTGTGTACAATTTAAGTAGTCTTAATATCGCTAAAAGCTCGAACTAAAACAAATCTAAAGACATACGATATTTCATCTTAACTTCAACCAACGAGATAAAACAAACATTTCTTTTGCTTATTTTGATAATAAAAAAGTAAATCAACGTTCATGTTCAAATTAATCAACTCTGATAAATCGTTTTTGTGCGAACCCTTACTTCACTGGTTATGACAAGATTAATTGTACCATCCGATGGAACAGATATAACAGAGATTACATTTTTAAAAGCAATTTAATATGTTAAACATAAAATAAACAAACAGACCAACAACCAGCATAGTACAGTGGTACGGTGGTTTTTTACTATCAATCGTCTTATCTGTGCTTCTACAAACCCGAAGTCCTTCTCAATGCGAAGCAAGTAAATACAGATATATCTGTTACTTGCAGATACTCTGCCATTCGTACGAGTGAGAGAGACAGATAAACTCGTATATATTATTACGACATTGCATTGTGGAGTAAACCCTCAGTTTGGGTCCATGTAGGAAACGATCTGATCTAATTCAGCCTTGGATTTCTGGAATGAGCGGTTTATCCTCTTGCTTCGGAACGTCAAACCATTGGCCCCGGCTTCTATTGCAAAATGGAACTGCAAAGACTTGCAATAGGAGCGGAAACTCAGACACCAGGTCACCCTTTAAGTATAATCACACTGTAATTATAAAAACGGGATTGAACGGAAATTCATCAGTGATTGTTCACGTAGACTCGCGGGCGCGGTCACGATATATCAAACGTATGATGTAGTATCCAAGTGTTTACGTACGAAACGCACGTGCGGTCTAAGTAGCGGGTAAGCTAGCGACTAAAGCTTGCGGAAGTATCAAACGCATGAGACGTTCGTGTGTGTTCACGTTAAACTAGCGGCGGAGCGCGCGATTTACTCGCTATATATACATAAGTTCAACCAGTTTGAACTTTTCGCTAGAAACGATAGCAGGTTTATATCATGTCATTCGATACAGAAACGTTTTTTAGTACTTTCCAACCTCTGACAACTCGTCACACTCACGCGAAAGGGGCTAGGCTGGGAACCTATGGCCAGCCGTGGGCGTCAGTTGGCTGAAATGATGATCATGCAACTCAAAAGTCTAAAATATATCTTACCTTGTAAACTGACACGGTAAGTAAAAGAAGATCAAAATAATAATATATTAAAATTCTGGATGGAGGCTGTAAGTTTGGTGCTTCGAATCCTGCTTACTAGTAATAAAATAACTCTGTTTTGATATTCACTATGTTATTTAATATCATTGTAACTATCTACGCCTGCCGACAGTCGCAAAGCTTTAGTATCTATAGACTATTGTGTCATGAAGACGTGTAGTTGAATTATGATCAAGGAATCTATTATTGATTTCAACAGTAGCATATTACGTTTATCTACCTATTAGATGTTTTCTGTAACATTATCATACATCTTTATCTGTTATAAATATTTATGTCTATACTTTATTTGATATTTTAGCAACTTAATTGCACTTATAATATCAGTATATATGTCTAATCAGAACGATAGGTAGAAAAAATATCATTCTATAGGTAAATGTCCAGTATGAAGTTTAAATATAGAAATTAAAGTAACAAAGTGTTACAATATAATTTTTCATACTCTTTCTCATTTTTTTTATAAAACATCATTACCGTTGAGTTTAATTACGATTTTAATTATTCATTACAAATAAAACAATTAGGCAGAGATTTTTAAGCTTTATTTTAGTAAGTTCCATCAAGCTTTGTACCTGTATAATTGGTTTTATAGTACAGCCAACCGTAAATTGAATCCACAAACATGCATCAATTAGATTTAGTTCATATTAACCCTGAAAATGCGACCTTCACATTAAGAGGGCTTAAAGGACCTATTGTCGAAGAAAGTCATTAGTGGGCAAACAATCTTTGAGTCTGCAATACGTGACGAACCCGCCGTAAGTAGTGTTACCAGATTGTATTAAAAGAAAAACAGGATTCACATTTTTTTATATTCAAAGTACCTACCATTAATTATGTTTGCTTAAAATATATGACGTCGCATCGTATCGCATAATGTGACTACATATTATGTACTGAGTTTTAAACTTTTTTTTAAATGATGTAGTACTAAAGTTATTAGAATAGATTAAAATATTTCTCTTCCTCTTAATTTTAATATTTTTGACTAGACGATTTCACCTCTGATACTATTAACTGTGTAAAGGTGTTCATTATAGCATTGTGCTTTTCGCAAATTTGCACACATGAAGATCTGCGCTAAGGATCTGTAGGTGTATCAACCAGAAATGAATCTTGATGTTAGGAAATTGGTGAAAAAATTAAAAGGATGACGAAAAAATAATAAGTAAACTAGTAGCTTAGCTAGCTTTTTGTGTCAAAATAAAGTAAAGTAAAGTAGGTAACGTGATGGATGTGATATAATATAACGTAAATAATGCAATAAAATGTAATGTAACGGAGTTACATAAAATGCATGTATTTAAATGCATGTTCTAATTAACTTTCAAATGGCTATTCAATTTTTTTTTGGTTATTTTTTAAACCACTCCGAAGATTCTAGTAAGTTGAATTATTAACGGTATAAAAACTGAGGTTGTTTCATTGTTTCATTCTTGAACAAAGACCGTTGCTTGTTCATGATTCATGAAAAATTAAGAAAAGACTAAATATGGAGTAGCCCTCAGAGCCCCTGAACTAAAAAGATAACTTAACCATTTTTGCTACATATCCAATGCTGTCTGCATGTGTAGGAAACCCGTTTTTTTTTTGTTTTTTTCATCCCTGCGCAGCAAATGCAATAAATCCTCACGTAGATTTTGAAAAATCTGTACGTTTAACCCAGATAACAAGAGACAAGACTCCGACTATATTAGATTACGTGAAGTAGGAAATGCGTTTATGGAAAATTGCATCCGTATTTTATTTAACAGCCTATTTCTGAACTACCTGTATAAGAACAAAAATGTTATGTTAAAGTTATTTTAGGAAATAGGACTATTAATACTAATCATTATATTGTAATTCATAAAAAGATGGTATTAAACTGTCCTGGCTCACCCTGATAGACATGCTTTCATATACTTGTATAACATACAAAAAAGAGACCGACAATAATGTCCCAGTGTAGGTGTTGGTTAAAATAAAAGACGTGTCAAAACTCTTCGAAGCAATCTTCTTCTTCCTATCGTGTGATTATCCTTCAGGGAACTAGTGTCCGGGTTTTCCTATTTTACGGCTTCTGTTTTTACAACTTCTTTCTTGCGGCAGAAGTCGACATAAACGCACGCCTTCAAAGCACGGCTTCGCGCCAACCCTTTCAAACACAATTCAGAAACGATCGTTTTTTAATTAAATGATCGTCCTAGATATCTAACAACCATTTACTTTTTACCAACCGGATCGACAATTGTGTTTATTAGAAGATATAAATTTGGTTTTACTTATTTTATTGATTGAAAAAATTCAAAAGATTTACTGGGTGGTCACCCTAGCCGCGTGTGAACCAATCCAAAATGAAGATCGGACGTGCCCGGTATGCCCGTCGACCTGTTATATAGTCTCTGTTGAGTCAACCCTGCCTACGGTGTTGGGAGTAACCCGCCCTAATTTATTAAAGAGATATTTCCGAATTCTACTCCGAATCAATCCAAAACTATTTTAAATGAAAAATACAGAGAAATTTCTTTTTCTCAGGGTGTACGTTTACTTTTTTAGAGGATGACCCATCTCAATTACTTTTTTTTCAGCCAAAAGATGTTTACTGCTGAGGCTTATGCTCCCTTTAAGGATCTCTACCCCGTTAGGTCCACCGAGTGTGGGGTAATTGAGATGGTTTCATAATCAATTCATAATGCTTATACAATTTAGTAGGAGTTGCTAAACAAGGAATGACTAACGATTGTCATCCACTAGCTTAAAATTATTATTTTTTTCCTTCTGTTTTACTAGTATTTTAATTGTTAAAATTGTTAATTGATGACATACGTTACGCAGGTTTACTAAACAGGTTTAGTAAATAGAAAAAAAAAACAATTTATTTTGGACAGATTTTCACTGAAATTGAATTTGATGTGAGTTGATTGAATATTTTATTTGTAACGAGATTACTTTTTTATGTTCTATAGATTGGATATTGGGTTTGAAAAATAACTTACTGAATGAGTTGGTAAATCTAAAAACCATCTCTTTTATTGCTTGTATTATTTTTATCGTTAGGAAACCCCTTTATTTGCAATTTATATTGAATTCATTCGCTTCTAGCGATAAGACAATTTAATCATTATAAGCACTCTATTGTGCTTTTAATGTATCCCTTGTGTTATAATTAATTTGTTTGGTGTAAAATGGAAAGTATCTATCAATCTGTAATTTTAAAGAAAGCCTTTGTGATAGCACAGAATATTATTTAACATAAATAATATTTCAATAACAATTATAAAAGTACCCTGGTAAACGTAAATACTTTTTTTAACTAGAGTTCTTTCTACTTTGTTTGAAATTGGAATTTTAAATTTCTTTATCTTTTGTAAAAAAGAGTTATTGGCTTTTTATCGACAAGCCAACAACTCTTTTTTTAATAAAACTGTAGATAATAAAAACATTTTTAGACTTGTGTTAATACCACGAAAAAACCAAAGTAACGCAAAATGAATAGGACCATCAAGGTTATCAAAGAGACGCCGTGCATTACTGATTTACAGTTCGGAAAATGGCGGAATTATTGTTTCAACGATAAATAATTTAACTTATGGCCTGTTAACTGTACGACTGATTTGTTTCAATTGCAGTTGAGTGATTCAAATTAATATATGAATGAAGCATCGGCATCGATGAGGCAATTCCACGAAATGTGAATGAAAACCGAGCAATTTTGTGTGCATAAACATCACAGTTGTTCGACGGAAAAAAATAAGTCATTATATATTTGAATATGGCACTTTAGGTCGTTCAAATGTACTAATAAATTCTGTACCATGCCCTATACGAAAAGTTTGATAGTGCCAAGAAGCAAAAGACACACATAATAATAATGTTGTTCAAAACTTATGTCACTTAGCGTATTTAAAAGAACATCACTCTTGAATTTTAACATGCCAATTACAACAACTACTTTTTAAGACGTTGCAGTTTGTCGAGAGGCATACCAAGTGACAATAGGCGTCGTCGCAAGTTCGATCCTCGGGCAGGCAACAGAAGAAACAACCTTTATTGTCTCGGGTCTGTTTGTTTCTGGTATATACATACATACTTTGGCATCATCTGACCAGTTATATAATAGGTCAAATGTAAATTTCGTTAAGTTTCTTTTTCTGGTAGTCAAGCTTGGGTCAGACTCTTATCGGTACACCAAACTTACTTCATTTGTTTGTCACCATAAATTCCAACCTCCTTTCTAATACCTTTTAATTTAATAGATGCTAAGAAGGGTCTCTTTTATTTATGTCTCCTCTCTGATATAACTTAAAGCAATTAAATGTTGTTCACGACATTTCATTACCTTGGCAGACGTTTTAATTAGTTTAAAGTGGAGTTTGCTGGACGATTATAAATGCCAGTGATTTTTAACTAAGTTTCTCATAAAGGGCTCAATCATATTCTGGTCCCGTCTTAAGATATCCACTTAAATTTTCAGTAGTGACGTAATTAGTATTTATTACGTTTTGGAATCTTTAATAGAGTAATAAAAAAGCCTATGCCTTTTTTTATAATAAAGATTGATGTGATAAATAAAGATGGTTGTGAAAAAACTAAGTACTCACTTAGGTATATTAATAACAACACTCAGTTATAAAATTTTATTTAACAGAATTAAATTTGGACACAGATTTTTTTTTATATATTTATTTTTAGATACATGAATGCCTGGTTATATAAAGTTTTTTCATATGTTGAAACGGCAAAAAAAACGATCGTGATTGTCTGTTGTTCCAAAAATGAAACCCAATTTAGATTTGTTCAAAAAGAAACATGTTATGGGAAATGTCGAAACGCAGTTCATTTTGAGTTGAACTTAAGCAGAAGTTGTTTGGAATCACATTTATATAATTACTTTGGTAGTCTTGCAGATCAAACCTTCACGTATAGTTATATTTAAATAATAATCGTGAATATTGCATTAATAATTTCTATCTGTCTGCTGTTTCTTTGTCTTTTCAGACAATGCAATGTGTTTTACAAACAGGTGTTCGGTTTAAAACAAGTTTTTACTACTGATTTTAAAGTTTTGGATTCAAAATGGCTTTTAAAACATATTATTTAAGCAACATAACATTAAAAGTTTTAAGAAAAATAATCTTATGAGAACAGTTAACGTTTTAGTATAATTTTAAGTTTTAGTTATTTAGAGGATAAAATATGCATTTGCTTACGAAAGGAAGAGTCCGTGCTAACAGAAAAATCTGTACTTTTAAAATTTAGTCTTTTATTTGAGTTTACTTTTACACCATTTTTATAAGCCTTCAACAAGAGCGAGATTTCTTTTTGTAGTTCAACTTTATGAGGAAAAACAATACAAGATAATTTCATTTATCAATAGCCCCAATTGGTCCCTCAAAATTATTATAATTTCTCAAGTCATACTTGCTTTCTGTTATGAATTGACGTTTCAGTTGTTAAATGATCCTTGGGCAGATTTAAGGTCAAGTTAATTCTATTTTTCTAAAAACGAGTAGTCTAATTTAAAATGAAATTATTGTAAAGAACGTAAATTTTTTTTTACTATTTTTACCACTGAAAATCAGCGTCGCGCAGTATGCCTTCGGCTGTTGCGACTAATGCTGAGTGGGGGCCTTTTTGACACATTAATTATTCTTCTTTTGTTGTAAATTTAATCCAATCTCGAAGCGCCATATAAACGTATTCTTTTTGACAAAAATCGGAAATCCAAGCTGTTTACATGTCTTTCTTTTAACTCATCAACAGTGCAACAACAAAAGAAAAACAGGAGTCTTCAACAATCGGCTTGGAAGACTGTGACAAGAAAAATATCTTTAGTATATATTCAATAATCACATTAATAAAATATTCGGTATCCTACTTCTTATCCTTGAAATCGCTGATCCAGATCCAATAGCAGGTTTTAATCACGTCCTGGAATGAAATCCCAATCGGTATGTATAACTTCCATCGGCAAATTAGAAAAGTTGTCCTCGCTCTCGCTCGACGCCCCAGGTGCTTCAAAACCGGACTAGTGATGTTTAACTGTCGATATTTGTATTTAATCGATCAAAATAAAAATCTCCATTTGATCTTCATCCTTATTAATGGTAAACAGGCAATAGCAGCAGTTCTGTCTGTAGGTATGCTGAATTTTGTACTAAGGTAAAGTAGACTTTAAGAAAGACATAGGCTAGGCTAAGAAGGACATAGGCTGTTTTGTATCCCACTGGTGGGCACAGGTTTCCGCCCGAACGATATAAATGTGTAGTTTAAGTGGGTAAAGTCGCGGAAGAGTATAGTTATCAATATTTACGTGATGATTCAGGTTCGATCCCCAGGTCGAGCACAAAAAGTTTAGAATTTTCGAACATTACTCAGGTTTGTGATCACCAACCCACATTTGGCAAGCGTGGTGATTATGCCAGTACCCATTATTGCTGTGGTAACTTGAATTCAATGATGAAAACCTTTTTTCTGAAGTGGGATGATTATAGGCTGTTACCTTACTTTACTTATATTAAAATACTTTACTATAATTTACGACAAAATGGTGAATTACAGCATTTATCGACACGGTTTGTGTAGTGGAACGATCCGTTTAATATGAAATAGTATGAATCCTGATTAGATCAATTTAGGAAATAATCTATTCTAGATTGGTTTAGGTCTGGATTGTAGGCTTCTGTAACGTGTTGGCCATGGCTTTTATCGCAAGAAGAAAGGTTTAAAAAAAGTTATGTCAGATTTATATATTAACTTAAGGGTTTAAAAAACTGGTGCGGGATTGTTGCTCATTATAAAAGCTCAATTTTTGATTGATTGTTCCTACAAACTTGTTAATTTAGAATGTTCAACTACCTATATATTATTATACCGCTACTTAATGAAATTATATTATAACAAATAGGTATCAATTGTAAATGCAATCCTACTGAGATTAAAAATGTCAGAATTAATTTTTTGAAAGGTTCAATACGTTTAATCCATCAATATTATATATCGATAACTCACTGTTTGTGAGTACCACATACAACCCTAATATCATCTTAGTGCATGTTAACGCAGCTATTCGACTATGAATGCAAAGTCAAAGTTATGTTTAGCTTAAACATCAAACTATTGGTCAGTTGCAAGTTGTAAAGTCGTTAAATAACAAAGGGAAAACTCTAGCCTTCAATATAAGTACTAGCGCTTTAATGTTTACTTGCAGGCATTATATTTCTCGATCCTGATATCATAATACGAGTATTTTTCTTAGGCCACTGTTGGGCCTTTCAAACAATTGGGCAATTTCAACAATTGTAGTTAATTTTAAGTTTTTTTCTATAAGTGCTTTTTTATTGGTCTCTTAGACAGCCTTTGATGAGAAGAGGTGTTCAAAGTGGCACTAAAAATCCCTTATTAGAATGTCCAAATTTATCTTTTAATATCTGTCCCGGGTTTGCACGGAATTACAAGAATAGAATAGAGTAGAATAGATAGTGTTTATTTTCTTAAAACATGGTATACAAGATGTTGCAATTTTGAAGAATCCCATGTTTTGCTATATAAAATTGCATCCAAAGATTAATAAAGTAATAACAACAAAATTAATGCAAATAAAATAGTATGTAATCATTTACACACTTTTGTGTAAAATTGTAAACTATTTACGTGGATATTTCTAAAAAAGTATTTGTTTTTGTATACAATTATCTATTTTTTTTCCATAATAACCTAGCCCTAAACATTACAAACAAAATAAAAATTTAATTTTAAATTAACGAAAAATTTTTCCCAGTCAAACCGGCTGTTGTGGGTATATATTATGTCTGTAAAACCTACTTGTACACCTTGTTCTTAAATAAATAAAATATAATAAAATTAATAAGTAAAATAGAAATACTTTTAACAATCTAATTTGGTGTAGTTGATCGGGAGTTATGCAGCGTACATCCACTTCGGTGATTCATTTTTATTTACAGATATGAAAATATACCTGACTTTGTAAGGAGATAGTATCAGAACAGTAGTAGAAAATTGCTTGTGAAACGATTGAGTGAGTTACATCGATCACACACCACGTTTTATATTCACAGGTTTCATTTTCACCAAAAGAAAATAGAACGGGGGAATATATCTTCCGGATGTGACATGCACTTATGAATCTACTAGATAGTTATCACAAATCACACTTTTTATTATGACACAACTTTTTTTTAACTGAAGTCGTCATCAAAATTTGATGTGCCTGAGCAAATAAAAGTTAATCTGAAGGCATTAAAAAAAAGAATTTTGAGTCAGAACTGTTCTTTTTATGAACTTTTTAAATAGGTATTATAAGACACCACAAGCCGCGGCGTATTGTCAAATCATTGTCTTTTTTTTAAAGATTAGACATAGACTTAAAAAGAAAAGGAATAATAAACTCTTGTTTCTTGTTTAAACGTATGTGTTGAGTATCTTACTCTTTACGTATAATTTAACTTATATGCTTTGTCTAAGAACCTTAGCCAATGTTGACATACATTAAACTTACCTAAAACTTGTTCTAACGTTTTTAATCACCTGTTGTTAAATTTTCTAACGAAAAACTGTTATTGACTTTTATTGCAATTAGGCAACGAACCTACTTCAAAAAGAAAATTCAGCTCTATACATTTTTGAGATCTACCATAATCAAACTTTTACATTGTCTTATACGTTGGGGCTTTCGAGTCCCTTGAAGAAGGTTTTTGCTGTGACTACCCGAAATGGGTAGGCTACGTATCTTACCATGTTTTTTTTTTGTTATTATGTCGTAGTAATATCGTAAAAATCGGCTTTTTCAGATCTGCTTAAATTTTTATTTATATTTCCTCTTATACCGTTTTTTTTTTCAACTGTTCATTATTGTTCATTGAGTCTTGTAAATAAATAAAATGATAATAATAATCATTGGGAACAAGTTTAGGACTGAAGCAATGCAAAAATATGTCAATTTAACTTTTAGTTGTGTAAGTAGGTAAATAAGTCCACCAACTGTACGTTTCTTTTTCATCTGTGCAATAAAGAGCAATAAATAATTAAATAAATGAATTAATTATGAAAGCGAGAAAGACTGTCCCCTAATTCGCGTAACAAAATCGTATCACAATCGTAATTGAATAGCAGGTTTTTGACATTTCTAATATGGGCTAAATATCATCATCATCATCATCATCATCATCAATCTATCACAGTCCACTGCTGGACATAGGCCTCTCCAATTGCACGCCACTTAGGTCGATCCTCGGCTTCTCGCATCCAGCTCCTGCCAGCCACCTTGCGCAAATCATCACTCCACCTGGCCTGAGGGCGTCCTACACTACGTTTGTCGAGACGCGGTCTACGTAGTGCGACGCGGCTAAATATCAAAATCGTCCAATGGGGACTACCGTTTCTTTGCTCACCAGTTGGCGCCACTGTAGACTGAGGTCCGGAGGTATAGCTATCAAAGGCGATTGGCGCCGAAACAAAGTGTTATATCTTGAATCTAATTAAGGTTATATTGTTTATAAATAACTATCTTGATATCAACAAACTAACTTCTGAAATAGTTGCTCTTAAGGCCGCCTATTTTTGCGCTTTTTCTTAATTCCGCTTTTAAAGCGTTCACATTAATAGCCAAATAATCCATATTTGCGATATTTTACGAAGGAGATCACTTTCCAGCAGGTAAATTAAAGAAATTATAATTTATGCGACAAATTCCGCTAAAACCAGTACAAAGTGAATGATATTGGACCTCACGCGACACTAGCGCCTCTAGTGGCAAATTCACTAGCGATAGCCCCCATTCAACCACGATCGAACTGCGATTGAAATAGCAGAATAAGGCCCCAGTAAGCAAAACTTTTGTTAGGTAGCGTATAAATAAATACCTAAAGAAATGTTGACAAAATCATTTACATTGTTCTGATCCCCAAGTGAGTAATAACGCGCTAATCTCAGGAAGTACTAGTTCGAATTGAAAAATTATTTTTGTGTTGGATAGTCCATTTATCGAGGAAGGCTTTAAGCTATATAAAATCATGTTGCAACCAATAGGAGCGAAGCATCAGTGAAAAATGTTGCAAAAACGGGAAAAATTATTCATTCATATTAATCGCGATCATAATAACAGAAATTGACGAAGACGAAGTCACGGGCAACAGCTATTCAGAAATAAAACGATGTAACCACAATAAACCCAGACTCGTGAAAATTTAGAAAAACACTTTTTTCTACAATTACCCATTCAGGAATCGAACCCGGGACCTCGGAAACGTTCTCGTCGGCTTTTTTGTATAAATTTTCACCTATATTTTATTTTACGGAAATATTTACAAAAAGTCAAACTAAGAAATGTATCCGAAACGGTTCGTATATTTATTTAAGATATTGTGCCAGTGATACGTGATATTAAGGACATAACATACAAAAATGCCGCATCGTAAAAAGCATAATATGAATTGAGACCGTAGAAGAAATATAAAAGTGATAAAGAATCAAACTTTATTATGTGTTGCGAGTGAAGCTACGAAACATTGAATGTATTTTTATTAAATTGTATTTTTAAAAAAAGAATTGGCAAGTTACATTTGCTCAAACTATGTAGTAACTTACTGATGTTATTGAATGATTGATTCTCCAATTCCTCGACTGCAATAGTTTTCTTTTTACCTGTAACCAAAAAGTACACATATTTTGATTTAAATTATAGGCCATAAAAAAGAATATTTTTTTCTAGACTTTCAACAAAAAAGCCTTTTTTGTATGCCACTGAATTATAATTGTTTGAGGCGAAGATAAAGAAAATTGGACCAATGTACCTACAGCTTTCTTACTCCAATACAAATAATATATAAACTAACGCCTCGTCTAGTGGCTCAAATACCAGGCCAAGGTCTCGGGGTTCCGGGTTCGATACCCGAGTTGGGCAACCAAAAGTTTTCGAACATTGCTCAGGTTTATAATCACCAACACGCATTTGGCAAGCGTTTGGCAATTATGCCAGTACCCATCATTGATATGGTAACTTGAATTCAATGATGGAGGTCTTTTCCCTGCAGTGGGATAATTATAGGCTGTTACTTTTATATACCTAAACTAAAACTTTTATAGAACCAAAATGGTCTCAGTTTAGTATTTATTATTACCCATTCTTGTGTTTGTTTGTGTTTTTATTTTTAAAATTACATTTTTTTTGATGATTTTTTATTAAAACTAAATTACATTTTTTCACTTACACCTTAATTTGAGAACCTACTATTATTACTGTCAGTTAAAAATAAATTACATATTCTAACTCTTTTGTTCATAGGTCCATGATATAAAGCAAACAAAATAACAAGTCCCACAACGGTCGACCGGAGCTTAATACGTTAATTCAAATGGCGAGACGACTATAAATCTAGTGTGAATTTTGAATTATAACTTTGACCGCGTCCCAAATGAGTCCGGCATTCCGGAAATTTGTCAAAATGCAATCTAAAATAAATTTCAGTTCGTTCACGGACACTGCTATGGACGGCAGATGGGCGTGAGAGACGCACGTGGTTTATAATCGGCGAATAGCCGCGAACAGCGTTCGGTTCGCGAACATGAATTCGGTCTAACTCTAAATTAAATTTTGAATCTATCCCAAGGGAACCGTGCATTTTTTAAATAAAATGTAATATATATCCTATCCGTATGTAGACTTTTTTATGACAAGTTCATCATTTAGATCAGGTAAACCGTTCTAGCGTGGTTGAGTAAAAAAACATCTAGCCAAATTTTATTTGGCAGAATCTTGTTGCTCCGAAACTCATTTGGCATAACACACTTGGCATAATCTTCTTTCATCGAATATTTACAAAGCATAATTTTCTCTGAATTATTGTTTGGCAGAATGTTTCTCTGGCCGAATTTACAATGGCATACTCTTAAGATGGGAGAATTTTACTAGACATAATTACTTTTGGCAAAATTTCATTATGCATAATTTCGTTAAGCATAACATTTATTTAGTGCGACGATTACTTGGCACAATTTTACTTGGCATATTGTGCATATGGCTGAATTTCATTTGGAAGAATTTCATTAGGCATTGCTATTTCTATAAAAAAAAGTATTTTAACCTTAAATTGTATTAAGAAATTGTCTTAAAAAGTCAACATGTTGTGTTACAAAAGTCTGTGATAGAAACGAATCGTTGCAAAACTGACTCCACGCAGTCTTGTCTGCCCTACCCCTAGAGTGTAATTTAAACCCCCGTATAAGCGCGGAGGGGCGAGGCGGCCCGCGAGCTGAGGAGCAGGTTTTAAAGCTCGCTGCCGCGGCGGAGGCTGGCCAACAAACCGGCCAACAAGCCGGAGCTGCGGTGGTGAGCTAAAACCATCTGCGACGATAAGCTCGCGTGGGACCGCCGTAGCTACGAAGCGCCGGAGCCGTGACAGAAACCATTCATGCTGCATGCTTGCTTGCATGCTGCATGCTGCATGCTTGCTTGCTTGTTGCATACATGCATGCTACGTGCATAATTGCTTGCATGCTGCATGCATGGTGTATGCTGCTAGAATTGCTGACATAGCATTGCTTGGGATACACAGGAAAATAAAAACCATAATATGTTCAAATACCAATTTTATTATGATTGTAACAAATACAAAATTATTTTACTATGAACTTGCTTTAATGTGTTTTTTCAATTAATGAAAGTATAATTATGTATGATATACGTATAATATGATGACACTTATAGAAATACTAGTTATTTCCCGCGACTTTTTGGGGTGGTAGGATCTACTTCCTATAAGTATAGTGGTCCACCCTGGGTAATGGCATATTTGGTTTTCTAACCAATGATGACGGCTAACAGATCCCTCTGCGGTGGTAGGCTTTCTAAGAGGCTGCCTGGATGCTACCACTCCTGCTGGATACTCCTGCTGGAGTACAGCGCCAAACAGTTTTTCTCTGTTCCACTGGTGTGTGGGAGAACCAGTACCTCTGGGTAAGCTGGATCCATCTTGTAGGCGTGGAATACTGAATTTGATACTTTTCCACGGCATTCATTCTATTTTCCATGATTTAAAATAGCCTATGAGCTATTCTAGACTACAAATCTTATCAAATTTTATCTAGATCTGTTAGGGCGTTTTGGTTTAATTGAGTAACAAATATACATCCAAACTTTCACATCTATACATTTTACATAATATTATAAAGCTGAAGAGTTTGTTTGTTTGAACGCGCTAATCTCAGGAAGGGTTGGTTCGAATTAAAAAAATATTTTTGTGTTGGATAGTCGATTTATTGAGAAAGACTTTAGGCTATATAACATCACGCTGCGATCAATAGGAGCAAAGCATCAATGAATAATGTTGCAGAAATTGACGCGGACGAAGTCGCGGGCAACAGCTAGTTTGTAATATTAGTAAGAGTAAGATTTGAGGTTGGTAGGTTCCCATTAACTTCCCTCTTTCTAAATTTTCTTTTGTAGTGTAGCAGAACCTAGGTTTCTGAGGGTATTCCTCTTCAAGGGTACCCCAGATATTCTGCTACGTTATAATGTGTGGCAGAACTTTAGTAGGTAAGTCAATAACCTAGACTTAGGTTGCGGCCTGCTAATATTTAAAACATTGTCCGCTTTTCATTATTATTTTTTACTAAAATAAGGGAGAAACCTTTAATTTGACAACTATTGAATAATTACTGCCATTATTGTCGTCGTTGTCAAGGTGCTCGACCTTTTTACGGTGGAAAAGGTCCGAAATTAATTTCCGGACAATTTATCTCTGAAATTATTGAATTTCGGCGAACTGAAATACAATTCATAAGCAATGTTTAAAGCCCTGCTGAAATTTTTATTGGGTTAGCATAATATAATTTTACACAGAATCTTGATAGATGTAACTAGGTATTTAGTAGGTATGTCATGTGGCCATCATAGGTAGAATACAGAGAAAAAAATATTTATACAATCTCTGGGATAAAATTGTGATGTAGTACAAAACACCAACAATTTGTAAGTACCTACTGGAACCTAATGTATGGCCCTTGACCACAGATTTTTGAAAATTTGTTTTTTTTTGTTATGCTAATTCAACCGGCTATGTTGTGGTAAAGATATTATTATTTCTTCTAAGTTGTAAGGTAGAATCTCACCTAATTTATTGAATATTTCTTTTATTCATAGAAAAGTGGCTAGAAGGTCTAAAAGCCTAGCTTTAATATAAACACCGTAAACAAAACTGCGTCGTATACCCATGATTTGCTGTATTCAGACTTAAAATCGTAATGTATTATAACAAATCGCGGTTGATACGTCTGTAAGCACCGGGACTCGTTAATAATATCGACGTGGTTTCATAGTCGATATAGCAAGTGAGTTACTGGGATTCGCTTCGGCTCGGCTGGTTGGCGCCTTGCATAAGTATCTACGCATTAAGTAAATAGAAAGTATAATATGTATTATAAAGTAATATATAATATATAAAAACTAGATATAAAATCAGCTTCAAAACAGTTTTTAACTGCACATAATTGACATAAGGGTTGACGTTTAGTTTGACTTATAGTATTATCTTATCTGTGCCTATATCAATCGAATAGACACAACATAGCATATTAGCCATACTATTTGCAAGTTGAAATAATTTGGCCGTGTTAAAAAGTTGACTATGACATACAATCATCGCCAATCATTCAATCGAGGACAGTTTCAGGTATCGTTTTTGTATTTTGTAGTTCATTAAAGGACTGAATTTTTTAGCCTTTCATTAAAATTTCATATAAATTTACAACATTATTTAAAACGGGCCACATTTCCGTGAATTCAAGATACAAGTCCGCTATTGTCACGTGCCAAATTTTCAAGTTTGAATCCCAGCCAAGACGAGACTGAATGCAGAAAACTCCGGTTATGTAGGTTTGTTCCTTTACACGAACTATCTAGTAAGGTTCCTTAGTACCAAAACATGTGCATCTATAGATATAACATACAGACTATCATAGATTTAAGACCTCTACCTACTCAGCGGATCAAAGTCATCAAATCAATAATATAAGAACTAGGCCGGTTATGTAGGTTTGGTCCCTTACACAAACTACTATCTAGTAAGGTTCCTTGATACCAAAACTTCTTCATCGATAAATAATAAATATTAGGGGTTAAAGTATGAAATTGCCGTTTTGTATGGACGAAATCGAGAAAAGTCACTTTTCCATACTAACAATTTTTTAGTTTTTTTAAAAACGCCTGAACCGTTTTCGATGCAATATAAGGTGAAAGTTAGATGGTTATAAAGCTACGCATTATAGTATTAAAATTTCTGAAAATCAAAGTATATAATACAAATATACTTAATTGAAGCAAGAAGGTCAGCTGACACATTGTAAGGGGTCTTTTCAACGACTTCCTTTGAAGTAATAGGCACTAGTATTGCATATTTTTTTTTTTAGTCAAAAGTTACTTTATTTAGTTTTTGATACAATACAAAAATAATTACGCAATAATACGACTATACTTAAGAGCTATAAACAAAATAAAAAGTGGGAAAATAATCGGCAATTTCATACTTTAACCCCTATTATAACATAACTATCATAGATTTAGGACCACTACTCAGCGGATCAAAGTCATCAAATCAATAATATAAGAACTAGTCACACATTATCATCATCATCATAATAATCAATCTATAACAGTCCAATGCTGGACAAGGGGCTTTCAAAAGGGGCGTTCAATAAATACTAGAGGTAATTTGCTAAATTGCTATTATTCCAGTTTTTTTGAGAATAGCTTTTGTTTAGAAGTAATAAAGTTAAATCAATAGGGGCCAGCACTTAGCTCAGCTAATCCCCATAAGTCAATGGTGGGAAGAAGACGTTGCTGCTCTTCTATTGGCAGTACTCCTTTTGTTTACTACATCTTTAAGAAGAATAGGTGATGCTATTTTCATGTTAAAGTATCACAAAACACAAATAGGTACGTAACAGCTATAACCAATTCACGAAACATATTTGTGATTCAATTCTAATTCAACGTCATAACACCAAACGCGAGGTAAAAAGTTTCGGGACTGCTGTTGGGACGTCCAAACTCGCGCACAGAAAATAAATGAGCCGAATGACAGACGTACTAAGGTAGATGCCAAAGCCCCATCAAACTTACTGCACCCCTGTTCCGAAACTTTGACAGCTCCGTACAGTTTGCTTGTGAATTTGTGATCAACCATGCTAGAATGGATTAGATTGACGGCGAACGGTATACTCGTAATACTGTGCTGTTAGGATGTTTAGAAAGTTCAGTATTCATTTAATCGTTGAACACAAATAATAATAAATATTATTTTTTAAGTTAAAGTTTTGTGGTCAGAGAGCCAGATTAAATATATCAGAATCAGAATTATTTTTTTATTTCCGTCTTCTCATCTGTCTGTTGGACTGTCTGTCTGACTGTACGTCTGTCCGTCTCTCCGTCTGTCAGCCTGTTCGTCTGTTCATCTGTCTGTCTGTGTGTCCTTCTGTCCGTGTCCGTCTATCTTCTCTAAAAGGGTTCATAGAGATTGGTCGTTAAAATATATGATAATTAGCTATAAAAAATATATGTTCAGATAGTTAAACATGGATTCGGTCTCGTACTTAGATTTTTGTTAGCCATTCTAATTATTTAAACTTAAGTTGACATAACAATTTTACCAAAGTTTTACCGCTTCCTCTGCTGAATAAATGCTTTAACAAAAATGTTGTATCATGTACCACCAGCTTTTATAATATCGGTCGAACGTGACCTTTATTTAGGACACATAAAAAACGTATGAAAATGTCATCCCAGTGTAAAATACAGGGTTGTCGACTGTGCCAATTCTAGGCTGACGTATTTTACACAAGCGCGCACTTTGTCGGCCTTTGTCCCAATTTTTTCACCAACATGATGGAATTTAGTTTGGTTTTTGTTTGGAAAAAGAAACTGTTTTGAGTAGATAACGCTCAAAGGTCCGTGTCACTGTCAACATGAACTCAAATTTAGTAGTAGTATTTGGCATTCATTTTCAAACACGTTTGTCCTAAATAACGTTAAAATAAACGACACCAACCAACAATATATATGAGTCATATATGTATATCGCTGGTTAGTGTTGTCAGTCATTTATATATGACTTTAAATCAAAATGAACTCGTCTGAAATCGTGCCAAAGTATTTTTACAAAAAGAAGTCTTTTTTTTCATAGTCAACCGTATAAAATTGATACGCTGAACTATGGGAAAAATATTAGAAGACCAACAGTCGTAGACTTGAATGTAGTATCAATGGTAAAAAAAGGTTATAGTCAGCAAAATTTTTGGTTATCCTAAAATATGACTAAACCTTTTACACATTGTATAAAAGATCACATGAACGAACTAAAGTTAAGTATATTTTTTACTACCGATAAATCTTTTATGAAATATTACAAAGCCACCAGCCCTACATCAGCATAGGTCATTAAGTCCGCGCCATGACACCCTGATAGATGATCGGCCATTTTGTCCAATTTTGATTGATGCCCAAGGAAGTCCTTTCAGATGGACTTGTCAAATTAGGATGGAATCTTTCCAATCGGATGTAAAATTCTTCAAAGTCATCTTTATGATCTAACGTTTAATTATGGAACTTGTTAATGATTGAATCTTACAATAAATTATTGGGACGGAAAATTGAAACGTTTTGCTTCAAAGAGGAAAACGCGACTTGCAATCGAACAAAGGATAGGTAGGTACTGAGAGAGCCTGATACGTTATCATTGGCATCTTTATTGATTACATTGTCGTAAAGGTCTTTGTAAATATTATTATTAAACCAAAATAACCGGCCAAGTGCGAGTCGGACTCGCGCACGCAGGGTTCCGTACCAAAAAGGCCAAAAAAATCGGGTTTGTTGTATGGGAGCCCCCCTTAAATATTTATTTTATTTTGTTTTTAGTATTTGTTGTTATTGCGGCAACAGAAATACACAATTTGTGAAAATTTCAACTATCTAGCTATTGCGGCTATTGAGATACAGCCTGGTGACAGAGCGACGGACAGACGGACAGACAGCGAAGTCTTAGTACCTAATAGGGTCCCGTTTTTACCCTTTGGATACGGAACCCTAAAAAAAGAAGCAAGCCATCAATGTTGAGTCAGCGCATGAAATAGTCGTTAATCGGTGCCACTTTGACCCGCAAAATGCATACAACTTATCACCAATTTATTATAAGTCGATGCAAATCTTAACTTCCCAAAGAGTGGGTCTAAAGATGAACATGGAAATGATGAAAATCATGTTCAATTACCATGTCGTACCAGCTCCAGTTTTTATTAAGAGTACTACAATCTAAATTGTTTACCATTACGGAAACCTGGGATAGATAATTCAGCTAGGTAAATATAATTTTGAGGAGGAGATCTCTCGTCGAATACAATTCGGCATTTGGAAAGCTACGAAAAATCTTTGCGTAAAAATAGCCTCAGTGTCTCAAGATAAAAGTCTTCAACTGTGTAGTTCGTGTTGCCAGTTATGACTTACGGAACTGCAAAGTGGTCGCTTAATATGGGTATCATTAGAAGACTTAAGGTAGCATAGCGAACAATAGAAATAGCTTAGGTATGTAATAGATTAAGTACTTATATTATGCTTTTCGTCGGTATTTATTTTGAAAGAAAAGTTTTAAAGAATATTTGACGACCTCCGTGGCGGAGTGGCGTGCACACCGGTTTTCAAGGTGTCGCCTGCTCCGAGGTCCCGGGTTCGAATCTCGGACGGGTCAATGTAGAAAAAATGTGTTTTTCTACATTTTCCCGGGTCTGGGTGTTTGTGGTACCTTCGTTGTTTCTGATTTCCAAAATACGAATGCTTTAATCATTCGTATTTTGGATCAGAACAATGTATGTGATGTTGTCCACATGTACATTTATTTATTTATTTTATATAGATTTACAAAAAAATATTTCTTTACTGTGCCTTTAGAGAAAAATAAATAACAGCTAACTAATGTAAGGACCAGTTCAAATACGATTCTGTGTAATTGAAAACATAGGTACATGACTATGTACCTATATTTTGTACGAACAGGTACTTAAATTTTCTCTGTAGCGCCGCCTTCAGCACCTAAAAATTACCTTCAAGGCAAACTTAATTGAGTGTGTAGCAATTTGTTATTCGCTTGATTGAGCAAACATTAAAAATTAGGATTTAATAAATACGAAATTGTGTAATACAGACTGTCACAAACCATTTATGTAGGTATTTACTGTAATTAAGAAATAATTTGAAAGGAAATAAGAAAAGTTGATTTGAGTTTTAGGAGTTTTTTCACGTCTCAATTTTTTATTCTGCTGCAGTTACTGCTTCGGGAAAGATGTGGAGAAAAAGCTCTATTGTTCAAAATATAAATACACATTTTAATCATGTTAATCCCCCAACCCCCAGGAGGCACTCGGGTGCCACGATAACAATTGATTTTAATTGTGTCTGGAATAACTCAAGATCGAGGGATATGATATGACATTTAACGCTGACAAAAATTAACGCTTTAAAACTTAACATTTCTCGGATGGATAAATAGACTAGACTCACCCATGTACAATGTTTTTGAAAGACCTATTATACAATATCTCTTACCATAGAAAACTGAAATAAAATACTTTCACACGTTCACACGTTCAGTAACGTGTAAATTTTACTGAACAGAAAATTTTATTTACCATTTGGTGGGTGTGATTAATACATACAGGCTGTTATGTTTATTTAACCAGCTATATTAATATTTTCATGTAAATAGAATATAAAAGTGTAAAAATTATATCTTCAATTTGACAATAAATATTTTCATTCACAATAATGGCACTTGAAACCTTTCATTTCTATCATATATCATTTTACTCTACATAGAAATTATGCAAACAACTTAATTTAAGCTTGTAATGTCATTTACCTAACATCCTATATATTCATGTAATGATGTGTGTGATCTCAATCGTAGCCGGATAGACAGACAAATCATTGTTAGTCAATCAATCAGAAACCGAAAAAAAGTTGGTAAAAAGCGATGAAGACCTAGTACCATGTAGCTTAGAGTGCTTAACCATCGCAACTGTAAACTGACAACGTAATGAAACGCTACGTAGTGTTGCGAGCTTACATGACGGCCATGTGGTAGGCACGTGCGGTAATTAATTACTTATGAGCTGACCAGACAAAATGTAAAGAGGTCTATGTTTCCATAAAACTAAATATTTTTGTTTTTTGGCAACAAGTTTGGCGTCAAACATTATTAGTTAACAAATTTGTACAGGGTATAGGATCGACATTGAGCTTTATGGGAGTTTTTTTTAACTAATGAAAATCGTGAAACTTTAAGCTTACTTTGGAGCTGATGATTGTTGGAGTGTTTTTGTTTGGCACCGATGTAAATACAAACGTCCTTTTATCGATACAACAGGTAATGTGCTGCATCAGTCTATAAGTAGTCAATCAATGTGTTAAATTTCATATAGATCGATCGTGCTGTTGTTGTCGACTTGGTTAAGTATTCAACAAATATCCATCAAATTTTCCCATGTGTAGTTTTATGGACTGAACTGATTGACACCGGCCTCACCAAATGGAGGATTATGTCATAATTGCCACGCTTGGCAAGTGGGTTGGCCATCGCAGATTGGCTAGACAAAAAGAAGACGCGACTGCGCATTTTCTTCTGGTAGTACTTCTTCTGTGGCCTTTTACGACACCCGTAGGAAGAGGAGCTATTTAATTTTCGAGTTATACATAATAATAGATTTTTATATAAGTTTATTTAAACATACCTAGAAATTGTTGAATTAGAATAGTTAAATACACAAATTCCTAACAGAATCGTCATAATTATCATTGTATTAAAAGTTATAAGGCACTCTGTTTACATTAAAATTCAACCCCTAAAACAATTATCCAGGAGTATTCACTGGGAAATTGACAAATTGCCAGCCATTGTTTTATTGGGGTCCAAGTCCACAGACTTTGAATACAAACTAGTAAACAACCTCACTTACCGAATAACTCGAATTTGAATTAGTTTAACTCACGCATAGTTCGATACAATTGTAACAAAACAAAACTGTACCGGCGGCGGAGTTTGTTATTCTGTTACTAATGTTATAAAGCTGAAGAGTTTGTTTGTTTGTTTGAACGCGCTAATCTCAGGAAGTACTGGTTCGAATTGAAAAATTATTTTTGTGTTAGATATTCCATTTATCGAGAAAGACTTTAAGCTATTTAACTCCACGCTGCGACCAATAGGAGCGAAGCATCAGAGAAAAATGTTGCAAAAATAATCGCGATCATAATAACAGAAATTGACGCGCACGAAGTCGCGGGCAACAGCTAGTTAATAATATTGGTTGGTTTAGTAAGACTACCTTAACAATTTCTGATAGGCTTATACTATAGGCTTTAATTTATTTTAAATAAAGTCAAACGTTATTTTAAAGTACCACTAACTGTATATTGTTTGCATTGTTCATTTACTTTGTTTAAAATAGAAACTTCAAAGAGCATGCTGCTATGAAAATGAAATTACGTTTGCGGGGCGACTACATTAACTTGCTCATATTAAATTGATCGTGGAAATACGTAATGTATACTGCATTAGAGGCTTCTAAATTGGTCTTTGATAGTTAAATAGGAACGAGATATTCTGGAAGACGGTGCCATTATGAAGCTTGATCTTATTTTATAATTGAAATTACACACGTAAGTTACACGTCTTTATGAAAATTGACATTTTATTCAACCGTGTTTTCGATAAGCGGGACCATTGAAATACAGTATTGTTCCTTTATATACCGACTCCAGGCATAAGACTCATATGAATAGGTTTTCCTTTATTCTACCAGCTAGCTAACATACAAGTCTATTAAATTTAACAAGCTGTGTCATAAAACCTTATTTGATACAAATTTAACATAGGTACAAAAGCTTTCAAAACTAGTTAGAAAGTGTATCAAACATGTTTTAAGGCTCAATAAGTTTATTTATCTAGTCCTGATATTGAGGGTACAAAGAAAAGGTGGTTAGAAAAATAATGTATCGTATGATTAAGGAGTTGAAATTTTAAACGATCTGTCTTTATTGAGAAAGAAAATAACTACCAAAATTAAAGCACACGCAAGCGTTGCCGCACGAAAAAACTAGTTTTACTATATTTCCTTCAATAAGGCGACGACCACTGCAGGGCACAGTCCTAAGAACATCTACGAACCATCAGACTTTTTACTATATAGGGTAGAGTTCACCAACAGACGTTTAAGTTTTAAACAGCGTTTAAAATATTATTTGACATATTTTGTATGGGAATTGTGTCAAATTAATCGTCACTCTATGTTTACCGGCTGTTTAAGAATTGGTGAACTCGATATTAAATTACACATCGATCATTAATCAACGTCCGGTCGCCATTTTAGAACCATTCTACACTAATGGCCGACGGTTCTCTATTTACTCTCTAAAGCCAACAGGCGTCTAAAATACATCTCAACTCAACAAACTTTCCTTATTCCTTCTACGTCATCTATGTCTCGCCTTACAAACGCGACGTGAAGCAAAACATTTTGACAGCCAATTTCCATATCCCCATGGGCTACAGGAAAAACAGGTGTAGCATTCCATAAAACACAAAAGTCTCCAATCAAATCATGTGGGGACGATCCCTTGGCTGTTTTACCATTCCCCTTTATATATCCTGTTTAATATAAAGCTCAGGATCGTATGATACAATACTGCTGACTTCTAGTGTGTTATTCATATTCATATTCATATTACTCATATTATTTTAAGTGTATGACTATAGTGGTGTGCCGATGCTGTTAAAAAAAAATTTTTATACAAATCGGAATCTCATAATTTTAGTTTGTATGAAAAAAATAATTAATTATGATATCAAATTTCTGACTTCACCATAGTGTTTATACGAGTATGCATAATCTTAATGTAGGCTGGTTTCGGATCATATGTGTTATACCATTTACCTAACACCCTGTATATTTTATTTCCAGATGTTATTTAGTACTATCCGTAGTTTTTAGTTTTTTTTTGTTGCTTATAGTGCAAATTATTACATCTAGGTACATTACATGGATAATAACCCACGCTTCGTGCGCGTAATTTTGAATTTAAATCTGTTCCAAATGAAACTTTTTGAATCTACTATTCCAGCCAGTAATCTATGAATGTACTCCTCCTTAACGGCCATTTCTAATAACCTATCTATCTCCAGTTTTGGCATATCGGAGATAGAAAACAACTTCTGTCTTTGTTTCTCTGAACGGCAAAAACAGAGATAGAAACTGTTACCTATCTACGATATACCAAAACTGAAGATAGATAGGTTATTGGAACCGGCCGTAAGAGGCACTATATCCAGAAGTAGACTGTAAGCTGACGATGATGATGATGATGAATGATGGTTTTCAGGCATCAAGTAAGGTACAGACCTATAGTTTAATAGGAATGGTGCTTTCAAAGTAAAAAGTGTAAACCACTCAATTGATAATTGACTTAAAAATGTCTGTCTTGTGACATCCCTATGGTTAACAAACATGAGAAATGACAAGCTCGATACAAGCCTTATTAGATCAACAAGGTTGATATACTGAATATAATTTCATAAGCAAACTGAGCGCTACAAGGCTGGAATGACATTGACATTTAAATTTACGTAATGGTATGGCACGTGAAATTCAGATGTTGGGTTTGATGGCAAAATATGGAAGAGGAAATTGCTTTTTGAAAGTTTTAAGATAGCCTCAATAATCGTAAAGAACGTCAATACATCAATATCTTCCCACTGACTTCCAATGCGGGACTTTTATACAATCAAAGTATTTGATAAACAACTGAAATTACAACTTTTTGAATAAAAATGTCGACTTGAAAAAGAGTGGGACTCGAAATCACATTTTTTTTATAATCGTATTCAATACATATTTATTTTTGTTTGACGAAAAAAGAGGAATACAATTTTGTTCAATTGAAACATGTTTGTTTATAGCAAAAAGATAACTAGGTACTAAACATGATTTCATCATCATCATCATGATCTCAACCAAACAACATCTATTGGTGGACATCTACACGCAGATCGGTCCCGCGCCACCCGCTTTAAGGGCTTCCCACGACCTTCATTCACATTTTATCATCTGCATTTTATAAAAATATTTCTGCCCCAACGGCCATCGGCTATTCTTATTTTTATTTATTTATTTATTTATTTATTATCAGTAGGTACATTAATTTATATTAGAATTTGTGCCTCGCAAACCACTTTCGTGGTTGTTTGCGAGTGCGAATCTCGTATAATTGACAATATTATATATATTATTAAATTAACATTTAAGTTATTTAAATAAACTAACTTACGTAAAATACTTTATCAACAAACCCATCCAATAGATAAAATCTCGACTTATATATTAAGTAAGTTTATTGATAAAGTATTTCTTAAGCTTTATACCGAAATCTTTTTGTTTCGTTAATTTTGCTATTTCGGGCGGCAGGGCGTTGAACAAATATGGTAATCGTTTGTTCAGTGTCCGATCTCCGTAATAGTTGTGAACCCTGGGTACAACGTATCTGCCGCTCGAAGCAGCCCGAGTGAGGTGACCGTGTTGCAGCGGTGTCAAGCGCTCTCGACGCTCATGGTTTGTAGTTAACAGTAAGTATTTGTGTTTTAAGCTGGCTGGTAAAATTTCACAGATTTTAAATAAATGGTGATAGTTATTTTTGCATTTAAATTTCGTTTTATCATTAACAAGTAATTTTAGGAACCCAATTTGAAGAGCTTCTATCTTATTTAAATATGTTTTAAATGTCAATCCATAGCTGTCGAGAGCGTAGGACACTACCGATTCTACAACGGTCAAATACAAAGTTTTTAGTATATTACGTGGTACTCTATTCTTTAAATGATAAAATTTACCCAATAATATCCTAAGTTTATTACATATAAAATCAATATGGTCAGACCAAGAGAAATTTTCATCGACTATTAATCCTAAATATTTGACATTGGAAACTCTTTCGATTGGAACACAGTTACAATTTTGATTTAATTTATTGTGAAAACAATCATATGAGTGAGCTATAAGTATGGGATGATCGAACACAGGTATTTGAGAATAAGGTGATTTAATGATTAGCATTTTAGTTTTTTGAGTGCAATGAACAATTCCGTTATCATGCGACCATTTAACAATGCTATCGACATCCTGTTGCACGAGTTCGAGTATGGTCGCCAGATCGGTGCCGGCTCTGAGCACGCATAGGTCGTCAGCGAACATGTAGGGGGTGCAGTGTCGGATCACGTTGGTTAGACTATTGACGTGCATGAGGTAGGCGAGCGGGCCGCACTCCGAGCCCTGGGGCACGCCGCAGGGAGCGGCGCGCGGCGCGCTGGTGGCGCCCCCCACGCGCACCACGAACGAGCACGACGACAGGTACGAGCGGAACCACGGCCCCAGCGGCTGCTCTATCCCGCACTCCTGCACGGCTTGTAGCAGGGTCTCGTGCTCCAGGGTATCGAAAGCCTTTTTATAATCAAAGAAGACAGCCACCACAATTTTCTTATCATTTAAGGATTCATTAATTTCGTTCGTGAACGTAGATATAAGAGATGTAGTGCTCTTGCCAGATTGAAAACCATACTGATTGACATTTATTAGATTATTAAGTGATAAATATGAATTTAGCTGGTTAATAATGCATTTTTCAATAATTTTTTCTATACTTGACAATATTGAAATGGGTCTGTAGTTGCTACAGTCATCTTTTTTACCCTTTTTATATATCGGCCGAACGATTGCTTTTTTTAATTTTGATGGAAATTCACTTTTATTCACGCACAAGTTAATAAGGTGAGCAATTATAGGGGAAATCGACTCGGACAAGAACCTTACATCTCCCATACGAATAGAATCAATGCCAGGGGACTTTTGAGTTGACATGCTTTTGATTACTTTAAATACTTCCTTGGGTGTTACATTTCTCCATCTCATACACAAAATGGGTGTCTTGGTATAAGAGTTTCTATCAAGCCACTTATCACAACAGGAGTGTTTGACATTTTTCACTTCAAGGTCAAAAGTCTCGGCAAATTGGTTACATAAGGTAGAATTATCACCGCAAAATTTCATATTTTTTAATATAGCTCTGTCTAATGATTGTTTCTTATTACCTAATAATGAGTTCAGCTTATCCCATAATTTCCTTAAGTTATTATGACAGTTAATAATATCTTGTTTTTCATATTCCATCCTACTTTTAAAAATCGCTTTATTACATTTATTACGTAATCTGGTAAATTCTAACCTTTTTGACATATTTTTACGATCATAGCTCCATATTTTAAATAACCTATCTTTTTCTAAAATTAAATTTTTCAGCTGTTGTGTAATCCATGCTTTTTTATTCCTTTTGCTATTAGAAGTGTTAACTTTTATCATATAGCATTCACGGTAAGCATCTTCAAAAATATTATTTAATTTCTCATACAATTCCACTGGACAATTAATATCTAATAAAGTTTCAAAGTTAACACTTCTTAATTTTTGACATAATAGTTTATTATCCAAAATACGAGTTTCATATGCGAGGTTTGTGGTACGGGGGAGCAATGATAATTCATTCCAGTCAATAGCTGCAACTACATAATAATGATCAGAGACTTTATGCTGTATTACTGATGAATTTATAACTGCACAAGAAGAACGTATATAAATGTGATCTATGCAAGACTCGACCATCTTATCAACTATTATTTCTCTTCTGGTCACAGTACTTATGCATTTAACAAACCCAAATTCACATAGTAAGTTTTCGTATAATATGACATTATTGTCATTATTTTTTAATAGGTTGATATTTATATCCCCACAGTAGATAATTTTATTATTAGGTGGTATAGACTCCATCAAATTTTTTAACTCCCGAATATAATCACTTATTGTGCAGTTATTCGGCATTCGCGGCCGCCTATAAATAGATACAATAAAAATAGAATCGTTTCCATTCTGAACCTTGACAACGAGACATTCGGCTGTTGCCATGCGCGTGATTTGGGTGGGGGTGCAGACGCAGGCAGTGAGGCGCTCGCGCGTGTACACCAGCACTCCTCCCCCGCTCCTCCCCTCTCTAGTGTACATATTTACTTGTTATTATATGTTATTATGCATCCCGCCCTCTGCCACTTAGCTCAGCAATTCTACGAGCAATGTCGGTTATCTTAGTTAACCTACAGATTTCCTAATGTCTAGATCTATCACGCGGGGAAATACAAGACCAGTTTCAGACGTTTCAGTTCTATTACTCATTAAAAACTTTCGACTTGAGACACTGAGGTAATTTTGAAAACACTATTTAGACAAGGTGAATTAACAGAGGAAAGGACACAGGGCATTTAGGATGTTTCCACTTCTAAATTTTTACCTCTGCAACAACGTTTTAGAATACGTTCCCATATATTTTTGACCAATCATATTTTACTGTCTAGTGAAACATTACACAAGACCTATTAATACAAAGTTAAATTTGTTTATAACAAGATTGCGTTCCCCAATCGACAGACTAGTTAGCTGTTCAAAGATTTAGTAAACATCGATTTCACAGTCATTTAGACTCCAAAACGCGTCGATATAACATAAATATCAGATGCTGCCGCAAACTGGCCATATTATTGCCACAAGTCATTATGTTACAGACGGTAACTTTGAAAGTACACACGACAGCACATCAAGTTAAACAGTTGAACTGCGATAACAACTTTTATTACGTAGGACATAAAGGCGGTCTCAAGGTCAACATGTATAGTCTGATATGCCGCCGTGTGTACAATTCAGCAAATTTAATATTAGGGGTTAAAGTATGAAATTGCCGAAATTGCCGTTTTGTATGGACGAAATCGAGAAAAGTCATTTTTCCATACTAACAATTTTTTTGTTTTTTTAAAAACGCCTGAACCGTTTTCGATGCAATTAAAGGTGAAAGTTAGATTGCTATAAAGCTACGCATTATAGTATTTAAATTTCTGAAAATCAAAGTATATAATACAAATATACTTAATTGAAGCAAAAAGGTCAGCTGACACATTGTAAGGGGTCTTTTCAACGACTTCCTTTGAAGTAATAGGCACTAGTATTGCATATTTTTTTTTTTAGTCAAAAGTTACTTTATTTAGTTTTTGATACAATACAAAAAGAATTACGCAATAATATGACTATACTTAAGAGCTATAAACAAAATAAAAAGTGGGAAAATAATCGGCAATTTCATACTTTAACCCCTATTATTATGTCTATCTGTGAAAACCAGAAACAGCAAAGGTACAATCAGTACGATAGTCACTGAACACCTAAGTACCATGTCAAAGTACCTTCCAAGTTTTGTTTGGCAAGGGTACGTATATGCCAGCATAGCACTAAAGCAATCAGTGACATCCGATGCTGACCGTGCCACAAACACCCAAAATAATGAAGAACTACGAGATTTTGTACAATGAACCAATCTAGGAATAGAGCCCAGCGTACCTACGCCACTCTATCGCAGAGTGAGGAGTGACACTGAGAGGAGAGTAGTCATTAGTTATTATCTACATCAAAAACTAATGACGAGTGTTACTTTGATGGCAATGGCAACTAAAGTGCATTTTCGCAAAAGCGAAGTAAAAGCCATATAAAACAATACTTTCTACTTTATTACTAGCGGCTATCGGAAAGTCAAAGTTTCAAAGTAATAAAGGCGAGTTTGGTCAAGTTCCACAGCGTTTAGCAGGGTTACCGTACGTAATACAAAGATAAGTTACTGTCTCGCCATTGCACTGTTATTACGGCGGTCGAAACTTGTCCCTTGGCTAACGAGGCGCTCTCAACGCAGGGTTGCCTCCGATTATCTAAAGGTGATATTCCACTTCCTGCAGCTATAAAAAAGCACTGAGTGATTGATAAATATAACATTGCTAACATATTTAATCAATAATTTGATAAATCACAGTATCTGTAGATATAAACATCCACCAAGTAACACGATGCTATTTAACTTTGCGATTATGTCGTCTGGAGAGTAGCTCTGCATCTGATTTGTGTGCTTGATAAAATTTTTAATGAAAATATTCACGAAGAGATCCAGCTGCTCTTCGGATCTTCAAACTAAAGTAACTATGGCCTGCTCACTTTTCTTCTAGAACAAATTACGATTTAAGGAGAAAGGGCTGGTCATTTACTATAAGTTGCATGCGAATAGCTCAGATTCGATTGTAATGGCAATATAGGCTAAGCTCCATCAGTCTAGTTTTAACAGCAGATGATAACATGACTATTTACGGAGGATGATCATAACTGTAGCTACTATACTTTAAACCTTATTTACATGTCGTACAGTCGAAAACTCCTAACGCAACGTAAACATTTACATCGTTCCATAGTCTGATTACGTGTTTTCGGACCGCACGTATTCCTCACTCATATTTCGTGGAAACGTACCCTAAGGTGCCTCAAATATCTGAGACAATTTGTTGGGAATGTTGGCCCAAACGGTGCGGTTTGAGGTACACTGTGAACGGGCATGTGTTGTCGAGTGCACGCTGACGTGAAAACTCGCCATATGGTAGGCCCAATTATTTGTCGAACTAAATATAGTTCATATTATCATGTAGTTAATATTTTATTTATAAAAAAATAACATGGAGAACCCCTTCTCGATGACGACTGATAAGATTGTATAAAAGAGAAAATCATAATGAACCGACTCCAGATGTCCTGGAAACGGGAAATATAAAATTATGAATCATTTATTAATGCAGTAATAATAATGATATGTACTACATTCTGCAAAATTTCAGTCAGAGTCTAGATTTTACATATTATTATTTGCTAGTTTTAGTTGTACTTTATTAAAGTGGAAAGGTCAAGATAAAATTTATTAACAGTTTAATGAAGTGTTTTCACTTCATTTTTATAATTGAGAAACACAAGGTGAATAAGTGCCCGATAACACTTATGTCAGCGAAGTATCTATAGAATTGTTTATATACTATCCTACCTAATACTGCAGCAAAACATGAAATAACAAAGAGAGGTGCAGGTGCAACTGTATATTCCAAAACAAGTCACGTCCCATTGGCACGACCCACGACTGTGTTCGTCTCAAAAAACAAGGGGACAACCCTATAGCAGATATAAAGATAATGGACGCACGAGATACATACGTTGGCATACTGCGGAAGGGATGAAAAAATAGGGCTCCCACGTAAATTTGTGGACGTGACACGGAAAACCCGAGAGGTATGTTAATTAAAAGAGATGAGTTTCAACACGTATGCCCCTTTAGAAGATAAGATAGCCCCAGTATAGCATACGTGTAACTGTAGAGGCCCTGGAGACTCATCATGAAGTAAAAAAGAAAAATGATGATGGACTTGCCTAAAAGGTTACGGTTGTTTTGCATAAATAGATGGGACGTTTAAGTAAACATTTCTTATTTACCTTATCTTTATAAACTTTGCAGTTTTCAAATAAAACATTTTCGAAATCGAATACAAAATAATTTATATCCACGTCTTTAAATCATTTGAGTTCTCTAAACCATGCGATTGATTTTAATAGCGTTTGAACAAAGTAAAATGCAGGAACTAGATAGGTACATAGTCTTATACAAAAGTGTCACTGCAAACTGTCCAAGTATAATAATAAGCAACTAGCAAATGTTATATGTTTTACATAACTTAAAGTTTTACGCAAATGAGTAAAAAGAAGCGAGTCGCTAATTGCATATTTAGTTTTTCATTATAATCCCTCGATCGTGAGTTATTCCAGACACAATTGAAATCAATTGTTATCGTGGCACCCGAGTGCCTCCTGGGGGTTGAGGGATTAAATCTGTGGAATTTATACATTAATAGAGTATTTTTTATAATAGTTATCGCACCCGTTTTAGTAGCATAAAATATCAGATCAGCAAACAGTATCTCAGATTCTATGTGGGTAACATAACTTTATTCAAAGCTCAATTTTACTTATTTGCTTAATATAAGGACATAAAATGAAGCCACCTTAACATTCTTGCCTTAACATGCCTTAAGTTCAAAGCATTCAAAGTAACCTGTATACCTTTTAACATACTTAAATATATTTTTTCAAATTCCAACATGTGAAATAGCATTACAAAAGTGGTTTTATTCTAGAAACAAGTTGCACGGACCCTTTGATAACAGTGGCCTTGAGCATTTAAAAACGTAGTAACAGGGAGGTTTAGCAGCGCGGTTTTCCCTTTTCCTGAGGGAAATTCCTAAAATATCACAACTTCCTGAGTGACCACCGGTCTCAAGTTTAAAATTCGGAGGATTAACTCGAGTATGGGATCAAACAATAGATGAAGAATTTGATATGTTCGAAAAGTATTTTTTTACTAAATACCCGCTTGGCTATTTTATTTTGCGGTTTTGATTTCGGTCCTAGTAACACACTACAAAAAGTTGTTAATTGGTAGTCTATACATAAACATAGAGTATATACTAAGTCTATGGTTGAACGATATTTCTGTAGAACCATGAACTATGTTATTCAAATTTTTATACATCTAATATACTCGGGATTATTGAATATCTATTACTAGGGTTATAAAAGTACATGGTATTTCCTGTTTTGAATAACAAGATAAATATATCTAGATAGACCTTTACAAAAAGTAATCTAATTTCACACAAGGTATAATAATATTTTTCGAATAATTATAACCCGTATTAACACCACGTGACCCTTACCCAAACCATCTAAACGTATGTTAATAAATCCAATAAGAAAAAGCAACCCCTAATAACATTATCATGATTGATTACAGACATTGCTATGACTAATCATCGGCAATATTTACAAAAATGCCAAAACACCACAAAGACCCAATATCGTAAACATAACGTCCTGACCATTCCTACCAATCACAATATAACCATCCAATATAGACCTACGACTTCCTATTAATATATTAGAAAGAAAAACACTGAGAAAGATCCGGTTACGGTGGACCTTCCCTTTCTCCCGATCAACCATTACATTAGATCTTCGATCTCCTAGTAACTTGTTAGAGGCAAGTGCAAACAAGAGAGTTCTAGTTATGGTGGACGTCTGCACTAGACTTGATACAAGCAAAATTGATTACATAAGCCGGTTACTGATTGCCGAATCCATCAAGCCAGTAAACAACTGTAAGAATACTGATTGTTTAATCCTTGACAAATAGTTTGGTGAAAGGAGGTTAGTCTCCTTTTGTCGGTAAATATTGTTATTAATATCTTAGTAACTGAATATTAGTGTACAGACAACAGCACATCAACCTACCATAAAACGTCAAATTTTCTCAATTGATATTGATCTCTAACTTGTTGTACTTAAAGTTGAAAATTAATTTAATGACCTTTAACTTATTGGATAGGTTGACCTGCCGTTATCTGTACAAAGCATTGATGTAGTAAGCATTAGACACAGTCCATTACAAAAATGACATATTTAAACTGACGTCGATTTATGACTGACGTTGAATTTCTGTCCGTGTCAACGCATTTTTTTTAAAGTTTTATTACTGATATTACTAAAAACTTTTTCAAATGATATTATATAACATTCACGACTTGATTCTTATACGCATTCATGTTTTCTACAGTCAGATAGAGTTATCAAAGCATACCTAATGTTTTTGAAATTTTGATAAACAAATATTGTGAACGATTTTGCGCCTTGATGCTAAAATTAGAAATTCTTCACTACTGCGTCTTCGAATTCGAATGGAATTCACCATGTTTAATAAATGCGTCTCCGGGATGTTATTTACGATATTCTAAGACAAAAGACCTTGACTACCCGAACAAGAGATCTAAGATACTGTGGACGTCAAAGACGCTAGTCTTAAATAAAGCTTAATACACACTAACACTAGAAGCCTGCAGTGCTCCCCAACCAGCAAACCCGTTTTCAGTTTAATTTTCGCATAGCACCCGCTTACCCATTGTTTCTAATTATGCCCCCTCACCTTTAATTAAATCGCTGTAGATAAATTTACGTGTAAACTCGCACGTTAACGAGTAATAACAGCGAAATGCAACGCGGTTACGCTTTTATGCCGTAATATCGTGTAGGTGTCTGTAAATGATATTCGCATGACAAAATATAAAAATATGCCAAGTTTTGTGACATTATTTTCATTGTTGTCAAATTAATTTAATGTCATCACACACATCACAGCATCTTATTAATTTGTAAATGCAGTAGCAATGTCGTCGTCACGACTGGCATCACTTTGAATTTAGTGGAGATGCTTCACCTCATTAATTACTAACATTGCTGCAATTCGTTTATTCTTAACTGCGTCCAACTAATGGTTTAGGTCATCAAAGTGTCATTTTAGAAATGATTTGGGTCTATAGTATTTGGTATTGTAGAATGCAACACCTATAGGTAAATATTAATATCTTTATCTAGTAAATATTTCTTTTAATCCACGGTACGGTACCTTAAGGATCATAATAAAAAAAATACTTAATAATATCAACAGTAGGAGAACGAATTCCAAATGAGACGTATCTTGGCTTCAACCGCTCCTGTGCACCTAATTCTGTGATGTACGCAGTAATGTAAAACATAATTCCATACGTCTGTTAAACAATTTCCGGATTCTCAAAATGGTTATACGAAATTGTACTGGAATGTTTACATTCAATTAGAATTAGCATTTGATGTTACATCCATATTTTTGACGGAAATTGCGTTCCGATAAAAAAAAAAGATTTTTCTTAACAACAAGCATACGTATTATCTCAACTAAATAATGGACCTGGATGACTCGGTTGGTGTAGTCTAGCGGTAAGTAGGCAACTACTTATGGGTCTATTCACTGTAGGATCAAGTACTGGAAAAAGTCTATTCTTAGTTATTATTTTTAATAATGTTTTAAGACATTACGCTGGGACACAGAGCCATCTAGTCCCAAATCAAGCTATTATTAGGTATGGGGTATCTACTAGACAATCGATTAACATACTTATATACTCTTTTGTAAATATATACTTATATTCATAGAAAAATACACAGACCAGTACAAACAGACATGTTATGCACACAAATCTTTGTACTGTGCGGGGATCGAACCCGCGAACCCATGGCTCAGAAGCAGCGTTTACTACCACTAATCCTGAGATATTCCTGAGTTTTAATACAAAGGTAGGCAACATACAACATACTCAGTTGGAAATTCAACCTATATCTTTTCCATCTTCTTACATTTCTCACTACCAAACAACAGCCACAGATCTAATGTTTGGGTTAAATTATGTTATTTTTATGGTATTATTTCAAACATTTATCTCAATACTAAGAACAGTCCTTAAGAAACCTCGAAATAAAAAAAAATACAGGGGTCAGAAGTCCTAACCGTATCATTTCGATGGCAAGGTAAGAAATTAACATGTAAAACGGTGGCCATAAGATAAGCTGTTACTAATTAAGTTGGGCCAACCCTTGGGCTCATTAAAATGAAATGCTTGTACGCCAACATGCTGTTTAATGCGATTGTAGACAAGCCAGTAAGGGTTGGTTTATATTGTACAGTCAACAGCTAACACGAAACGATAAATTTTCTATTGATTGAAGCTTTATTTATAGGACTTTAAGTTGAAAATCAGTTGAAGATATTCGATATTTTGTGTTAATTGTTGTATGAAGTATTAGCTAAACAGTTTACTTATTTTATATTTAACGTAAGGATTAAAGCGAATGACAAAGCATTTAGGGTTGACTGAAGGGAGTTTATCATAGAAGTTATTTAACAGATTTGGCCTCTTGTCTAGAGTATATTTCCTCAACTGATTAGAGGCTCAACCCAGAAGACAAGGTTGAGGTCAAAGATATTTGCACCTATCATTCGAGTTTTTAATATTTAACGGGGTTCCAAGCATCTGGTCTTTTACTGCATCTTCTCGACAATTAGGAAAAAATATGTATACATAGAACTTCCTCATTTTTTTTTGAAGTCGGTAAAAAATTGGTGAGGATTTTTAACGAAAATACCAGTAATTTCTAGAGATCATACAAGCAGACAGACAACCCAACCTACTTAAGACTTCAGTAATTGTTCGAGGAATATCAGCTGTACGATGATACGACAAAATATGATACAGTGATACGACTCATTGAAATATATTCTTGATACAAAGCGGATACAATACCAACCCGTAAACTGAAACCGTGACATGATAATGACATGTTGACAAATAATTATACGATAAAATTTTATAAACCGCTGATAAAGTATACGATACGATATGATACCTTTATATCGTATCATTGATACAATACTCGTACATAGTGTAAAACAGAAAGCAGATATCCAGAACTGTTTGCATATTATGAACTCAGCTTTACTTAGTTTGCAGATTTATACAAAGTACGCGGACCTAGCCAAGACTATTAATAAGGAGAAGGTGCAACGCTTAACGTACGTCAACCTGGAATACTTACTATTAGATACGTACAATAAGATGAGACGTCTCATTAGTCATTACGTTTTAATAGAAGAGAATCAGATCTTCAGTTCCTTGCATTTAGATGATGGAAATGGAAAGAAACTGTTTCAATCGTTAAAATCAAACCATTCTTATTCGAATTAAGAACTATTTGCTATTTTAGGCCATTGGTATATGATTTAGGTAACCATTTTTATGCACCTATACTATTTCAAAATGTTTCGTTTTTTGAAGTATCGGACGAATAAAAAGAAAAAAGGATATTTAAGATAAGTTATGTCTGTTTCATTAATATAGGTATTGTACTCACACTGTTTATTGAAAATAAATGATTTCTTGTTTTAAAAGCTAGTTATTTCTGTACAGGAAGAACAACAGAGTGGGTACTCCTTTGGTTAAAGCATGTCAATGACGCTGATTGTGTAGATAAATAGTATTCTATGTTAAATCTATACATAAAACACAATTTTAAAGCCAAAAAAATAATAGATACCACAATTCATGAAGAAAAATCCGAGACCTCATTTGACTTTTATAGTGGTAGCTATAGACAAAGCCATATGTTTCGTTTGTTAAATTCAACTTAACATCACTGCAATGGAGACGAAACCGACAGAATAATGTTGATTCTAACTTTACTTTCATTGCACTCAAAACTTGTCCAACTAAAGTTAGTGCGTGTTCAAACTCATTCAGACTCTGTGTTGAGCGGAATCGTATGCGGTTGTCTATGTTTAAAGTTATATTTACAAATATTGACTTTAAAATTTTATAATATTACTATACTTTCGGACCCCGCGAACTTCATATCGCCTCAGAATGGGGGCTATCGCTAGTGAATTTGCCACTAGAGGCGCTTGTGTCGCGTGAGGTCCATTATCATTCACTTTTCACTTGTTCTAGCGGGCGTGATCTACTTCGTAAAATTATCGCAAATATGGATTATTTGGCGATTAATGTGAACGCTTTGAAAGCGGAATTAAGAAAAAACGCAAAAATAGGGGGCCTCATAGAGCAACTATTTCAGAAGTTAGTTTGTTGATATCAAAATAGTTATTTATAAATAATAAACTTTAATTAGATTCAAGATTTCAAACTTTGTTTCGGCGCCGATCTTATAAAGTCGCCTTTAACAGCTATACCTCCGGACCTCAGTCTACAGTGGCGCCAACTGGTGAGCAAAGAAACGGTAGTCCCCATTGTGTTGATGTTGACGTCCTAAATGTCCATCTTTAATGTCATGTCATCAAATATGTTTAGAAAATTTTATAAAGAAATATATATATTTTTTAGTTTTTGACTTTCAAATTTTTTTTTCCTATTCCCGACGATGACAAAACCAAAAAACATAAAAATCGGTCCCGCGCGCCTTGCTTGAATAATAATTATAAGTGGTGTCACTAACACGATTTTCTTTTATATCATAGAAGGAGATTTTCTCGATGCTTAAGCGATGCGATAACAGCCTCTGTTATACCAACATCTATACTAATATTATAAAGCTGAAGAGTTTGTTTGAACGCGCTAATCTCAGGAAGTACTGGTCCGAATTGAAAAAAATATTTTTGTGTTGGATAGTCCATTTATTGAAAAAGGCTTTAAGCTATATAACATCACGCTGCAACCAATAGGAACGAAGCATCAGTGAAAAATGTTGCAAAAATAATCGAATTCTTATTAACAGAAATTTACGCGGACGACGTCGCGGGAAACAGCTAGTACATAATAAAAAAACCGCACTTCGACGACAAAATAGTTACATTTCAAACCTGTATTGTCTGTCCGTCCATGCGCAAAATTGAAGCGAACCGAGGTACAAATAAAAAATCAAACGCCAGGCTTCTAGTTTATTTTTTAATACGAAACAAGAACACTTGTGGCATTCCGACGTAACTGTACGTGACTTTGGACCAATAGGAAAATAAACTTTCTGAAATGAAGTTTAATTTGTACGCCTTTTTTATCTGCTGTCGTTACGACGGTTTTAAAATAAACTGGAAGTAGTTTAGCGGCTGCTTTTGGAATAAACAAATCAAAACAACCAAGAAATTTTAAGATAGGTGAACCTATTGACTTTACCAGTGTCTGCAGGTTGAACGTGGTAGCTTACGGGTCTCATAAGAAGACTTAAGGTCGCACAGCGGGCAAAAGATTGAGTAATGCCAGGCTGAGTGACAGAATCTATCTAATGGTTTATCACACCTAGAACCATGTACTGTCCACGAAAGTGTACACAAACAGATATAATATTAAGCTACAAAGGTGTAGCGCCATTAGTTTAGACCTCAATCATGATTATGATTAGCATTATCTCAGTCAGACTCGCTCACTACTGGGCGTTATTTTTACCTATTGCTTACAATTGCATTATATTTTAATTTTGAGTATTGTTATTTCAAATTTAATACAAAACGACTTCTTCATTACAGCCACTGTCACTGTTTTGAGAAAAGAGCAGTAGTCATTCAAAATAGTTTTAGAATATTTGTAGTCCGAAATAACCTATACAAAGTGGAAATATTTTTTGTTTTCTAGATTTTGGTACTAACCATAACACTGACGTCACTAGTCTGTTATAATTATTGTATCCTAATCTATCTATATTTTGTCCTTTTCTCTAGGAAAATTTTCCTGTTCCAAAAATCGGAACATGTCAATTTAATAAAGTGTTGTTATTTAAAGGTTTGATAACAATTCCTCAAACACTTCTGAATAGTTCATGGTATTTGCAACAATCGTGGACATTGTGCTGTACCAAATAAATAATATAACACCGCCCCCAATAAAGGTAATGGATAAAGTCCCAAACTCGTAAAACAGAAAACTTGAACTGCCGCGAAAACCAATTTCCGATAAATAAAATATTCAATGCGATACATCTATCTCTTGATGTTCAGTAATAAAAAAAACTGGAGATGTATTGTGAGGAGCGTAATGGAACTACGAATAAAATAGCGGACGTTTTTGGGGTTCGTTGTGAAAACATATGTTATCGACATCCATGGCTTATGTATTACAATATTAACAATGTAGAAGAGTCAGTGATTAAAAATATTTTTCAAGCGAGTTACCATTATGCGACAGCAGACCTTCTGATCACACCCTTGAATTGCCTTGCTTGAATTCAATGGTGAAGGCCTTTTTTCCATGATGATTATAAGCCGTTACTTTGAAACGAATGCCCACATCGCTGCTTTCCCGGTGTAGTGACTTAGACACAATACATATTTTTTCAAAAAATGCCACACTGGGACATCTAGTACCAAAATAAACTACAACTTAGATTATATTGGCTAGAAAACCGATAATCTTACTTCTATACTTTTTTTTATACACTTACTATACATAAAAAAACACCCAGGCCAATACAAACAGACATGTTCATGCCTATAAATATTTGATGCATAAAAAACCCATGGTTCAGAAGCAGCTTGCATCAGTATACGGTTGCACGTAGGACTTTCCAACTGCCACGTTTGGCAGGCAAGTTGACGATCCAAATTTATTCAATAGGGGAGATGAAGTGCTTATGGTTCTAATTCTTCAGTCAACTCTTCTGACATGCAAAGAAAAGATATGGTGCTATTCAACTTAGGCCGGCACCACACAGAACGGCGAGAGGAGTAAGATAGACAGATAAAAGGGAAGATGACATGGATTAGAACATGACTTAAAATTACTAAAAAATTTATTAACAGTCAGCCTTGCATACGGAAGATCCCAAACCGTTTGTTTACTTTTCTTTTCCAGGAGACGACTTGTTTAAGTGACAACACGTCATGTCATATCTATACTAATATTATAAAGCTGAAGAGTTTGTTTGTTTGTTTGTTTGTTTGAACACGCTAATCTCAGGAAGTACTAGTCCGACTTGAAAAATCCTTTTTGTGTTGGATAGTCCATTTATCGAGGAAGGCTTTAGGCTATATAATATCACGCTGCAACCAATAGGATCGAAGCATGAGTGAAAAATGTTGCAAAAATAATCGAGTTCATAATAACGGAAATTGACGCGGACGAAGTCGCGGGGAACAGCTAGTTATGCAAATAGCGTGGCGTCCCGTATTAAACACTAATTCTACTTTATGAGAGATGGATAATGTTTTTAAAGTTTGTCTAATTATCAGCTTAGTTATTGAAAAGGCATGTCTAATATTAAGGCGGCCAAAAAGAAATGTATGACACATTGCTGACATGTCATAACAGAGATATTATTTTCAAATTAGACGTATTATGCAAACAATGCAAAAACGTACTTACGTTCTTTTTGTAACAACACTGTAAAGTTAACATGAAATTAAAATTTGGTACATCTATACAATAAGGCGGTCTTATAACACATACTAGCGTAAAGTTTATGACTATAACACTTTAGTTTTACAGCAGGAAATAAAATTAATGATACAGAACCACTTGATCAAGCAACCTCAACCTTGGCCAGATTTTTTATTTCACTTCAATACGTCCATTTGTTTCACGTACGTAAATTGAAAACGATACTGCCGAAATTGTAATTGCCTTCAAGATAGCTCGGATATTTATTTAATAGGAATATACGTATTACGAGTTTCACTTCTCACGAGAGTTTTTGTATGATTTGATATATTTTTTAGGTCGTGGTAAATGACCTTTGCTACTATTGACAAATTGTTACATCGTTTGTTACCTCAAATATGACTTGAGTCTTCTTATGTCATTAGTTATGTCCTTTGTTTAGATTTTTCTTGTTTTTTAGACGATATACTCTTGACCAAGCTTTTATACTGAGACCCATTCAAGGTACACAATATTCTCCTTTGAATTTCATATTATAATTAATTTTATTTTATAACTAACCTAATCATTAAAATAATAAAGGTTGTATACACATTTCAAAGGTTAAGGGAGTTTTTCATGTAATAATCAAATCAGATAGAAGCGCTTTTCATCATTTCTCACTTATAGCCTAGCTGTTGCCCACGACTTCGTCCGCGTCAATTTCTTTTATTATGATCGCGACTATTTTGGCAACATTTTTCACTGATGCTTCACTCCTATTGGTCGCAGCGTGATGTTATATAGCCTAAGGCCTTCCTCGATAAATGGACTATCCAAAACAAAAATATTTTTTCAATTCAAACCAGTACTTCCTGAGATTAGCGTGTTCAAACAAACAAACTCTTCAGCTTTATAATATTAGTATAGATTTATCATCATGATGACTATGCCACCACTTTGACTTTATGATTTTTTCACAAACCTATAGAACAGTAAAAAATATATTTCGTTTCCCGTGCAAAACTTAACGATGTTTGCGCGCACAAAGCAAACGTTAAGGAGGCAAATCGACGAGCCCTAATCTTCACTTAACACTATTAAGTTCTGCTAACAGTACTGATATAATACAGTAAAACCATTTACCTAATACACTGTCTAGGAGGATATCCAACACATTCTCGGCAATTGGAAGCTAGTTGTTAACCATTTGTCTATACCAGTCGCTACACTTCCTAGTTTATCTTCGGCTACAGCCAATATAGTTACAGCAGGCCCATTATAAGAATATTTATAAATACATATATTCTAAAAAACAATATCGATAATTGTATTCGCATCTTTCTACTGGGCGAACATTTAAAAAAATTGTACTACCTTCAAATATACTCGCAACAGTAAATCTAAAGCGCAATACATACAAAAACCACTGACCCGTCGACCCATGTCGGCAAATTTTGACGAGGGGCTACTGGAGGCTTTAAAGTAAAATTAGCATATTAGGTCGGAATTTTGGGTTTAAGTCTAGGGCATAGACGTCGATAGCGTCGATGTTAAAAGTAGTAAACTTGCTGTGTCTTCTTTTATTGTGTCGTCAATAACTCGTCCCCTCACGTATTCTCTATAAATACGTTACATTCATCGTGGCTTATATTGCTCTATTTAATCGCACAGATGGCTACTTAAGTGGTAAATACACAACAAGGTTTAAATTACCTCAGATGTTGTAAGAGGCTAATTTTGGATTAAGTTTCCTAGAATCCCAAACCTGTGTTTAGGTATATGGTAAAAATTATAATTTTGACATTAATCTCGTCTCTCTATTCAAGGTATTTCACGATCTGATATCGAATATTTAATACATAATATCGATCCAGTAAATCGATTACCTAAACTTGCACATTATTAGTGAAATGAAACTCGAGTGTTTCACCAGTCTATATGAGTCTAGCTGGACAAAGGCCTCTAAAAACTAGGATTCGCCATAAACGTCATGCTCGGCATGAGGGTTGGTGATCAATGATGGAGAGAAAATGCTGCTGCCCATCTTGTTCTGGCAGTACTTTCTTAGTCACCTCTTACGATACCTATGGATCAAAAAAAGAAAAAAAGCATTAAAATGTCATTTTATGTGATAGCACACGACACTTTATATTTTTCTTTAACGTTTCCGAGAACAACGTTCCAGTACCTTCTAGGTACAGTGTAGGTAGCTATCCTGTGTCAAGAAAAGAAACCCAAGTAATGTATAAAGTTTAGAGCGAAAATGGATTTTGACAAAAGAAGCACTCAATAAACAATCAGTCTTAAATAGTCCTTGACCTTTTAGGTAAAACAGATTTAGTATAAGTTAGATAAAAACTCGACCCTAGTTCTAACCAAAGACAGTGAGGAGTTTAGTGGTCATGGATTTGTGTTGTTTAGTATTTTTGCTTGTAACAACAACTTATTATATCAATGTTGTTTGTAATATAAAGTTTGAAAAAAATAAAAAGTATGTACAAAAATCTAAACCGACAAAAAGGCCGTAAAAATAATTAAGTTTTTAAAGACTAAATTCATTAAGACGTACGTAACTCAAAGTAAATCTAAGCTCCACGTCATGTCATAAGGGCTAATAGCTTAAGACGTCTTGTGTAGTTTATGGATTTGTGTAGTTACCTTGATTGTCATGAGTTTCCGTAATTTTGTCACAGTTGTACCTAACTATCATGATCACGGTCGAACTCCCGAAACAATACATTCCAATATTGCTCGTATTTTATAAAGACAACAACTGTAACATCAGTCATCTACCATCGTCATTTAACAATAATCTGGTGTCAGAATCATCAAGCTTTATTATTGCTCTGGCGTTGATTGTTGTCATAGACAACCTTCTAACGGCAACTTCTAGCTCGACTAAAACCAAGCCAATTCCTATAAAAACGATCGTTTTCAAACTTAAAGGAAATTAAACACGGTAACCTAACGTAGTAAGTAGATATAATGCAACTAATGCATAGTTGCAATTATTTTAAAGGCGTAAGTAAGGCTGTTTTTGCATTATGTTAAGTATGACATAATAATATACTGTATCTTAATATATCTTATTGTTCAAAATGAAATTTTTGACAGTGCATCTAGTTCTTATATTTCATAGATGCTTATGTTTCAGTGCAGTTGAAAGTGTATGATTCAACGTTTCTGTAAAATGATAATAAAGGAAAAAAAATGTATTGGTCGTGAATCTTGTTATTTTCTATCGTTTCTTAGAACCCGTTAAAATGTATTTTCCGTATATGTGCTAAACAATTAGATTCCTCGTATATGTACACGATCCCCTGTTAGACCCTTCCGTAAAGATTGGAATTCTGTCGGACAGTCCTTGGAATTTTCAGATTGGCCGGGATACTCGCACGTATCGTAAACCTTATACCGCGTGCATGTAATTGTGTTGTCTTGTAAGCAAAATGCGTGGAAAATGCAAGATTTTCCTTAAATAAATGGATAATACGGGCAATCGGCACCCCTTTGTCTAGTGGTTTAAATACTGCGCCAAGATCTGGGGGCCCTGGGTCGATGCCCGAGTCGGATTTTCGAACATCGCCTGGGTTTGTGATCACACTCCCATATTTGGCAAGCGTGGTTATCATGCCTATATCCATAATTTCTAAGGTAATTTGAATTGAAAGATGGAGGCCTTTGCACTGCATTAGGATTATTATAGGTCGTTACTTTACGGGCAATTTGAATCAAATAAGTGTTAATAAAATTGGGTAAACTAATTTCAGTTATTTTAAGAATGGAATCCAGTTGATAACCGTTAGTGCTACCGTTGAAACTAACCCAGACTCCGTTATTGTAAAATAGTATAACAAATGACAAGTTGAGGTTGGTAGATTTGACAAGCCCGCCGAAAGAAACGACAAAGATGTAACTGACAATGGTGTTATTTATTTAATTAATATTGTGTTAGTTATAAAACGTTTATGATGATTGAAATTTTAACAAATCCCATTAAAAAAATTGTGAGATACCTCAAGGGTTCAAGATTACAAACAAGTTTTTCTAACAACTCCACATCTCACTCCCCTCAAGACTTTCAGGACCACTGTCTTAGACTATTAAACATTATACATGATATAACTACTTTTAAACTTTCGCGTTGCATAATTATTTGAAACGATAACGGGAATTAAACGCGATCATACCTTATTATTTTGCCTGGTCATGGCCATGGTCGGTGCAACCCGATCGAAACGTCAGGCAAAATAATAAGGTATGATCGCGTTTAATTCCCGTTATCGTTTCAAATAATTATACATGATATTTTTTAATAAAACGTGCACTCAGACAAAACAATTTGATGTTACACTAAATTTACAGGTTAGTGCTACCCTAACAAGTTAAGTGCTTCTGCGTGGTACTCCACTGCCTTCCCTTGCGTACCGAACTTGGGCACCTATTTAATTAGATCGGGTTACGTTGAGTGTACTCAAGAACCTCGCTATATGTTATCGATCCCGAAGATAATCGAATGAAATACGTTATAGGACTTATGGAACAGGATATAAAACTACGGGGAAAATGTTACTATTAAATAACAAATGGTTGTACCAGGGCAGTTATTAATATAATAAATGTAAAAGTCAAAAGAGATGTTTGTTACTCAATTCCACTAGAACGGCCGAAGAGATCTGCATTCAATTTGGCACGCAGATAACTTTAAGGCTAGAATCGGTTACTTCCTAGGTTTCTTTTCATCCCGGAAAAATGTTCCTTGGGATATTATCAAATTCAAAAGCCACGCGTGTCAAGCATCAGGCAAAGTAAAATAAAGGCTATAGTCTTACATACAATATTAACGTGAAAGTTTGGATAGATGTCTCTTACTCAATTACGAAGAAAGTTATAAGCTGAAATAGAACATTAGGTTACATTTTATCGCGGAGAAAAGTGTAGTTCACGTGAGATAACTTTTCACGAAGATACGGACAATAGCTAGAAGTTCATAAGACACGGGTACACTCCATAAATACGAAAAACTTAATTCCAATATTGACAACACGAATTTCTAGAATCTACCGATAATATTAGTACACAATACTAATGCATATTAAATGCTACTCTAACTAGGTGCTGCCAAGTTTAAATGCAAGCATGCAGATAACATGCATGCATAAAGAGTAGCATGCAAGCAAGCAGCATGCATGCAAGAAAGCAGTATGCATTCAGGCAAGCAGGCAAGCACGCATGCATCTAGTTTTGCTCTTCTCCGGCGCAGCGGGAAGTGCAGTCCTTCCGCCTTTGCGTAACAAATCTCTGGCACCTACACTCGCTTTTGCAGCTTCATGAGAGGTTATTGTTCTTTGTAATAATATATCACTTGATTAAAGACAAAATGTCTGAATATCCTCAGCAATAATTTCTGCGAATAAATATTTTACCCAGTAAAACTGTGTGCATCTACTAAAATAATTTTTATTTGCATTGGTATTAAAAATGTTTGCTAAAATTTGATGGTGAAATTTTGTTAACCAATACAGTCGTCAAAGTAGTACAAGATCGAGATAAGTTCACGTCGCTACAGTAAATGTAAGTACAGTAGTATGAAAAGCGTCAACCATTGACCCAAAAACAATGGCCAAGCATGTCCCAGCAAAACTCCCATCAAGTTATTACGAGTGTGATATAATTGCGCGACGTCTCTTAATGAAGATTTAGGGCTGCCCGAAGGGCCTTTTAAGGGCACTTGCGTTGTTTCAGGCCTATTTTAATAAGACGTTTTGGCGACGGTAAATGAAACACTGTTGTTTCGCAAATAACAAGGCCAGAGATGAGAGCGCACTGAAACGGAATGGAATGTGACCTTTTTGTGGAAATTTATTCGTGATTACTTTGAGATATTCAGGACTCTACCTAAGGAATACAATTCAATTGTTTTGTGTAAAGTGAGTGCTTCTGAAAAATATTTCATTAGAATTATTTTTAGTTTCTAGGAGAAGGAGGCTAAAGATAATTGGAGTATTGCCTTTTTAACGCAAAGTCCAATATTATAAATTATATGTTTATGTTGTTACAGTACTTATAGAATAAAATGACATAACTAGTTAAGTAGTCGAAATTCTATTGTTTATGCTGGAATAACCGTTATTCCCGGGCTTAAATTTTGTGATTAGGATGATAATATAATATTTAATAAGTCCTAAAACAAAAATTAAATAAACTTTATATTACAAAAAAGTGAAAGTGAATGCAACATAGCAATTACAATCAAAGCATTACAATCAAGCAAATGTTAGCAGGCAATTTGCTAGAAATTAGATTTAGATAATATTTCATGAAAGTATAATTATATTTTTAAAACTAAGCAGACGAAAAGCGTGTCAGTCATTTTAAGCCGATACATGATGGTTGTCAGTGAATACTTGTTTGGCACTGACTCAAAATTGGGGGTTTACTTTACGCTTAGCGGCGCGGCGTGGCTGTTTAGTTTTCTGTAAAGAAAAACATAACAAATTCGAGGTTCCAAAATAGTGCAACATTGTTATACAGGGTGAAATTTTACCCACTTTCCAAATTTTAATATAGAAATCTACGAGGCAAAAAACAAATGACGTATTTTTTCTTTTAGTATAGCCCAGTACAAAAATGTCAAGATAAAGCACTTAGAAAATGTCCACCAAAAGTCTAAAATTTTTGATACGGCATCCTAGTAACACTTTTTTTACGCGATGTGCATCTCATTCATTCAATACTATTCCTAAGTTTTTCATTTTCTATTTATACCTCAACAGGTCTAGGACCGTAAAAATTGAAAACTACATCGCGAAAAATATTTTCGGGTAACTTGATTAACATTTTTACTTCATAAACAGGCTCTAAGTACGGTACTGACCACATATAAAAATTTTGGAAAGTGGTTAAAATTTCATCCTGTATTTATTAGAGTACCTATATCTGTATCTTGTTTTCCATAAAACGGTTTTCGTGGCCTATAAATAACATTTGGTTTGTCCACAAAAGGCCGATCAATCAGCTCTATAGAGTGACGTGTACAATCGGCCGATCTATCAAAGGCTTAAGGGCTTTTACAAATATTAACACAAGATACTCCCTGCGACTTCGAAACCAATAACGAAGACATCAACTGCTTTTGATTGCCAAGAAACTAAACGAAACAGGGATTATGTTACCTTAACTACTTTTAAAACGTCAGTCAATAAAATATGGTATGCTCGCGATTAAATCCCGTTACATCTTATACGAGCCCCGATGCAAAATAGTTCGTCTAGTATGAAAAACATGGAGAAAGATTTTTTCTAACTTTATTATATTTGTCTAGGTATGTAAAATGTAAAACTTTTCTACCACTGCATGATGTGTTACTGATGCACTATTTAATTATGAAGTAATTAATTACTTTAGTATTTAAAATTTAAAAATATCTTGCTATCAACTCGAGGAAATTGTTAGCAAAATAGTTCATCTAGTTGTTAATCGATGCAAAAGAGTTCGTCTGTCATTGAGTTAAATATTATTTTTCCCTTTTTTAATTTACTTTTTACAATTAAAGTTCGGAAAAGTAAATCTGTATTATTTTGTAAAACTTTATAAATTCTTAAAATTTCTGTTACTTTCTTCAGCTTTCTAATGAAAATAGGCCGTGGCCAACCCGTGGTTAAAGAACTTCGAAAGTGGATAGTTTCGAAAGTCTAGGCCGGCAAATCAAGTTACAGTTAAATCTGAAGACCTGATACTGCCTAGATCTACAGCTCAATCTATAATTCAGCACTATGAAAATAATGGAAATAGGTACTTCTTGTTTTAAAAAAACTAGCCGGCCGCGTATCACAAGTGAAGCGGAAAACATAACCTTAAAGAAAGTTGTCAAAAAATCGTTTTGCTCGAGCTGGAGAACTCAAGGTGCAATGTAGGGACATGATTCACAAAGATGTCTCAGTTGATACCAGCAAAAGTTTTAAAAATTTGGGTAATGAGTTGCTGTTTTGACACTGCTAAGGAGAAACCACTACTTATTGATAGCTTTACTAAGAAAAAGAGTTCGAAGTTCGCTTGTGATCACTTAAATTGAACTTTTGATTAGTGGCGTAGTATCATTTAGAGTGACGAGTCTAAATTTGAAGTGTGAGTCGGTGACGAAAGAAAAAAAAATGATATGAAACTAAAGTGAGGCAATTCATACCGATTGCATCAAACGAAAATTCAAGTTTCCGGCGTCCCTTATGATATGGGGCTGCATGTCCACACAAGGTGTTGGTAGGATACAATTTGTTGATGGTTCCATCAATGCTATGAGATATCAAAATACTTTGGATGAAAGTCAACTGTCCCCTATTCCGTTACTCTAACGTTAAGATTCCTTCATTTTCAAACAAAATGGTACTTCCTGCCATACTGCAAGGGCAAAAAAGGCATGGCTACTGTTGAATAGCATCCCTACAATCAAATGGTCATCTTGACTTGACTTGACGACCGTCGAGACACTATGGTAGAAAATGAAATAAGTTATCCGCAAAAATTCTCTACAGAATAATTATCAAGATCAAAGAGCGACTTGAAAGCTAGACTCTTGGCTGTGCTGGAGTCAATTACGACTGACGAGTGTGTAGCGTTAGTTGCATTGCCTCTTCGCATTTTAAAGCTGTCGTTGATAGTAAAGCTGACAACACTAAGTGGTGGACGAACTATTTTGCGATATGTTTATCAGAACATTTTTAAAATTATTTATGTCATGTAAGGTCCTGAGAGAATTTGAATTATGTTAAAATAAACTTTTAAATGTCGCTCGAAGTGTGGTTTATCTTTTATTAAACTTTCTTAATTACTTAACACAAATTTACTTCATACTATTTACATTGCACCTTATTTTTCATACTAGACGAGCTATTTTGCATCGGAGCTCGTTTAAGTTACCTTGTTAACATAAAATATGCTTAATATGTCAAAATATTGTATTCTTTATGAGATTATAGGTGAAATTTTGTTAGCTTTTAGCGCAAACCTTTTAAAAATACCTTGTAAGAATATGTTTTTAGACTTTTGCGTTTGTATTTTTAATAAAACTACAGTTTTATTTTACTAGAACGCTTGCAATTCAACATCGTCAAGTCAATAATATAACCATATTAATTTACTTGTGTAGTAATCATTATTATTAAAGAATTATTATTGTTAGTAGTGTTGAATCGCAATTGCATTTTTTTATTTGTCTAAAAAAGTTTTTTCAACCGATGAAACCCTCCAGATAGCCTGCAAAGATCAATGATATCTCAAAATACCTGGCCACATTAAAAAAAAGTATTTAAATCGCGATCCAGACCACCGACTTCCGTATAATTAAAAATGCCGCCACACTAACGAGCCTTCACCTTACTGTATTTGATAGCGCGAACTTTCGAATTCCTTTTTTGAAATACAGTTTCAATTTTTAGGGTTGCACTGTGGATATTTTTTTCCTGTTTAAATGATTTATGTGTATAGTAAAGTTAAATAATTTTATCTATATTAAGTTAAAATTTTATAAAAAAAGCCTACAAGATGGACATCAAATAAGTCTAGTGAATAAAGACCTTTGAAAGATGGTGAAAAATATAGGTAGTTTGTATGAGGAATCAACAATTGCTCAAATTCTTTGGATAAAATTTATTAAGTAATTTTGTTACTAACCGTTGGTACTTTGTCATCAAGATCAAATTGTTACTAACATAGTATGGACTGGGCCTAAATTTTTGGAATTTCTTTTTTAATAATAAAGTAGCAAGGCAGAAAAAACAAGAACTAAAACACTTAAAAAAAATTGGCTAGTTATGTAAAAATCCCAAAAATGAGAAAGCTCAGTTTTTCTCATTGAAGTCATTTCTTAAACAATTTGAAAGAGGGATGGAAGTGAGTATGGCTAATCAATATTTCTCAATTTTGTATACAGAATAACATATGCAAGCGAGGAGAGTGATATAATCGGGTACGTGTATACTCGTAACCGATACCCACGCGGAGGGAGTCATGGGCGAAGCTCTAGAAATTTAATAAAACCAAATCACAGAACCCGAGGATCGATACAATGTCTGTTTTTGAGGTTTATTTATTGAAAAACTTCCCGTTCTTAAGTGCCCAGAGGCTGTATAGAGTTACTGAGGAGGCGAATTAACACGGACGAATCCTTTCATTTCGCTTACTGCATTCATTTAAAAAAGGGAATATTAAAAACCGTGTTTTGAAAGATCTGCCTTCCAACTGAATGAATTTATGAAGCATTTAAATGGAAATTTTGTTGCAGTATATTTTTGGACCGACAATAAATAAGACACGTTGCTAGTTGCTTACTAATACAGCGTTTATATTTTTATCAGCTCACACCTTTTCAAGAATTGAATTTTGCTTGCGGGCTTGCAATGGCAATCAAGCCAAAGGTATGAGAGAAAAAAGAGTCATCATCTGAAAATACTGCTTTAGCCACCTCTACGATAGTTTCCCGACGACATTAATACTATTTTAAATGTATTTTATTTTAGGTTATCACTACTTAACAAGCTACTAACGCAGTAAGAAGAATAGAGTGGACAGCACGGGGCGACTAAAATAATTTTAAGGATCCAAAAGCAGACGGGCAACAGCATCTTTTCTCCACCATTGGTCAAACCACGATCACCAACGCAGGTGTGTTGATGATCAACGATGTGCAGGAGCAGATACGTGGTGATTTTTGCAAATTCTTCCTTTCGGAGAGATGATGAGTTTGTGTGCTATCAATCATAATGACATAAATCAAAATAACTAGCTCCAAATACTGATTATAATGCAGCATCCCTCGCCAAGTATGTAATCCTGACCTTTTACTACTACTAACACGGTAAAACTACCAATAAACATCGCAAAGGCCAGAATCATCTACAGAAGCGTAATGTCGAAACGGTCTCAGTGTAAGCCTCTTACGAATACTTCCGAGTTGTCCCGAAGGAGCGCCAAAGCCGAGATAATCTGTTGACGACATGATTCCAAAATTAGGGCCACGGAGTTTTTGGCATTTAAATTATTTTTTAGCACCGTCCTGTTCATTTGGGGCGTGACATTGAGAGATAATGGAAGCTTAAAACGGATAAGCCAAATACGCAAAATACGTCATTGTGATGAAAATACTGTGTAATGTTTATAACTCGTAATCCATTGATGTTAGGTGGCGATTTGAAGATTTAAAAAAAGAACGTGAGACTCTCCATTTTGTAAAAAAAAGTTTCTTCTGACTTATTTATTGCTCAATAGGTTTTCATAACTGCAACTATTTAACCATCAGCTGTAGTTTTGTGCCAGCCTAAAATACAATATATTCCCTTCTTAGCCTATGGGTGTCTTTAGAAACAATGGACACGGATGGCACGGAGGAAAGGAGTACTTCTTCTTATGGCGTGATTATCCTTCGCGGATGATCGGGTATCAGAATTTTCGAAGTCAAATAAAATAGGCCTCTAACTGGACTTGTTCCTACAAATCCCATCTTGCGGCAGAAGCCGAGATCAACAGCTTAAAGTGCCTCTTGAAACACGACTATAAATAGTTCCTCCACCCCTTCCCGACCCAGACCAATTTAGAAAAAATAGTTTTCTAAATTGACCCGACCGGGAATCGGACCCGTACCGTAGTAGGCGGAATATGGAAACACCGTCAGAAAAACATCCTGTCCCAGAAAAAGTACTGCCAGAAGAAGACTGCTACAACTTTATTTGGGACAACTGTTACGGTCTAAAATTTGGAGCTAGGTCCTCCCGGAAGTGTATTCAACTCTAATTACTTGAGCGCTAGCGTAACCAGAGTTGCTACTTTTAACGCAAAGTGGCAAATCTTGCTGCCAATTTTCAAATAGTCTTTTCGCACGTTTTTGCGTCTTTGTTATCATACTCTAATCGCTATACATCAATCTGCAGGCGTAACATCCTGTACCCATTTACATATTGTCATATGCTTAATATTTATAAGAGGCAGTTTATATGAAATTTGTGTTAGGTAACATTTTATATGTGATGAAGCTGGTATCCAATGTTAGTTGCGCTGTACTTTAATAAAGTAAAGTAGATCCTGGACCGTACATGCAGTGACGTTCAATCTTCTGCTATCACTCAGCAAAGATAAAACAGTCAATATAACCTGTTAGTTTTACTTGTCAGTTTTTTGTAATACGATAGTTTTTTTTTTTATTAAAAATTATAATAATTACACATAGTTGTTTTTTCGTAATAAGTCAAGTAAACCTATAAATCAATCGTATTAAATATGTACAAAATCACTAGTAGGTATGCTAGTAGTAGATGTGGCAATTTGAATGCAATGATGAATGTTTTTTGGCCTTCAAATGGATGATTAAAGGCATACTTTTCTTTTTACTCTGGATCACCATTATTTAAAAAACTACCTTTCATATTTGACTAAACTAACTCTGACTCATCTTAAAATTAAACAAGCTGTTTATCTTAATAGCGACATCGGATTATATCTCTAAAGCTCTTTGAACGAAATGCCAAGCATATTTTGCTCACGAATAAATTTTACTTCACAAGGTAATTGACTTTTGGAATAGAAGCTGTTGGTGTAGATAAAATGTATAATCGAATATCGATAGCGAAACCCCTAAAATCTAGGCAACAATTAAAACAATGGTCGGAATAAAATAACAATGTTACAGTACTCACGTAGTATACTATCGATCAGTTAGTTAGTTTTCGTCTAGTCGTCTTGGGGTCAGAGTTTTGTAAAAAGTACCTAATTTAAAACATTACTATGCGTAGTCAATTTTTTTGCATTGGCAACATAACTGCTCGTCCATGGAAAGATGGGCAGTCGACCAATCGTTCTAGTGTCAATCAATCGGAAGCCCCTGCTTATTGAATCTTTAAAAAGTTATCCAGAACGAAAGCAAGAGTTAGGCATTGGGTCATTCTAGTATTCTAATTAATTGGTCGTCCTACCTTACCGTTTATGTAATAGTAGGTGTTACTAGGTCACCACTAGGTGAGGCAATAGAAAGGATGGTAGAAGTTATATTAATTATTTTTACGACTGCCATTTTACAACAAAAGATGCAACCAATGGCTTAATGTGTCAGACTTACAGATCGAAGCTCATATTTAAATATCGTTACCTGAATTTACCGGACAGGATATCGAACCCTAGCGTAAACCACCGCATCACTACACCGACTGGTTTGTTAATGAGTCTGATATAGGCGTAAAGTACTACAAAAACCTGCACACGACTTCAATCAGATAACACAATAGACATAAAAAATATACAAACGAACATAGAATACAAACTCCTCCTGTTTTTTGAAGTCGGTTGAATATACATAGTCCCCCACAAAAGTAACAATTCAAACTGTACACGTTTGAATTTATTTCTTATGAGGTCAAGGCCCCTAATTCGCGTAACCGAATCGTATCACAATCGTAATTGAACGCCAGGTTTTTGACAGTTCTAGTATGGGCTAAATGTCAAAATCGTTCAATTCAATCACGATCGAACTGCGAATCTACACTGCGATGCGACACAACACTAAGCTTTGTAATAATAAAGGCTCTTTGTCCCGCACTTTGACAGACCTAAATAGATTAGAATAGAATAAGGAGGGAATTTCCAATCCATTCTCAAAATTTCAGTTAGTATTCTAAGAGGTTTATAGTAGGGACTTCAATTTATTAAGAGCCTATTATTTCTATGACATGTAACTTAAACTGATACGATTCGATTACTATTTTTTCAATTCAATTCAATTCAAATATTTTATTGCGTTCTATAATGTTACAAGGTATGAAAACGATTTCCAAAGTATGAAAACGATTTTTTTGTTAATTCTTCATTTTTACCCACATGGTTGACTAGTAGAGAAAGGCATGTGGCGTTAAGCTCAGCTAACTTATATTATCAACCTATTTGTGCAATGAAATTAAAATAAATACCAACAAACTTTATTCCCAATAATGGAAAATTTTGGGTTAGTTTATAATGTTTGATGATTTAGTTTGACACTCAATTAAATTTGTCAGACCAATTTTTTTTAGTCATCTAAATCTGTCAAACCCTGTACGAAGTTAAACGTAAAAAAACTCATCGAACCTTATTTTTTCTTTGGTCGAAAAGGCCCTGTCATTCCTAATCCGCAGCCGATTCATAATCGATACTCACCGTATTCCCGGCTAATCGATGTTCAAGTTCAACAGGGGGCAGGCGGCTGGAATTGTGTTGTTTCCGAGTAATTCCGAGTTGGCAAACGTACGGATGGGAAACGTACGGCACGTTGCCACATGCATAATAGTTCAGCTAACTCATCGCATCGATAAAAGAGTGTTTCCCTGTTTTGGAAAAAGTTGAAGTTTGCGGAAAAAGGTGGAGAGAAACATGTGGTTAACTCATAACTTTTTTTTTAGACAGAATAACTCTATACTTTGGATCCTATCCGTAAAGTGTGTGGGATCGTGATTCTTAGATCTGTTTGACAGCGTAAAGCCTTAAAGAAATGCATCGACATAAACCATATCTTGGTAGCTCATAGTTAGAGCAGTCGCATACGGAACATTTGTAAGTTCAAGTCCCGTAGTTGAAGTACGTAGAGTAGTCGAAATTTTTATTCAAGGAATTATATTCTTAATGTACAGCAGCATTTATCTTTCTGATAAGTACCGTGACGTGCTGTTTAATGCAGGCAGTGGCGTTATCGGGGGCTGCCGGGTTCCCCCATTGCAGTTGGGTTTCGTACCAAAGTAAAATATACAGGAGGGATTCGGCGTGCCTAGTGGGTTTCTGAGTCCTGTTCCCGTCTCACGTACCCGGCGTCGGGGTCCCGCTGAAAATCAGCGTCGTGAATGTCTGCAGCTGTCACGGCCAATGCTGAGCGGAAACCTTTTTGACACTTTTATTTATTGCTTCTGAATTTTCCAACATAGATAATTCTGTGTTTCGTTCTTGTTTTGATTAAACACTTAAACATTTATCTCTTTCTTTCAATATGATTGCTTAAAAACAGTTTTAAAACGATATGTTTTTTTTAGTATCTTGAATTTACGTTTTGTAATCATTGTCAGTTAGGTATTTTTAATAATGGCTGGCTGTTGTACGTGGGCTGCATCGCTATGGTACGTCGGTATGCGAAATTCGTATCATGTTTCGGGTTCGTGCGGTTTTCGAGTAAACTTGTGCGGTCGTGCTGTCAATAAATCGGTACGAAGTCATGTTATATTGTACAAGGTTTAGATGAAAATAATTTACAGTGGGACTAAGTTTAATAAATTGAAAATACAGTAGACTGACTAATTGGTATGACACATAAATGCTGAAAATCACATCATTGACAGTGAAAATTAATAAATCATATTTTTGAAATAAATTTATGTTTGAAGCAGTTGCCTGGTAAGAAGATCCCTTGTAAGGTAATCAAAATATTGTTCAAAGAATAGCATTTTTTATAAAACTTATTTACTTATAATTACAAATTTAGTATCAAATAGAGCCGGTGAAAATTAACCTTTTCTTGAGCATCAAATGATATAAAATCCAAAAAATATAAATAACTGTACACGTTTTTGGATATGTACGTCATGCAAATGTCAAATATTTATTAATAAATGATCCCGAGTGGCATTTACACGAGAAACCTCTCGGTTTCCACTTTGGCACATACCGCGTATTTGCTTTTCGTTTTCATATCAGACTTACAAAACCAAAGTCCATTACCACACGACTGTACCAAGAATCGAATATTATTACTTCGCAGACCCTTTCATTTTATTGGGATTCCTTGTAAGAGAAAAACGGGAATGGTCGAAAAAGTTTTCTTATAAAAAAGAAGGCGTACAATTCTATGGCAAAATCTCTTCAGTGTTGTGGTTAGGAGTTAGTTTTTAACCCGACTGCATAAAGGAGGTTATTGACTTCTTGTTTAAGCTCTGATAAGATATAGCATAAGATATTACTTTTAATTATAATTATTATGAACTGACAAAGAGGCAAAATTCAGATAAATTATATAGATCATTTATGTTTACAATGTAAGTTTTGCATTTAGCTTGGTAAAAATTTGAACCAATTTTAAAATTAAATGCCTTATGAAGAATAATCAAAAGCACACACAATTTGATCAAACCCAAAGCAAAATTAATAAAGAAATGCGATGTGACAACGTACAGCGCCATCTTTGGTGACTTTAGTGTGGAATCGTTGTAGTTTTAAGTAATTTCAACACTTGCGCGATATAAAAACATATAGTGCCATCTCTTGGTGGATGGATGATTGTTTAATTATATGTGGTACAGTGATACCGACGTGTTGTTATGTTAATCTAAAACAAACTTTGAACATTCATGTGTCTAGCCTGATGTATTCAGTTGTATTTTATTTAAGTACGAGTAAAATAAAAAATATTCTGTATATTTAACTAAGTAGATTTTTGGCCACCTGAGGACGAGAAGCTAGTTTCCTAGCCTCGGAAGGATCTGGATCCAATACGTGAAATCATATTCGATACAATACAATAAATATATTTATAAATCGAGGACACAGAGACAAACAATAGACTGTCTGAAAGATAAAGTAACATTTCCTTTTTCTGATTTAATTTTCTGAAAAAAGTTAGGCCGTAAATGAGGTTATATTATATTGAGATACATAATGAAAAGCTTGAATTTTTCACACCTACAGGATAACGTAGTAATATACATTTTGACTTAACGCCTCTACCCGTTTCGTGACAGAAAGGGTCTTGATAAATATACGGACGGACAGACAACAAAGCTATAAGGGATTCGTTTTTGCTACTGGGGTACGATACCTAAAACCATTACCGTCCAATTTTCATTTATACTCCCAAATAAAAAACAGCATTGTCACGAGATATTTGGCTGTTACCTAAACCTTTTCTTACAGACTATCTACGAGTATACTGATAGGTCAGACAATGTCAATTCACTGACTAAAAAAATTGTGGCTTACTTTGTGCTATTCATAGTTTTGAAGAAAAACATAAATAAACTTAGTTTTACTATCAATACTATTATGATTACCCATTGGGGTGAAAACTCTTTCATGTAAAAAAAAAAAACAATTGATGTGTGAGTGAATAAATGGTAATGTAAGTGGAACAATTACGTATAGAAAACTTCAGGAGGGATTAGAAATCACTTCGATTTTTTGCTATAAAATATAGAATTTGTCCTTTTTCTTTGTCTTATATCTCAATAACAAATTAAAACAGAACATTAATCTCCAACTGTGACTTTTATGCCCGAAATAACAATTTATTTAAAATTCCATAGTTAAAACTATCTCAGTATTTGTGAGAAAACGTAACGGACAGGTGAAAAGATAGACAGACAGGCAGTCATCAAGACAAGGCAATAATAAACAGTGTTACCATCCTAAAAACAGTAGGTGACGGTTAAAAAACTCTTTCTAATTTTATTGATTAAATTATACCGTGATCACGTCTATTTCAAAGTAAGTAACCTAATTACAACTTTGTTAATATCTTAAAACAAAAAGTGAAGGAGTTCTGTTTTCAACAGAACGCTCATGGAAAAACAATGTTTTATGCCACTCACTGTTTTCAGAGAGAAAATACTTTCTGTTTTATTTATCTTAGCAAACACTTTGGCGACGGAACCTCATCGGATTGAACACATGGTTGCCAGCAATGAAATTTGCATTAATTTTAAATAATTTTTTTTTTTTTAAAGTATATTTGATGGCAACGGTAACGGAAAAATAATGCCTCTATCAATAACAACCATGCAATAATTAAAGAAAATAGTTATTAGTCTAACTTAATAGAATCGAAACTTATGTTTTGTATGCTAAATAACTAGGTTAGGTTATTAGAATTGATTGAAAATGAAATTTGTTTTTTATCTATGCTTCATATTATGTGTAAATCATAATTTCAATACCTACATTCGATTATGATCAACTTTAAGCGACGAAATCAGAAGCTCTTTTGAAACAAGATGATATAAAATACCGAAGCTAGAAAGGAACAAACTTTTTTGGTAGTCTCTTGCAACTTATACATTACAATTACACATGTAATAATGTATATTTCATTCTGTGGTATCCGGTAGGATGTGACCGCGACAAATGATATTTGTTTTATTTTTTACTAACGGACACGGCAGACGTGGTCCTGCCCAGAAAAGCAGCATCACCTACCGGGTCCAATAATTGTGTCACACACAAAATTTTTACCAAATCGGTCCAGCCATGTCCAGCACCGGCGCGGGCTTACTATTATGGATAATGCAAGCAAATTAATAGTCTGTTAATGATCATGTTTAACCTTTACATACTTATCATGTGGATACTTTTATTTGATATTTTAGGAACTTAATTGCACTTAAAATATCAGTATATAAACTTGAAAAATTTCCCGCCCGCCTGAGACAAACATTTTTGAAGTTTATATACTGATATTATAAGTGCAATTAAGTTGCTAAAATATCAAATAAAAGTATATAAATAGCTGTTTCATCTTAACTGACTGTCAAATATCTGCAAAGATGTTTCTTTCGGGTGTTAAGGGTGCAAACTCCTAACATTTGATGAAACAACGCTGGCTTACAGCGCAGCGTAAGAATATGCTTGAAAAATTCGCGCCGTGTAGCAGTGTCTCGGTGGCCTAATGGTATGGCGCCCGCCCGGCATGCGAGGAGATGCGGGTTCGTGTCCCGCCTGAGACAAAATTTTTCAAGTTTATATACTGATATTATCATGTGGATGTTTCTTCAGCAGTTTTTTTTTTTACATACAATCTAAAATATTATTATTCAATTTATTTAGTGCAGTCGATCGAAAGTAATGAGCGTACATACATTTCGGTTAATTATTTTTGTTTGTATAGGTTGCTGGCCTTATTTTTTATAGTATTGGCAACCCTGACTGAATAGTCTTGCTGAATATTTTACAAGTGCTAGCACAAAAACAGTGTCCGTGTCGCCTTGTTTGTTTATTTATTAAGATTTGTGTCTTTGCTGTGGCATGCCTCACCATTTATCTTTATCTGGGAGCACTGGGGTGAAGCATACTGATGAGTTCCTGAATACATCTTTTTGAAGGTTCTATTGAAGACCCGAAGCGATATGCTAGATAAAAAGATTTGCTTTGGATCATTATTCGTGGTATAATGGGTATAAAACATAATTCCTTTTTTATCTACAGGTGTGGTTGCTTTTTCGTATAAGTTAGGTTTTTAGGTGCAGTGGAGATGATTAATGTTTTAGATAGGTATTTAATAACAGTCAGATAGTGTTTGGGGTTTCAAATCATATCAAACATACATACATTTTTTGTTTACTTTCTTAATTTTAGGTAACCCTATTAAAATAATTCGGTTTACTTTGTTAAGGTCATTTTTATCGCATTATGTCGGGACATATTATTATTGTCCCTAGGAATGTTTTCTGTTACCCTGTTTAAGTCATCGTAATCACTATGGATAGGTCAGCTACTTAGATATTTTCACGTGGTTTTTGGTGGTTTATAGGTAGTTGGTTTACAGGTTATTTATTTATTATTATTTACGATTATAATGGCAGTTGACCTAAACAAGGCGACGCAGACAAGATAGATAGACAGAGTGACTTACCTAAAGCAATATAAATTACTTTAAAACTCATCAAATCAATAATTATCAATAAAAGAAAAATAAATAAAAGCAACATCACATACAAGTACATTGTGCTCATCCCGAATGAAGTAACCCTCAAAACAATTATTCAAACACAGGGTAGAAGAATAGTTTCTTTGATATAAATCAGACATAAGATAATATTTTGTTAAAGAGGTTGCTTTTAAACCTCACTTAATAGTACTTCTAATTGACCTTTGACTCTTCACACTACGACTTCATTTACTGGAATCGAAAAAAAATTGTGGCTTTCGGACTATGTTCCACAAGCTACAGTAGGAAGGTTAGCAATCGAGCAGAAAGGCACGCGTTACTGGAGACCGCAGTAGGGTACACTCCGTGATAGGGTTAGCAATGTGGATTGGTACACACGGACAATCCGATCACTCAATCAGCGTACCAGATGTTTATTAACTTGTTGAAAAACTTCATTTAACAATTGAGTATTCGACGGAATGGATGTTGAAGAAAACTAACAACCATTCATTTATGCTTGAAAAAAAAACTAACAACGATTCATTTATGTTTGATAACATGTCAATAAGGTTGTTTTATAATTCGTCGTTGTGTCATGTGACTCATGTGGTGGCACGACGTTAAAAGAATAGCGCCACCCTATCTCTTCATTTGGGTATCATAAGAGGTGACGAAAAGTGTATCTACAGCGAGAGGAAATTGGACAACAGTTTTTTTTTTCACCATTGGCTAAACTCCAATCGCCGTGTACCTATAATAATAAGAAAAATGACAGCCTGCATTAGGTAGTTCTCATGTTGCTGTCAAATGTGCTTATTTTAGAGATAAAATTAGAAAATAATAAAATAAAAAGTAAATAATAAAAAAGAAACCTTATAAATAAAAGACCCCTGAATATATATCAATATAATAGATAAAGCAGATCCCTGTAAAAAAAAACTTCAATCGCCAGCCCTGCCAAGCGTATAGTGGTAATGTCAAACTCCACCTGGCGAAGGCATGTGTCCAGCAGTGGACTGATGGTAAAATGTTTTCCTATTTAGTATATGAGTTTTATATTTATGTAATGATATGGATAAAGTTTAAAATAGGTGTAAAATACTAATATTAATTGTTTTTTTTTACAAGTACGGCACCACTGTCAAAGTTTTGCTTTTTAGAATGTAGAAATAGGAATACACTGTCTAGAAAAATAAAAAACAGACTGTTCTTTATTAGTTGCTTGATTGCTTAGAACAAGATTTTTTTACTTTATACTCGTAACTGTATAATGAAGCTACCTTTATTCACTGATGATTTAATTGGCTACCAATTCGATCATAAATCGTTTGATTGCAAGAAGCTTTGCAAGACGACTGTCAGTCAAAAATCTCTTACAAAATTCGGCCAAGCGACAGTTCCTCTTTGGTCGCTCATTCCAAGGATATCTAATTAAATTGAGCTCAGACTCGGAAAGGTACGCTTTAAAGAATTTAATTAACTTAATTGTAGAAGAACTGCGCATTGAGTTAGAGCGACTGGAATGGAAAACTGTTGGAGTGTAAATTAATAAAATAAATAAATGTAACTGCCAAAATCATTCCACTGCAGGGGCAATGGCATCATTGAAATCAAGTTACCACAGAAATGATGGGTCCATCACCACGCTTGTCAAATGTGGGTTGGTGATCACAAACTCGAGCAATATTCGAAAATTCCATACCCTAGTTGCAGACCCGGGGATTGAACCCAGGACCAGGAGATCTTGGCCAGGAACTTAAACCACTAGACCGAACGGGGCATTGTTAGAATGTTTTATTATACGAGTATTACCTACTAGCTGTTGCCCGCAACTTAGTATGCGTGGATTTTTGAATTTAAAACTGTGTATTAAAATTATCCCACGAAAACCGTACCTTTTCCCGGGTTTTTTTTTATAAATAATGGGCTTGCTCTTGACTATATACTTAACTATACGGGTAAGAATATATAAGCTTAAGATGAAGCGAGCTTACCTAGAGACACTGGTTCTCCCACACACCAGCGGAACATAGAAAAACTGTTTGACGCTGGACTCCGGCAGGAGGGTGGTAGCATCCAGGCAGCCTCTTACGAAGCTTACCACCGGAAAGGGATCTGTTAGCCGTCATCATTGGTAAGAAAACCAAAGATGCCGTTGCCCAGGGTGGACCACTAGGAGGTAGAGCCCAAAAAATACATATAAATAAAAAGGATAAAAAGTGGCCTACATGTTCTGTCAGCCAATAAACTAACACCATGGCAAATTTCATTCGATCCGTTGAGTAGTTTTTAGCGTGAAAGAGTAACAAACAACAATACGTTCTTACAAACTTTCGCGTTTATCATATTAATAGGATAGGATTGTTATTTGTTTAATAATTTAGACATACCCAATTGTCTCGATGGTATCTTCATAGATTTTGGTGGTCATTTGACATTTGCGAATTTTTATCTTAGAGAAATCTTTTTGAAGATAAACTTAAATGTAAATGAAAGCTACCAATAACTTCCTTAAATTCCTTTTTATCAACATCGTTGCTCATATATTTTAAAAGACTATTATAACAGATATACTTTATTACACTTAGCTGATGCTAAAGCTTTTTACGGATATCAAAAAATTGAGAAATTGTTAGTACCTACGTTACCTTTGACAAGATAAAGATCATTGAAAAAATTAATGATGTTTCGCATATCGTTTGTCATCTTCAAATTGTGACAATTTGATATCAATTTAATAAATTCTCGTTATGATACAAAAATGAGGAAGTCATTATTAATAAATATTATTTATACTTGGTTTTGAAAATGTATAATAAGATATACTTACAAAAGTAATTTCATTTTAAATAAATCCTTTTATTGAGTAATATTTTTAATAAAACTAATTATTAGGGCTCTGCGTAAAAACACATTCCATACATACATACATACATACATACATACACTCACGCCTTTTTCCCGGAGGGGTAGGCAGAGACCACATCTTTCCACTTGCTACGATCCTTACAGACTACTTTCGCTTCATCCACATTTATTAATCTTTTCATACACGCTCGCCGGTTTAGGGTACTCTTGACCTGACCTTTCTTTAGAACTTCCCCGATTTGATCAAGATAAGTTCGTCGAGGCCTTCCCCTTCCAACATTTCCATTTATACTCGCCATATATATCTTTTTAGTCAACCTTCTTTCATTCATCCTCTCAACATTCCATGTTCTGTCTTTTTTCATTCCAGAGATACTTCATACATTACGGTTATTAAAATATAATAATATGCAAATTTAAAGTACTCAATATAATCTGGACAGTATAGTATCCTTGCCCAGTATAGTATTTAACCTTGCCTGTATTCATATGAAAACTGACTTATCTATTGCAATTTAGAATTGTTTTAGTTTACTGATTTCATTTTGAATGACTTACTATAATTATTGTACTTGCATAATAATTACGTTGTTGTTGTTTCAATTCTTATGTGTTGTGTCAATGCTGTGTATGCCTATATTACGTATATGTATGTATGTATAAGAATTTGTTTAATTGTATAAGTAAATGTTATTGTTAATATCGTATACTTCTACTCTTGGTGTATGTATGTATGTTGATATGAATAAATAAACAAAATTCAAAGCTTCCTATTCTAAGCTTCCTAAATAGATGATGGAATCAAAGCTGCGAAACTATTTTTTTTTGTGTTAGAAAAATGCTCATTGTAGGTACATGTCATTTAGCCAATCAACAAACTAATAAAAAATACAGCATGTGGTTTTACTCATCAATCACGTACCGCGCAGTGGTACCTATATTCCACTTAAACACATGACAGTCAATTTGTCTGTAAATTACTGGGGTGAGTGCCATAAAAGTGACGGGAAACCACGGTAATCACCGCAAAAAGTAGGGTTGGTGGAAAAGAGATAAAAAGGTGAGATTTAATTATGTTGCGGCTCCGAACGAGGAACAAACACTAGTTTAGGTGTTCTTAAGAACTGTGGCCTTACTATCGTTTTACAATGACTAAATGAACTTTGTTTTTCTGCAGCAATCTCTCAAGATAATATGCGAAACAAAGATAAAGTAGTACCTAATGTCACACGAGATCAAAATAACTTCCAAGTATTGCATGTCAGTGAGTTTTCAAATATTAATCATTTAATAAAAGTTTATTACCCATTCTAAAAGAAAGTAACCAGACCGGATACTATATAAGACGGTTATATAAAACTAACAAAATATGTTCTTGCAAAAATCCTCTAGCGCACCTACCAATTCAATATTGACGAAACAACGTATTGGCAACAAATTATAAAATATATTAAGAGTGAGATAAAATATTTTCAAGTACCTAACATACTCCATCACTTCGAAATTTTCCTTAGATTATTACCCACACTAATATTGACCGAGTTCATCAAAGAAGCGTTTCCAAGGAAGCTAAGTCGATGTTTAAACACCCTTTGTATACGCAAAGACGTTACATCTTTATTGCGTGGAACGAACAAATCCCATAGTGTATTTTTAATGTCTCCAAGATCAAAGGGATGACTTACTTTGTAAAAAGTCTGTGGTTTTATACGGTATTGTTTAAATTAGGTTGTGGTAATTGGTTCCGACCCAAAGCTTTAGTTAGCTTGACAGCAGCAGTAAATTTTATAACTAAATGTAACTCGCTTTTCATATCGACTTCTCTCTTCCTGCGAATAATGTAAAAAAAACATATTATCGGTAAATCTTTAAATTATTCCTAATAAGCCATCGAGCCATTTAAAAGCTTAACATTGGTTATCGTCACAATTCAGCGTTCTGTGATGAAAAAAAAAAGTCATTTTTGCATTACTTTTTATGGAGTTTGTCAATCTCGTTTCCGTTTGAATTTGTTTCATCAAAAGTAAATAAAGAAGTCTTAAAACAATCTTTTATTAAAAAAATTTAACCGAGGAAGATAACCAATAAAATACTGAAGGTATTTCCCAGTGATCGTATTTGGTATTAATTCAATATGTTCATGTTTTTAAAGTAAATTCGATACTTTGACATTAACGGCGTTTACTAGAAACTCGTCTCTATTTGTTTAAGAAAATTTTTCGTTATTATCATAATCAGTCTAAATCAATATATTAAAAGACATAGGATTTTGCCACATTGGCCACGCTTTGCTGCTCATCTTCTGTCAATACTCCGTTAGTCCCTTCTGACGACACCTGTAGTACGAAAGAGGGTGCTATTATTTATAATGCACCATAAAGTTGTACCACATACAAAATATTAACCAAATCCCACAGAACCATGTTTATCACAGATAACAAAGTACAAACAACAAATTCCTTGTGCGACCTTTTTCCCAGATTACAAAACATAGAAAGCCAATCTGATTTTACTTAAACATTCTTAAAAGCTTACGAAAGTTTCCAACAAATATTTGCACCGAAAATAATATTTTCCAAGAAAAAACTTGACGCCGTCTAATCTGAGACGCTTACAGCGCCATCTATCAGTTTGATAATAATTTATAGACTTAAACGCTCGTTAGGAGCTCGATCCATTGAGAGAAGTTCGGACAAAAAATAAGCAAATACGGATAATAAAAAAGGTTTTCAATATCGAAGGAGGAAAAACAAATTGAGTTACGTACAAATATAATAATATGTTGTATTTTTTATCGGTAAGTAGCAATACCTACTATGTCCGGATAAGTTTAGTTTTATTATAGTTTTATAACAATATAATATTTATAGTTCTGTAGGTATAATTAGTTCATAGTTTTGTCCCAAACCTGCTTTAAACACCTAAGTGACTTGACAAACAATGTAGGTATGTAGAACGCAAAATTTATAAAAATAATTCATAGAATTTGACCGCTATAAAATAATGTTTACTGAAATTAAAGCAATATGATGTATAAGTATTCCATCTAACGAAACGGTCTTTCACTGACAGCAAATTATTGGGATTTGTATACATAAACATATACAAACTACAATACAATATTATAGTCTACAATCAAATAAAATAAATGTTATGACGAAAAATGTATTTGAAATTCTTCAGTTTTATTACTAGCAAATAAACTGAAGAATAAGTGAACCGAATTGAATAAAATTAAAAACGCTAATATTTTTAGTCCCATGAAGAGAAAAAACAAGGGTGGAACTTTGTATGAGGTAATGTTTTCTTAATTTTCTGAAGGGAATGATTGTATATTTTAATTGATCTATAAGGAGAGTGATATAATCGAAGACATGACAATATATAATAATTAATTAAACGCAGAAGATTTGAATCAAATAGGAAAAGCATATACCTACTAAGAGATATTTACCGATTCTGGAATAATACTTAGTAGATACTCTACTTAGTAGGTAGTCCTCAAAAGTGTTTATAATGGCAAATCTATATACTTTTTTTATATATAAGTAGGTACTTATTCCATACACTATGATTACCTCATGTACTCAAAAGGATTTTGCCATAATCGCCATGGCAAGTGAGTTGGCGATTGTAGTGGTGGAGGAAAAACCCTGATGCCTGTCCTATTCTGGTGAAACTCCTGAGTCGACTCCTAGGCCACTTATAGGATGAGAATGGGTGATGCTACTCAGTTTCAAGTCGCACCACACTTACGATTTTGAATATCGAAATATGGCGTTCAAATAGGACGTAGTAAAAACAAAACCCGGCCAAATGCGAGTCGGACTCGCGCACGAAGGGTTCCGTACTATTGACTAGCTACCTGTTACCATTTATTGAGATCGAGCAAAAATAGGGACCAAAAGCTTGTTTTTTGTATGAGAGTATTTAGTATATTTATTTATTTATTTATTTATTTGTATAAGTACACAAACAGATCACAGTCAATGCTAATACATACTTAAAGTTCTAAGTTACAGACTAGACGGTAATCCAACAATAGTGTACATAACATGATTAAATAAGTATTCGAAGCGTAGTGTAACATGAAGTTAGAATGAAACAAAAGAAAATAATACAACCTGTTCCCCCCGAAACTTATCGGGCACAATTAGAGGAGGATTGAGAATACTTGGCCTTAATTATATCCGAAATGTTTTTTTTGTAAAGGGAAAACCTGCAAAACACGTCCACATCATTGTTGTTTTTTTTTATCTCGTTAAAGGCCCTACACATTCTTACCAAGGGATTATAATACGAGGTATTATTCTTATACACTTGTATTGCAAAGATGCTTGTTGTTTTTGCGGCAACAAAAATACATAATTGTGAAAATTTCATCTGTCTAGCTATCGCGGCTCTTGAGATACAGCCTGGTGACAGACAGACGGAAAGACGGCGAAGTCCTAGTAATAGGGTCCCGTTTTTTCCCTTTGGGTACGAAACCCTAAAAAAGGTTCAAACGAATTTCACAAGTTCAATAACCTTTTTTTCAGGTAACTTTAAATACAAAGACTACAGTATAAATAACTTCACTTTAACGAACGTTTACCGTAAACATAGCTTCGAATATTTGTTTTTGTAGAACATTAATCACGCAAGTTCACCCTCGACAGCAAAGTAAAATAGTTTATCCATTACAAGGACAGTCGCGGTATAACGTGAAGCTACCATCACAAAACGTCAGCTATAATATCTTAATTAATATTGATCTTTCTGTGTTTGCTGCTAAGTTCATTCATCAGTGGACATTTTTAATGCATAGGTTGACGTATAATATTATAATTGTATAGACAACAGCACGTCAACCTACAAAACGTGAAACTTTCTCAATTGATATTGATCTCTACTCGTTGGACTTAAAGTTGAAAATCAATTCAATGACCTTTAACTTTTTGGGCAGGTTGACCTGATACTGGTAGGTGATCTGTACATAAAAGTTCTATACCTACATAACTCAAACGGATTTTTAATTTGTTGAGTCTATGTCTAATTAAGAGAGTTTGAATCGGAATAGCTATGATTGAAATGAATATAATATTAAAATAGTTTAATGTTTGTCATAAAGTCTACTACATATTTTAAAGGCAACATCAACAATATTAAAATAATTGGTCTATAGGTTTAAGAGTTATAATTATAAACTGATTGTACAGTATTCGGTCTAATTCGCCTAAACTCGAAATCTCGTTTTATCGTAAAGCATATCCGAACATTATCCAATCAGAATAACAATGGAATATTACACATTATATTTTCGTCAGTATAAACAGTAGCATGCATATTGGTATTTTAAAACCTGTAGCTATTTTGTGTATAAGATATTTTTCATTGATCGGGCTCCTTACTTCAAAAGGAAAAAATAGCATTCATTAGGATCACTTAGTTGTCCGCCTGTCCCTTTATAATCTGACAAGATTGTTTATCCCAAGAATGCGTTAGTATCCAGTCGAAATAAGAAACAGGTTAACAGTCCCTTAAGAGGAAACACTAAGGTCGAGAGAATTGAAAAATAGGTATTTGTAAAATCTATTACTGTCGCGCAGTCCCTAACACCTCCTCCGCAAAGCGTGATAGAGACAACTGCATCTTGGACAGATAATACCTACTTAAAGCGATTTCGTAGTCAACCGATTCCTTTTCCAAAACTAGACCGATTTGAATACTTTTTTCATTAAAAATTAAAGAATTTGGTCGTGTTCGTATATTTTCCTTTTTTTTTAAAGTTTAGCCAAATTTGTTTTCTGGATGTTTGAACACAAAGGAAAATCTAGCGAATTTTTTAGATTTTTGATCGCTCATATCTCTTTTATTAATTAATTTATGAAAAAAAGGAAAACATAGAAACATGCTAATATTAGTGGCCATAGATTTTTTATAATAAAAATTATTGCTCTACTGGCATTATACAGGGAGGAAACAGGGAACTACGGTTGTATGGAAAAACGGCCCATGTGTTTCCTCTTAAAGTAGTTTTTTTTTTAAAGTTTGTGTAAAAAAAGGTAAGTTCGTTCGACAAAGATAAGATGAGGCGGTACGTAGGCAAAAACGTTTATTTTGACACTATCAAGGGAATCTCCATTGAAATAGAACTAGGCAAGTATTACCGTCATAACCTCAAGTTCATAAAAAATACATTTCTTAATAAGTAAATCCTAAAAATATACCTATCTGTTTAAAGTACGTTATCAATCCTTGAGGTTAAACAACGGTATTCGCGGTCATAATTATACAGACAACAGCACGTCAACCTACCACAAAACTTCTCAATTGATATTGATATCTACTTGTTGGACTTAAAGTTGAAAATCAATTCAATGACCTTTAACTTTTTGGGTAGGTTGACCTGCCGTTGTCTGTACCTAAAAACTCGTACTGAACCCTCAGGGGCCTAATTCACGTAACCGAATTGCAGTTCGATCGTGATTGAATAGGACGATTCTGACATTTAGCCCATACTAGAACTGTCAAAAACCTGTCGTTCAATTACGATTGTGATACGATTCGGTTACGCGAATTAGGGGCCAGTAGGCAATCCCGAATCTCATTTGTCCGGTTTTTTTCATCAGTCCACTACTCGACGAGGCCTCTTCAGAAGGAAAATTTTGCAATAATCGCCACGTTCGGCTTGCGGCTCAGCTACCATTAGTAACCAAAATGGCAAGATATTTTGGTTTAATGTAACCAAACGATAATGGTAAGTTCAGAAACTTTGTTTCCGAATTACTACAATGTCAATAATAATTAGTTAAGAGTGAAAACGATATCATAAAGATTTTGATGTATTATATAAATAAATAAATAAATAAATCTAAATAATATCTAAGACATGCCTCACTGGGCCACACAGAGCCATCTAGTCCTAAATTAAGCTACTATTAAGTACCCTGTCGTATGGGGTACTAGACAACCAATAAACTTACTTATATATACTTTTTTTTGTAAATACATACTTATAATACATAGAAAACACCCAGACCAGTTCAAACAGACATGTTCATGCTCACAAATATTTGTATTTTGTGCGGGGATCGAACCCGCGATCCATGGCTCAGAAGCAGCGTTTGCTACCGCTGATCCAAATGGTCGTCTAACTGACTATATAACCCTATATAGCAACTCTTGTACAGCAATCATAATACGCGCTTACTCCCAGTTTGCGGCTGTAGTTATTAATCATTGTTCTTGTAAGTATTCACTTTATGCGAAGGAAATTAAATATAAATATTTTGCTGGAAACCAAAGCAAAAGTTTTTGCAAAACTTCGCAGCGATGATTGGGTAAGTTTCTTTGGAGTTACGTATTGTTTGTTTTTAGATACGATGGCAAAATTGTATTGATTATTTTTTGTGTCATTATCCTAATTAAATGTATTTTTAATAAAAGCTAAATGTTGTCATGTTTTCAGACTGATCAGACCTTCATTACATGTTAAATATCTTCATAACTTTAACTACATTAAGGATAATATCCGGACGGTGTCGTGCTACAGTCTTCCCCCAACTAGGCAAGGGTCTCTATGATCAATCGGACAATTAAGGAAACTACTTTATTCTCTTGTATTTTTATTTATAAGTGTACAACAATAAAACATACGTAATAATTCATAATTATAACTTCAAGCTACTTTTCGTATATTGGTTTTGTCTCAGAAGAGGCGGAATGGTTATGGTGACATTTCAGAAGACACATAACAAGCCTTTGGTCCTGTCTTCTGTCATAAGGTGGAAGTTTTAAAACAATTTAAGTCACGTCAATTAAGGGCCTTAGACGGCTTTCGAAACTTTTACACAAGATTATTCTAGAAGAATTAATCACACTAGAAGAAGAAGTAAGCGTTAAAATCAGTCTTAGGCGGCGTAGTTCTAAGAGGCAGCGTTTTTGAGTTTTTAAAACCCATCTGAGAACTAGATAACAGCGTTTCAAAGTCTCATACATAACTCTGATACCAAATTAAGTAACTATTTAAAACACAAATACCCAGACCCGAGAAAATATGGAAAGTACTTTTTTCCTACATCGTCCCATCCGGGAATCGAACCCGGAACCTCGGAGCAAGACACAACTTGCAAACCGGTGCGCAACTCCTCCACGGAGGTCGTCTAAATATAATGAAATAGTTTCTTCACAAAGTACGAAGTCACTAGCAGCACCTTTTTTTATATAAGCCTGCTAGTTAACTTAGCTCCTCGCGTAGTCAGCAGGATTCAATTAAGAACCCGGAACCAAATGGCTTAAAGAAAACGTCTGCGCTAGAACAAGCATCGGGTTTCCCACCTCATTTTCTTAGTTCGGAAAACGAAGCTAATTTCGCTGGACAATACAGATTTTAGTAAGCTGGAAACTTAAGCTCGGGTTCTAATTAAAATCTTATTGAGGTTAAGTAATTGATTAGTCATTGCTGCTTTTAATTTGAAGAGTGGTTACACGAATAATAATTCTGTAGACGGTTTCAAAACTTTGATTTACGAAATCGGAAAAAAAACAGAATATAAGAAATTAGATAACGCACAACAAGTTTATATCAAAAAAATAAACCGCTAAAAGAGCTATACAAAAAGACACGAATTATAAATTATTAAATAAATAATTAAAATGAGTTTTAATATCTACAAACCAGCAGGCGCTTTTATATGTAGGCAATTTTTTCATACTACCACTGTTTTGGGGTATTAAAATTGAGGGCTAGTGCTACAAAGCAGCATTGCTAGAAACTCGTTTGCGATAGTCAGCCTTTTTTAAAACAAAAAAAAAATATGCCACTAAAAATACATAAGGTTGCCATAATTATTTATGTCACTAAAAATACCAAGTAAAGTAAAAGTAAAGTAACAGCCTATAATCATCCCACTGCAAGGAAAAGGCCTCCATCATTTAATTCAAGTTACCACTGCAATGATGGGAACTGGCATAATCACCACGCTTGCCAAATGCGGGTTGGTGATCACAAACCCGAGCAACGTTCGAAAATTCGAAACTATTTGTTGCCCGACCCGGGGATCGAACCTGGGACCCCGAGATCTTGGCCCGGTATTTAAACCACTAGACCAACGGGGCGTAAAAAACCATACCGCTGCGATAATTTAAACATAATTATCATTTTATTGATCCATGTGTTTAGAAAAAAAGTATAGTAATACGTAATTTGAGTTGTTGAATGTAATACTTACTTTGTTGTTATTTTGTTGAAAATTGCCAATAACGAATTTCCTATTTGCCCAATAGGAAATTACTGACGATTGCCACGACGAGTCGGCGCATGTCAAAAGGCATCGATTGTTAATTTGTCGTCTTTCCAATGATACCTACTTCGTATCATTGTATTTTCTTCCCTTTTAATTTTAAACTTAAATAAGAACAAAATTACGTGACAGTAAAACAATCAACAAGCTTGGTACATACCTAAACTCAGTGTTGTAGAAAAAAGTCAAGATAAAAAACCTTCTTTCATCGTATAAGTAAGACTTACATCGTTCTATTATTAGAGTGCTTTCAATTATAGTCCTCGATCCAGTGAATTATCGCATTCACTTTATACTCTGACAGTCGTAACAATCGTTTGTATCTTCCCAGACACCATTAAAAGAAATCTTAACATAAATCAGTATCGATATTCCGTTTAATTCTGTGCGACACGTTCCATTCCGCATTTCTTGGATTTGAAGATTGAAAAAAATTAGAAGGCGTTAAAATACCGGGCATTCGCAGCTGCCGCAATAAAAAAAGACCGTTAATATCAGCCAGTATTTGTATACTGGCAATATTGTTATAGTGATCTGTAATTTAATCTATATATAAAATATGTTATGTTGGTTTGTGTACGCTTCAAAAACTTAATAAGTTCTGCACCGATCGAGCTGAAATTTTAGCATATACGATTATAATCCGCATCAAGGATTGTTTTTATCTATTTATCCGCGACCGCGAAAAAAATACCATACCACAGCGAAGCGTGGCAGGGAACAGCTAGTTGGTAATAAAAAACCTTATTACTCGTATTTTAACTCATTAGGAGTTTAAAATTAAATACTATTCCGCACCAAAATTGGTAATAACGATATTTTTACGTTTTTTTTTTTGTTTGGCAATGCAAAAAACTAAGACTGATACAACGGTTGTAATTGTTAGTATTAAATAGTGATCAATTATTTCTTGATAACACCCATTCTGACGCGTGCATAGCGCCGACTGATTTTTAGTAATACTAAATATTAAAATAATTTTTTTATTACTTTACTATATAATTTATTAGAGTTTGAAAAATAAAATATAAATTTACTAAATTAATTTCAATATACAATTTCTGACTTTACCATTACGTTTAAATACATAATTGTAATTCGATGTTGTCTCAGGCGAGACTCGAACTCATGCGAGGAGATGCGGGTTCGAGTCCCGCCTGAGACAAAATTTTTCAAGTTTATATACTGATATTAAAAGTGCAATTAAGTTGCTAAAATATCAAATAAAGTATTATCTTCATACGATAAATTCAACTAATAAAGTTATAAAAAAACATCACAAAATAGGTATTACGTTCTGGAAGGCATTATCTGCACAAATGCACACCGGTTTTCAATGTGTCGCCGGCTCCGAGCTCCCGGGTTTGATTCCCGGACGGGTCAATGTAGAAAAAAGTATCTTTCTACATTTTCTCGGGTCTGGGTGTTTGTGGTATCTTCGTTGTATCTGATTTCCAAAATATGAATGCTTTAAATACTCGTAATTACTCAAATTGGGATCAGAACAAATTATGTGTTGTTGTCCACATTTATAAATTGACAGCCTTATCTATTGGAGCTATGTCCGCGGTAAGCATGATCGGAATTATTATTCCGCGTACCCCGCTAAAGTTGTTCGATGCTTGGGATTTCCACGTTTTATTTTATCGCTGGCAACAAATATTGGTTTTTAGTCTTTGAAGTTCAGATTAAGTATGAAGAAACCATTTACAGCCACCAAGGAAAAAATCTTCCTGTTTATTTTACTGTATTTACACACAAGTGGAAAAATTGAAAAGAATTTATATGTTAACGTAGATCATACTAAAATTGGAAGCAGTTTTATTAATATTTACCTCTGAAAATCTTAATACGTCAACTAGTACAAACTCTTTTTAAAAAGATTGATAGAAATCCGCATATTCTTAGCTCATCTAGAGTTAGTGGAAAGAAAGCGCAGGTAGGTATGTACTTTTTCAAACCCGTATAATGATAATACCACCTGCTTGAAGTTATAAACGTGACGCTGTTTTCATTTACAATTGATCTCCGATAAAGCTGTGGATCCGCGGAAGATCAACGTGCAGGTAGACAAATTGCGGAAGGTCGGCAACGCAGGGGTAGTCATACAGACTACCTCTCAGGAATCAGCACGCCGATTCAGGGAGGCAGTACCGTCTAGCCTTCGAGTTACAGAACCTAAGCAGAGACAGCCGCTGGTGGCCGTCGTGAATGTGTCTGGCGATCCGGACTCCAAGGAGTTCCTCAAGACAGTGCACGAGCAGAACTTGAGCGGTGACAAGAGCTGGCCCCTTTAGAAACTACAGAAGGAGTGCAAAGTAGCGTTCAAGAAGAGCCGTCGGGGCAGCGGAACCACTACGGTCATCTTAGAGTGCTCCCCGGCGTGCCGTAGGATGTTGCGGGACCGTGACCGCCTCTACATCGGGTGGGAAGTTGCAGCGGACCAAGATTACGTCTCAGTGACTTGCTGCAACAAGTGCCAAATGTACGGCCACCCAGAGAAGTACTGCAGGGTGTCAGATGTTGTGTGTGGCAAGTGCGGTGGGAGCGGTCATCGTGCGACGGACTGCAAGGCGACTGTACAGCGCTGCGCCACTTGCCACAAGTTTGGCAAGAAGGACGCGGCGTCGCATACGACGGGGGCTCGCCAGTGCCCAGCCAGGATCCACGCAGAGGAGAGGAGCGTGGCGGTAACCCGCTACGCTCTTTGAGCACATCACAGTGCCAGCTAAACCTGGGGGGTGGAGCGCTAGCCACCGACGAGCTTCCCGCGCTGTCGCAGGAGTTCGGACTGGATATTGTTCTTGTTCAAGAACAACATTCGCAGTCCGAACTTATCCTCCAGCGCGGCCATGCGTCGCAGGCGGGCGCCTACGTCCACAACCCCGGGTTGGCCGTGGCGGTGCTACACCACCTCTCCAACGACCGCTGCACGGTGCTACATGTCGACGGAGCCGACATCTACCTGGTGTCGGCGTACTTCAAGTGCGGCGAGGACGTCGAGCCACATGCCGAGCACATACAGCACGTCCTGCGGGTGCTCAGGGGCCGAAGGGTGCTCATTGCTGTCGACAGCAATGCGCACTCCGACATCTGGCACTCGCGACCTGACCAGGTCAGAGGTAGGGGCCCCGTGGCTGACAGGAGAAACAAGGTGGTGGAGGACCTCATCGTGGGCAACAATCTTGTTGTCCACAACTCGTCGGACCAGCCGCCAACTTTTTCCACAGCCAACGGGGAGTCATCGGTCGACTTGTCAGTGTCCACCAGGGGAGTCTCGGTCGCAGAGTGGACTGTCCACGTGGGGGCCAGCACCAGTGACTACCGCCTGATCACATACAGGGTACTAATTATGCTTACGCTACCAAATATTGTAATTCCGAGCGAGTAAAAATGCTTATGCGTCTCATAGTTTAAAGTAGGTTACTAACACGAACTGAGTTGTTTTTAGCTTTACGTTATTAATTATTTTGTGTTTAGTTCATTTTATTAAAAATAGTTACGTAGTTAATTTAATTTATTTGGTTTACTTAATAAGAATACCTAGTTTAGCACTTGATTTGACGTTTGGTTATAATTTTTAGACTATGCCTGAAATACAGGGAATCCTAGTTCAGGCACTTAGGTTATTTTTGAACATATTGTATTTGTAGATTTAAAGAACACTTGTTGACTTAAGTTTTAAATAAATAAAATTTGAATTTGAATTTGAGGGTAAGCCAACCTGCCCTTAGAGGAGCTGTTCCGAGGTGCGCCGAGCCAAGCGAGGAGCCTCCGAGGTTTCGGGATCGGGGTGTCAACTGGGACCGTTTCGAGAGCATGGTTCACGAGCGAATGGGAGGTATGGATTTTAGGAAACCCGCGGCCGAGGTTAGCAGGCGCTTCACGGACGTGATTGTGCGCTCTGCCCAACTTTCCCTCGGTTGTAAGAGGAAGAACCAGGACGTGGGTTATGAATGGTGGACGCCTGAACTAGAGGAATTGCGAAAAAGGTGCGGCGCTTCTCGTCGCGCGTGGCAGAAGACAAGAAAGAAAGGAAGGTGGTCTGAGAAATTAGCGCGAGAGGAGTTTCATGCGTGCAGAGCGGGATATCGAAAGAGAAAGAAGGAGACGGAACTCGCGTTTTTCCGGGGGCTTGCCGAGTCCGGCAACCAGGACCCATGGGGCCTGGCCTACCGAGTAGCCAGTGGTAGGAAACGTCCCCCTGCCAACGTCATCAACGGCACGAAATTCGCCGACGGCCACGCGGAAACTGTGGACGAAGCCATGCACGGCCTTGTGAATGCTCTGTGTCCGGATGACGACTTGTCGAAGGATACAGAGTACCACAAACAGGTGCGGATCTCGGCTGCCCAGGTCCCGCCTGACCGGAATGCGCCTCCTCCGTCCAGGGAGTATCTGGGCAACATAATTAGGCAGTTGCCTAACACTGCTCCGGGACTGGATGGGGTGACTGCAAGAATGTTACGGCATGTATGGAAGGCTGCATCGGTGGAGTTCCACCAGGTGTATGCCAAGTGTGTTGAGGAAGGAGTGCTCCCAGATGTATGGAAGGATGGTCAACTGCTCGTGCTGCCAAAAGGTAATGACAAGCCTCTTACCGACCCGAAGGCGTACCGTCCGATTACGCTTCTCTCTGTTCTTGGCAAGATTCTTGAGCGAGTAATTTTAACCTGCGCGCCTCAAATTTCGAACGGAATGTCGGACTGCCAGCATGGTTTTACTCGAGGTAAGTCGACGGTTACGGCTATCAATGCTATAACTGGCACTGTCCGAGCGTCCACTGCGAAGTATGTCCAAGCGATCTATCTTGACATCTCGGGTGCGTTCGACAATGCCTGGTGGCCGATGGTCATGGTCAAGGCGAAAAGGGGAGGATGCCCGCCGAACATCTATCGGATGCTGGTGGGATACTTCACTGGACGTCGAGTTGGCCTACACGTCGGAAACAAGGTATTGTGGAAAGTTTCCACCATGGGATGTCCGCAGGGATCCGTGCTTGGGCCAACGTTGTGGAACGTCTTGCTGGATGACCTATTGAAGTCACCGATGCCGGAAGGGGTAAGCATGGTGGCTTACGCCGACTACGTAACCATTTTGATAGAGGCACAATCGAGAGCTGGCATTGAAGCCAAAGCCGCACAGGCTCTAAGCGTCGCAACCGATTGGGGCGCCCGGAATCGACTGGAGTTCTCCTCTGCCAAGTCGTCCACGATGACGTTCAGGGGTAAACTCCAGAGGCCCCTAATCATCAAACTTGACGGTGCCTCTATCCGCTCGGTGAACGCGACAACTGTGCTGGGCGTGGTGATCGATTCGGGTCTTCTGTTTCCGCAGCATGCACAAGGTATAGTAGAACGCGCGGCTAAATGCTTCGGGAAGATGTCGCGTGTGTCGTCGTCTTCCTGGGGTATTCGATTTCCCGGCCTCCGAATTTTGTACCAGGGCACCTCGTGTATGCCTCGTTGCCACCCTTGTGTATGCTGCGGCGTGCTGGTTTCAGCGTGTCCAAGTGCAGTCGATCGGCGGTATACTCCTCAGGGGACAGAGGCCCGCACTTGTGCTGCTGACTAAGGCCTACAGGTCCGTCAGCACGGCCGCGCTCCCGGTACTGGCTGGAGTACTACCTGCCGACCTGGAGGTACAACGTGCTGGCAGGACGGAGGCGACGCGACAGTGCGCGGCCAAGGAAGAGATGAGCAGACTGAAACGCGATATTCGGGACTCGGTAATCATGGATTGGCAGCACCGCTGGGAGCAGGACACCAAAGGTCGCGAGCTCTACCAGTTCTTTCCGGACGTGGCTGGTAGACTTGGCATGAGCTGGGTCGAACCAAATTATGTAACATCGCAGATACTCACTGGACATGGATGCTTCAATAAAAGGCTGAGTGACATGAAGCTGCGAGAGGATAGTATGTGTGAGTGCGGTACGAGCGAGGAGGACAGGCACCACATCTTGTGGCTCTGTCCTCTGTATGAGGACTTACGGCAGAAGATGATGAATGGAATCACTTCTGCGAATATCGGGCCCATATGGTACCCCGATCTGGTTGCTTCGGAGGCGAACTTCGCACGGCTGCAGGAATTCGCGCACGGTTGGCACCGGAAGAGGAACAGCCCGAGCTGCCCGGCGCCATAGGGCGCCACACGTTGGCGTTGCAAGCCCCAGAAAGGGGAGAGTTGTAAAAGGGGACAAGGATAAGATGATAAACTAATATGTAGAGAGTCAAGAATTACGCGCGGCGGTGCACACTGCCTAGCAGACGCAAAATCCGCGTGTATCTCTCACGATTCGGCCAGTATAACCGCGAGGTTGGTATGGCCATGGGTGGTGGGATTGGTCTCCGATAAAGATATACCTACTGACGCGCTTAAAGACAAAGTCGATTGACAAATCAAATAATAAAAACACGATTCACTAGTATAAACAATGCAAGACTGCAAAAAGTTGGGGCAGAATGTGGAAAAAGATTGGTAGTATCTCGAGATATGTACGTTAGCCGACTTCTTGTTGTCATGTATGGTCTATATCTTGGAGGGTAATCTGATGGTCGGACTTTTTCAAACCATGTATTTTAGGTTTCTGGCATAGCTGTTTTTAAGACTTTCATCTTACGAAAGGAGAGACAACACCTCTGGCTTAGCGTGCTTTTCAAAACACAAACGATATAGACTTTTTTTTTATTTGACGCGACCGGAAACCGAACCCAAAACCTTTCCATGGTACCAACAATTGTTATAACCAACAATTATAATAAGTGTAAAATCGCCGGATATTATTAATATTAGCAAATTGCTAATATAGTTTTTTAAAATCACGTCAGGATGATAGCATAAATTTCAAAATATAACTAATGAGTAGCTTCACTAGCAATAGAAAAAAATGGTGAAAGTAAATCTGGACTACTGTAGATGCATAAACCTCTAGGTGTTCTATTCCACACGTGCAGCAAGGATTTTCTCTGATCCAATATAGCAAAGTAAAAAGCACTGTTCAGGCAGTATCCAACAAATCGCGTTTTCGAGTACCACAGTTGCATGTTGCTCTACATAGTATGCTTTGATCCTGAAAAACAAAAGATGGATTGCTGCATTGTTACAAAACAATAGCTCGTCACGTCAATGTCACATGCATATACCCATTCGATAGCAGTGTCCTAAATTTTATTGTGATAGCATTCCCAAATACAAAATAACTAAGTTCCGTAAATATTAATGCTTTAGAAAAGTACATAATATGTTCCATTAACTAAAATTTAGTCGTACTCTTCTAGAGATACCCATGTCCAGCAGCTAAACTGCTGTAAGCTTATGCTGATAATCCGTAACCTTACCAAATCATAATTATTGTTTTTCCGTTTTAAAGCCTGAATCGCTAGCTCAAACTGTGATAGTCACCAGATCAATCTAAAACAAAAAACTAAATACTCCTTACCCTTCTAGTCCCGCCAAAGACATATTTTTTTAAAGTTTATATACTGATAATACTCCCTACTATTTCCCTCGTAAATAATTCGATCTAGAAAAATACCTACGTATATCTAAAATAGTACTTTACTTTTGTATATACTTGCGTCATTTCTCTATAGACCCCATGGATATTGTACCTGAAACAATTAGGGCAAATAAGTCAATTTTTCACATATCAAAGATAGATAATTATTCTGAGAGATAATCATTGATTACATGATTATGGCTACAATCAAATTATGAAATCGATATTAAAGACAATTTTTTTAGGTATTTAGATATTAACAATTCTGTAAAGACATCCATTTTCTGTATGGTGTCGATTTAAAAATGAAAAAGTATTACCCCTTTCCTTTGACTGAAGGAATATCATTCCGAAATCTATACTAATATTATAAAGCTGAAGAGTTTGTTTGTTTGTTTGAACGCGCTAATCTCTGGAAGTACTGGTTCGAATTGTAAAATTCTTTTTGTGTTGGATAGTCCATGCCTCGAGGAAGGCTTTAGGCTATATAACATCACGCTGCGACCAGTAGGAGCGAAGCATCAGTGAAAAATGTTGAAAAAATAATCGCGATCTTAAAAACTGAAATTGACGCGTACGAAGTCGCGGGGAACAGCTAGTTCCGAATAAGATTGGCAACAGCGTTTTCTCTTTACCAAACCATTGGCCAAGTTAAGCCTATCAAGCGATTACGACACAATCCTCATTTTGTAAAGACTTATGTCCAGCGGTGGGCTGTTATAGGCTGACGATGTTGAAAGATTTGCAAACAAAATGTAACTGTGACAAATAAGTCATTTTTGCATGTTTTTTTTTCTCCTTCGTCGTCAGTCCATTAAAGGTGAGATTTTACTTTTTGTCTTTTATCAAGTCTAAACAAATTTTTGCGCATAGGTGCAAACAAAATATTGATTAAGTTTTCCACCCTTACCTTACGTTTTTCTTCTTTTTGCATAACTTTCCTTTAAGGATGGTGTCATTATTTTCTAAGGTACCTTTTACCAGCCGTTATGTAGCTTGATTTTACAACTTTCATCTTGCAGCAGAAGGCAGGACCAACGGCTTAGTGCGATTTTGAAGAACGACTGTACCTCTCCTAGATCTGAGTCAATTAAGGTAAAGATTAAACCATCAATATGTATGGACACAGTGCACTACACACCACAAAAAACGGGTCACCCTTCTGAAAAGACAAGTCATTTTATCGTTTTAGTAATAAATTAATTACAACACTAGCCAAAACCAATTTATCCGTTACACTAGGTTTGATCTGAGTCTGAAACTGACTGATAATAATAGATCGCGAATGCTATAGATATTAACACAAACGTGTGTAGATTTCGTGAGATAAATCTTACTAGAAGTGACAACACGTTTGGCAAGAGATAAAATACGACCCTAGAAACTAAGTACAAATTTTAGAGACAAATGTACCGCTGGACACACGATGCCCTTATGGAGTACTTTGCCAGAATCGCCATGATTGGTAAGCGGGTCGGCGGTTGCGACGACGCGGCTGATCGCATTCTACTGGACGGCTCTTCTTTAGTCACCTCTTACAACACCTGTAGGTAGAAAGAAGAGGACAAAACACGTCCCGCAAGAAACATAAATACTGTGTGAATAAAAGCAATCACAATATTTAAGGATAAAATACATTCTTAAGATATATTCTAAAAAGAACTGTCACAAACTGTCCTTGATTTCTACCAGCAATGAATAGCAGAAAAACAATATTAAACAAAACAAGAACACAATAAAGTTGATCCTCTTACAAAGATTTTTCCTGGTAGTGGACCTACATATTTTTTAATAGGTCAGTTACATCAAAGGCCCTTAATAAGATTTCCGTTATTCGCGATTCAATTTCGTAGTCGTTATGGTTTTTCAGCTAACAAACAGATGATTGCCGTAACTCGTGCACAAACGACATAATTTCCGGTACAAATTGACTTTCAAACAAAAACAGTAAGGATGAAATGTTACAACGTTTAATCTAAGCCGGGATAAAGAATATCCAATATACGCGCGCCGACCGATCAGAGTCGCCGATGTGTCAAACCCTCTTTGTGAACGTGACGGGCGTAAACGAAATTCAAATAATGCAATCACGAACTGTTTCTGCCTCGCGATGGTAGGCTTAGGCTATAGTTTTACTGTCCTTATAAGCTGTTCCGATCAAATCAAGCCCAACATTGGCCCGGAAAATCAAACTGAAAAGTTTTTAGGTGATGCTTTGCGCGTACACCTACATGTCTAGCAGACGCAAATGAGAAGTGACAGTATTTGACTTTATGTATCTTTTTAGCTCTGTCAAGTGCTCAGATTGATTGTAAGGGCAAGTTAGACACGCAACTATGAAAATCTGGTGCTGGTTGTTGTAACAGGCGACTATGAGTGATGACAGGAGAATACGAGCAGCACATCTTGATGACCAGGCTGGTGTAGTGTGTCGGTGGGCCTTCTACTGCGGAAGGGTCCTGAGTTAAATTCCCCTTCAGGTTTGGAAACGATATTTCAGATCGGAATAGTCGTGCTTTGGAAGGCGCATTATGCTGTTAATAAAAAAGCACGGGAGCTTGGAAAACTGACACCAGATCATCTTTGAAGGATAAAAACACGAGAAGAGACGGATTACTCGAATAGACAAAGTGTAAACACTTACCCGGCTGGCAGAGTTGTAGTTTAGGCTAGGAGTAGAAAGAGCATTAAGAGAAAATTGTTTCCCTCGTAAAATATTCATGAAATAATTTGTATTTATTACTAGCCAGAATTTGAAGAACAAAAAGGTTAGGTCGTATAGTCGAGAAAAGCTCTGGTGTGCCTCTCTTTAAGCTTAGACTTGGGGTGCAAGTCCCAGACACTGATACGACCAAGCTTTTTTATTAGCAACCAGATAAACCCAGTACAAAAATCGCGAATCCAGGGGTGGTAGGATTTTTTTGGTTAAAAAGTAGTCTGAAGCCACATCTAGTAATTTACATCATAAATGGCCTTCGATTACCTCTGTCAATGACCCAGAACCTCTAGGTCCAATTATTCAGATACCTGCTGTTGCGGAACCCGGCTCGTCAGAGACCAGGTAATCTATACGCTTTGGCGTTATTCTCTCGATTCGCTGAGGTATCGATTGCGGTAATCGAGTTAGGTTGTAGTGCTGAAGATGTCTGACATAATTATAATATAGAATGATGAATTGGTTCTGACTTTTCAAAATATTACGATTAGCAAATATTTATACAAACTTCATCATGACCAATCTATAATCAGTGTACAGCGGGACATGAACCTCTCCAAAAGGACTTTGCCATAATCGCCACGCTTGGCAGGTAGGCCGATGCTAATTTATAGGGGTATATACCATGTACTTTGTTTTTTATAGGTTTCCGATATAACGGCGCCGTTGTGAGGTCCATGATCAAAGAAGAACTGAGTTTTTTGTTAAAGTTCTTCCGTGATCATACGAAAAACATCGGAAACTCATAAAAACGAGGTAAATGGTATAAAGCACGGATTAGTTAACATCAGGGATTTTTAGAGTCTCTGGCAGACTAGTTAGCGATGACATAAGATTTATTTGCTTTCTAGATGATTGTTTGAACCAATTACACCAAACATTAGTGACAGAACACCTACTTGCTCTCTTTCTCTGCCTATATATATACTCCCCAGCCCACTCCGGCTACGGTGACTGCTACTAATTGTTAGTATGGTTGGAGCTAGGATGGTTAGCTCTCGCATGTGCCCTTTGGTGGCTACTGTATCCAGACTTTTTAGAAAACGTGCGCGAGCACTGGCAACACGTAAGGACACCGCCGACATAATTGTAAAAGATGGCTGCTGGTGATTTAGCCTTAAGAGCATCGCGTTTTTCATCCAGTTCGGATTTTCTCTGCTCTTCAAAGTCATTGACTTTGTTATTTACCAGTCTCCTCCACTCAGGGCGGCAACTGGAATTTTTCTCCCATTTCTGGAAATCAATATTACACCTCTTCATGTGTCTTTTCTGAACGTCCTTAAAACGTAGGAACTGGCCGCCTTGTTTTCGCTTGCCGTTCTGGAGTTCAGAAAAGAAAATGCGTTTAGCCACCCTAACATCATCCATTCGTGAGACGTGTTCACACCATCGGAGCTGTCACCGCATCAAGTATGCTTCAATACCGTAGACTTTCGCGCGTCGGAGCACTTCGGTATTTCTAACTCGATCCGACCATTTGATTTTAAGGATGTCTCGTAAGCACTTCTGATGAAACCTGTCCAGCGCTTTTATATGTTTCCGGTAAAGGATCCATGTCTCCGAAGAGTACAATAGGTTTGGGAGAACTATGGCCTTGTACACGGAGATTTATGTTGAGAGCTTCAAATCATGCGAGTGCAGAACCTTGGCTCGTAATTTGCCGAAAGCGATTGATGCGGCGCCTATGCGATGATTTATTTCGGCATCAAGGTCGCAGTTAGATGTGATTGTGCTGCCCAAGTATTTAAATTTATCCACCTGTTTCAGCTCAGTATTGCCAATGTATACCTTGATAGGTTTTATAGGTCCAAGAGAATCCATCGCCATAACCTCAGTCTTCTTTACACTTATTTTGAGACCGAAGCGGCAACAGACTTCCTGAAGGTTCGTAATCAGGCTCTGCAACTCTTGTGGCGAGCTAGTCACAAAACACAGATCATCCGCATACATAATCTCCGTTATCAGTGCATGTGATACCTTAGTACTAGCTTTCAATCTGGCCAGGTTGAAAAGTTTTCCATCAGTCCGAAAACGTATTTGGATGCCAGCAGAAGCTTGTTTGAGTGCCTCACTGACAACAACAGAGAAATAAAGTGCAAACAGTGTAGGTGCAAGCACACAGCCTTGCTTGACACCACAACTGACCGAAAAGAACCCAGACTGATCGCCATTGTAGGTCACACAGCAGGTCATTTCGTCATGAAGAAGACGAACCATTCGAACAAACTTTTCAGGGCAACCCAATTTTGCCAGTAAGGTCCAAAGGGCTTCCCGCGGTACACAGTAAAAATGCTTTCTCCAAGTCCACAAAACACATATACAAAGGCTGGTTTTGCTCTCGACTTTTTTCCTGGAGTTGCCGTATAGAGAAAATGGCTTCGCATGTCCCCCTATTAGGACGAAACCCAAACTGGGTTTCTGGCAATATATTCTCGTACCCAAATGCAGTGCAGAAACGACCACTCTCCTTAGGCCGCCATACGTGCAGGCTTCAGACAAAGCTGGGTGTGCACCACAACCCAACCTCTCTACCTCAGCCCATCGCTGTAGGACCTGATCACGTCCGGTAATCTAAAGCAGTCAGTTGCGCGTGACATATTTAAGTGCGTAAGTGATTGCGCTGGCACAGACGCACTCTCTCGTCCTTCCCCTTCTACTCCCAGTGGAACGGAGAGCCGCTACGACTGGAGAAGGGTGTGGATGCAGCGGATGGCCGACGAGCACTTTTGACCTCTGCCGTCGCCCCAAGCCTTCCACAAGGCTTCACTGCCCCGCCTAGTCTACCACTACCGGTTGCTTATCAGCGTTGGGGCGTAGTGGGCACCAATCACCTGTGTAGTTTAGTCGACCGAAAGGTAACTCACTAAATGAACGGCAGCCCATAAACTCTCACCGGTGGCTCCAAGTAGCTGTAACGCATGCAGCGGCCACGCCCCGGTCAACCACGTCGACTCGTGGGCTAGACCCGGTGAAGGGGGCCGGATGCTTTAGCACCGGTTTTGCGGATACCTCCTGCTCTATGCGTAGCGTCTGTCCCGGTAAAGATTCTCTGCCTAGTCAGGCAACGGCGGCTCAGTCGATTGGCGTGAAACGATCTTTATGAAAAACTAATAATTAAAAAGTATCTATCTATCTAACTATCTGGTGTTTGGTTTTAGAAATTCCAAATTAATGTGTTAGTGATACGTTAGCAAACTTTTTTTTTTATTGCACAATTGTCAGATTAGACGAAATCTGGATTTGTTCTCGAGCAGCTATTTCTTAATATCACGTTAGGTAATTTTTTTTTCACCGTTTTTAAAATGAAATATATTTTGTAAGACTAAAAATATTTACTGTATATTCTCATGTGTGTCATTTACTAAAATAAATGATTTGAAATTGATTTTATTGCGCTCTCTCTGGTGTAAATATATCTGAAAAAATGTTTCCTTATAATTTGTTCTCCAGAGGAAGCATTACAGCAGTGTTATGATGGACATGTTTTAATATTCGAAACCACTCAGTCCACTGAAACCGCCATAATTTGTCGTCTATTTAACGAATTATCCAATTACGCAACAAACAGAGCAAGTGTTGCGATCATACCCCAGGGGCGTTGCGTCGCGTATTTCGATTGCAAATATTAATGAATCGCGCCGCCCTATATAACATTACACACGAAATTAAAACGCACGAAACCAGAGTTCGTGTAAATAATTTGCGGGAGAAAATTTCCAGTGATGAATGTGGAAATTTCTTGGAAAATGTTTTGAAGTGGTGATTCCTGGGTGACATTCTGTTGACGTTTATACTCGTGATGTTTGTTCCGTTAAGATGATACAAATATTTGATCAGCCGTGAGCATTTGAAATGTAGACACCCAGCTAAGTGAAGGATTTATTGTAGACGATAAGGTTGATAGAAAATTAGACACATTTTTGCAGAAAAACCAATGAAGTATACGCGTTTTTAAGTTAGTGAACATTCCAACTAATGATATTTGAATCTTGTATTATCATGTCACACCTTCAAACTGTGTTAGTCTTATCGCCTAAGCGATAACCATAGAGGAATGTCTTATCAAAATTCTTAGATGTAACAATTGCATTAAAAAGCAGAACTGATTTTGATTAATGTTCCACCAATTTGATTACATAAAGTTAAACATTAAAATATAACTAAACATAAAGCTTCGTGTACTTATTACATCAAATTAGTAGCATATTTACTTCAACATCACCGTCACCAGCCGCAGCGAGTAGGTACCAGTCCAATGTTGGCTCTATAAAAAGAGGAGTATGAGAAGAAAAAAAAATAATTGATTTTATGAGTTTGCCATAATTTTATAATCACTACGCTTAGCAGGCCGGTTGGTGATCGCGTTTGGCCGATGTCATTCTTCTGACAGTAAGTAATTATTTGCATTGTCAATCTTAATTTTTAGGGTTCCGTACCCAAAGGGTAAAAACGGGACCCTATTACTAAGACTTCGCTGTCTGTCCGTCCGTCCGTCCGTCTGTCCGTCTGTCCGTCGCTCTGTCACCAGGCTGTATCTCAAGAGCCGCGATAGCTAGACAGTTGAAATTCACAAATTATGTATTTCTGTTACCGCAATAACAACAAATACTAAAAACAAAATAAAATAAATATTTAAGGGGGGCTCCCATACAACAAACTCGTTTTTTTGGCCTTTTTGGTACGGAACCTTTCATGCGCGAGTCCAACTCGCACTTGGCCGATTTTATTTTAGTATTAATATACTGATCTTTATCTGTGTTTTAAGTCGGTTGAGGATATATGTTGTTTCTGGATAATTTGACATGCTGCACATTTGAAGGTTCAACAAACTTATATGTTTGCTATTTTGCACTTATCTAAATAATTGAGAAATAGAACAAACAACCAGCAAAGTAGCGGAGAAATCCTTTAAACCTTATTAAACTGAGTGGTCTTTCGTGTTGTGGTCGCAAAAAGCTTATTTGTGTGGTGCTAAAGTGTGAAAACCATTACGTTTCAGTGGTTTGCTCTGGTTTAATTTATTGCATTTCAAAAGAGATAAATGTACATTAATATTTAAAAAGTTATGTTCTCACTCCTTGATGGATCACGCTGCAACGTTGTGGCTTGTAGAGGTGCAGTAGAGTTCAGAGCGGTTTTAAAGTGTTACCAGCTCCATAGTCTTAGGTTTGATTCCCGGATAGGTTAATATAGCAAAAAAAAATATTTTTCTTTCTATCTTGGATCTGAGTGTTCATCTGACTTTCATTGGTTCTGATTACCACAAAACAAGTGTTTCATAGTTTACTTTGGAAACAACGAAAACTCTCTACAGGATACGCAGAAACGAAATAGAAAAACTTAGCTTTTTAACACTTTTTTTTAATTCCTTCAACCTTATTTTGTATCTCTAATGTCAGAGCTTTTTCTGGTCAGGATTTAAATGGAATCAATTTATAACCTTAATTAATAGCAATCCAAATAAAACTTTCTACTCCCTTTTAAAGTATGCATGACAGGAAAAATAACAGTCACCGTTTCTTTTAGCGGTTAGAAATGTGAAATACTGTTTCTTGGTCGACCTTCCATGGGTTTTGCTCTTGACTTTTGAAGAACCTCATTTTAGCTGTTGCGCATAAGGAAAACCTCCGTTGAAAACTTACACTAAAGCTCTTTGTGTTTAAAAGAGCCTGTTCAAGAATTTTCTGTACTACAGTAGAGGCTGATAAATATATTTTCCTATGTTTTAATCCTTGGAAAGCCATATTCTGAAAAATGATGATAACTATAATTAATGAATACATTGCTACAAAATTGAAATGAATATATAGAAGGTACCGTTTAAAAGGTAGAATTTATAATAAGCAGAAAAAATATACAGCTTTTTTATCGTGGGTTGATAAGTAATTAATTAACCGATTACCCAATTATATAGAGTCACGTCAGCGGCTTGAGTTGGGCGACTATTAGAAAAACTCAGACACTAGACTATCCTTTAGAAAGAAGAGGAAAACGATTTTTAAAGATTTTTGTCTAAATACTTGCTTATTTACAAATTATTTATTTTCATTCTGTTTCATATTGCAAAAACGACTGTCAAAATCTCATCGTAATTTTTTCAAAAGGTCAGGTTGCGATATCTACTAGTGATGAATTTAAAAAGGTTTACAAGAGATGGATTCTCTTAGAAATGGCTAAGATTAATTAAACGATAACATACAATAAGCTATTTCAAAATTCAAGATAAACATCAATTGGTTAAACCCTCAATTCTGCGAGCCGATTCGTAAAATCTTAATAAATCTGTTTTAAAGGCACTCGAATACCTAATCTAACATACGACGATGGCACAGACGATATTAATTTCATTCGGCGAATGAATAGAGCTGAAGATAATTAGCCTGTTCCATACGATATATTGGCCCGGTAAGCACCTAAATTAAAATATTCAAAAGGATTTCAGCCGGTGCCAAGCGGTGATGCTACGGTTTTGGTGGCTTTGCGAGCGGATGTTAAGAGGAAACACAAGGGCCGTTTTTCCATACAAACGTAGTCCCCTGTTTCCTCCCTGGATTTTTTATTACAAAAATCTATGGCCACTATTAGCATGTTTCTATGTTTTCCTTTTTTTCATAAATTAAATAATAAATGAGCCTACAAAAATCTTAAAAATTCGCCAGATATTCCGCTGTGCTCAAACATCCAGAAAACAAATTTGGCAAAATTTTAGAAAAAAAGCAAAATATACGAACACGGCCAAAGCCTTTCTTTAATTTTTAATGAAATAATTATTTAAATCGGTCTAGTTTTGGAAAAGGAATCGGAGGACTACGAAACGTTGATTTTGTGTGCTTTTTTCGGTCCAAAATGCAGTTGTCTCTATCGCGCACTGCGGTGGAGGCGTTTGGGACTGCGCGACAGCAATAGATTTTACAAATACCTATTTTTTTATTCTCTCGACCGTAGTGTTTCCACTTAAAGTCTGATTTAAATTATCTCACGTTATAATTGACGGGTGATACCGGTCTAAAATATAATAGAGCCAGCCCTTGTCGTTTCTATTTAAGAGGCAACAAAAGAGAAGACAAAAGAAGAAGACGAGTACCAGCGTATTCTCTCCGCTATTGGTTAAAAAAAATCTTTGTTATGGAGAGCCATCCAGTGGACTGATGATTGCTGAGAATGATGAATAAATGATATTGCTGACAGTTAAAATGGTAGAGTCATACATTTCTTCCTGTAAAGTATTTTTTTTTCTATGATTTGTAGAGACTAACACGGAAAAAAAAGATTTCCTACAATACTACAAGAACGTTTAGTTAAAAAAAAAACTGTTGAGTCTACGAAAACCGGGTTGAGATAAATAAAAATATCGTATCGTGAAATAAGTGACTTGTAAACATTAACTTATGATTCTAGTTAAACATGATTTTGTAACAATTACTTTTAAATCGTTTTGATTAACCACGTAACATGATAAATACGAATAGGTTTGTAAAAATTATGATGCATCTGTAACGGTGAAAATACGCATTGTAATCTGTACCCGTCAAATAGGTTATTATCTGCGGTAAAAGCGGAGAGGAACGGGGGAGGGGGGCGGTAACCGCCAACCGCCAAAACACATGCTTGCAAGCACAAGCAAGCGTCGAAACCAGTTTCAACCTGACTCAACAGTCCTCCTCCCTGGCCGTCCGCCGGCCGCCCCGGTGTTGTTTGTTTGATTTGATTATTTATTATTTGTTGTGTGTCGGTCGTCTACGCCGCCGGCGCGAGTACAGTGTTTTGCCTGGCATACAAGTGATCCTTTACCAATGGATGAGGATGTGAAAGTGTTGTTGCAGGCGTGGAATTTAGAGGGCTACATCGAGCTATTTGCAAGTAAGTAACGTATTTTTTCCTAAAATAACTAGTAGTTGATTAATTAATTTGATAAAACCAATATAATCATTTTAAGTTTTCCGGTGCACGCTGCAGCTAACTATTATAGTCTAAAGTGGGTGGTACCTACCTACATCATAGTGTCTTTTTAATTTACGACACAAAAATAGGTAATGAAGTACCTACTTAACGATTAATGTTGAATGAAACGGGCATGATTAAATTAGGTTTATGTTATATAGGTATACTATTAAACTATAGGACTATAAAGTACCAATATAGTTGTTATTCATGCTTAACAAATAGGTATTTCACATAAAACCCAGATCAAAAAGTGCGTGTCAGGCCACGCGCAATCTAGGGTTCCGTAGTTTTCCGTTACAGTATGTAGTATTTGCTACCTGATTTACAAAATTAAGACCATCGTATAAGTAATTTCCTTCACTAAGTAAGTTTAAGTTAACTCTGCAAGTATAGTAATATAAAACACTACTTAACTGTGTAAAAAGTTTTCCTTTTAACTTCGTTATTATACGAGTACTACACTGTCGTGTATTTTTTCACATTTCTTTCGCTGTCAGAGGCTCTAATTTGTAACAAAAAATGGCATTTTAAAACTTATTATATTATTACGCAAACCTAAAATAGTAACTAATTAAAGTACTATTGTTTGCATGAATTATTTTAAATAGGTAATTGATTTATTGATTTTATTAAATACCTACTTATGTTTATTTACAGAAAACAAAATTACCATTGATTGTCTACATCTGCTCGATGTACAGATGATTAAAGAATTAATTCCAGTCATAGGTGACAGGGCTATATTTTCAAAAAATTTAGATAATTGGATGAAGTTGTCACAACAGTCAGATAAAGAAAATCTACTTGTAAGTTAATCAAATTGTATTGCGCTATATAAAATAAGTAATTGTTTATTTAGGTAATTAAAAAATAATGTGTTTTTGAAAAGTTTATAAATACAAAAGGCAATTATTTGTATATTAGTAGTTGGAGTTACTTCAATTGCCGACCACCTCCGTAGCAGAGTGTTGTCCCCATCTCCGAGGTCCTAGGTTCGATTCCTATAATACAAATGCTAGCTACTTACCTTAAAACTAGAGCAATGTATGTGATATTGTTCAATAGTTATTACCCATGGCAGAACAGAAATTAAAAATTATCAATCTTGGTAGGTTTCTTTAATTTATATTTTAGAAACTGTTTTAAAAAGCATTTACTTATTTAGTTTCTTAATCAAAACATGTAAGTTTAATGTTACTTACTAAGTAAGTTCATGGATTCCATTAATTTTAAATGATAAAATGAAAAGATTGTTCACATGTTTAATTTGATTGCCTTGGAGTAAAATCTTATTTGTGTTCAGTATTTTTCTTGTGTGTGTTAGTGATTTAATTAAGTGATGATATCTCACTTAAATTAAATTATTTATATTAATTATTTTATTTTATCAAGCAGGATTTGGATTCTACTACAGAAGTCAACCATGATATAGATGTCTTATCAGATCGACATCATGATCCATTTAGTAGCATTTCTAATATAGAAATATTTCAACTTGAGAATGAAAATCAGACATGTGAGAGTGTAATGTGTTCATCACCCATTGCATCAACAAGCAAAGATTCCAGCCTGTGGGATTTACAGACTAGTTCTGTAATCGAGTCTACGGGAAATACAGGAGTCTTCCAATGCAAGGTGGGTATGGTTGCTCGAGGTACAAATAGTAGATGTTGACTTTTTATTAAAAAAACACAAACTTTGTTCCAGAAACTATTGGATATCCTTCAATCCAGTGTAGATGGTAGACTATTACTAAGTTTGCATCAGGATGATGGGTTGCTAAACAGTAGTTCAAGAAGAAAACTTTGTAATATTATAATTAAATATTTACTTGGAGATGACCCAAAAATGGCAACAATTTCCAGTGCAATTTTATGTGACATGGCTTTCCAAATCAAGGAAATTTTCAAAAAGGAAAACATTAGCACCTACTTCATACCATACATTAATAATAAAAAATTGAATATTAAAAGGTGTGCTAAAGGAAAGTTATATGATTGTCTTCATAATAGAAAACGTGAATATCGTTTAGCTGTAAAGAAGTTAAGAAGTGCTAGTAGCTACACATCAACAGATACTGCATCAAATGAAAATGGTAAAGGGTTTGAAACAAGTAGGTGGTACTTACAAACTTATTGCAAATGTATTTGATATAAAGGGTGAGATTTTAAGATAAGAGTGGATGGCCAAATTCGTAACTGTGCCATTAGTGAAGTTTAATTGCTAAAATCAAAACCATATTAACCTTCTTTTTTAATCACTACAAAATCTCAGCAGTCGCTTCCCGGCTAAGCCAAGTGATTTATCTAAAATATAAATACAAAGTTTTGATTATAGCCTAAATCAAGCTTATTTCTTTTCAATATAATTCTTACGGATTTCACCTTTTACTCCCATCTCAAAAACTCATTCCACATAAATATTTTATAGTGGATTATCCCATTAAGCCCTAGTAAGAAGCTACTATTGTAATATGGGTAAATAAATCATTTTCCGGTATTTTCAGCTGATGTGTCTGATGATATAGCGTGGATAAAAAGTTCAACTGAACCATGGAAAATGCTAGAAAAGAAATGGAAAAATACACAACATTTTAGACAAGTGGAAGCCAAAGACTTAACTATTTCCAAATACATGGCACTGTATCCTGGTTTAAAAAAACCTACAGGGTATCACTTACTGTGTATCGATTTTGATGCGCTATATCCTGATGCGAAAGATAATCTATACAAGTACTTTGGGCTGTCCAAAAAAGCTATTTTTGAATTAGCAAACAAGAAATGTATTACAAATAAAGGCATGCAAGAGACAATAATGTCTATTACTAATGTTTCAGAAGAAAAAGATCAAGGTACCTAACAAATTATTATTTTATTTTATATGCGAAACAACAAAAACAAGTTAGTTATGATTGAATTCTTTGCCACAGTGGCAATTAATTACTAACATTTACAATAAATGGTTTTAATATGCACAATGGTATACGTTATTTGTATGTCTTGTTCATGCGTTATTCTATCTGTAACCTATTACTACTTAGTCTTTATTTTCTGATAAAATAGAAATAATTAATATTTCTTTCAGGGGGCAGTTCAGAAGAAGCGGAAAATATATCGGCATTTATGTTATTGCCACTGTTAGCCGGTCTACCCATATTAAAAAAATCTAAGAAAAATTGCTGGCGGCCATCGCGTCAGGAATGTCAAGACGGGTTCATTACACACGTATCGAGACAAATGGACTTACAAGAAACAATCAAGAAAAGAAATGAGAAATATTTCAAACATGGTATTACTTTTCAACCTTCGATTTTTATTGTTGGCGAAAATTTAAGAAAAATTGAGCAATATTTTATAATAGTGGAGAACATATTTTACACAGTTCATAGTATAGTTGAGGCGGTTGACATCTGTTTTAAAATGTATCAAGCTTTGCATTGTGAATATTCGTTTGAATGTGAAACGGTATGGCATTTCATTCAAAGGGGATTTTATAAAATAACGACACCTTACGACAAACAATTTGTCACAGTAAATTCTTTATTATCAGATTTGCAATTAATAGAGTAGTAAAATTATAAAAATGCCCAAGTGTTTTGTTTGTCAGTTGATTTTATCAACTATAAAAGACTTATGCCACCACTTCAAATATTTTCATGCAAATTTTAAATTTGATCATTACCAATGTGTCGAGGTAGGTTGTAATAGAAAATATTATTTACTTAACTCATTTAAAAAGCATTCACAGATGCATATCTGCTCAGATAAAGATAGAAATACTGCAATAAATAACTCAAGTGGCAATTATGTTCCTCTTAATAGTTTTAGTTCCTTAAATACCATTCAAAATGAAAATCATTATGTAAATGATGTTTTACCAACTGTTAAAGAAACATCCTCTGCACAATCTAAGACTGATTCAGCAGATTCTCTGGTAAAATTTACAGCTGCTTTATACGGTAATGCTTTGATCCCAAGAAACGTAGTTCAATTTGTCATATCAAACATGAATGATATGGTTTCAAATTCTGTAATTAAACCCTTACAAGAAATTTTATCCGAATGTCAATCCCAATCTCAAGGGCTAATGTCTATTGAAATGTCTGATCGTTTAAGTCGCCATTTAAATGCATTTAGTAATTCTATGAACCATGTACGAACAGAACATGCACGTTTCTTGCTTTTTAAAAATCAAGGTACGTACATAGAGCCTACAGAATATATTATTGGGCAAAGAATTGAAGGCACCCATGCTAATAATAATTTTAGATTAAATCCAATTACAGCTACAGGACAAAGCATTTCTATTCGACTAGTTTTGAAAAGATTTTTTGAGGTAAACAATAATATGTTTAAAGAGACTATTCAATGCTATAATGAATATTTAGCTTCTTCTAACAGTGATATCATACAGAATATAGTGCAAGGCTCTGTATGGCAAAATAAAGTTAACTCTTGTAACGGAAAAATAGTTTTACCTCTTGCACTATACTTTGACGACTATGAAGTGGGCAATCCCTTAGGCAGCCATGCTGGTGTCCATAAATTAGGCGCTGTTTATATATCGATTCTTTGTCTCCCGCCCAAATATTTGTCAAAATTACGAAACATTTTTCTGGCGTTACTTTTTCATTCATCTGACCGCCAAAAGTTTGGAAACAGACTGACTTTTGCTCCAGTTATTTCAGAGCTAAATTTTTTAAGTCTGCACGGTATTGAGCTAAATTTTCCTAATGAGCTTCCTTTTAAAGTGTATTTTGAATTAGCTGTTATTTTAGGTGACAATTTAGGTATTCATGGCTTAATTGGGTTTAGTGAATCTTTTTCTGGAAACTTTCCTTGTCGAATTTGTAAAATACATAAAGAAAACCTAAAGTACGCTCACGAATGTGATGACGAGTTGTATCGTACAATGGAGCAGTATTTGACGGATTTAGATATTAGAGATGTTACAATCACGGGTATCAAAGAGGAATGCGTATGGCATGACGTAGACGGGTTTAGTGTCATCGATAATGTAGGAGTAGATATTATGCACGATTTATTAGAAGGTGTATGTAAATATGATTTATCTTTTTTATTGCATACATACATATTTGAATTGAAGTTATTTAAAATAGAAACATTGAACAACAGGTTGATATCCTTTGATTATGGACCTGACCGCGATAATCAACCCCCATGCGTGCTACCAGATCATATCCGTAAACAGACTATCAAAATGTCGGCTTCAGAAATGCTTTGTTTTGTAAGATATCTTGGATTGCTGTTAGACGATTTGATTCCCTCGGACGATCCACTTTGGGAGCTCTATTTATGTCTAAGAAAAATATTAGATATTGTTACTTCAACACATTTGCAAAGAGGAACGTTTGATTTACTCCAATGTTTAGTATCTGAGCATCATAAATTATATTTATTTCTTAGTAAAAAGTCATTAACACCAAAGTTTCACTTCTTAACACATTATCATCATATGTTAAAAAAGTTTGGCCCGTTGGTATCAATCTGGTCTATGAGGTTTGAAGCCAAACATCGTATATCAAAACTGTCGGCTAATGTATCTAGCAATAGACGTAACATTTGCAAATCTTTAGCTATTAGACACCAATTAAAGTTAAATAACTCATTTCTTAATGATAATAATGTGGACAAACAGTGCGGCCAAAAAAAGCCAGTGACTCATAAAATTAGACAAAAAATTATAAACTGTTTAAATTTAAACGATGAGTCTATTGAAAAGTGTAATTGGTTAATTATTAATGGGATAAAGTATAGGTCTAACATAATGTTAACTTTAGACATAGTTGATGGAATGCCGAAGTTTGGTTTAATTGAGAACATTTTTGTACACAATGCTGGTATAATTTTTGAAGTTAGTATTTTTGAAACAGCATACTTTGATGAAAGATTACATTGTTTTGTTGTTATACGGAGAGAGACAGAAACAGAGTTTTATATGTATGATAAACTTTTTAGCTATGTGCCAAATACTTTGACTATCAGCCGCGATGGTAAAATATTGTATGTCACTGTGAGGTCTCCGTTATGATTATAATATTAAATTAAGTATTTTAGTTAAGTTTTAATACTTATCTGTTAAATGGCTGATAGCAGCCAACTAGCGCCACCAATAGATATAATTTTGTAATATCTAAATCAAACTAATTCTTTTAAAAGCTGTAATGGTAATACACACATAAAATACTTTTAAAATCTTGTAGTTTTAAAATGAGTTTTTGCCACATGTGGTCACTTTTGTTTTAAGTCCATTTGAAAGAAAACTAGTGGAGTGAAGGCAGAATTCAAATTCATGTATTTTATGAGTGCATTGCCGATCTATTTTATTAAACACTGTTTTAAAAGTTTTAAAATTAAATCCATAGTTAGTTAGCTAGTTGGCTACAATCAGCCCCTTAAAGTAATAGGTTTTCCCTACAAAGTGATTTTTATCAAATCCTGAGGATCTTATCCTCAGGATATTTAAATAAATTGATTTCAGCTCCTCACACAAAAAAGGTAATTTTAAACCACTGAAACTGATTTGGTTTTTCATGTTATGTTGAGTCAGTACAATAATGTTAAAAAAGTAATAAATTCAAATTATGTAAGTAGTTTATAAATAAAAAGTCGCGATATGGTCTTTCGGTGTGACTGAAACAAAATCAACAAATAAATTAATATGAACAGTAAATATATGTACATACATATATACAGGGTTAATTTTTGAACACTATGCAATGTTGTATTTATGAATATGAACAATTTTTATTATGGAACTAATAGGGAAATAAAATAAAAACAGCTGTTCCATACATTTGGGTCGAGTAACACTCGAACTTTTGTATGGAACAGTTATTTTTTTAAAATTTCACTATGCTAATAGTGAAATCAAGAAAAAAAATCTGCTATCCCATAGACTCTGTATACAATGTGTAACACTCAATACGCTAAACCTCTTAGGAGCTTCTCTATGAGACCAACATCGAAAAAAATAAAACGATTCTCTTAACAAATGTCACGTGACGAAGAAATTAGTATGGGACATTGATCTACGTTTATTTTTTTCTATGTTGGTCCCATAGAAAAAGTCATTGTATTTGAGCACCAGAATCAGCACCTAAGAGGTTTTGCGTATTTGACGTTACACGTTGTAATATGTGTAAATACTTTATAAACATTGCACAAATTTCATTACAGGAAACATATTTAGAATCGTGCAATTTAGGCGGTCTTATCGCTATAGGCTATCTTTTTCATAAAACCTAATGTACAGGACAGTTGTATCTTAGTTTGTTCGAAAATAACGCCCAAACAAAAAGACAATTAAAAAATATATATGTTTGTATTCAGACACACCGAAACACCATATAGTCACTATTTATTTGTAAATTTCTTCAATCAGTACAGTCTCAGTTTTGTTTAAGTTTTTTATTTGTAAGTATAGATAATATTGTTTCGCTATTACGATAAAAGACAATACCCTGATTTTATACGAGAACAATAAATGTTACAATAATGTTGCAATAAAGATGAGTAAACTAATACATTTTAAACTTTTTTATTTCTTGCATTTACATAATTTTGTAACTTTTGTCATTATGTTCATTGGCGGGATTGAAGTTGTTTTCTGTACCTATAGTATTGAATTTGAAATACCCTATCAAGCCGAGACGTACGTACTCTATAAACTACCCTGAACAATGATTGTTCTACGACTTTTCTGAAAATCGTTTTTTTTTCAATTTTTCATACAAAACTCGATCAGCGGTTTGGTCATTTGTATGAAAAGTCGATTATTTTTTGAAGATTTTCAGAAAATTGGTAGAACAAACATTGTTCGGGGTTGATGTATAGAGCACGTATGTTTCGGCTTGATAGGGTATTTACCAAACATCCTGTATACAGTCAACTATCGAAGTGACAAATGTTACAATAAGAGTACAGTCCCCATTACAAAAACTACATTGTAATCATTGCATGGATGCACTGTTAGGTGAAATATATTAATCAGCACTATAAACAATATTACTGCAATCATAACAATGCATTTACTGTAAAGATAACTATTTAAATAGTACTTCAAACAAGAACCATAAAGTATAGATCACTAAAGTCTTGTAAGAACTAAGAAATGACTTGTATAAGCATCCCAAATATCTGTTATTTTTAACAATTTACTTAGTAGATCGTAATAATAAAATTGTTAGGTGAACATTCCGAATCGTGTAGCGGTTACAATGTGCTTCTTCATATTTACATTTAAAATTTAACGAGAATAGCCTGGTAATATTAACAAACAGTTTTGTCGTCACATATACAGCAAAACAGTATTGTACAAAAAACCATATTCTGGTTATCTGTACGAGAATGTTTTTTCAGTGAAGGAGTGTAACAAAAACCTATCGTACTTATGTATTGAAGATTTGGCCCATGACTTACTAAAGGACTTCCTGTTACAAAGATTGACACAACTGACGCAGTTTCTCTGTTCTTGCTTTGTCCGATCTCAACATTAATAAATTTTAAGACCTGAAAGCGTTGAAAGAATAAACTTTATTATTAAGTGTTCAAAAATCGGAAATAAAGAAAACGTACTCGTATTTTAATCAATTTTCAAGAAAATCCATCTTTAGAAGTATGACAGTTTAAGACCACTAATTAAGTACCAAAAACACACCAAAATGACTTATTCCAGGCAAAGGCATCTCGGCCAACAGCCCAAATGATATATTGGAGTTCAGAACCATTTTAATTGCTTCGCCAGTTCACGCCAAGTAAATGACGCTGGCGTTTCTCCAATTAGAAACGCATAGATCTATTCATCTTGCAAATGTTCGCTAGTACAGACTACCTAATAGTACTGCTACATTTGGATGCACGCCATTTCCATATTGGTAGAATGCTATCTGTAACATTTTTCTCGCCATCTATGTCACAAACGATAGATTTACGGCCTATGGTCGAGTTTTTGCATATTTTCACTGTTAAATTGAATTATAGTGTTCTCGGTCTATGAACGTACATTTAATGTGATGAATGTGACAGATAAATGAAAAATGAAACCTAGAAATTAAATTATGCGGGTTTATTGACATTGCTGGTTTCTCTACGAAATTCAAATGTAAAGAAAAAAAGTTATTCTAAGCCAACGCATACTGTATACATGTCATCTATAAATCGGTTAACTTGAAAATAAATGCGTGAAGTTTTTAATTAAGGCCAGGTTGTTTGGCTTATATATATACAGCTTCATATGCGCCAGCGTATGACAGAACAGGACGGGCCTGATGAACCGCCTCGCTCGCGTATTTTGAAATTATTTATACATAGTAATTAATAATATCATTTAATGAAATCAAACTCAGCGAATTTGTCTATAAATATTAAGTAGCTTTAAAAATGCTATTTAAAATTTCCGCGGTTCAGTCGTAATATTGTAAAAACATTACAAAAGGTGAAGGTTTGTTTTTTTTAATAAATCCATTTTTTTTTAACTCAAATAGGCTGCCTCTACTGGAATACCTAGCCTTAATAGCTAACCTTGACTGTTATTAATTTTTTTAATTTGGAAAGAAAATTCCACTTCATTGGGTAGAAAATACATAGCGTTGGCAACGGCTTGTAATCTGATTTAACTATTTCAACGAATAAGTTTGTATATTTATTTATTTATACAAACTACCTATTTGAAACAAATTTTGGCTCTAGAGAGGATTGTTCATTTTTAATCTTAGATAGACTATTCATTGTATTACTCTTTACTGCCATGCCATCCAGTAACGTATTGTAGGTACTTAATTAGTGATATTCATTAGCTTTTTTATTTATTATTGGCCCAGTTTTGCATATACTTTTAATTTGATGATTAGGTAAGTTTGTATCTATTAGAAATCAAGCGAAGGTCGGTCGCTTTAGGACTATTAATAAATAGGTATTGTAATAAACGTAGTCCACGAAGTATGGGGCGGTCACCGCGTCGACGTCACCGTCAAGGAAACTCGGAGACAAGGAAGATGGGGTTTATTAACTTAACGTGCGATACAGAAAATGTACAGCCAAGTTCCAAAAAAGATATGTATTCCTTTGGATAGGAGGAGTATCTCAATCCCTAAGAAGGTCCAAAAGCTTGAAAAGCCAACTATGAGCTGTTGGTTGAGACACCCTAAGGAATAATTCTTACTAACAAAATATAAGTCAGGAGTACTTCAAGTAGTATAAAAATACTTACGTCTTGCGTTGTAACAGACATACAACGCCATTTATTAACATTTCAGGTAAACTAAAAATTGACATCTTATATTTGCTAAAACGAAAACCTACCGCAAGGCAAGGTACAGGGAACGCCATCTATGTATATTTGAGAGAACTAACATTGTCTAAAGTTATGGCTGTCATTTATTACAGAAAGCGAGGTACACATTGGGAATCTATACATATTAAGAAGAACTAACGTATTATGAGAAGTCATGATTATTACCTATTGTTACATACTACTGTTACTGTATAGTAATAATGTTTTACCAAGATGGTATAAAATTTCAAACAATGGTGTCCATGATCTATTATGATTATCTACTAGAACATTACATTGCGGTATCATATCAGCAGCAGCTCAACAACAGTAATTTTGTCGGCTAAACACCGTAAATCTTACACACTTTGATGCAATCTGAAATTGTCACACCATTTCCTCCACTTTGATGTGCCAAATACACATTACAGTTGCCATAATCCGTAATGCCTTTAAAGATTATCAACCCATCCCTTTCTACCTAAGAGATTTTTACTTAGCGTAAGCAGGACAAAAAACGCTTACGCAAGTAATAAGACCTCACTGTAATACCTTTCCAAGTCCCCATCTCGCACCCAGATTAAAATACAAATTTACTCATTGAAAACGTTTTACAGCGAGATTACCTTCGTATTTATTTCCTACCTGTGTATTTCATTTCATGACATTCTAAGCATTTTCAAGGGAATTTGTTTCTGGGATTCGACAACGAAAAGACTTAGACTGAAATATTGATGTTGTACGTCTTGCTCTTTTTTGGTTAATTATTTTCAGGGCTTCGTACCTCAAAAAGAAAAAACGCGACCCTTTAACTCCTACACGATCATAAGACCGCCGGCGGTCGCGTTAACAATTGATTTTAATTGTGTCTGGAATAACATACAATCGAGGGGTCAAGGATCACTTAGTTGTCCGTCTGTCCCTCTGTATTATCTTAAAAGATTGTTTATCTCAGGAATACGTGTAAATAATATCGAGTCAAAATAAAGAACTAAGAACAAAACTATCTATTTAAGAAAAGTGTGGAGTTATGGAGTTGAAATGAAAACCATATTACTCAAATATACAGTTCCTTAAAGATCTGAAAAAACATAACTTGAGTTAAACTAAAAAACAAACGCTTAGACTGCAAAAAACGTATAATTAATACAAAAAAATTATAGGACGCTTTCCTACGAGGTAGACCTATGAAAGGATAATGACCGGTACTGGACCAAATGCTGCCCAAGCATGGGAACATTTTAATTTGTTTCCTTACATGAATGGATATAAAATAATATATATAATTAAAAAATCCTGCCACGGATTTATACATAAATAAATAAATAAGTCCTGGACCTCTCACACCAATTATTTAGTCCTATACAGAGCATTGCTTGTAATGCAGGCATCTAAATAACGGATATAATATATAAATAAGAATGTTAACAAGTAGCAACAAGTCTTATTTTACAGATTTTGGTGCTTTTTGATATTTTGTTACTTTTTGAACGTTTACGAGGTTTACGTAAAAAAAAATATTATCCTACTTATTCTAGGTCTGGTCTGGTCCCGATCTCGCTCGTCTCAATAGCGTTTTTTTGTAATCTCAGTGATGTCACCTGTTTCGCTTGCTCATATTCAGAAATGGTTGGCGGCTCTCTTTCTCGAGCGCCTTGGGCTTAACTATACTTGCTAGCGCACGCGCCCGAGTTTGTGTCTCAGTCCAACATCACTCATGTTGATCCGTTGTGTACTACGCGCTTTTCTCTCTCCATATTTTTTAACAACCTGGCTTTGTATCTATAATGTAACTATCGTATGTAATTCGTAATACCTGTTGACCCGGCTATTAATTTTTTTTTTAATAAATCCGTTGTTTATATACAGTCTTTTATTTTAAAAATAAGCTTTTTTTATGATTTTTTGTTAATGTAAGACCTCTACATTTAATTTTTTTTTTCTTAAAACTCCTCGGATAGATTTTGAATTTGAAGCGCTCTGAGTTACAGACTAGTATTAATCTAAGGAACATTGTGCACTATGTCTCAATGTTGGGCGGCACTTGGTCCAACGTCCATACATAGATGGTCAATGTCCTTTGGCAAATAATTCCGTCCTAAAGTACAATCATAGGAAGAAATCTGAAACTATACGTTTAGTATGGACGTAATCATCATCAAGGTTAAGCAACGGTATGCGGTCATGATAAATCATGTTTCATATTCACATTATTGTTTAGCCATTAATAGACATGTACGCAGGTAGGCTCTTATAAACATACAGGAACTACACAGGATCCTGATCAAAATGTATGAATATTTGGGTTTACATCACGAGGCATGTCTTCACTGATTGACATAGCCAAAATATTTAAGGGAACAATGTGAAATTGTTTGCATATAGGTTAATGAATCCCCTGGCAAATTCTGGGTTCGAGGAAGCCGTCGGAAACGTGTTAGATTCTATACTTATTCCATGTTCACTCACCACAATTTTGGAGGTAAAACATGCGAGTCATATTTATTCATTAAGCTAAATAGTAATTTTAGCGACCTTGTTATAAATAACATTGTTAGTTAGATTAATTGCCATAATTAGTCCGTGTTGTAATGAAAATAACATGTTTTGTAGAGCTACTAACTGTTGCTCGCGCTACCAAAATATGGTACTGGCAATATTTCTAGTCACTCAGATAATAAGAGTTGATTATGTCTTTCATTATGTACAAATTATTAGACTGTATATTTTGGTTGCCTAATCGCACCTATTCCTTCCAAATAATATCCCTTAGTTTTTAGCTTTATCTGGTCTTGTTTAAAGCGTTTTATTAATGTGTCCGTTCACACGGCAAGCCATTTTTTAATAAACAGTTTGGTCAATGTACGAGCTTTTAAAGCTGCAGTCAATCTGTTAGATTCTAGACTTTTTCAATGGATAATTCAAAAGTACCCAAGTATACACTGAAATCAGAAATCATTTATATGCATAAAACATGGTTATTAATAAATTGCAATAATAAGTAAAAGTATCACACGTTTCGCCATCACAGTGGCATGCAATGTGAACGGTGGCTGTGATATCCTTCTCAAGAAAGTAAAGACAGTATTTTTTTTGTCTCACAAAAATTTTGAGTCGGTGCGAAACCTGTAATCACATACAATCAACATGCACTGACATAAACTTGGTGGCTTATTCACGGTATCCGACATTTATGTTTGAATTCGACAAATAGTACAAGTGGGTTTCTTTTCGCCAAAGAAAATTATGAAGTATCTGATTAAATTTGGACAAGACTACAAAAAGTTCATAAGTACAATGGATTAAATAGGATTGATGAAAGTTTAAATTTTAAGATTTGTTTACCCTATAATTAGACGAAATTACACATCAAATCTATTTCCAACCTACAGCTTTCTGTTATTGAAAAATAAATTTATTACAAGTAAAAGCAAAATCTACATAAGACACATTTAAATCTGACAATACATCTAAGTAATTGATACAAATTCAAAAAAATATTACCTATAGTGAAAAGTTTTTTTTAGATTTTAATAAAACAACATTTACTTTAAGAATTAAGTTTAGTTCCTGTGCGTCTAAACTGGTAACACATTTACGGACCCTTTTTCTATTAATGGATAGCCATGATCTGATATTCTCTGAACGTCTACGGGAAACTTTTTAAAGATTTAATCCCCGATGTAACATTAAGTCATTTTGAGTTTGATTCGGTGAGGTAATTTATTACGGGAAACATTATCCTCCTTTTGGTTTCGACGAAGATAAAAATACAGGATCAAATTTTTACCACCTTCCAAATTTCAATATAGCAAATCTACGAGACAAAAAACAAATGACGTATTTTTTCTTTTGATAAAGCCCAGTACAAAAATGTCAAGATTAAAGCACTTAAAAAATGTCCGCCAAAAATCTAAAAAAAATTAATACAGCCTCCTAGCAACACTTTTTTTGCTTTTTTACGCTATGCGCATCTCATTAATTCATTGCGATACTCGTACTATTCATAAGTTGTTGATTTTCCCTTCATACCGTAACAGGCTTAGGACCGTAAAAATTTTAAACTATGTTGCGAAAAATATTTTCGAATGAAAACTTAATTTACATTTTTTACTTCATAAATGGGCTCTAAATACGATACTGAACGCCTATAAAAATTGTTGAAGATGATGAAAAAGTCATCTTGTATAAGCAATTTACGTTCAAAACACTTTTGAAGTTAATGGAGAGTTTATTTTGTGTAATGTTCGTAAAGTGATGAATTTGCCATTGTACTTATATTAAGGAATTTTTATATAAATGCACATATTAATACAAGGTCCAACTGGCTAAGGAATTTTATATAAATGCACATATTAATACAGGGTTCAACTTGCTAAGGATTTTTTATATAAATGCACATATTAATACAGGGTGCAACTGGCTTGTTACACCTTTTACCTAGTAACCTGTAAAAATAATCTTTATTAACTTACGATACAAGTCACACATTGTAAAAATACCATTCGCAATGTTGTACTAAGCGAGAAAAACAATTAGACACATCAGTATATTAATTTGAAAAATTATGTCTCAGGCGGGACTCGAACCCGCATCTCCTCGAGTCCCGCCTGAGACATAATTTTTTCAAGTTTATATACTGATATTATAATTGCAATTGAATTGCTAAAATATCAAAGAATAAAGTATATAATTAGACACATGACAGCAAAGATGTCATTGGAAATCAAGAGTCTTCTAATAATGATAATCTTATTGCTCAACAAATATTAGCGACATGTGGATTTTTAAAACTAGCACCAAAACCATACTCCTCTCATGCGCCTTATTGTTTTGGCAATTTAGTAATAAATACCTATTAGAGTATTTTTTGTAGTGTCGGTACAGTAACAACAAAAAATATCATATTTTAATTTTAAGAGCCATATTTTTAACTAAAAATATTATAAGTCTGATGTTTTGGTATTTTTACTGCAATTTTTATTTGATTAATAGCCAAGCTGAGCGCTTGAAGAGATGATGAGTTTTGAGTAAAGACATGTTTAAACTTTTCCGTAAATGAGTTGGCAATATTGATAATTATAGCAAACAAAACATGTGATATATTAAATGGCTAAATAAAAAATTAGGCTTGTTTGTGTTAATAATTTCTTTATTTTAATAATTTATTTATATAATAATTTATTTAAGTTGTATAATGTTAAGTCGCTGGTTTAAATTTGGAATGGCTCTTAAATTAAATGAGATTGTGGGCGTAGGCATTTACATAAAATCGACTATAATTACTGTTAAATTAAGCAAACATTCAAGAAGTGTGATTTTAATCCAATCATTGCGACCATGTCTGTCGTCAATACGGGAATGATTGTCAATGATATCTGTTTAATTGCTTGCTGGGTGTCGTGTTAACTGGTGTCGTTGTTGACTCGCAATGATTTTATCAATTTGCGATCGGCCGGATTTAATCGCTTACTGTCCAACCCAGCTTCAGTGACAGGCTATTTGGGGCTGATGGAAATTTTATGAGATTAAGTAAATTATTTTAAAACGGTATTTTAATGAGATTCGTATTATACTTACGCAGATTTTGAGTACTTTAATTAAAATCATCACCAGCTTATAAATAGTCCACTGCTGCAGAGAATGCCATATGGCATGAAATCCGCTATTTGTACTTTTTTTTTACAAATTGTGCAAAAAAGATTAAGTAAATAAGGATTTCGACATTATCGTGGCGCTTGGCATGAGGGTTGGCGATCGCAGTTTAGCCAGTCGTGGATAGAAGACGCCGCTACCCGTATTCTTCTGGCAACACTCCTTTAGTCGACTCTTATGACCACCACAGTAAGAGAAAGGGTGATGCTTTTTTAACACGCCTGTAACACACGACACTAGTACTTTACTAGGTACTATTTCCCAGTACAGTGTAATACCTATATGCGTCATCATTAATAACATATCGCAGTCCACTGCTGGACATAGGCCTCTCCAGTTGGACGCGACTTAGGTCGATCCGATATGCGCATATTACACCAAATTTTCGCCGTTAATGTCTCCTGACACTCCCTGATCGAGTTGAGTTAAATTATAAGGACTGCCAGTTCATTTAGGAGTAATCCAGACGACAACGCAAAGCTTTTAATAAATTCGTCGACCATTAAAATAACTTGAAAGCTTATTTAAACAACGACGAATTAAAAAAATCTACAAAGGTTCCGATATGATTAAAGTCTGTGAATGCAATTTCCAAAGTGCCTTATTTTTTTTAGTCCGTCGTAGTTTTAATGCATTATGTATCAACATAATTAAGGATTAACAATTAAATTTTTAACCGAAGAAAAAAATAGGGGGTTTTTGATTTGATGAGTAAATTAAATAATCCGACCGAGCATATTTTTTACCAGGTATATCGGTTTCGATGATATTTGCTAAATGAGGTAGATCTCGCTTAAATGCGAGTAGCACAAGACCAAACGGCGTGGAGATCTTAAGGGGAGGCTTATGGCCAGCAGTAGAGGTAGTTAGGCTGAAATGATGACCATGAAGGCCAAGTTCGAATTTGGTACTGTATTAAAGAAAAAGGGACTCTAAGGGTAGACAGATTAAGTTGACAGGATCAAAAAATACTTTGCACAAAACCTGAACCGCCAAAAAGCGTAAAATAAACTTGCAAAATCATCATTCACGCATTTCTTCCATCTTTTCTATCAAATCGAATCTATCCCTAAATCTAGCAACACGTGAGAAACAAAGACAAAGTATATATTTTGTATCTCCTTTTTATCGATTTGTCAATCTTCATTTTACGCCGTTATCGCCTGATTGAAAACGTGAATACCTGAAGCGTCAAGCCAGTCCTATTAAGGGCACCCAGATCCAAACGCACTCCCCCGAAAATCTACTCGTTTTATTTACCTCGAGCGATAATCGCCCACCTCCAATATCCCGAATACACCTGAAGTTAATACGGTAGGACATATACACTTGCCCCCTTATTCATAACTAGCTGTTTCCCGCGACGTCGTCCGCGTCAATTTCTGTTAATAAGAATTCGATTATTTTTGCAATATTTTTCACTGATGTTTCGCTCGTATTGGTCGCAGCGTAATGTTATATAGCCTAAAGCCTTCCTCGATAAATGGACTATCCAACACAAAAATAATTTTTCAAATCGGACCAGTACTTCCTAAGATTAGCGCGTTCAAACAAACAAACAAACAAACTCTTCAGCTTTATAATATTAGTATAGATAATGCAAACAATCTAATTAACCTGTTTAACTGTTATGATATTCTGTCTCGTTCTTTCTTAGCGCTGTCATCATTGGAAAGAAAGTGACAAAACAGTGTAATAGCTAAAATAGTAGGTTTATTAGACTGTTTGCGTTATTATGAATAAGGGGGTTGCTGTGTGGCAGATAAGTAGATTAGCAGCACTTCTCTTCCTATTTAGAAGGGAACTAAAATACTGCTAGAAGAAGACTGCAGCAGCGTCTTCTCTCTAGCATTAGCCAAAGTGTGATCGCCGCAAACAGCCTAAAGTAACAATTTCATTCTTTCATATTTCATCGTCGGTCATTTTCGAATTTGTCTTTTTGAGAGCGTTTAGTCCAGCAGTGTATAGAATTCTATCAATGATTAATTAATTAATTAATACTCTTTATTGTACAGCCAACAAAGAAATTTCAGACGATTTTTACATTATCATGAACAACTTAGCCAAAAGCCTATTTAAGATATCCTTTGGGTACGAAAGAAAATATGAAGAAAGGTAAAGGCGGTGTTTTAAGGCAAAATGTCAAATTAAAGATTAAAAAACTTTCAGTAATAGTAATAACAGCAAGAAAACTAAACTGTGAATTCACTTATTATTACCAAACAAAGTCAAAATGTTAGGTCACCAAATTTTGGCTGTCCTATATTATGTATTTTATATAAAGAAGGTAAAAGGTAAATAGGATATTAAAAAAGGTTTCTTTACTTCACCTACTGCGTCTACCTGCACCGGATGTGTCGCCGCTTGCCCTCGATGTTATCAATTTAGCCGCCCTTCCAGGGCGTTAATGGATTCACCGTTTCAAAAAACATTCATTCGCACTGACAAACGCAAAAAATGTAGCTGTAAATATTTATTTGTATGATAAAAGTGCCGTGTGTCGCCTTAAATAGAAAGCATAGGGACTTTCCCTATGATAGAAAGGTATCAACTTTTCGTACTGCCAGAAGAACAGCAGCAACTGCGCCAACCTGCTGATAATGGTGATGATAATGATAATAAGCCGTGTGTCACCTTAAATAGAATGGGTTCAACTTTCATCCTATGGATGTTGTAGGAAGCAACTAAAGAAGTACCGCCAGAAGAAAATAGACAGCAGTGTCTTCTATTCACCATTGGCCAAACTTAAAACCACCTACGAGTATCAACCGACAAAATCCTCCTTCTGATTGAGCTTATGTCTAGCTGTGAACAAATATCAAATGATAATGATAACAAACATTTACCACATCTTTACCATAGGTGTCAGAAATCCTTAAACAGAGTACGCATGGAAGAGACGCACGTTTACTTTTTTATAGAGATACCTACGAGTATTATGTCTAGTTGTGGACCGCGGGCTAATAGTTTCACGTTGAAACAAACATCAAAGCGCGATATGAGTGCCTTAGCTTAAGGGGGTTAATGAGGGAAATCCCTACAAAACGAAGGCTCGCTAGACAGTCTGGTATCAAAGCACACAAAACGACACTCTGGCAGCCCGTATCATAACAGCACATGAAGTTTGTGCAGTTTTGATGGTACAAATATACAGACGGACAGACAGACATTTTTTTAAATATTGTTTTAGCTTCTGTTGTGTATATAACGTTCATAATTTACGGGCATGGACCTGTTACTATTTTTTTATTTGTACAAAGCTTTTAAACAAGAATAATACGTATGTTCATGCTTTTAACGTATAAAATTTCACTAAAATTTGTTTATTGGTTTTTGCTGTTAAAGCTCAACAGACCGATTTAAAAGTTATTTACGTTTATAATGTCATTAGAAAAGACCCATTAGCTTTATAGCTATCAGCTGTTTCATTTAAAAGCACTTTACATTATGCCAATAATTCTATGAACACCTACTAGTTTTATCAAGTAAAAATAAGTTATCGACAACAAGATAACCCGGTGTATTGGTGCTGTGGTCTACCTTCTGCGCAAGGATCAGGCTTCGATTTCTCGTTGGACCAATTTAGGAACGATCTTTCCCAAATTTGCCTGATTTTTGTATATAAAGTTATTCTGTACTATAGTTATTTTGTAAGGGATAAGTTACATGCACGTTAAGTATTTGTTTTCAAATTCTATCGTAAAGTCGAAAAACAAGTCACATCTGAGGCTTCTAATAAGCAGATTAGAAAACTTAAGACTTCAGATTATCCTTGGATGATAACGTATGACAATCTTTCAAGGATGATGTATTGTCGTGCGAAAAGGAGAAATTAACTGAATATGGATTTTGTGAATTATTTTGCTAATTAACACCTCGTTAACACCGGCCTAGGTACCTTCACCACACTACCCGCACTAACACTGAATGAGCAAGCACTATTTCATGCAGAAAATCCGCCCGCCCTCCCCACAAAAATACATGCAGATAATGCAATTATTAGTACCTAACACCGATATTTGAAAGACCTAGACGAGTTTCGACACTTCACGTAGCATTCTCCGGAGATGTTGTCACCTTCGCTACGCCCCGACGATCGTCCATATGTAACGCCTGAGTCTATTTAAGAAATTCAATGTCTCAACTGCCTAATTCAAAGGTTCTTAGAAAATTGATCAGGGCAAACAAGGTTCTGATTAATGAAAAATTGGGTTCTGTATTAGGATGAATTCTCATTCCACCCCCTTTTCACCCCTAACTGAATAGTAATCGTTCACCTCGAACGTCCCGGATATGTCGTTAGTCCGCGGTGTTATCAATTTAGCCCATCACCCTTCCTGAATGTTAATTCTGTGATTTGTGATTCTGTTATAGGACTATGTAAACATTTGCTGAAAATAGACTTTGTTTATATTTCGATTGCAATGAGAGATAAACAAATATACTCGTTAAGTCTGATTTTAATTATGTACAAATTCAATGGTTTATTTTTGGACTATACTGACTTTTATAAAGATAAAACAACATTATTAAAACGAGATTTAAGTGTTCTAAAGGCATCTAATCTGCGTAGAATTCCTACTTATTGCGAAAAAGTTGAGTATTACATTATGTGATGGAAACATTGTGTGTCCCTGCAAAGTAGTCACCGATTTCTGGATACTTTATGTTTAATTTTACATAGATAAATTAAGAAATAACAGTAATATCTGCAAAATTAAATTACTTTTTATACGCATGTTTTACCAAAGATTGTTAAAGAATAAACGTTAACAACTGTTACGCGGAAATAGTGGAGTTAGTTAATTCCTGTACTAAAGTTATTTTGTATGGTATTAAACACGAAATAAAGATTGTTTAACTATTCAAGGCATTATTTTTAATTTACACCAGCAATAAAATTATTTCAAAACAGTTTCAAAACATATAAAAAGTTGTTTCTTCTTAACCGATGGTTATATTTCTCTTTGATGTTGGAGCTGGATAGCCAAGAACATTGATAAAACTCTACTGAATAAATTCGACGTCACAAAAAAATGTCTGGACAACTCAACGGTTAAAAACGGTTAAGTTGCCCGGAAAACGGAAGCTTGTGGGTTCGAGATCCACCTCAGGCAGACTTTTCCTATTGAAATAATGTTTTTTTCTGTGTCCCTCTGTCTGTCTAATTTCTGGAACTAACAATTTATGTCAAGCAACAATGTAAATTTACGTTAATTTTCTATAATTAATCAGCCTGATTTATATCATCAGCCTGAATTTTTTTTTTGTTTTTTTATTTGCTTGATAATTCTTCTAAATTATTATTTGGTTATTTATTTATTTTATTTTTATTTTATTATGTATTTGGTCAACAAAACAGATTACAATCATATATAATCTAAATAATGCAACTACAGCTTTGACCAAGATTGAAATCCTTAGATTGTTGACACATTCATTATAAGTGCATTTTCACAGAAATTCTAAAACAAGTGTGAGAGTGCCCAACAAACTCAGTTGTTGCGATGGATTATTTCTAGGGAAGTAGCCTAACTGCTTTCCTGAATACATTTAATCTAGGATCAAATATATCCAGGCTAGGGTCTTTAATTGACACCGAGTTGTAGAACCGACACATTCGAGACAAAGGGTTATAGTACGATGTATTGTTCCTATAAGTTTGTAATATGAAAGTCTTGTTCTCTCGAATATAGTTAGAAATATCGATAATGAAACGACTAATTTTTATCCTTTGTAAGCAATACTTACAAATTCACATTACCTTTTCATATAATGTAATACCTAAATAGACGAAAAGCTATAGCTGGGGACTGTTTATAGATGTATACGTTAATCAAACTTTAACCTGATTTTCTGAAAAATTTATTCTACGGTAGTGGTTATAATGATACTATTGAAGTAATTTTAAGTTTAAGAAAGCTGGTCATTCTATTTTTTTCGATACATGGTTAATTTATTAAAAAACACCAAATGTATTTTATTTTTCTAAATTAAAGCATACTCTTTCTACTCAGAAATTAGTTCATTTGTATACTTATACGACACACTAATGGGGTTTAATGCAACGAAACTATGTTGTTTAAAGATAAAAAGTAATTTACCTTCCCGACGTTTCGATCCGGTTGCACGAATCATGGTCGCGGGCAGACTGGAGGCGCTCGGCGTCGTCCGGGAAGAAATGTTTTCTTCTACCCGCAATTTTGTCATTCGTATTGTCAGCTCAGTCAGCTTAGTTCATTTGGTTGATCAATTAATACTATCAGAGCTAAAACCAGTTATTCTAAGAATGATTGTGAGTCTGCGTATTAAATTTGTATGTGTGTGTTTGTCTGAGAGAGTCAATAAGCAATAACGCAATGATAAGTCTTGGACTTCATAAAACAAACGCTAAACCAAAAAAAGTTACACTATAATGCAACTCTTTACAGTAGTTAAACTTATCCGCCACATTTAAGTTTCATACATATTCGCTCGCGATTGCTCGGAAAGTCGTTGCAAAGCAATTTTAATGTTTGCCATCCAGTTTGTGGATATAAAACTAGCAATGCACCTGAACCATCTTCAACCTGGGAACAACTGAATGACAAAAAGTAATAAAAGTTTCCGAACTACCAGCCTCAAAAACATTGTATGCGTTAGGTCGGGTGATATTTTTGCATGTTGTACGAAATGAATTTTCATAGCAAAAAAGTTGAATCGAATTCGCGGATGGCGGAAAATGAAAACAGGTTTTTAAGAATTGCAATTTGTTTTTACGTATTGGTTATTGATACGTTGTTAACTATACATACATGCCTTATGAAAATATTGGGTTTGGAAACTGGATTCGCCAATTTCAAAGATATTTTTTCAGGATACCTATATAAACCCTTTGAAGTGGAATAGGATTAAATTCGAGAGTTATCACGTACTGGTTATTTGCAGACGCTGCCAATCAAAGCTAACGGGAGAATTCTGCAAGTTTCTGGAAAACTATCACCATTTGGGACCATAGCTTAAGGACTTGAAGGAGGAGTGAATAAAACCAATAAATATAATAAAGTTTGTTGAGTTAAAACGTGCAAGAAGGCGGGCCACATCTTCTTACTACGATCAGCCAAACTGCAGTCGCCTAACTGCCTGCCAAGCGTGGCGATTAAGGCTTGGTAGTCCTTAAAGGCAGCGTTTTTAAAACCCATCTGAGACTCAGAAAACAGTGTTTTAAAGTCTGAAAAAATATTGTGTTAGAATCTATCCTCTATCATCCTATTAAGAATCTAGTCTAATCACATTCGTTATCGGTTGCATGATTTGATTAACTTCGCTCTATAAAAAGAAATGACAAACCTACACCAGTTTGTAATGTTTTTTCAAGATTAGGACTAAACTATGGACATTTGGTAACATTTTGATGCAAATTTTTAAGCTATTATAATTATACTAATAGACAAAGTCGCTGAGTTTGATTTCATTAAATGATATACTTAATTACTAGGTATGTCTAAATAAATACAAAATACGTGAGCGCGGCGGCGGCTCGTCAGGCCCATTACTGTCGCGCGCTGTCGCTTATGGATATCCATAAATGCCGAACTACCGGGCCTTAAGGCAGATTCTTACTATTACAGATTTTATGTGTCCAGCTATCAAGAAAATTTTGATATATTTACAAAATCACGCTATGTTTTTTTGACGTGACAACGTCTTAAATTAGGTTGCGGCTGGGAGTCACTTATGAAAAAGTGTAACGCTCGGTAACGTTACGATGACGTCATCGTCCTATCCTCAACAAAATCACTCAAATAGGAATTAGTTAAGTTTAAGTTTACATGTACAATGTTTTAGTAAACAAAATATATTTCTATAGTTAAAATTTGTGCAATTCTTATTTTCATTCAATTCCTTGTTCCTATTGTGCAATTTAATTATATTCATATCAATAAATATTCTACCGAGAAAAAGACGTTGTCACGTAAAATCTTCGCCCGTAAAACCGACTTTACAGGCAACCATTTTTTTTTTTATAAAACTTATTCAGCGGAACCGTACATAGGTTAAGTACGGTTTGGCGAAAGATTTTTTATCTTTCTTTTATTTAATGATTGTGAGTGAAACAAAATACTTTAAACAATCACTTATCGAAATAAAGTAAGTTATAAAACCTACTTTAAGTTTCTATAATTTTAATTAAATTCCTTTTCATTGCGATCACTCGTTACCTTTTACTAATAGAAAAAATACTTTAATTTTTTATAGAATGGCAACAACACTCAGCCCGTCCTCAGCCAATTCAAGAATTGTATTTTTTTAAGTCAAAAATAGAGCGTAGCTCTTTCCAAGGCTTTTTGTTTCAAGTCCCTTGTTGTTAGTTAAGAGCTGTAATTTTGCTGTCAAGCGATTTAATACAAAAGGATCCTCAAGTTTTTTATGTTGGAGAGGCTACGCAGATGTCGATTTAAAAAAGTCTGAACTCTATTTAAAGCGTTGTAAGACTTAATTTGGTTTGTGTCGTGTCTTGCTACTTAAGCTACTTATAACGTAAATTATTGGCCATAAAAAAGTTATGTTAGTAATATCTGCATTTATTAACAACTGTAACATAAGTAAATAAATTTAGTATTATCTTATCTGTGGTTAATACGAATGGCTCAGTGACATAATAATAAATCGGAGACTTGGTCTTGTATCGATATTTACTTGCGTGAAACCTACTGACAATCAATTTATTTACATACATACATACATACATATTCCCAACGGGGTAGGCAGAGACCAAGGCCTTCCACTTACTACGATCCTGGCATACATCTTTCGCTTATTCCACATTCATCAATCTTTTCATGCATGCTCGTCGGTTTAGAGTACTCTTGACCTGACCTTTCTTCAGAACATCCCCGATTTGATCGTGATAAGTTCGTCTAGGCCTTCCTCTTCCAACGTTCCCTTTCACACTCGTCTTGTAGATCTGTCTAGTCATTCTTCTCTCATTCATCCTCTCTACATGCCCAAACCATCTAAGCATCCCTTTCTCAATCCGTGTGACAATATCTTCTTTCACACCACAACGTTCTCTTATCACACTATTTCTTATCCTGTCACTCAATTTCAGTCCTAACATACTTCTTAGCGCTCTCATTTCTACTGCATTTATTCTACTTTCATGCTTTTTCTGCCATACCCAACTTTCACTTCCGTACATGAGTGTTGGAACCAACACCCCCCTCTATGCACAGCCAGACGAGCTTTCATAGAAATCTTCTTTCATTCACTCTGTTACCAGCATTTACTCTCCTTTCAATATCACTTTATTTACGATGTCAAAATATAAGAAAGGCTACTTTGATGCGGTATTAAAAAAATTCAGAAAACGCGCACTATATTGTATGTCATTGTAAAAAGAGATTTTGGAAAATCGGTGCAAAATTTCGAAATACTACTATTAATTGTAAGCTCTCGTTCCTTACATTTATATATACATACATATAAAAGAAAGTCGTGTTAGTTACACCACTTTTGAGTCGAGAACAGCTAGACCGACTTTTTTGATTTTTGTGGTTTTGGGTTTCTCTTCGTCGGAAATAGGATAATAAATATGAAAAACGTAGGAAAGTTACGTTAAAAATACATAAAATGTCGTTGTCGTCATAAATTTATCAAATCTCACCATATTTGATGACACGTCAAAATCAAATACTATTCTAAGGCGATACGAATTTGCGGGGTCCGCTAGTTTAAATTTAATTTGACGTGTTGCTTATCTATTGTTTGAATATCCTGTATTTATTAGTAAGATCATGTATACTTTTACTTTTTTTTCTGTATATGTAGGTTTTCCTGATAAAAATCTTGTATTTCAACATCACCTACCGCCTTAGAAAAATGCGTATAGCTAAGTCTTAAGGCAAAAGGAAGTACCAACATTGTTTGTAAGCGGATCTGCAAACATGGCGTCTGCGTTCGGCTCGTTTTATTTACCTACCCTACCGGTGCTTTGAGGCTTCGATTACTGAGGAACCTCGAAAGAAAATCACTAGCTGACATGTAGTAGGTACCTATGTGTGTACAGATAACAAATAAGTCAACATGGAAGTTAAACACGAACTTTTTTTCACATTTGCATATTAGGTTTTTTGTTTTATTTTCGTTTTTATTTTCCCGGCGCCCCAGACTGTGACTTGTAAAATATCTTTTATTTACTTTATTTGTGTAAATAATGGACCATGGACTGAAATAAATAGTTTTTTTTAATATTATAAATGTTTAAAAAAAGTAAAGTAACAGCCTATAATCATCACACCGCAGGGAAAAGGCATCCATTATTGAATTCAAGTTACCATAGCAATGATGGGAACTGGTATAATCACCACGCTTGCCAAACGCGGGTTGGTGATCACAAACCAGAGCAACGTTCGAAAATTCTAAACTCTTTATTGCACGACCCGGGGATCGAACCCGGGACCCCGAGATCTTGGCCCGGTATTCTAACCACTAGACGAACGGGGCGTTTAATTATAAATGTTTACCTAAATCTATTTCTACTTGAATCATTGAGCGACAGAGTAACGAAAATTGTTAATTATTGTGAAAGGCTTCTGAAAGAAAATCAAGACCACAATAAGGTCGTAGTGTGTTTTCATTTTTATTATGTTACTTATCTGTATTCAGTATGGACCTGTAAAAATATATTTAAGTTTTGAAGTTGAATAAAATAATAAAATACGTAAGTTTCATGATACAACTCAGTTAGGTCCACTGACTTACCATATAAAGGTTTCAATTTAAGAATAAGATATCCTAATATTTTACCTACTTCGTATTCATATAAATATAGGCATCAATCATTAGAATTATTTTTAATACAGTATCATTATTTGTTTAATAATAATGTATATAAAACAGCACATCAAGGTAAACACCAGGTCATCAAACTGAAAAAGGAACGATTTCTAACACTCATGCATTAGTCTAATATAAAAAGCCCTTGCACTAAAAAAATTAACACGACGTAATATTAATTAAAATGATTAGTTCGTAGTAAGTAACGCCCCGTTGGTCTAGTGATTTAAATACTGGACCATCTCATCCATCCATTAAATCTCTGGGTCCCAGGTTCGATTCCGGGGACGGGCAACAAAAGGTTTCGAATTTTCGAACAATGCTCGGGTTTGTGATTACCAAACCGCATTTGGCAAGCGTGGTGATAATACCAGTACCCATCATTGCTGTGGTAACTTGAATTCAATGATGGACGCTTTTTCCCTGCAGTGGGATGATGTAAAGCAGGAATGAGAAAAAAAAGACGTGTGGCACTCGGAGACTGCCGCGGTAAAGCTATTGCATAGCATTTTTTATCAACTTATGCCGATACAACAAATGCCATCTAAAGGCGGGTTGCTGAACTAAAGAGACAAGCGTGATATTTCAAAAAGTCATTAAAAGTTCTGCTATTCATCGATAGATGGAGAAACTAAAAAGTATCACCGCTGTGCCGGTCGGAGTGGGGGGTGTTAGGTTATTTTCGTTACGGAATTTCTGGATTCGGTCTCCACGCTCAAGGCCCGCGATAGAAACTATGCAATAGCTTAAAAAAAATCTTGGATGGTTTTATAAATAGTATTACATGTAACTTTTATGATAATTACGAGTATCATAAGTAACTTTTATAACTCTAACATTCCATTAGGGTATAATTATTATCCATGCACAATGGGTTAGGGTAAATTAAATGCCAAAATTTTCACCTGCAAACTGTTGATAGTGTTGTTTTGAATGTGTTTTCTTACATCAACATTAGCTTGTTAGGCGGGCTAATGATGAACATTAACGGCTCCATTAATGGCTGTAAAGCTAGTAACACAATCTAATTATAACTTTTGCGTTGAGTTTTGAGTACGCTAATTAATATACTTAGAAAATACTTGTAAAAACAGAATATGCATAATGTACAAATATGTCCCAAAAGACATTGTGTCATATTAAAAAAAACCTAGCAGTTAAATAAACTGAAGAAAAAAAAGGTTTTATCGCCATATTTTGGAGATATTTATAAATAAATAAGCTGCCAGCTGATTTCCACCCAGCAGTTAGAACTGTTCGTTGATAAATGAATCAGTTTTTTTTTTTGATCAAATATATAATGGAAGCACATCGAAAAGGCCAGACACTTTCCATTTCCACTCCGTTCGGTGCAGACGTCCGTCTGCCCGTGCGCCCCTTCCTTTCCTACCGGTGATAGGCGAATGCCATACACCAGCACTCGCACTCGCATTATTTTGCATCGTTGTGCATTTATCTGTTATTAACTGTACTCACTGTTTGTATCAAAACAGTGATACATTAAATAACCGATCGCGTTTGAGTTGGTTGATACCTTACGGTGGCAACGAAGCCAACTGAGCGCACCCGGTTCGCTCTCCGGGGCCTCCAGGCCCTGGGAAAACCGCAGTCCCGGACCCATTGCACTTGGGCCTAGTCCCAAGGGGAAGGGAAGAACGGCTATCCATTAGGGATACCTGTTCACTCGCCGCCCCCCCTCCCCCCTGCCTCTGGTGGGGGGTGTCTCTTGTTTCTTTTATAGTCTTCAGTCCCACTAGTCCCAGCCACCATGGTTGATCTTTGCACCGAACAAGCCATCAGGAAACTTCTGGATACAAACCCAGATTTCATTGATTATGTCCGGGAACTTATTCCCCAATTTACTGGCTTCACTCACCCCTCTACCTTGACTGGTCAAACCACTCCTATGGACGCCCAGACCACAGACGGAATGGAGTACGTCTGTTCAGCCCCACCTACCATGAAGAGGACCTTGTCTGATAGGTCCACTTCTCCGACTCAGTCCCAGAACTCTTTTTCCTCCCTCCCCCTTGACGAGGCGTTTCAGCCTGTTACAGGGAAGAAGAAGCGCGGGAAACGCACCAAGAATCGGAATTCACCGGTCCTTGAGTCCCCCGCGTCACCTTCCCCCGTACCATCCCCGGAGCCCCCGGTCTCCCCCACTGTCTACATCCCTCCGCATCGAGCAAGGACTGCACCAAAGGTGCCCCCTGCTCCCGCTGCTCGCCCACTCTTGCGGTCTAATCCCGCTCCCGCCAAGCCAAAGGCACCCCCTCCGGTTTTCCTTAGATGCAAAGAGAAGTGGACTGAAGTGTCCCGGCTTTGCATCGAGGGCAATATAAAATACACCCGTGCTTCCAACACGGGTGATGCTATCAAAATAGAGGTGCCAAGCATCTCAGACTTCCGTAGCCTCATCGAGCTGCTAGCTCATAGGAAACTTCCCTACCACACTTACGCTCTCCCTGAAGAGCGTAAAGTACGCGCGGTTCTCCGCGGTGTCCCAACTGAGATCCATACGGATGAGGTCAAAGCCGACCTCACAAAACAAGGTTTCCCTGTTGAAGCTGTACATCCAATGTACGGCCAGGGTAAACGTCGTTGTCCCCTGGTGTTGGTCGTCATGACCAACTGTCCCCGCTCCCGTGATTTGTTCAGGCACAAAGAAATTGTAGTCTGCGGCCTGTCCAACATCAGGGTAGAACCCCCGCGCAGCCGCGGGGTCCCAGCCCAGTGTCACCGTTGCCAGCTCTATGGGCATGCGGCAGCAAACTGCACAGCCCCACCAAGGTGCGTTAAGTGCCTTGGCTCCCACTCCACCAGGGAGTGCGAACGCACTCGCGACACCCCCGGGGAACCGGCGTGTGTTAACTGCGGCCTTATCGGCCACCCCGCCAACTGGCGGGGATGTGCACGCGCGCCGCGCCCGAAACCCCAACCTCCCATGAGGTCGCAGGTTGGCCCCCCTACCCACTCATTTACCAACTTCCCTGCTCTCCCGAAATCGGGCGGCAGGGAGGCAGCTCCGGCCACTAAGCCGGCAGGGAGCTGGAGGAAACCCCTCAATTCACTACCCAAACCTCCCCCCTTCACCCCGCATGAGCGGGTCCTAACACCACCGCAAAAATCGCGTTCGCACAACAGTGACGACGACGATTTCACACTGGTGTCCGATTTCATCGATAACATCGATATAGATGAAGTCAAAGAAATCGCAAACAAACTGCGAAATGCCCGTTCCACCCGAGACATCATTATGACTCTCAGTCATCATGAAAGATGTCTAAAAACCATCAAAAGTCTTAAGCCCCAGGTTAACTAAGCCCCACCCTATAGGACCCTTCAGGTCACCCCCCAGCCCTCTCAATCGACTGTCACCCCTTCTGGGAGACAGTCGATAATAACTTATTTTACTCAGGCCCACGTTCATTTGGACGATGGCTCCTTAAATTCAATTATTCCAGGCTCGCATTCTTCCAGAATGCCAGCCCTCTTCAGTGCGCACTTCGCCTAGGTGAGTGACGCCCTGCACCACACCCCCTCCAGGGGGTGTGGTCGCTCAGATATGCTATAACACCCTTTGGTGATAGCGATTATAGGTGGTGTTTAGTGAGTAGGAGTCTCACATAACCTCACAGCCGGCTGTGAGGTATCCATGATGGATTCACCACCTCCTTCCCCCGTGGGAGGGTTGCCGGTTGAGCGATCGTTTCAATAGGAAACGACCGGTCGTCCGTGTGCAAAAAAAAAAAAAAAAAAAAAAAAAAAAGGCCAGACAAAAATCCTGACAAAATTTAAATTTAAACCTTTGTTTATTGATCATCAAGGCGGATACGGACAAGTTTTATTCTCTTTAAGCCTAATTAGTTGTATTTATTTGTTATTCATAAACTTCTTGAAGTATCCGACATCTTTTAATATGAAACTGATACGGTTTTTGTTCAAGAATATTTAATTACGGGATTTGTTGAAGTATTGTTTTAAATAATTGAGATACTGTAATGCCCAGAGCTACGCAGAACAACTGACTTTAACTGTCACGACAAATTCGGAATGAAGGGAATTTGCAGAACATGTTTTTCATCTTTTGAGAGAAATTAAATGAAACTTAGTATTATTCTTCTCTAGTTCTTTTAGGACTGCCTTAATAAAAATAAGCCATTTACATGTAACACGTACTGACGTATTTTAATATGGTAAAGTATTTAAACTTATGCTATATGGAAAGCTAAGTAGATATACTATTACTATCGTTTCTGCTACTAGTCTACCCGCTAGTCTATCCGTATGGGAATAAACGCTGCTTCTGAGCCATGGGCCGCGGGTTCGATCTCCGCACAGTACACATATTTGTGTGCATGAACATGTCTGTTTGTACTGGTCTGGGTGTTTTCTATGTACTAAATGTATGTATTTACAAAAAAAGTATATAAGTAAATTTATCGGTTGTCTAGTACCCCATACGACAGGGTACTTAATAGTAGCTTAATTTGGGACTAGATGGCGCTGTGTGGCCCATTTATTATTATAATCGGTTATGCCTACCTATCGTACTCACTGTTGTATTGCGTTTTCGATTTTTTCTCCATAGAGTTCCATACCGTCATAGAGTTAATTGATTCGAGGTTTATACCATGAACCTTGTGTTTTATGAGTTTCAGATATTTCGGCACTGTTGCAAGCTCCGTGACCACGGAAGATTGGTTCTAATTTCAAATAATTAAGAACGGTGCATGCAAGGCATGATTTCATTTTTGTTATTCAGTGTCTAACTTTTCATTCGCGAAGCGGTCGCTAGCAGTGTTGTCTCGCCCAAGAAGTTGTCCGGACTTAGTCGCGATACAAACGCGTCGCCGTGGGCGAGCGCCCTAAGCGAAGGTGTTTTTCAAGTCGTTTTTCTGCTATATTTGTGTTTTTTTGGCTTACTTGTTGATTATTCTGCGTCCAGGTATATGACATATGATAGTTATCATAGTACAATAAAACTAAACTCAGTGTAGATATTGTCAAAGAATTAAATTGTTTAGCAAACACTTAATTTTGTCGGTTCATTAGAGTTCATACGACTGATGAAAATTAATTGACACAAAGGACTTATCAGTTGTATAATCCATCTAAATAAAAGCGACTTGATTCTGTTCAACAATAAAATTCATTTATAAGTAAACATCCAGTAATAAACAAATCACAATATGTATTCCCCTTTTAGAGACAATATTCTTTCATTATTTTCATACAACATATGAAGAGCTTTACAGAGCATATTTGTCTGAGATTTGTTTTCTATCGAATAATTCGAAACATATTTCCAAGTAATCTCGAGCACAAAAAAATCACCAATAAAATACTCGTAATAATAAAATGTTTTACGGGACAAAACCGCTTGAAAGGGCAAGTATGTTCAAAATTTATGATAAGGAGATTTACACAGAGTGGATCTTACGTGAACAAGCTTTTCATGCCAATATTTTTCTAAAGACAGCGAGAGCTTTAAAAATACTTTGAGAACGCAGTGAAATTGTGCATATTATTCCTTTAGTGTTAGAATACGTTGTAACTTAAAATAAAAGGAACGTATTGTGATATTTAAGAACAGTAGCAGGGTAAAAAAAACCCTTGAATGATTGCTGACACAGTTTAACTTTGTATATGAAATTCATCATCATAATCTCATCAAATCTCCACTCTAATCTACCCCGCACCACCCGCATCCAGCGGTCTACCGCAACCTTCACCATGTGTCAATTAGGGTTGTACCGACAGTCGCCGGCTACTACCGCGTCGGCGACTAGTCGGCTCGTTTTTTGCTTGTATTAATATACCTAAGAATTGATGAAATTAAAATCTTTACTGTTATTATTTTTTATTAGAAATAGAAAATCTATTTTACAATGCACTTTCAGTGCAATTTAGAACAGGTTAGGAAATTAGGAACCATTCATTCGATACATTAACTAATTGGGCTTAGATCCTGACATTAAACAAGTAACAAAAAAAAATTGGCCTTAATTTTATTAAGCTTACAACTTACATATTGGAACACTTCTCTTGACCTAATAAAAATGAATTAGAACTTAGTACCAGATATAAAAATTTATAAAAAACTTCTTAATGTGACAACAGAAAGTTAAAATCAATAAAAATTCTACTAAAACGAAGAATTAAGATGACAATCAGATAAAAGAAGGCACTTATCATACACCATTATGGCAATACAGTGTAATAAGAGCATATTACTCTAATTATTATAACCTAAAGCAATAATCGGCTTGGCCGACTAGTCAGCCATTTTGTAGCCGACTAGTCGGCTAGTCGGCTAGTCGGCCCATCCCTAGTGTCAATCCACCGCATTGAGGTCAACTTACAGATTGTCATACGGTGTACAGTCACCATTCCAAACACTTTCCGCCCAAACGGCCATGGATTCTTTTTACTACCCCGCACTTCTTATTTCTCATCACAGTCATCTTATTTCTCCGGCGGATTTTTTAATTTCAGAATTCATCGGTTAGGAAATTAAAGCTGAATAAAATAATGTTTACAATGACCAGAAAGTAAAGCGATGAACTTATTGCAAACGATAAACGGTCCCACATTCAATTTCCTTCTCTTCTCGACTTATAGTATCGTAAGAAGCAAAGAAAGAAGAACTAGAATACTGATATAACATAAGAATACAGACTGCGACGTTTTTTCTCCATCATTGACTCAACAACGATGACAAACCAGCCTTCAGCTTGGGATTTTAGCGAACCTCCTCAAGGAAGGGCTCATGTCCAATAGAAGATTTATTTCCATTTATTTCCAAAATACATCTTAAAAGCTAACAGAATATATCCAAAACGCTTCAAAGATTAGATTAAATTAAATAAGATAATCTGGTGTCAGAGTTTTCCAAGCCAGCTATTACAAACCTCTAACATGACTTGTTTTTACTACTTTCATCTTGCGACAGAAGATGAAACTAACTGTTTGACAAGACTTCTGTAACATGAATCTCAAGTTTACCAACCCGTGAATTCCGGGCCTAAGTCAATATAAAAAAGATCTTTTCTATTCTAGAATTGCAATTAATGGATTATAATGGCGCTTTTACAGAATTACCTTTAAAGGTATTTTTACGATATCATTGTACAGTGTCCTGTACAACAGGCTAAACATTTTTGTTGCAAAACAGCACCTATTTCAACTGCATTAGATGCTTGTTTTTATCTTGATGTGATAGCGTTTGTACTAACAATATTATAATCCAGCCGATAATAATAAGCATTCACAATTCTCGAATGTCACCTTTGGGTAGGTTCATTCCATTCGATTCCTGTACCGCTTCCTATAACATTGCTCTCGCGGGAGTGCTCAGAGGTATGTAATGTCTAATTTGCAATGTCATTCGTAGAGATGTGATACTCTTGAACCTTATCGACATTCTTGTCGAAAATGTTTATAGTAAACTTCTTATCGTAATAATACTATAATTCAGAAAGTTTGGAGAGATGTTTGTTACTCAATTCGCCTGAAAGGTTAAACAAATCGGAGTGAAGCATGAAGGTACATTATAGCCCGGTATAGCATAAAGGCTTATTTAATTCTATGAATTTATTTATTATCATACCAAACAAATGTACGGTTACATATCAGTGGAATAGTATCAAAATTCCAAGAGTACGAAGTCACGCAGGTATTAAATATTTAAACCAACCTAACATAGAATTTAAGATGCTATTAACCTAAGGGAGTAAGTTTGTAAATATATTTTTTATCCTCATAGCTATTGACTGTAAACTCTAATATTAGCTATAATAAATATTTTCAAAACAAATATTTTTTTAAATATCCAAAGTAATTATTCAGACGAAATTTAAATTATTTTATTTTATTTATTTGGACAACCAACAAGATCATACACCTTAAAAGCTAAAGATAACATATTATACAAGAGTTGGTGCGGCCTTAATTATAGGTTGCCACGGAAAGTGCAAACAAAGTTAGTTGGGAGCATAAGGCTTCCCTTAGCTAAAAATGAGAAATATAAACAAATACATTTAACACCTTTTAAGGTAGATAAAATCGAGAGCAAAAGCTTGTTGTTAATATCAATATTCGTGTCCAGATGATTGTTATTTTCCCATTTTACTTCAAGGTACTATCGATACTATGCCAGAAATATTTTACACGCAACCATGTCTCACCTCTACCTGTCAATATAGTCAGTCGTGTATTCTATCAAGACAAGAGAATCTCAGGCGGTCAATTAGTGAGAATTAATTTGTATATCTGTGACGACGTTCACAACATAAGGCGGCATATTAGATGTAATAATTAAGACGGATTGCTTCCCAGATAATGGAGTAATTATGGCCAATAAATTAACCCCAGATCCACAAGCAGTGTCTCTAATTCTCATTATTTACACTCGACGTGATTTAGGCTATTGTTCAATGATTATTATTTTAGCATACATAAAAATTTCTGAGAATCTGTATCAGTTTTTTAAGCTTAAGATTGTGTTTAAAATGGATATAATAGAATATAAAATAATTTATTCATTAGAAATATAAATGTACAAAGTACATAAATTATTCGTGAATATTGTCAACGTTCTAATAGCCGCGTGGTGCAGGTAAATACTATAGCACCACACCATCTCTTCGAAGGAAACGAATGAAGGCCTACTTCCAGAAGAATAACACAAATTGTCCTATACTTTAATTGATATTTTAGCAACTTAATTGCAATTATAATATCAGTATATAAACTTGAAAAATTATGTCTCAGGCGGGACTCGAACCTGCATCTCCTCGCAATCCGGGCGCGGCGCTATACCATTAAGCTTAATGGTATAGCTTGAAAACATATACATATATATACTGATATTGCAAATTGTCCTGGTATGTTAAAAAATATATATACTGATATTGCAAATTATCCTTTTGGAGAAGCAAGATGTCCAGCGGTGGGTCACTGTGAGCTGATCGCCAGACTTGGCAGGCGGCTTAGCGATCGCTGCTTTGTCAATCATTGTAGGCGAAAGATGACGCTGCAGATGTCATCTTTTATGTGTACTCATTTAATCGCTACTTAAAAACACATGTCTAAAGAGAAGGGGTGTTGCTTTTCCGTTGTACCGGCACTACAAGGCACTTAACTTTAACATACCATGTCTAATTAGATCGCGGGTTCGATCCCCGCACAGTACCTACAAATATTTGTGTGCATGAACATGTCTGTTTGTACTGATTTGGGTGTTTTCTATGTATTATTTAAGTATATATTTACAAAAAATATATAATCAAGTTTAACGGATAGCCAATACTCTGTGTGGCCCAGTGTGGCATGTTTGAAAACATTTACTTATTTATCGTCCACTATCCGCTTAAATTCGAATCACTGCACTGTAACTAGGTATCCCTGAAACTGATACTACTTGTATAAACTTTCAAAGCTAATTGTAGTTAATGTGAAATCTTATTGGTCATTACTGAACTATAACGTAATTAGATATCATTATTGGATACACAATGTAGCCTTTTTGTAACCACTAACAGCCGGTCCCAATAACCTATCTATCTTCAGTTTTGGCATATCGGAGATAGAAAACAACTTCTTTCTTTGTTTCTCTGGACGGCAAAATCAGAGGCAGAAGATGTTTTCTATCTCCGATATGCCAAAACTAAAGATAGATAGATTATTGGGACCGTCCGTAAGATAGCAGACAAAGTGTTTACCCCGTATTGTAAAATAGTCCAAGTTTAGAGGTCTTAGGTCGATCGCTTAAAACTCTTCTTACTAAAAGTTAACCAACTAACAACGAGAACAACTAAATTTGTGCTAAGACATGACGATTGTCTATGATTTCCTGTGTGGCACAGTCGCAAAGGTGGTCGATCATTACCTATTTTTTGTTAGTCAAGGTTAATTTTTGTAGGCTTTCTACCTTACCTAAAAAAAATTTAAAAATGTTTTCAAAATTGCCATGAGATATACAAGGGAAGAAACTATATTTAGGTCGGTAGGTACACTGTATGCATATATTTAATATTCTTTCTTAAAACCATAATTCCTTGAATAAAAATTTTACTGCCTTTACGGCATGCAGTTGCAAAAATATATATTTCAGGAATTGTATTTTTAAGATACACCAGCAATTTACTTGCTTAGAAAACATCCGCAGCAGAAAGAAGGAACATGGCCATCGCTTAAGTTATCTCTTAAAACAATTAACACTAATAATCAACCTGTGTATTTCTTAAAGTTCACCCTCAAGTCTCAACAATAATTGCAATCGGACACACATGGTTCGCCAATATCGTTCCGGTAAACTATCTCTTTGAACTACGTAGTCACAGTTAGGATTAAGATACTCCAAACTTATTACCTGCGCTTGAACAAGTTACTTCGCATCAAGTTACTGGAAAGTGGTCAATCTTAGTAGGAGTTTGAATATACTTCAGTGTGTAATCTTAATATGAAGTTATCTTCTGGTTGGTTTGAGTTAAAGTTAAATTCAACGTGTTTATAGTGGAACTTTTTATTAATAAGGTGTTTAAATAATTTTCATTCCAGTATTAACTAACAAGAGTTAGTACCTATCTAAGAAAAATAACCAACTCATGGCATTGATTACGATTTATTTAGATAAATGCCAAATCAAATTAAAATTAAACCAAGAAAAAAAATAAACCGGTAAGTGCGAGTTGGACTCTGAGGTGCACTGAGGGTTTCGTACCACCACTCAATACTGAAAGATTACACTGATTTTTCAAAAAATAAAACTATTTTCGTATTATTCGAAGAACTGAAAGCTCAAGACCCCAGTACTTAGTGTTAATTTAAAAGTAAACCTCTTAACATTTCTTAAAACAAAGTATTTTGACGGACAGATGCATAGGCAGATATGGCAGGTAATGAAGTGATCTTATAAAGGTTTCTTTATTCTGTTGAAGGTACTCAACTCTAAAAAGAGATGTTATCTGACAAATTGATTTGATTTTTTCTTAATGAAAGATTTAAGTAAGTACCATTGACAGTTCGGTGAATAAACGAATCAACTCGAAGTCAATTATTGGGGTTTTATAGTATTAGATATACAGATGTATTATAATGACTAATAAGTATTGCTATGGGTATTCAGATAATAGGACTATAATAAATGCAAATTGTGTATTCAAAAATTTGCCATCCATCGTAAAAGTTTTACTCGCGATAAAATCGCAATAAAAATAAACAAAGTAATAATATCTAAGTCTGGGATATTAAAACCCCGTCTCTGAATTTATTTAAAAGCCGTTTTCCTAAGCTGAGCCATTATTTTTTACGAGCACCTAAGGACAAAAATTTACTGACTCAATATTTGGTTCAAATATCGTAAACTTTGATTTGTTGAGCATGAAGAAGGAGTTCTTATAATTTTAATTTCATAATAATTTTGCTAAAAAGTTTAAGTTACTAACAACTGCTTCTTCATTTTTTTGGAGCTTTGCAAATAATTATTTAATAAAAAATACTATACTCAGTACTTGAATATATGAATGATGTGAAATAATACGGTATTAAAATTATTATAATGTATTTTGTGCATCTCCTCCCGTATATTGCTGCTATAAAATATTTAAAAAAATAAGTAAAGTAAAATACTTATGAATTCTTGTCAAGATATTTCATACTTAAGTCAAATAATTTACCGGATTATTTTTATAAACCAAACTATCATAAGAAATTACCATAATAGGTAAGCCATACCATTTTTTTTTTTGCTAATGTACGTAGATAAAGTATGTTACTTTTAATGTTATTGTAAGCCAAAACCAGCCTACGTTGACATATATTTTCATACAAAATGGTTCCTACGTATTTGATTTGAAATAGAAATTTTTAAAATACTGTTTTTATAAGCGACTAGCATCCCACTGACTGGTAAAGATCTCCTCCAAACTCCTATAATAATATAGTGTCTATCCATCGTCAATGTCTCCTTAAATATAATTTTAATTGTAACCTAACACCATGTATGTTGTAACACTACCCGATGACAAGTAAGTCTGAAAGCCGCAAGCAAAAATTTAAAGTAGCAAGCAAAAGTTAATACTCGTAGTTATTATGAATAAATTATCAAGATTAAGGTTAAGGAGATTAACGTAATAGGCCAATGAATATCCGAAACTATTTGTCTAATAGACTGTTCGGTGAAAATTCAGATACTTTCGGGATCCCAAAAGTTAGGAATTCAACACTTTCGGATAGAAGTTAATAGTTTATTTACTGCTCGAACTTTGGTGGGTTTCAACAGTTTCCAAATCATTTTCACCGAAATGATAAGTGGGGGAAAATATTTTACGTCGTTTCAGCAGGTTGAAACTGTCAAAATATCTGTTTGAGTTATTTACCTGTATGGAACTGTAATCAGTAGAAGATTTAGGTTACACGGGAGATAACACTACCTGAAACAAACAAAAAACAATTTTTAATAAAAATTCAACAGTCAGATTTAAGTGTCAATTATAATTTTAGATTGTACGTACACAACGTGTAAATATAATAATATCTTACATTTTTATGAGTTGGAGATTATTTAATCATGTTAGTATAACATATTACCTTCGTCAGCAAAACAAGATGGAAGTGAAATTTTTTTGAGACTCAAATTATATATGCTAATAGACTGTGAGATAAGTTTGATAGTAGATACTCGCACACATTTCTTAACCAAAATGTCACTTCGAACTTTGTTTGGGGTGGTGGGATCATCTACCTCCTAGTGGTCCACCCTGGGCAACGGCATCTTTGGTTTTCTAACCAATGATGACGGCTAACAGATCCCTCTGCGGTGGTAGGCTTCGTAAGAGGCCGCCTGGATGCTACCACCCTCCTGCCGGAGTCCAGCACCAAACAGTTTGTCTGTGTTCCGCTGGTGTGTGGGAGAACCAGTACCTCTGGGTAAGCTCGCTTCATCTTAGGCTTCTTCTTAATCGTATAGTTAAGTATGTAGTCAAGAGCAAGATTATTATTTATAAAAAAAAGTCATAGACTTAAAGTAACGGCATAACCATCCTGCATCCCACTGAAGGGAAAAGGCCTTTCTCATTAAATTCAAATTACCAAAGCACCCATGGGTATAGGCATAATCACCTAGCTTGCCAAATTTGGATTGGTGATCACAAACCCGAGCAATGTTCAAAAATTTGATGCCCAATCCGGGTATCGAACCCGGGACCCCAAGATCTTGGCCCTGTATTCAAACCACTAGCTAGACCAATGGGGCGTTATAATTAGTTTAGAAGTTTATATACCTAAGCTAATTCCATGTGTCATAGTTACCGTAAAATAAAAGCAAATAAGGTAAAGGTAGATCGAAATGTTTTCATGTCACTGATTGTATCAAATTTTTTGTTTTACATCAACGGATAAAACGCTTCAGAAAAAGGCAATCGCTACTGCAGTAAATTTCATAACATCGGCACTTATTTATGTAAATAAGGACTACATAGCAAAGGTGTCTTCTAAGCTGAGAGTAATAGCCTCTAAAGTAAGGTGGTCCAATAACAGGGCCCATAAACAATCCCTAACACCCGGGGCTGAGTTAGGAATTTCAATAAGCTTTTTTTTATTTGCATAATAATATATGTAAGTCTGCACTCTCAGATTTGAGTTTCGATGCTTTGTTTTTCGCCGACAAAACGATAAGGAGATTTAAAAAAAAAACGATTGGCTTATTGGACCAAACTTAATGAATTAAATGTATAGCGTCGTAATAATTTTGTATCTGACTCTGATATGATGCGTTTCCAGAAAATATAGATGACACTTTGGAAAAGCACATAATATGCTGTTTTGTTTGTATTCCATTGCTTGGCATAGGCTTCCGCCCATGCTATTTAACGTGTAGTTGAGGCGGGGAGAGCCGCGGAAAAGAAAATTCATTGGTATGACGCAAAAACTTTTTTTTTTATAATTTCAGCTCATAGTTAGGCATTTTACTGATAGTATTTTAATCTTCTATCAAAGTTTTTATGGTAAGCATACTATTTTAAAAATAACATAATTTTTATTTTTTTCAAACTAAGTCTATTCACAACAATGACATCTTAATCTAATGTAAAAAAGAGAAGAAAAATATAATAAAAATCTAACTAGGGTGTTCAAGAGCATGTAAGTCCATGATCCTATGATTCAAATATGTGCAGTCTATCCTGTCAGCAATCATGCTCAGAATGCTGTTGGAGCTTGTCCGCACTCTGCTTATAAGAGATGCGCACCTTTTGCGCATATAATCTTTACCAATAGGATTCTTTGTAACCCACAACTAGGCATAGGTTGACGCCCGCATGATATTACGTATAGTAGACGCGAGCAATTATATACATAAGTTTTGATGGATGTGGTTTGCACAATCACGAGAAAACAACTGAACAAATCTGGTTGAAATTTGACACACAGATAGAATAGTCTGGGATGGCACATTGGCTTATTTAGATCCCGAAATCATCATATCATATCATAGTAGTTTCGAGCTCATGGTATAAAAGCTACATTGTATGTGAAACCGAAATCACGAGTTAACAGCAAGTACCCAATTATTGTAAACTAGCTCTTCGCCCGCGGCTCTGCCCGCGTGAACTCTACGTCATATCGTACGGTCGGAAACCTGTGCCTAGCGGTAGCATATATATAGAAAGATATATTAGGGAGGCTTAACACATTCGTGTCTTTGAACCCTTGAAAATCCACATACAAAATTTCAACCCAAACGGTCAAGCTGTTAAGTAGTTGACATACCGACAGCAGCGCCACCGACCGGCTTCCGCGGCAAAAAGTCAGCTTTTAATATTATAATATTTTTTGAAATCAGTCCAGTAGTTTCAGAGCCTATTTAATATAAACATAAACACACAAAAATTCAAATCTTTCCTCTTTATATTATTACTGTAGATGTAGATGTAGATGGAGAAATCACTACTCATCCAGTCACTTTCAGTAATCTGTAAGGGTAACAAATACGTATTAGAAACAACATAATGCCAGGCCCGAATTTGATGTCACGTACGAGGACTTAGCAACATCACACTCTAATACAAGACTAACATTAACTTAGGCATAAGACTAACACTCGATTAGAAGCTCCCATACACACTCAGTGATTTAGACGTGTCTTATATCTAAGATGTTGGGATTCTTCTCGGTGAAAACTTTAGGTTTTCTGTTTTTAATTATATCCTTAAATTGTGTAGCATCAACGCTGTTTTTTTTTAAAGATGCTTTATGAACATTTACTTTTGAAGAGGCCCATTTCCAACAGTGGAATGAAATAGGCTGGTTAAGATGATAAATATCATGATGATATTTGTATAGCCACCGTACTTTTGTAGGTCATAAGCAACCTCAAATTTTTGATACATTTATAAATGGTCACTAATCCACATCTAACCATTTTACTAGCAAAATAATGTAATAGGTGCTTCAAAGAGTAACCTATTCATTAATTTTGAGCAAGTGAGCTGATCTATTTTCTCAATATAGTACCCTCACGGGTTCCAATACTTAATTGAAACGTACCACCAGCACTTAGGGACCACTTTACGATGAAGTTAACTAAAGACTACCTACCTATATTTAGTTCGGAAAATTAATGGCTTGTAGCAGACTAAAAGCCATTCATTATTCATGCAAACATTGAATTATTTTCAGTATACGGTGATTTTCAGTACATATTGTCTACATCCTGAACAGCGTCTTTTTACTAGGCAAGTCTTGTATGAGACCATCACAGTTATACAAATTCCCTGGCTTCCAAAATAATAATAACTAAAACCATCTTACAGCTCAATTAAATTTATTTACTTGTTGAATTTTTTAATAAATAAGAGTATCAAAACACCGTAGTCAAGTGATTCAGACGCCGGGTATTAAAGGGCCAGATTTCGGGTTAAATTCCGGGACCGGTGAATGTAGTTCGACTATATTTTCTCGGTGAGGTCAGATGAGTTTGATTTTTGTTATTACCGAAGAGAAGTTACCAAAACACCTTCATATATACATATACATTCAAATCATATATCATTGGCTATGACTAGAAGTTCTGATTAAGCCAAATTCTAGATTCTTGAATAGTCTCTTGTATTTTTCTATCGAATTCAAGCAACTGGCGCCCGAACACGTGTTTGATCGAACGCAAATGACGCGAAACTGGATGTAATGTCCAGTCGCTCTATCCATGTTCAATCGAAGACTGGATTTAGAAATAAAATAAACGTATTGAACCAAGAAATATTTAAATGTACGGAACATATTGTGTGTTCTTAAATAAACTTATTTTAAAGGTAAATGAAAATTGTATTTTCAGAACGCCGCGTCCAAAACATTACGATAATTTCATAACGAGGGTACCTCAAGATATTTTGCGGGTAAAACTGTCGTGTGTCTGTGTTTTGCGAAAAATACGGAGAACCTTCATGACATATGTCAATTTGGCAGCTTAAATAATAAACGCGTTAAAATAAATATTTATTCGAAGGTAAAACCTTATTTTCAGTTCGCTAAATTCGTTACACTTATGTAGGAAGATACTTCAATAGATAGGTATGTTTTAAATAATAATTTGGAACCGTATTCTCTATTAAAATATTTCAAACTGGCTCTTTGTCTGCGGCTCTGCCCGCGGAAACTTCTCGTAATATCGCATGGGCGGAAACCAGTGCCCAGCAATGAGATACAAAAACGCAAAAAAACAAAAAGCAAAAAAGTCTGCCCTTTCCCAGAGTATAAGCAATCTATTTTTGTACCAAAGGAGATGTCCCATAATAGGCCCAGACATAGTACACCATTTTTAAAAATCAAGAAGAATTTACTGTTTCGGGGAAAAATACATATAAATTTATATAACGTATAATTTAGTGGTTCAAAAATAAATAAGATCGAATAATTTATCAAACTCCATTAGGCATTCCAAGATGGCGTCAATCTAAAAAAACTTTAAATGTCAGTAGCTGTCAGATACCCCTTGTCACTTTGGCATAATTATTCACTTTAAGTTTTTGTTCTGCTTGTCGCGTTTTAAATGTAGTTCATTATAACGACTTCTTTTTCGTTTTCTAGATTTGGTATTGATCGACAAATTACTTTCATAATGTTTGTTGTTACTACAGCAAGCGATGGCACTCGACTCCTAGATGCGCGATTTTGAAACTTCCAAAACTGACAGACGTCATCAAAATGTCATCTTCTGCCATGATGGTGTTGTTGTTTTGTATTGCTATGTTCTTACTTATCTCTTTATTTGAACCACTTAACGAAGCCATTTTAAAAGAATTGGATAATAATAAAATCTTGTAGGTGAATTGGTCTATCTTTTGGTGGGGTGTACAAGTTCTGGGCCTGGCCTCCATACTATTTGGGGCATCTCCTTTGATCGAAGTCAGTTTAGTAGCTTAAGGCGTGAAAGCGTAATAGACATATAGACATAGTTACTTTCGCATATTTCATATTAGTACGGATTAGCAATGTAAGTGAGTTGTGGTCCCTCAGTTATCACACTAAGTCTTTAAAATCTGTGAAGGTTTGGTCTTGGTATTCGATGTTTAGTAGGTTTGATTTGGGCATACTATCCTATGTCTTTTTTAGGGTTGTTCCGTATTCAAACAATCTCTATACCATATTTCAATCAGTTCAACAGCTTCAGCGTGAAAAAATATGAATAGACAGAAGATAAACATCCTTTCACTTTTATTTCTACTTATTTGAGTATGGAGTCCTTCCGTATCTGTACGACATACTTACAAGTTTCTCTAAAGTATGACAGTAGATATGACGCAGCCAACTAGCTAAATCAGGAATTTAGTTAACAGCCTAGGCCGTTGACTAAATGCCGGCATCCCATTAAATATCTGAACATCAACCAGCAATTTACCGCAACGTTTAACCAAATGACTAAACGTCTAGTCATGTAGTCAAATTAGGTTTTCTTTAAGATCCTTAAATTAATAACACTAGTTTACTATGCGTAATTTTGACAATAACGCGAAACTAATTAATGATAACAGTAAACAAACCTTGACGGTGAAGTTTATATTCCGTAAATTTCGACTTAAATTTCTAGTAAAAGCTCGTATTATTTTCCACCTCCATGTTTGATATGAATTTCTCAATATATTAAGTATGTTTTCATTTAAAAATGCAGCGGAAACGAAAAATAACTTAATACACTTTGCTGTGCTACAGTAAAAAGTGAACTAATTTGAATCACTTGGCTGACTCTTGATCAGTCATTTTCAATAGGCTAACTTTCAATACAAGTCAAGTTGTTAAACGTTGAGTGATTCGAGTTCAATAAACCATTTAGTAATTTAATTTAATGCCGGCGTTTCATGAATGGCCTAGGCGTCAAATTGGCTGGCGGATTTAACTTGATGGCTGCGACAGATAAATACCCCATCTGAAAAAGTCGCCAAAACTCCAGGCAGCCTTTTTCCCACTAATAAGAAATAATGATAAGTATAAGCAACTGACTATTTGACTATTGCTCTGCTCCGCAAGGCTGGGTCATTCCAATTTACTTTCATCTAACGATAGGTTAGTGATCACAGTCACCCTTCACGTGTCATTTGGCAAAGGAGTTACGCTTGCAACGGAAAGCGTTTACGCCCAATTTCGTTTGAATTGACGGCTCTAAATGTCCATTGGTACATCAATGGGCATTAAGCTCGTACGTAAGCCGCGGGTTACTCGCTATGATTGATAATTAAGGCTGACGGCACTTGGTAGTGCTACAAGTCACACATTAACGGCCATTTCCAATAACCTATCTATCTTCAGTTTTGGCATATCGGAGATAGAAAACGACTTCTGTCTTTGTTGTTGGCAAAAACAGAGATATAAACTGTTTCCTAACTCCGATATGCCAAAACTGAAGATAGATAGGTTATTGGAAATGGCCGTTAGTGGAAGACCTTTACCTGTGTTGGAACTTGACAACTGAACAATAGTAAAAATAATAAATTATCATGAACACCACCAACCTGCACCGATTCATAAAGGACATAAAGAGGGTTTTGCCTTAAGCCTTAATCTATGCTTGACAGGCAATTTGGCGATAGCAGTTTGACCAATGGCTGTTTAAAAAGACTGGCATGACATATAAACAAAAAGTACTCTAGCAGTACTTCTTTAGTCGCCTTTCAGTATTATAAATATATATTTACAAAAAAAATATATATAAGTATGTTTATCGGTTGTCTAGTAGCCAATACGATAAGCTTTCTTAGTAGTTGCTTAGTTTGGGACTAGATGGCTCTGTGTGGCCCAGTGTGGCATGTCTGAATATTTATTTATTATTATAATTAAAATAGACATTTTGGCCAACAAATTATTATTATCAGTGGAAAATAGTTTACTTTTGTTAGCGCCAAACTTACAGCTCATGGTGGGTTTTAGTCAGCAATATAATAATTTGGTTCATTAAGTGTTTTCATTGTTTTTTATAGGTTTCATGAAACTAATAATAAAAATATACTGTTGGACCTATTATGCCTCTCCAATCACCGTTGAACGTGAATCAACAATAACTCGGCACGGTCCAAAGTTTTCTGGTGCCAAAGTTGTCCTGCGGTAGACCTTACGTCAGGCTAGAAAGTATGCCTACGTTTCGTTTAGCCTAGACATGACTAGGTCCCTTTAAACGGAGTATTTGACCTGTTGCTCGCCATAGTTTGCCAATCTTGAAGAAAAAACGCTGCTACCTTGTTTCTTGTTGGCAGTATTCATTTAGTCAACTTTTAAGACACCCAGAAAAGAAGGGGTGGTGCTATTAGACTGGCACCACACGTCTAAGCAAGCCATTACGCCTAGCACTGGGTAATATGACCAAAATTAGCAAAACTACGATCAAATTTATCAATATAAAACTCTTTAGCGCGTCGGAGATACCGCAAAGATGCCAGTTGCATTGCCAAGTGAACATCATAAGAGCTAAGCCCCGTTCAAAGGATAAGCACTTAGTTTTGCCACGCTGACTACTTTTTGAAGTTTGTTCTAGTTTCTTTAATGTGATGAGCGAACATATTGAAATGAAATGAAATGAAATGAATGAATGAAATTTATTTCAGACCATGGTCCATATTGGTGTAAGTGACAATTTTACTTAAATAGCTAATGTTAGTGAATATGAGAGAAAAAAATAAAATAAAAAGAGAAAAGAACATGTCAAATAGGTGGTCGATGATAGCACATCAAGAGCCTTTGATGGCATGCAGACTAATCCAGCGTCCCAGCATCGGCGAGTCCCACCTGTCAGCCAATGCCTTCAGGATTCTATTCGTGCTGCCGCGAAAACGATCACGAAGCGAGGCGCACCGCTTTCGAATGACCGTGTGAAAGTCATCGGTATGCGCCACGGCAAACATTCCCGACGCGCTACAATATATGAATGAGACTACATATTGAATGAGATATTGAAAATAAGTGGGATATTTCTTTTGAGTGCCTAGTTGTTAAAAAATCGATAAATGTTTGAATTTGGACTTTAAAATGCACAGATTAAAATTAAATTTAAGGATGGGGGCCTTTTCCCTGCAGTGGGATGATTATAGGCCGTTATGTACTTTTACCTACTTTTACCTATTTATTTTATATCGAATCAAGTCATAAACTTTAAAGGCTTACTGTGTTTATTTATGTCCTTGCGACCTGTGTTTATTGTTGTATAAAAGCTGTTTGTTTTCCTTTAAAATAAAAATATAATAAAATAAAAATTAAATATGATCTCTAAGTTATCAAAAGGAAACCCATAGTTTGTAAAACGCGATGCCTTTCTACTATTTCAAGGAACTAATATTGATATAGTGTGGCACATTTACAGTACAACGAATAAAATTGCTAATGTAAATTGAAAATATGATTCCTTGATTTAAAATGGCGACTGCCTTAATTCGGAATCGAGTCCACAACCATTCGCTTACTCGGTGACTTATAGCAGTATTTGCGTGTTAGATATCCCTTATTTTCCATCTTACACCTTATTTTCAAATTCAAGACTGCTTGCTATAATAAATGATTCGGACTAACAACCAAAAAATAACAACCACTGGCTTAACTCGGAAAATTTTTTCGTCAATCCCTTGTTAATTACAGAAAATACCAAAACACAGAAAAAACAGTTTGCATTCCATCTTAAAAATACGTGATCAGCCTCAAAAGTTGATTAAGAGGGTCGAATGGACCCAAGAAACAAGGAAGAGGGGTTTAATACTCTGCCCTCATTTAGAGGGAGATGCCTGTGTTTGGCGAAAAATAATAGGCTGCCCGCTTATTCGACTGCTCTTATTAAATTGATGGCATCCAAATTTTTTGTCGGCTCAGCATTTTCTTATCTTTATTCATAATTTTGCTTTAGCAAGACTATGCTAGGACATCTACAGAAATCGTTGGATTTTATTGTGGTATTGACTTTCTTTCTTTGCGCTTTTTCTTTAAAGTAGAGCAAAGACATACCGAGACACATTTACGGGGTTTAATGCAACGAAATACATTACTTAAAGGTAAAGGCAGTCTGCCCGCGACCAGGATTCGTGCAACCGGATCGAAACGTTCGGAAAATAGAAAGATCAATTCAGAAAATATGACAATAGTCGACTGATAGACTGTATCCTTTTATAACAACATGTTAAAATATATAAAAAATAAAATGTCTCACTTTTTTACCACATTCTAAAAAAGAAGGGATTTATTTCAACCCGATTAAGCCGCAGAGAGCGATCTCGTCCTCAATTTATTTTTATTTTTATTTACGGCTTAACGATACGAGATATCGGCATCGAGCAATGTTGCGAAAGAGTTAAAAATACTGTGATAATGAACCGATCCGAATATGAGCTGGAATAAAATTATAACTAGAAACTCAGAATACTACTAGGTAGGTTATTCTAATCAGCATGTATGAAGTGCACACGCTTTGTTAGCACTGAAATTAGACTAAAACCGGGATTTTTCCACAAACATCAAAATATGGCTGTCAAATTATTGCTGTTTTTAAAAAATCATTTTTTCTACATTGACTCGTCCGGGAATGGAACCCGGGACCTCGGAGCAGGCGACACCTTGAAAACTGGTGTGTACGCCACTCCGCAACGAAAGTCGTCATGTACTTTGTTTTTTTGTTGCAAGCGCCATCTCGATCACAAAACTGCAGACTGCAACTCATTAAAAACAAGCTAAATGGCATAAACCCCAATTCAATTTTGTGGTACATGAAGAAGCTAGCAGAAACGCCTGGTCCAGAGTATCGATCAGTCGAATAGAAAATAAATAAATATATAATTGATTATTGCCACTACAGCAGATTCTCTAGCTCCAAAATATGTTTTGCCGCACACATATTAAAATTAGAATTTTATGGATTCTGGTTACGCTATTTGTTTACTAAATCCCAAATAAATCCCTCACGGAATTAAAGTGATGTTAATTTTAACAAAACAAGGTTTGAAATCATGAATGTATTCGTTTATACAAAATTTCGGTAATATGAGCCTTTTTGTGAAAACAAAATAATGTTACTGTGGATAGGTCGTTTGTCCTTTTACGGTCAGTATAAAGAGTTTAAGGTGGATTCTTGCTTTTATGTTAAACTAACTAGAATGAATCAGAGATTCGAATATTTTACGAATTTAGTAGATATTTTGATTATCTTTTACTGAAGTGTCTTACTTAGAAATTAAGTATTAGAGCAATACGGACTTATATATACGGACTTTTGCACACTTTTAGAACATTAACAAAGACAAATGTTATCTTAACACTTACCTACGGGGTTTAATGCAATGAACTACGTTAGTTAAAGGTAAATAGTAATTTACTTTCCCAACGTTTCGATCCGGTTGCACGAAACGACCAAATGTAACCGTAAAAATGCAACAAGAAAGTTTAAAATCCTAAATAGCATTAACGGTTACTAAAAGCATAAAAATTTTCGATTTTTGAAAACTTTATTCCTCGAAAGAATTAATTGTTAAAATAAATGCGTTTTGCGACTGATTTGAACTTCGTTCTAAGTGACTTAAAGTTATTACTTTAATTTTCTTCATTTGTTTTTTTTTAATTAAAACAAAATTTAAATCAAAACTGCTACTGTTAAATCTTAATATATGTTTTTTTTCGTTTGATCAGTCGAGTCAGTCCCATCACTAGTCACCTCAGTTTGACAGGTGTCATTCTAATCATGCTATATTTTAAGGACTATACGAGTAGTCATTGTTTTCGTCAATTTAAAGATGGTCTCCAAAGAATACTCACTTCAAGTTTGTAAATAACAACCAGAAAATCTGTAATTGGAATTTACCTGATAATATGAAATGTTTTGTAATTTGTTTTCAGAAACGTGTGGTTCTTTTTCAGGAATAAATTAAAGAAAACAAAGTAAAACAAGCATTAAAACGTTTTTTTTAGCAATTCGTTTTCACTGAGGGCTAAAATCAAAATCAGTAAAATCAGTTTTATTTCTGCAAATAGGCCCCAGGAGACGCTTTTACACGTCCCAATATTTAAACCTACCACTTAAAAGACATGTGTATACACTTGTTGGCGGCCAATGGATTATTTTGTCATTTATCCAGCCCTTTTTAATAATTTAACGCCCCGTTGGTCTAGTGGTTTACATACCGGGCCAAGATCTCGGGGTCCCAGATTCGAATCCCGGGTCGGGCAACAAAAACAAAAGTTTCGAATTTTCGAACGTTGCTCGGGTTTGTGGTCACCAACCCGCATTTGGCAAGGGTGGTGATTATGCCAGTACACCCATCATTGCTGTGGTAACTTGAATTCGGATGAAGGCCTTTTCCTTGCAGTGGGATGATTATAGGCTGTCACTTTACTTTTTTACGTTACTTTTATCTAGCCCTTTCGTTAATTTTACTTCCTATTTTACTAACTACTTACGGCCATTTCCAGTAACCTATCTATCTTCAGTTTTGGTATCGGAGATAGAAAACAGCTTCTGTCTTTGTTTGTCTGGATGGCAAAAACCGAGATAGAAACTGTTTCCTATCTCCAATATGCCAAAACTGAAGATTGATAGGTTATTGGAACCGGCCGTTAGAATATTTCAAATACCGATGAAACAATTCTACTTAATTTTTTTTAAGTTGATAACTCTTGGTCACTCTAACGTACTACAACGAGAAGCATTTTGTTTCCTTGTTACTAAACTGCATCAATAACTTACCTGATTGCCAGTCAGGCTAAAAATAAAATGTCACCAATATTATTAGAGTAGGCTGGTCATTAACGAACAGAATAAACATTTGGCTAACTAAATACATACTACAAAACCAATATTGTAACAATAAAGGACAAAGCAAACTATGTTTAGATTAAATTCAATAATATTTAATTGCAGCAAATTTATATTTTCTACAAAAGCATTCGCTCTAATAGCTGTGGCAGCCTTTGTTTTGTTTCGCAACGTAATAGTACACTGCAGAAAGTTTTTAATATATCTAATTATATAGGAATGTTACATTACAAGTAACTAAACCAACCGCAATTTTACTTCCTATTTTTGAGTTTTATGGGAAAAAGAAATCTAAAATAAAATATTACAGAGTAAAAGGAGTTTTGTCTGAAAGTAACGTAATTATACACGGCGTTGATCCGATGTGTTGTGTAGAAACGGCATATAAATAGAATAGCCATCACCCGTGCTCTTCCTATGGTGTCTTAAGAGGTTACTGAAGGAATATTGCAAGAAAAAGGCAGGTAGCAACGCCTTCTCTCCACTGCCTGACAAACTTTCATCGCTGACCAGACTGATGTAGGTTGATGACTAATAAAATAATTCAAATTTGAAAATTTTACTTCTATTTAAGTTTGATCTCCCTAAATATTGATAACCTAAGCTTTATTGGAAAACTTTTGCTCTTTTTTATTAAATGACCTACCTAACATCTACATTTTTTATCATACTAGCTGTTGCCCGCGACTTCATGATCGCGATTATTTTTGCAACATTTTTCACGAATGCTTCGTTCGTATTGGTCACACCGTAATGCTATATAGCTTAAAACCTTCCTCGATAAATGGACTATCCAACACAAAAAGAATTTTTCAATTCGAACCAGTACTTCTTGAGATCAGCGCGTTCAAACAATAAAACAAACAAACAAACTCTTCAGCTTTATAATATTAAATAGTATAGATCATATAATTTCAATCAAAAAATCAATCTAAGGAGCTAATAAACGATGGTACTAAAAACCCAAACGATACAGAAAAGTGGTTTTCTAAAGTGACCTAGGGATTGAACCCGGGCCCTCAGAGCTGACGACACCTTAGAAGTCTTTGCATCTCGCCACGGTTATCTAAGTACAAAGTCAACACAAATAAAAACCTCTCCGTTATTTTGGGTACCATAAAAGAGAAGGAATCAACAAATTAAACAATCAACTTAAATCAACAGACAAAAAATGCTTTCAAAGATTTCCTATTCAGTGGCAGTTAATGACTTTGCGTCCTCAATAGGGCTTAAAGCAAAAAACGCGGAACGCCTCTCAGTCCCCTTACTTGGGCAGATAACTCTTGTTTATTTAAAAATAACCGAATGGTTTTAACACTTTTGTTGATTTCCTTTTGCAAGGGTTTTGTTTTTCTTGACAATGTTCACAACAGATATTCTATTACGGTTTATGCTTTTCATACAATTTTCTTGTGAAGCTGGTTTTGTAATGTAGATTATTCATTTATTAACATCGAATGTTTGGTTCGTTATAATTCAAACATTTTTCGTTTAACTAGGGATAAAATGTTTTAAAAATTTATAAGGTGCGGGTGCGAAAACAGAATGATATTTCCTCCCTTGATATAAGAGGTGACTTAAAACAGTAGGTCTCACCTTTTGAAGACATTTATTTCTCTACTTTTAAACTATCGCGTTGCATAATTATTTAAGACTAGCTGTTGCCCGCGACTTCGTCCGCGTCAATTTCTGTTGTTATGATCGCGAATATTTTTGCAAAATTTTTCACTAATGCTTCGCTCTTATTGGTCGTAGCGTGATCTTATATAGCCTTAAGCCTTCCTCGATAAATGGACTATCCAACACAAAAAGAATTTTTCATTTCAAACCAGTACTTGCTGAGATTAGCGCGTTCAAACAAACAAACAAACAAACAAACTCTTCAGCTTTATAATATTGAGTACCTATAGTATAGATGTAACGGGATTTAATATCACGAACATACCTTATTTTATTGCCTGACGTTTTGAAAATAAGGTATGTTCGCGATTAAATCTTTTACATCTTAAATACATTAATTTCTTATGTGAACTGACGATTAAAATAATTTAAAGATAATGTTGACGTGAAGACGGTCTGGTTTCATCATCGCCAGCCTATTAAGTCCACTGCTGGGCACGGACCTCTTTATAATGAGGATTTTGTCATTATCTCCATGCTTGGTTGGCCATCGCAGTTTGGTCAATGGTATAAATAAATAAATATTTTCAGACATGCCACACTGGGTCAGACAGAGCCATCTAGTCCCAAACCAAGCAACCACATAGAAGCTTGTCGAATTACCTACTAGACAACCGATAAATATACTTATATTTTTTTAACTATTGCATAGCTTCTATCGCGGGCCTTGAGCGTGGAGACCGAATCCAGAAATTCCGTAACGAAAATAACCTAACACCCCCCCACTCCAATCGGCACAGCGGTGATACTTTTTAGTTTTATAATTGCATAAGTTGATAAAAAATGCTATGCAATAGCTTTACCACGGCAGTCTCCGAGTGCCACACGTCTTTTTTTTTGTAAATACATACTCGTATATACTTACAATACATAGAAAAACACCGAGACCAGTACAAACAGACATGTTCATGCACACAAATATTTGTCCTGTGCGGGGATCGACCCACGACCCATGGCTCAGAAGCAGCGTTTACTAGCACTGATCTGTTCTGATCGGTTTCTGGTATGAATCCCGCAAGGAGCAAAAATAAATAAATAAATAAATAAATGTGGACAACATCACATACATCGTTCTGATCCCAATTTGAATAACTATTTAAAGCATTCGTATTTTGGAAACCAGAAACAACGAAGGTACCACAAACACCCAGACCCGAGAAAATGTAGAAAAACACTTTTTTTATCTACATTGACCCGTCCGGGAATCGAACCCGGGACCTCGGAGCAGGCGACACCTTGAAAACCGGTGTGTACGCCACTCCGCCACGGAGGTCGTCAAGTATTTGATGTGCACTATAACTTTTACTTAGGGCTGTTTTTCACTATGTTAGTAAATAATTAAATATTTTCATACAAATCGGTATCTCAATATTTGAGTATGTATGAAAATAAAGTAACAGCCTATAACCAACCCACTGCAGGGAAAAGGCCTCCATCATTGAATTCAAGTTACCACAGCAATGATGGGGACTGGCATAATCACCATGCTTGCCAAATGCGGGTTGGTGATCACAAACCCGAGCAACGTTCGAAAATTCGAAACTATTTGTTGCCCAACCCGGAGATCGCACCTGGGACCCCGAGATCTTGGCCCGGTATTTAAACCGCTTGACCAACGGGGCGGCGAATGAAAATAAAAAATAAATTAAATGATGATATCATATTTCTAAATTATATGCAAATGTTAACATAGCCTGGTTTCAGCGTATCATACCATTTGCCTCACAGCCGGTATAGTAAAGATACGTAGAGCTTTACCTATATTTGTATCATTGTTGGATGGATAAGCCTTTAAAGATAATGTTATACGTGAATGCTATTATGAATCATAACTATCAAAAGGCTAAAATAAAACGTTGTGAAATAATAATCAAACTAAAAACAAGTATGAAACATCTTCAGGGCAAACATGAACTTTGTCGTGACCTCCACGTTAAGTAATTTTTGATGTAATGAAACTGTACTTTGACTTTAATTTCGTTATTCTTAAATGTCATTCCTATTAGGGAAAATGAAAGCAAACCAAATTATAAACGTACTTACATCGAAGAAGAAGAAAATTTAAGACTATAACGTTACACAATTAGTCGGAAAACATTGAGTTTCAGGAAGCTTTGGCTAAAGAGGGGATTAGTAAAATCAGTTTTATTTCTTAAAATAGACCCTTGGAGACGCTTACACACGTCCCAATATTTTGTAATACCACTGCTTCGGGACAAGTGTGGCTAGAGCCAGTAAACTCGGTCACATTTTTTTTTAAAAGAGCCTAAAGTATGTGAATGTACGAGCTAGAACATTTAATTGCATACTGCGTGCAAATGGCACGCAGTATTATTACCTAGTTTTATAGTTCCCGCCAAATTTCTAGCTTGATTTAAATTTATTCATGTAGGTTTTTAGGTCGCAATAAAGTAGGTTGTCTTTTGTTTGTTGTTATTTTTGAGTAGGTATACGACATCAGAGCGGTTGTCGTCCAGGGTCAAGTCCAATTAAATAACTCTTATTTTATAATTTTCAGACCTATCCATCGTATTTATAAGTAAATAATCATCATTTTTCTTAGTTTGGTATTCATCATACCTGTACTCATAGTTCCCACTTGATTTCAATTTTTTACTGAAGTAGTCCCAATATGAATCAGTAGTAAATCTAATTACTAGGCCCTGAATTTCGATTATAATATAAAGTCTAAGGCAATGGATTAAGAGAAAATGTTCAAATCATATCCACCAAGTATAATACTTGCTCCCAAAAGCTTTCCTAAGAAACAAATTACGAAATCCATAAACCGAAGCTCATGTAAGTAAAAAATCTTCTAATACACTCGAAACGGCAAGAACGAGGCAAATCCTTTTGAAAACTGTAGTCTGATTTTAAGGCGCCTTTCATTGTCTCTCTCCTTCTATTACCCCTACAAAGGACTGACTTTGCGCCTTCATTTTTCAAAGTGACTCAGATCCAATCTATTTACAACACAATGCTGCCAACGTACATCCCGGAGAATTGTCTTTGCGTCATAGACTACAGAGCCATTCAGGAACCCGAGTAATAATTTAAGCATAGACAATCAAACGTCAAATGAGTTCTAACCTTTTGAGCAATAACAACGCGCACGAATTTTGGAACTCAATTGTATTAAAATAGGACAGGAGTTAATTAATTTTCTGATTGTTTCGGTAACCTCATGAATTAGTTAGTTTTATTAATGTTATGACTTAAGCCGTTAAAATAAGCTGGAAGTATTTTATTTAACTTGCGCTACCTAAACTTTGTTTAAAAACTAAACTCGATGGGTTAATGACCTTAGGAGAACAGTTGACACCGGCTAGACGGGGAAAGCCCAGGATAGACAATTGTGGCGTGACTTGAAGGAGGCCAACGTCCAGCAGTGGACGGATAATAGTTGTTGATTCATTGATTGAAACTTTGTTTCATCATCATTACCAAAACAAGCCCGTGTTAGTCCACTGCTGGGCACAAGCCTCTCCAAAACAATTTTGCCATTTTCGCCATGCTTGGCAGTCAGGTTGGCGATCACAATTTAGCGGATGGTGGAGGGAAGACGCTGATGCCTGTCACTTTCTGGCAGTTATTTAGCCGCCTTACGACACCCATGAGAAAAGAAGGGGTGATGCAATTCTTTTGTGCCGACACCACATGACACAATTTGTTTGTAATCTGCTAAAAAGAATAAAACTATTTTTTTTACGTTTACCCAAGCCCGTAAAAAAAAACCCAGCAATAGAATATTTCTAACTTTTGATCATGGTCTAAGATGCGGCACGTCTAATTATTACTACATTGTCTATGACCAGTAGACCTAAAAGTTTTCATATTTTTTCCTATTTGACGCTTAAACCTAGAGTCTTGAATTTCACCAACCAGGATAGAATACTAAAAGGTTGTTATTTCAAACATTTTGTGGCAATATTCAGAAACGGTTTTGCCACAGTTTTTCCCCGTTCATCGATATTCTTTTGTTTTCAAAATCGCAAACAATGTGACGACTAATCGCTAAAACGTCGAACTCGGCAGAACTTTTAAAAAGTAATTTAGCTTTTGTCAAATGAATAAACCTCCCTTGATGGTGAAATTTCATTACAGTTTTTGCGAAACGAGATTTTATACAATCGAATGCTTCGAAACGTCTATGGTCGCTATATAAGTCATTTTTAAAACGCTTTTATGAGCTTCATCTGTATGTTTATTTTTCACTGACTCTTTTGAACGTAAATTTAACCCACTTTGATTGAACTGTCAGATTTTATTTTAATTTTGCAAAAATATCAGGGCCTAATATTCAGTTTTTATACCATGTACCTTGTTTTTTATTATGAGTTTCTAGTATCTTGAAATTGTGCAAGTGAAATTGATCACGTAATAACGATGACACATTTCATCATTAACTCTAATGATAGACCATGAACGTTTAAATCAGTATATTAAGGCGACTACTAGAGCTATGTGCTGCCCCCAGTGGGGGCTATATCTAGTGAATTTGCCACTAGAGGCGCTAGTGTCGCGTGAGGTCCAATATCATTCACTTTGTACTGGTTTTAGCGGAATTTGTTGCATAAATTATAATTTCTTTAATTTACCTGCTGGAAAGTGATCTCCTTCGTAAAATATCGCAAATATGGATTATTTGGCGATTAATGTGAACGCTTTAAATGCGGAATTAAGAAAAAGTGCCAAAATAAGCGGCCTCAAGAGCAACTATTTCAGAAGTTAGTTTGTTGATATAAAGATAGTTACTTATAAACAATATAACCTTAATTAGATTCAAGATATTACACTTTTTTTCGGTGCCAATCGCCTTTGACAGCTATACCTCCGGACCTCAGTCTACAGTGGCGCCAACTGGTGAGCAAAGAAACGGTAGTCCCCATTGATTCAAATTTATTACTTCTACTAGTACTACTTACGTTAGCGACAAATCGACTTTATAAACAACGAAATGAAAAGTTTACTGTGCTTCAATTTGTTTAATGTCAATAATTATAGCTTTAAATATTACTGTTTCTAACCTAAATTGGATCACTGTAGTCTGAATAAATAAATGCATTATTATTATTATTATTCAATAAATACTTAAGGTAATTTGCTAAAATGATACTGTTCTAGTTTTTTGAGAATTGATTTTGTTTAGAAGTAATAAAATTAAATCAATTGGGGGCAGCACATAGCTCTAGTGGTCCCCTTAAGTTATGTTGTCCATAAATTATTTATTTTAGGTCGGCACTGAATTAAGTAAAATAAAAATAACTCGGTGCCAAACAATTAAAACAACATCAATCGTCGTGCGGTCGTGCGATGACTCAAAACCAATGCCCTTTTTGGTTTTTATTATTTTTTTGTTTGAGAAAGCAAAGCTTGCAAAGTTTAGTAACCTAGTTATGGAGTTTGTTAATTAAACCAATTAGGTTTCAAAAAGAATGTAATGAAGTTGGAACTAATTTGGGTTAACGTCAAAATTTGGTTTAAAGTACATTATGTTTGGGCAAAACGAAACTTATCGTTAAAAAGCTTATTAAAATAAGAAGAGAAGTATGATTATTATTGATAACGAAAATTAAAATATTCAGTACCTATTTGATAGGTACTTTAATGTGGTTCTCTGTAGGTACTTAATTTATAATCATAATTAACTAAGATTTTTGGGACTGCCATAATGTTTCTTATGCACAAACTAACTGGCCTCATCGCCTTTGAGCGTTTATTCTAATATTTGAAAATTATTCTAAATCACTCCTATAATGTACACACATTTTAATGCTAATCCCTTTTAAGCCCAAAAAAAGATAATAATGTTTTCGATACTTTTATGAAATTGCTAGTGTAATATAAAAATACAGTTCATTAAAAAGTAAATTGCTTTTCAAAAAATTATATGCGTTTAAGTAAATAGTTTTTTTTTTTTTTTATGTCTTTGGAAGTTGGTTACTGGTCACTCTGCCTAGATTATTTTAATGAGATATTGTTAAAAAATCTGCCACTTTAGGGCGGTAATAAAACTTGCGTTCAAGTAGGTCAATATCAAAGTTAGAGTTCACATCCTAAGGAAGGAAATGAGACCGATGATTTGCAAAAAAAATCGGTCAGCTTGCGACAAGTTTGTTATAACTTCCGCAAGTCACCCTAAGCTAGACGAGCAGAAATACCCTGAAGGGTAACTTGCGACGCAATTTTGCAACCTTTGCACTGATGAAATGTACATTTATAAGGATTTCCTAACAAATATTAAACCATATGAGATAGCTGCTTTGAGATTTCTACTATGTACTTTGTTTTTTGAATTTCCGATAGTACTTTCTTGATCATGAAGTTTGCAACGGTGCAGAAATAACAGAAATCATGTCAGTTGTCATCGAGTCAATCACCATTTTCTTCGTAATATTGTCTGAGCCAAAATGCAACTACCTCTTCATAGGTCATCCTCCAACTCTCCACCAAGGAGCATTAATACAATATCGACTGATAAAATCAAAACATTTCACAGTGCGTGATTGCCTTAAAAGGAAGAAAAACTACAATTTAAAATTTTTCAATATAATTATTGAAAAAAAATGCTTGACTCAAAAGTAAAGCTGCCCATTTTTTCATTTACTTTATTGCTTGGGTGTAATTTTATCGTGCCATCTTGTGCGATTAGGTTTTGAAGAGTAGATTGACATCTGACTTAATGCACTGAAGAATATCTGATCAGTAACCAAAATAAACTCTATGTTGGAAGGGAAAAGAACCAAAATGAAAGGTTTCCGGAATAAAAATGAAACGAAACATGTAAATGGTAGGAGCATGGTGGAGTGCCGAAACAGCATTAGGCACAATGTTGGGAAGTATACCGAATGATTCAATCACGTATGTACAATGCTCAGTATATTAACTACCTCATCCTCGATAAAAGAGTATATAAACCATTTTGTTGCCGTTCGAATCCATTACGTTATTTTATAGAAATAATAAAGATCTGTAGTTTTTCATTTTATTATGTTTAGCGTGTGTATGCGTAAACACTTTAAGATTTTAAAAAGTGAGTCAGGCGCACGCTGCCTATCAATTACTAATATCTTAAGTTTATGCGAACACTATACATTGAAATGAAAGATAAATTACCTAATATATTTACGGATTTTAATTCGCGTTTATTTCGGTGTTTCCCAACGTTATGTAGCGTTCATGGTCACTGACAATCAATGAACACGACGATGACACCGAACACGGGAATTTAAAATTTGTAAGCATATTATTAATTTTTATTATAACTAGTTGTTAACTCATTTTATGCGAGAAGCAGAGGATCGACCTAAGTGGCGTGCAATTGGAGAGGCCTATGTCCAGCAGTGACTGTGATAGGCTGATGATGATGATGATGATGATGAAGTCATTTTATTATCAATTTAAAGTCAATGAGGACTTTCCAAAATAACTTTTATTAAGTCAATGTCTCATTATTTGTATAAGCCAAAAACACGTTTGCCGGAGAGTATTTAAAAACGTCAGCATTCATAATTGGTCTCGAAATTCATATTTAAAGTGGCTCTCTCTAGCGGGATTAATCTTTTTTGGGCCACACGCGGAAAATTACTCTGCTGGGAAATTATACGTCCTGAATTTAAACGCCTTACGGAATCATGGAGCCTGTATTATTAAAGTTTGTTTTAGATATATATTATTGATTTGTTCGACTGATAATAACTAAGATATCTAAGTTCGATTGTTTGATACTCAATTTGAAAGTATAAAATATGAAACAAGGTTGAAGAAGTATGATTTATGATATCATTGTAACACTATAGCTACGATTAATATTTGTTATTTATAGTCTTCCTAGTCTGTCTCACTGTCCGTCAAAACCCTTTTTTCCAAGAACGCGTAGAGTTGCAAATTAATACCAATTTTAAGTCTGCGGTTTCTTGAAGCTGTAGAAAAATTTAACCACTAAGTATTATACACAATTACGTTAGTTGCCAATTATAAGGCATTTCCAATACATTTACTAAACGAAACAAAACTTATTGATGATAATTGATTCAAAGAATCAATTATCATCAATAATGATTCTAAATTTCGCGAACCCAGTATCATGGAATTTAAAAGAAGCAACACATGTAGCAAAGTAAAGGGGAAAATCCGAAATTCGTAAATGTGTTGTTATATGAGAGAGTCATCATTTGGTAATAATATAGTGTTGCGGACTAAGGTTCGGGAACCTTCAGTACGCGAGTCCGACTATTCTAATACTCGCGCAGTTTTTTGTAAAAAGTCTGTAAAAGTAAATTTAGAAGATGATCAATGTTGATGTGTCAACACAACATTGATCTTCTTCTAAATTTTCTTTAAAGAAGACTTTTTCTGCTCCAAAGGATCTCACTAATACGATTTCCGTGTGCAATCATAATACGAACCTGTTTGTATGTTTTTATGTATTTATTATATTTATGTTAGTTTATTAATAATAGTTATTAGTTGCTTCATTTTTTTTTTCTTTTTGTACCGCCTGTATCGTTTCATTTATTATTTTTGATCCATGGTACCAGTTGTACTGGAGCTCGCTGGGAATATTTAGATACTGAGAAACAAGAAAAGGCGCTCCTATTTGACTCTGATGCACGTTCTCGCGTAAAACTCCTGTAATCATTGAAATGTATAAACCACCCATACATTTCAATGACTTAGGTTAGTTTAGGTTTAGGTTAGGTAGTATCGTAATTTCCACGAAGAAATATCTTATTTCTAAACGGAATATACACCGATAGATCATCATATTCCGGAGAGAATTGAGTATAACAAAGGAAGCATACTACATCATAAACATAAATTGTATAACAGAAAAGAGGTACACTTAGCTTAGCATGCTTAGACCATAGCATGATTAGCAGAACAGAATTGCAGCATGTCAGAAAATTGTGAAATATAGAGGAGAACACGGATATAAACACAAGTAACAATATTGACAGCTGAATCGCATAAATGAATATTAAAACATACCTGATATTTACTGTTACTTTTGCAATAAGTATTGAAATTTAGAGTATATATCAGCACCGTTAGGGAAGCTCTTCTGTACGTCAATATTTAATCCTGCTTATGTAAATTGATTCTATGTCACCACTTTTAACAGGTGTATTTTGCATGTTTGTTGTTTGAAACCATTTTTTATCTGTATGTCTGTCTATGCATGCACTAATGTTACCTCAGAACACGGAAAAAAGGTTAGAAGGGCGATGTGGGCGGGGAAAGCGCGAAAGGTTATGAGCAAATGTTCATACTTCTGCCCAAACATGAATGTAAGTAAGCGCTGTGATTGTTCGCTTGATTATTCTTCGAACTCTTTTATGTGTAGTGGGTAGTGGGGCGCAAGCGGCGACATCGGGTCACATACAAATTGCGCATGACAGCCTTTGTAACCTTCTTCCATGTTCTGGGTATGTTGCACACAAGTTTCTGAATGACTTGTCAGAACAAGGTTACTCGAAGACTAACCCCCGTATAGTGGACTAACCTCAGTGGTTAATGGCAGTGCAGTTGACAGTGTATGATTCAACGTTTAATAAAGGAAAAAAAAAATTATAAACAAGTAAAAGTAATTACTTTACTAAAAGTAATTACTTGAGAGACAATTTGTATGCCCTAATCAAGAAATTACTAGAAGTTATAACTACCAAAAGTTAGCATTTCCAGCCAAATAATATGACTTTTAATGGTGACCAATTTCTTTCACTTAAGGACTAGGTATGAACATTTTAAGTTATGACTTTCTTAAGCAATAAGTAATAACTTCTTTATAAATACGGGGGTTAATGTGAGGTGCTGCTACAATATGTGAATCAGATGACACAATCTATACTAATATTATAAAGCTGAAGAGATTGTTTGTTTGTTTGAACGCGCTAATATCTGGAAGTACTGGTTCGAATTAAAAAAATATTTTTGTGTTGGATAGTCCACTTATAGAGGAAGGTTTTAGGCTATATACGAGTAACATCACGCTGCGACCAAAAGGAGCGAAGCATCGGTGAAGAATGTTGCAAAAAAATCGCGTACCACAAATTGACACGTACGAAGTCGCGGGGAACAGCTAGTTTTAAATATAGCGCAAATAAATAATATTCGATTCGATTCCATTCTCATGATTGTTGCTTGAAACCCATTTTGATCTGTACGTTTATGCATGCGCTATGTCATACACAAGTTTCTTATTGACTTGTCAGAACAAGGTCACTGAGCAAAGTTTATACCAGCACCGTTTAGAAACAACAAGTTATTTTACAAATAATAGCGCTCTATTAAGACCGAGACGAGTTAATACCTCAATAACAATTATCTTACTATTTCACGGCAAGTATAACAGGTTCATTATTGGGATTGTTCACCGGCTACCGCCGGGACCAGGTAATCTGGTGAATGCCGCAACTGAAATTGAAGAAGTTACGATTTAATATAATGCCGCGTTAACTTCAAACGCTATAAAAGGATAATGCCATCGCTGCCAATCGCACAACTCGTAAACAAGTTTTGTAACGAGTTTTCAGTGAATGTTGCCTACAGGTAGGGTTGTAAATTTGGCAAAATTTTCAACCCAAGGAATCTGTACAAAAGTTGACTATACATACTGATATTAAACATGACGTTTCCAAAGGTGTTATTAGTACTTTGTTAAATAACCAACTCAAACAAATCAAGTTTTTGATTCGTACCCCTACAGGTTGTCTATAGTCTCCCCTAAAAAACAAAACACTAATTACCTATGTCTAGTGTAGTTTCAGCCTCTTTCAGTTGTGAGAGCCGACTAAAGATTATATAGCACAATCCTCATAGCAAAATGGTTATGTCTTGTGGTCTATAAATAAGCTAGAACCATAGACATGACATTTTAGTCGAATTACTGTAAACCACAAAATAATAAATTAATATATAACTAACAGATATAACTCGTATTTATAAGGATTTTATGGTGTATTTTGATTTATCCAGACGTTCCTGTTTACCCACAGGAAGCTGTAAAGTATTAAAAATATCAAATACAATATAAAATCCAAAATAATTGCTAGTTAAAAGTCTATCTTTCAGTATAATGTAGAGATTTTGGTTACATTCAAGAAACCAATAATTTATTGGACATTAAAACTTCCCTTGATGTACGACAACCCTAATCTGTAAGTGGATTGATACGGCCTAATTTCCCACTAGAGGTGTCAGAGGCAAACAACTGGGAAACGTTTGATCCCAATTTCAAGGCATTTATGAGTTACTTAGATTCATAACAGCCATACTCTTATGTATAAGCTATGAACGAAAGCACGCATATATGTGCTCAAACAGCTCTTGAATATGCGTGGCAAACAAATTTTGTGAGGTGAATATATAATTATGTTGTTTTCATTTTAGCCTACGACGGAGGCTTTCGTCATTAGCATAAATAGCTATCTGTTTATAGAATAGAATAGAATAGAATAGAATATTTTTTTCCTACACTAGGCTAGGATTTATATTCCTACATATAAAGATGTAACAAAAATGTTAGTCGACATGTTTGGTGATCCTAGAACAGGCACATACTTACTACTCTCTAGCTCTGATAAGATTTTTTGTCTTACAGCTCTATCTTTTGTGTTGTCTATAAATTATTTACTGAACTTTATTTTTGTTTACCATACGCTTGATCACAAACATTGCAAAGAATTTAATTGTTTGGCATAACTAAAAATACCATAATATAAGTATGACAACTTGAAAAATTACAGCGTTAAGAATATGCTTGAAAAATTCGCGGTGAGTCGCAGTGTCTCGGTGGCTTAATGGTATAGCGCCCGCCCGGCATGCGAGGAGATGCGGGTTTGAGTCCCGCCTGAGACATAATTTTTCAAGTTTATATACTGATATTATAATTGCAATTCAATTACTAAAATATTAAATAAAGTATAAAAATACCATCTTCAATAATGTGAGTTTAATCCGTATGTAAATATCTACTTATTTAGCTTTTAATCAGATATTTAGATAAATAATAAATAAATAAATAAATAAATGTGGACAACATCACATACATTGTTCTGATCTTAATTTGAATAACTATTTAAAGCATTCGTATTTTGGAAACCAGAAACAACGAAGGTACCACAAACACCCAGACCCGGGAAAATGTAGAAAAACACATTTTTTCTACATTGGCCCGTCCGGGAATCGAACCCGGGACCCCGGAGCAAGCGACACCTTGAAAACCGGTGTGTACGCCACTCCGCCACAGAGGTCGTCGATCACATTCGAAATCAAAGTTCTTCGACAAGGCATTGCCTTGTCACCAATTATATATAATGTTTGGGAACTACACATGAAAACATTATGTATGGAGCCATCTAATTAGGAAGTTTTCGGAATACAGCGCACTGAATGCTCAAGCGTTTAATAAAGCAAGTACGCGTTCACGAAGGAGCTTAAGCTCCTTTACTCAATAAAGCAAAATGTGACGAATTATATACGCTATCGCGAATAGATATTATGTAAATATATTTGTGTTTTCAAATTTGTAATGAATATTATTAATTAATATTACAGTCGTTTTGGGTAACTTTGAATTGTGGCTTAACTTTGAACAAAATTGTAAAAAAGATTCATTATTTTTTTATATGTAAACTTTTTGATTTCTCACTATGGAGACTGCGTTAAACAAATTGCCAAAATGTTTTGTAGCAAACGAAAACTAAAAAAAATAAACTGTCAATGTCATAATTTTGAAAAAAGCCCGCCTTTTCGTAGTGAAGTTAATGGAAGTGTTTGTTGCTCGGATTTGAAATCGCGATTAAAAATATAAAACTTACTCTAAACAGATATGTTTATGTGTTTATCTTTAATATGTAGTAAATATATTATTATTTTGAAATCGTTATCCATATTTGATGTAAAAATATTGCGTAAGACTGATAAAGTATTGACGACGTCCAAAATCGAAGTAATTTGGGTAACATTGAATGGTTTAAAGTTACCCGTATTATCAAAATTTTGTGTCGGGTAACTTTGAATACGTACATAATGATACTCAGTTCTTATAAAATTTTCCTTTTTACAGTTTTTATACAAATATGCCCAGAAAAAGCCAAAAAGTTAACCCTGGCATTAGAAGGTATGGATTAAAAAGCAATTATTCCCCTGAAACGCTCGCAGAAGCTCTGAGTAAAATTCGATCTGGTGCGATGTCGAGACTTGCTGCGTCGAAATTTTACAAAATACCCGCGGTGACCCTTTTTTATAAATTAAAATGCAAGCATACTAAACCCGTGGGCAAGCCTGTTACTCTCAGTCAAGAAGAAGAAACAAGCTTCAAAGCTTCTAGTACTCAAATTAATATTTCGTTTCAGTTTAGTTCATCTATACTTACTTAATATTATAAAGCTGAAGAGTTTGTTTGTTTGTTTGTTTGTTTGAACGCGCTAATCTCCGGAAGTACTGGTCCGATTTGAAAAATTATTTTTGTGTTGGATAGTCCATTAATCGAGGAAGGCTTTAGGCTATATAACGCTGCGACTAATAGGAGCGAAGCATGAGTGATAAATGTTGCAAAAATAATCGCGAACATAACGGAAATTGACGCGGACGAAGTCGCGGGGAACAGCTAGTTTCTTATAAAATGAGACTCGAAAGTAGTGCGGTGTCGCGAGGTCATTTAGATCATATTTATAACACAATTTCATTTGAGAGTCTTTACTTAGATATTAATTAGCGTTTTACATAGTGCATGCATGCAGCGTTCACTAGCATTGCGTCGCTGCAACGTCAATGCGTCAATTGACAAAAGTTTCTATTCTAAGCCAGTGATTTAAAAGCAATGATACCAAACTACCTTCGTACAATACCACAGAGACCGATATCCTTCAAAAGGTACTAAAGGTAAACAAACTGTGAACTGTTAATCCCATTTTATAGCGTTTATGAGACCCTCAGATTCGGGTGTGGAGCAATCAAAACTTTAATTGGTATTTCACCAATTTGGGCAGTTTGTGATTGTAAAAAGATTTTAACTCGATTGAGGAATTGAGAATTACGAATAGGGACGCTACTAAAATTTAAATTAATTTTGTTCGAAATTAAGACTGGGCAGCAAAAAAATATTTGTGATGGAAATCTGGTAGAATAACAAACGCAGATTCATAAAAAGCCTTTATTTTGTGTGTCATCATGTCCTGTATAAAACTGTTTTTAAAACAAAAAATTTGCTAGTGTTAGGTAATTAAATTTCGACTGCCCTTGGTGTGTGACTCGAACCAACCACATTGCGTTTACCGAGTGATTGCTTACAACTTAAAGCCTTGAAAATATTTGTTTATTCAAACAATATTTTCTGGTAGTTATGTTTTTTTTTGTTTCATTTTTATGTTGTTTTAACAGTTTCATGCATAAATAGATTCTAATAATTCCCATCTTGTACGAAGCCTGAAAATACATACTTTCCTGATTTTTCGTTCACGTGGTTTATATTTTTCTTGAAGTGGAGGTAATTTCCTCGTCTCGACTATGAAATTTCAGAAAACCTTAAGCTTTCTACCATATTTCTACCATAAGCTTTTTACTTCGCTCGTTATGGTAACTTTTACGTAAAATTAAACTTGGTAACTCTATCCTGAAAACCAATCTATTTGGCTCTGACTTTAACTGGAACTAGTTGGCTACCGAAGAAACAATAAAGAGGTTTATTTATGTATGACCATGACATTTTATGGGCTAATCGATTTCAATGGTTGTTATTTTTTCAATCTAAGTCTAAATTTGTTTTCCATTATAATTTGAAAAGAAAGTTCTATCCCAAAGGATAACAAACAATACATTGTAAACAGCAATAAATCATTAAGTTTTATTTACAAAAAAGCGCAAAAAATCAGGGCATAGAAACCTATTTAAAGGATTGCCGACATTTCAAAAAATCTCTTTCTATTTGAATCTCAGGGTAAAGGTTTAAGATCTTTATTTACTTTCACAAAGAATTACATCAATTCACTTATAACATTTTCAAATTTCGTATGAGCAGACATGTTAAATAAACCTGTGTCGGTTACAATCACTGACAAGATAATAATGAAGTACAATACAATGTTTGTGTAGGTAAACAAACAAAAAGAATGTCTCAAACTCGCAACGCATGATGGTAGGTGTTTTGCACTAGCCCGCTTCGAACGCTTCGGTAAACAGAACAAGTGCGGACATTAGAAAAATTATTATAACAAGGAACGAGTATCTCAGGGTAAAGAAACCTATTCGAAGGATTGCCGTCACTTAACAATTTCACTTTATATTTGAATCTCAACATCATTATCATCATCATCATCACAGCCAAACAGCTTCCACTGCTGGACACAGGCCTCCCATTAGAAACTTCATGACAATCCAGAAACTTCCTGCAACCTTTACCACATCATTCGTTCTTTGCAGGGCGCCTATCTACAGATCGTCGTCCGGTGCATCGTCGCCATTCCGAACCTTTCCGCTCCAACGGCTATTGGTTCCTCTTGCTATAAGTCTAGGCCTCTATCTCTACAACTTTGCAATTCTTGGAGCGATCTCATTTTCTCAATATATTGCACAGGGAAGAGCCGATAAACTAGTTTTCTTCAATCACTCGTCTGGAGATCAAACTCGAGATATTATATTGCTTTGTAAAGCGATGTGTACGCCACTCGACCAATGAGGTGAAGATAAACATCTATACAACTTAAGATTATTAACACAATCGAGCAATAATCGTTGATTCTAGGTGTAAGCAAACGACCCGATTCCGCTTCGGTGGGTGCTTAATAAGTTTTGAGATAATTTTGAGAAATGGACTTCGCTAGACTAACTTTAAGTTTTTAGCCAGATTACTTTAACGCTTTAACGATGTACGAACTGTAATACTTAATTGCACTTACAAGTTAAGTACTCACAGCTTAAGCTTAATTATGTGAAAGGAAAACAATGTTGAAATGTTTAAGAAAAATTTTAGAGTTCTATTTAAAACAAGCTTTAATTTAAAAATGTACAATAGTTTCACGTTTGTCAGCCTTGCTGCTTAAAGATTTTTAAATGCTAATTGTGGTTTGTGACTTTTTATGAATAATTTTACAGTAAAGTATATCAATATGACGCTAAAATAATTTCGATGTCATTACCCCGATTGCACATTTTAAACATTGACGTAAAATAATAAACTAGATCAGTTACAAATTAATAGACATCCTTAATAAACAAATAGCAACAAAACATTATGGTTCTTTTTTACCTACGTTACATATGTTTAAATCGTGTACGTAATGGTGAATTTTGTACGATAGTATGACACATGACTATTCTTATTTCAACTTGGGCAGTTCGATCGAAATTTTTGTATAGTAAGTAAAAAGTAACAGCCTATAATCATCCCTCTGCAGGTAAAAGGCCTCAATCATTGAATTCAAGTTACCACAGAAATGGTGAGTGCTGGCATAATCACCACGCTTGCCAAATGCGTTTGAAAATTCAAAACTTTATCTTGCCCGACCCGGGGATTGATCCTGGGACCCCGAGATCTTGGCCCGGTATTTGAACCACTAGACCAACGAGGCGTTCATTATTATTATTATTTGTATTAAAATGTAAATTTAGTTCTTATAATAATAGGGGTTAAAGTATGAAATTGCCGATTATTTTCCCACTTTTTATTTTGTTTATAGCTCTTAAGTATAGTCATATTATTGCGTAATTCTTTTTGTATTGTATCAAAAACTAAATAAAGTAACTTTTGACTAAAAAAATGCTATACTAGTGCCTATTACTTCAAAGGATGTCGTTGAAAAGACCCCTTACAATGTGTCAGCTGACCTTCTTGCTTCGATTAAGTGTATTAATGTATTATATACTTTGATATTCAGAAATTTAAATACTATAATGCGTAGCTTTATAACCGTCTAACTTTCACCTTTAATTGCATCGAAAACGGTTCAGGCGTTTTTAAAAAAAACTAAAAATGTTAGTATGGAAAAATGACTTTTCTCGATTTCGTCCATACAAAACGGCAATTTCATACTTTAACCCCTAATATTTGTCGAAATGTATTAGGGGTTAAAATATGAAATTGCCGTTTTATTGTAATAGGTTCTTTGAATTGACATAGAATCTTCATGGTTTGAGGTTTTCGAATGAAACTTTTTTCACATGGTTTCTATGATGTTCTTCTTTTAAAAAATGTGAAACATTTGAATATCGACTTTCAATTGTTTTTGTTATTTAACTTAGACAAGAAAGATGGATACTGCAAAAATTCGAGTGATTTTTGAATACGAGTTCCGACGCAGAAGTAACGCGGCAGAAACAGCCCGCAATATCAATGTTGCGTTTGGAGAGGGATCTGCTAATGAACGCACCGTGCGATTTTGGTTTAAACGCTTTCGTGATGGAAACTTCGACTTGAAGAACGAGCCACGAGGAAGACCGCCCACACAGGTGATTAACGATGAATTAAAAGAGATGGTGGAAGCCGATCCTAGTCAAACTACCCAGGAATTAACGGCATGGTTTAACGTAACCTTACCCACAATATTGACTCATTTGCGTCAAATCAATAAAATAAAAAATACGAAAAATTGGTGCCTCATTATTTGACTGATGTGCAGAAAGAAACGCGTGTTGAAACTTGTGTTGCCTTGTTGAATCGGTACAGAAATGAAGGAATATTAAATCGAATTGTGACATGTGATGAAAAGTGGATTCTTTATGATAACCGTAAAAGAAAAATGCAATGGCTGACCCCAGGTCAAACGCCACAACAGTGTCCTACTAAAACCTAAACTAGCAGTAAAACAGCCCCGACTCATGAATCGATCTTCACCATTATTGCTCCATGACAACGCGATTCCTTATACAGCACGAGAAACCGTTTTGACCCTTCAGGAACTGCAATTAGAAACCATTCGACATCCTCCGTATTTGCCAGACCTTGCTCCAACGGACTACCATTTTTTTCGTGATTTGGATATGGTGATATACAATAAGGCGTAGTAAAAATAGGCTAAACACGTTTAGAAAAAGTAAAAATGTGCAAAAAAATTTAGGTTAATGGTTTCTGTGCCAATGACAATTAGGAGTACAAACAATTCGGCATTCTGATATATACCCATTATAAGGCCGCCCAAATTGTACATCTTTGTGTAAACATTGATTTTAATTAACCTGTTTGGTGTGCAATAAAGAGTATTCTATTCTTCTCGCAAATATTTCTATGGTTTACACATTTTATATGGAACAAAAATTATGAGAAAAGTAAAATCATATTAGGGAAAATCAGTAAACAGTATGAAAATGTTTGGTATTTAATAATTTACTTAGATACCGATAAATTATTCACGCTGACCTTAAATCAAGCTTAACTTGATAAGTAAATGATGAACTTTAACAAAACTATTTCTAGAAGGTTGGGGCTTCTACATTAAGTTATAATAAATCCTTCACACAGCTCATAATAATTTGCTGCAAGATCCAATAAACTGACTCTTACAATTATAAAGAGAATGTTCGCGTTTGTTTTATGTAGCTTATCTTGAGAATATTCAAGATAACATAAAACTTACTTCTAGAAATTACTTCATTTGTGAATGCCCACCCAAATTGTTAATATAGGTACCTAGTATTTTCGTAGCTGAATGAAATTCAATTGAGTAAAATTTCTTTCAAACTTATTAAGGGATGTTAATTAAGACAATATGACGAACGCTGATGATGCAGTTAACACCGGGGTTCTGTGCTATTGCTTGCATTTATTTATGTTGGTTGGGCATACTCTTATGTAGGTATAGGTATACAAAGTAACAGGTAAAACTTAACATAGTAACAGCTTATTACCATCTTACTGCAGGGAAAAGGCCTCCATCATTGAATAGCAATGATGGGTAGGTACTAGACTGTAGTATTATCTAGTAATAGGGGTTAAAGTATGAAATTGCCGATTATTTTCCCACTTTTTATTTTGTTTATAGCTCTTAAGTATAGTCATATTATTGCGTAATTCTTTTTGTATTGTATCAAAAACTAAATAAAGTAACTTTTGACTAAACAAAAATGCAATACTAGTGCCTATTACTTCAAAGGAAGTCGTTGAAAAGACCCCTTACAATGTGTCAGCTGACCTTCTTGCTTCAATTAAGTATATTTGTATTATATACTTTGATTTTCAGAAATGTAAATACTATAATGCGTAGCTTTATAAACATCTAACTTTCACCTTTAATTGCATCGAAAACGTTACAGGCGTTTTTAAAAAAACTAAAAAATTGTTAGTATGGAAAAATGACTTTTCTCGATTTCGTCCATACAAAACGGCAATTTCATACTTTAACCCCTAATATACTCACCACGCTTGCAAAATGTAGGTTGGTGATCACAAACACAAGCAATGTTCAAAAATTCTAAACTTTTTGTTGCCGGGCCTGGGGATTGAACCCGGGATTTAAGTCTAGTAAGACTAAAGGGGAGTTAAATTTAATACGATTTAGTCAAACTACTCAAATGTAGATTCAAAAAGAGTTCCTTCTGTGACCATGATTTGTAAGGATAATTTTGTTTACCCTAATTTAATTTGATAATTTAATTTTGTTTGTGTTTGATTATTTAGAATGAACTAGAGTTACGTAAGATTAACTTCTCAAGGGCGTGTCTGTTTGTTGCATTATGCCAAGAGAGTATTTTTTTTTTTTGGTTTCGTCTTGGGGTTGTAAAGATGTCGAGGAGGACACCTTCGCTCTGGCTGTCGGCCAGGAAGCTACATCACCCCAACACCCTCTCCAACCCGTAAACTGCAACGTTTAGGGGTTGGAGAGGGTGTTGGGGTGATGTAGTTTTTTTTCTGTTTAATTACTTTATTAATAAAGTAATTAATAAAGAAGCAAAACAAAACTTCTTAGTAGCTTTCTCCTTCCCCCAAAACCTTAGGACCCGTCGTCGCTGACCTTCATTGTCCGAGTAACATTCCCGGTCTAGCCTAACCTATCCATATTTGGTATGTTCTTACTAATACCTCTTTTTTAATACAAAACAACTTTATAACCCGGCTGTTAAGCGTGTCGATAATTACTAGATATTATTATATTGCACTGCTTTGAATACACGTCGACATTTTAAACTTGCAGTTCTTCGAAAGGTGTTTCTACAAAACTTTCAAATATTCAATTTGAAGTGGACTAGTGCATAATCACATAATACCAAACTCTATAAAACCAGGCAAGCTGTTTGTAGTTTTATTTGTGTTCGCGGCAACAAAAGCGTCTACAAATATTTTCTTTAAAGTTTAAAGAAACGATTGTTGCAGGACTAAAATATCTCGGAAGCCGTGTTCCGAATGCGAGCTAACTTTATGTAAATCGAGGTTGTATAGAAACTTTTTCTTGTATTGGACTCATGGAATACGTAACGATAAGTGTTAGGATGGTGAAGGTTCAGAATACGCTTCTGATTGTTCAAACAAAACTTGGCTTGAGTTCGCATTAAGGAGGAGGTTTGCCCACTTTGACAAGGGTATTTATTTTCAAAAGCCATTATGTAACAAAATTTAAAACAGAAGTTAGAAGAATATAATGTAATTTTTTTACCGACTTCAAAAAAGGAGGAGGATCTATGTTCGTCTGTATATATTTTAAGTGTTTTTTTTATCGTAACTTAATATCTTACTCTTCAGAATGGATAACTCTTAGTAAAACCCCACGTAGCTATAACTTGAACCAAAACCCGTATAAGGCAGTAATCACTCAAACGGTACAACTTGCATGGACAGCTTCTATTTAACTTCATTTGGATTCAAATCCAAGACTTACCACAGAAACTGAAAAAAAAATGTGTGCTCCCGACGAAGATGAAAAGTTTTGTTTTCATTTGCATTTTATCTGTTCTGCTGTAGTGTTAATAATAATTCGATTAAGTGGTTTATTCCTAATAATTATCGATGGCTTGATGCTACTAACATGAACATTTCCTTAAAATAAACCTGTATTTATATACCACTACTCACTAAAGGAACGGAATATCCGCTTTTTAAAATCCGCACTACCTAGGGTTGTCGACAGAACTATGTTTTGCATAACAAGAGCCGCGGAGCGAAGCCCGCTAACAATTGCGCAAGTATTTTAGACAAACATTTAATAACTTGCATGCGGCATAATGCTAGTGGCGGGAAAACTGCTAAACAAAGAAAGAATAGAAGTCGGAATATAATAAAGCAGGTATACTGCAGGTTTTGAAAACATTAATCAGGGTTGCACGTGTTTAAGATTTAAAAAAATATGTCAGTTTTAAGCGGAAACACTAGGGCGAGAGAATTAAAAAAATGGTATTTGTAAAATCTATTGCTGTCGCGCAGTGCCAAACGCCTTCACCGCAGAGTGTGATAGAGACAGCTGCTTCTTGGACCGAAAATACTAAAAACACACCAAATCAACGTTTCGTAGTCCCCCGATTACTTTTCCAAAACTAGACCGATTTGAATACTTTTTTCATTAAAATTTAAAAAAAGGCTTTGGCCTTTACGTATGTTTTCCTTTTTTTTATAAATTTAGCCAAATTTATTTTCTGGATGTTTGAACACAGCGGAAAAACTGGTGATTTTTTTCGATTTTTGAGGGCTCACATCTTTTTTATTAATAAATTTATGAAAAAACAGAAATCATAGAAACATGCTAATAGTGGCCATAGATTTTTGTTATAAAAAATATTGCTCTACTGGCTTTATCCAGGGAGGAAACAGAGGACTACGTTTGTATGGAAAAACGGCCCTTGTGTTTCCTCTTAAAAGATGATTTTAAGCCTAATTATTTACACCGTGCATTATTGACCACCTGCCAAACGAAGCCCACGTTATGTAACCATAATGTATAACATCTTGGCAGTGTTTGTTAATTTTTTTTTTATTAATTAAAATAGTCTTAGAAAAATTGAAAAAAATAAGACTTTATTTTTAATTAGCTGTGACTCGCACGGACGTATTATTTTGCTTCCGCCGGGTCATGGATCAATGAACCTTACACAGATAAGTCCGTGTGCGTTACAGCATGTTTCAAAATGAATAGCTGAATCAATATTTTATATTATTTGAAGATATTTTTTTACATAAAATAAAAAAGAACGCTGACAAGCTTATACATAGTGGATGCTGTGGCTAAATTACGTTAGACAGGAGGTTCAAAATGCACGGTGTACAGTTTTGAAAACGGTAACATCATTGAAATCGCTATAACGTCAATTCTTACTAATATTTTAAATGCGAAAGTAACATGCGGGCACAGGTTTCATCCCGCGCAAGATATCGTGTAGTTCACACGGGCAGAGCCGCGGGCAAAAAGCGAATAGTAATATATTTAGTATGGATTGGACAGTGTTCTGGAAAATGAAACATCTATAAAAAACATATTATTTGCAATATTAAGTAATAAAATATATCTGGTATTCAGAATTCGTTAAACCGTTTTCGAATTATTGAAATTCGAACAGAAAAGTTTCGAAAGTAAGATAGGTTACTCGGTCCAATGGGGGCTATCGCTAGTGAATTTGCCACTAGAGGCGCCAGTGTCGCGTGAGGTCCAATATCATTCACTTTGTACTGGTTTTAGCGGAATTTGTTGCATAAATTATAATTTCTATAATTTATCTGCTGGAAAGTGATCTCCTTCGTAGAATATCGCAAATATGGATTATTTGGCGATTAATGTGAACGCTTTAAAAGTGGAATTAAGAAAAGGCGCAAAAATAGGCGGCCTCAAGAGCAACTATTTCAGAAGTTAGTTTGTTGATATCAAGATAGTTATTTATAAACAATATAACCTTAATTAGATTCAAGATATAATACTTTGTTTCGGCGCCGATCTTATAAAGTCGCCTTTGACAGCTATAACTCCGGACCTCAGTCTACAGTGGCGCCAACTGGTGAGCAAAGAAACGGTAGTCCCCATTACGTGGGCTTCGTTTTCCAGGTGGTTCAAAAAGCACGGTGTATACCTACAATAAAGTAATACGACAAGACAGGTTACCAATAAACACAGAATATGAGAGTTATCTTTATAAATGCGGGTTAAGATCGTTGTGTAGGAAAAGAAATAACTCGAGAAAATTGTAAAGCGAGTAACTTAGACGTTCCCGTTTCACTCCATACCATTTGATGGTACCCACGTACTCCGTCGTCCTAGAACTTCATTCTAGACTAACTTTAGACCGTAGCTCTATTCGCGTATTAAAACAGAGATGTTCCTTGTGGAACATGTTTAACACTTCTTATCAATACAATTATTTATAATAAGCGAAAGGTCAGTTATTATAACGAAATATCAAAAACCGCTTGATGTACCAATATGCATGATTATATGATTAGTAGATAGATTGTTTATAGCTAAGTAAAGAACAGATTGCAAATGTGACACAGCCTGATTTAGGTCTAAGGGCTCTCACAAACTTTAACATAGTTATTATGCAACGAGCTAAGACAGAGAGGCATTTGAAAAATATAATTACTTAATACGCTTAACCCTTTCTCGTGATGTCATGTCAATTACGATATTCCAGTCATAACATCGTACTTCTTAACAATATAATATGATACAACTAGCTGTTGCCCGCGACTTCGTAAGCGTCAATTTCTGTTATTATGATCGCGATTATTTTTGCAACTTTTTCTCTGGTGCTTCGTTCATATTAGTCGCAGCGTGATGTTATATAGCCTAAAACCTTCCTCAATAAATGTACTATCCAACACAAAAATATTTTTTCAAATCGGACCAGTACATCCTGAGATTAGCGCGTTCAAACAAACAAAAAAACAAACAAACTCTTCAGCTTTATAATATTAGTATAGATTTCATTAATCAAGTTATCGAGGATCGACCTAAGTGGCGTGCAATTGGAGAGGCCTATGTCCAGCAGTGGACTGTGATAGGCTGATGATGATGATGATGATGAATGGCAAAATTTTTATGGATGTTTGTAACTAAATCACGCCAGAAGGGAAAAGCAGATAAAAAAAACCGGCCAAGTGCGAGTCGGACTCGCGCACGAAGGGTTTCGTACCATTGACTAGATAAACGATAGTATTTACATAATTTTAATGGTTAATGTAGTGCCTACCTGTTACCATTTATTAATATCGATCAAAAATATGCAAAAAAATGCCTTTTTTGCCCTTATACAGGATGAAATTTTAACCACTTTCCAAACTTTAATATATCAATCTACGAGACAAAAAACTTAAAAAATGTCCGCAAAAAATTTAAAATGTACGATACGGCCGCCTAGCAACACTATTCATACGTTTTTGATTTTCGCTTTATACCTTATCAAGCCTAGGACCGTAAAAATTAAAAAACTATATTGAGAAAAATATTTTCGGGTGAAAGTTTGGTTTACATTTTTCTTCATGGCTCTAAAAACGATACCGAACGCCTATAAAAATTTTGGAAAATGGTTAAAATTTCACCCTGTATATTCATTTTATTTTGTTTTTAGTATTTGTTGTTATTGCGACAAGAGAAATACATAATGTTTTCATGAGTTTACGCGAACACTATACATTGAAATGAAAAGATAAGTTTACGGATTTAGAGCGCGTTTATTTTTTAATTTAACCCGACGTTTCGAACCCTTTACAGCGTTCATGGTCACGGGTAGACCTACCCGAGACCATGTGGACACCGGGTTAAATCAAAAATAAACGCGCTCTAAATCCGTAAACTTATCATTCATTTCAAGAAATACATAATTTGTGAAAATTTCAACAGTCTTGCTATCGTGGCTCTTGAGATACAGCCTGGTGACAGGCAGACGGACAGACGGACAGACGCGCGGCCAGACGGGCAGACAGCGAAGTTTTAGTAATAGGGTCCCGTTTTTAACCTTTGGGTACGGAACCCTAAAAATGCATAATATAAAATACATTGCCTATGCCTTGTTATTATAAAACACAAGGTTTATGCTAATGCTATGAAACACCTCCCTGGTTAAATCACATTAATAATATTACTGTTTTGCTCATTAATACCTAGCCGCAAATTTTAAGTAAACCGCGCAAGCTCATTTTCAAATTAATCAAAAATTTAATAAAACCTGGTTCATGGTAGACCAGCTTTTACTTAAATACAATTCACTATATTTAATATAAACTATTACATTTCGCCTCCTTTGATATAGCTACTAGCTATCAGATCACAATCTAATATAAAACTTTACAGAAAATTTTTGGTCATTTCGTACGCGGACCTTCCTTCTATCGATTTTATGGTTGGTGATTCTAACCGTCATTCAGTCAGTCGTTACAGCCACCGTTGGCATGGGTCGATGTGACCCAGTTGTCACTTCGGTTACCTAAGAGTTCCTTGTTCACTTCTTCGGGAGGGTTAAGGGTTAAATACTGTCAAACTTAGTGCCAAATTGCGCGAGAAAGGTCTAAAATGCGGTTAAGATTACGTATTTGAGTAATTTATTTTTACGCGACCCATTCATGTAACTGTGTGATAAGTAATTTCATGGTTTTGATTTCATAAAGTTATCGGGTGATAGCTACATTTTCAACCAACGAATAAAAAGGAGGAGAGAATAAAAACGATGCGTTTCTTTTTTGTGTTACCCGTACTTTACACTATGTTGAATTCTATTTTCTTTGTTATTTTTTAGTCACTCACCTTTTAATCTATACTAATATTATAAAGCTGACGATTTTGTTTGATTGAAAGCCCTTACATTACATTAAAAAGAAAAATATTTGCAAAAAAAAAAAATTTCAAGTTTATATACTAATATTATAAGTGCAATTAAGTTGCTAAAATATCAAATAAAGTATATAAATAGCTGTTTCATCTTAACTGACTGTCAAACATCTGCAAAGATGTTTCTTTCGGGTGTTAAGGGTGCAAACTCCTAACATTTGATGAAACAACGCTGGCTCACAGCGTAAGAATATGCTTGAAAAATTCGCGCCGTGTCGCAGTGTCTCGGTGGCCTAATGGTATGGCGCCCGCCCGGTATGCGAGGAGATGCGGGTTCGAGTCCCGCCTGAGACAAAATTTTTCAAGTTCATATACTGATATTACAGTGGTGATACTTTTTAGTTTTATAATTAAGCTATTTCATAGCTTCTATCGCGGCCCTTGAGCGTGGAGACCGAATCCAGAAATTCCGTAACGAAAATAACCTAACGCCCCCCACTCCGACCGGCACAGCGGTGATACTTTTTAGTTTTATAATTAAGCTATTGCATAGCTTCTATCGCGGGCCTTGAACGTGGAGACCGAATCCAGAAATTCCGTAACGAAAATAACCTAACACCCCCCACTCCGACCGCCACAGCGGTGATACTTTTTAGTTTTATAATTGCATAAGTTGATAAAAAATGCTATGCAATAGCTTTACCGCGGCAGTCTCCGAGTGCCACACGTCTTTTTTTATTTCCATTTGTATATTAGGCAAACAGTTTTCAATTACATAAATAAATGTGGACAATATTACATTGATTGATCTGACCTCAAAGTAAGTAACTAAGTATTAAAAGCACTTATTTTGTGGGATTCAGAAACAACGAAAGTACCACAAAATCCCAGACCCGAGAAAATAATACTTTTTTCTACATTAACCCATCCGTGCATCGAAACGTGACCTAGAAGCTAGCGAAACCTGGAAAACAGGTGTGTACGTCGAAGTAGTAGAGGACATCTTAGAGATCGACAAATTAGTTAGTTACCTATAAGGAATCGTTTTCATATTTTATTTTAGGTTTCCGGAGCTGTTTTTGTAAGTACAGTTGGAGTCGCGAGACTTAACAAATAACAATTTAGTTACGTATGCTAGGTGTCATATTATAGCTATATACGACGCCTCACGGATTAGGCCGCTGTCACGTTTGACTAATCAATACATTAATACATCGTCCGATCGTAAAACTAAACTATAGCTATAGTTCTTTATTCTGAAAACCCTGTAATTAACTAACACAAAAGTGCTCTCTACCAAACAAAACCTTTTAATTTGCTTCCCATTTTCACGCTATAAACCGTGTTGAAACCAAACCACACGTTAAAAGCCTTTTTCCCCCGAGATATATGTACAGCCTGATCAAACACTACGTAATTATGAAGGACGTACCTGTACAGGTACTTACCATAATTACTCTGGGAATATACTCGTAGCTTAATTTGTTACAATTTAAAGTAATGTAATTTAAGTTACCGTTCAGTCAAGTTTGTGTTACTACAACAGATGGTATTATAGAAGCCTAATTGCGTGTGTAATGGCCTGCGCAGACGAGGGATTTTTATCCGCGGACTTTTTTGTCCGCTAAAATAGATCGCTTACTACTGTATCGAGTAACGCAAACGAGGGAGTAAAAGTACCGCGTACAAAAAGTCCCACGAACTACCGAGGACATGAAGAGAGCGGACCGGACAAAAGTACGGGGGAGTCCCCAAAAGAAATAGAACTCGTGTGACTAGGCGAAGCAACGCACATGGCGGACTTTAGTCCGCACGAAGACAAACTAGAAAATGGTCACATGCCGTGTGCGTTGAGTCCGCGGTAAATTCGCGACGGACTTTTTTTTCGCGGAGCGTACTTTTTTCTCCGCCGCGGCGCCGCGGAGAAAAGTCCGTCGTCTGCGCCAGCCATAATTGTCATCAGTTATATGAACTATTATGTCACCATACATATAAACGCCCCGTCTGTCTATTAGTTTAAAGTCCAGGTCGGGCAACTAGAGTTTCGAATAAACTAACTTTGCTCGGGTTTGTGATCACCACCCGCATTTGGCAAGCGTGGTGACATATCTGTACCTATCATTGATGTGGTAACTTGAATTTAAAGATGGAGGCCTTGAATCGCGATCTCAACTAAATGTGGGTTGTATTTCCACATTTTTTGACGTAAATGTTTTTGAAGTCATTTATCTCAGATGAAACTAGCACAACTGAAAAATTAACTTTGATAAACAAACAACTCTGATTCGTAAGCATACGAAAAAAAGCTATACAAACTTTTACACACATAATAAAAGTGATATCACAACAAAAGGTATTTAAAGTGAAAATATATTTACAATCTTTTGAAACGTTTGGAATGTATTACAGCCTATTACAATTATTGAAACTTATTTTGTTGTTTTATGTTGTCAAATTCAGCATTCATTTATTCAAGTTTGGCTTTTAAAATTATTCATGAAAGTCAAATAAAGACTTCAATGATCGTGGAGGAAAATCTCAAAACCTAGATTTTATAAGAAATGCAGAATATTCTTTATGTTTAACATTTTTATATTCTTTCTCCACCTTGAGATTTTTCGAGCTAAATTTTCGGTTAAATAAAGTTGGTTAATGTTAAGCTTCAGTTTTATCGGTACTTGGAAAGACCGCTAATCATGTTGTTATGTTGGCTTATAATAATAACATCCTTGTCTGTATAACTTCAATTTTTTTAAGATTGAAGTTATTAAGTGCTCTTAAACGAGGTGTGTTTCAAAAAGTGGTTAAAAAGTCAAAAAAGTAGCATTAAAATTATTGTGAGAGCTACGATTCAGGACAACGTACTTATTGGATAATTAATAATTATCTAAAACGAATGTCTTGCCTTCAACATCCTGATCATTACCAGCTTATGTCAAAACCCTACTGAAGGCAGGCCTTTCCAAATAGATGCTTATGTCTTACCTTAACATTTTGATGTCTTAATTTAGACTATTCAAACATTTTTAAGACAACCCTATTACTCAAAAGAACGGGCGTTGTAAAAAATCCAAGGTCCGTCGTGAGTCAATACTCGAGGAGTCATTAAAGCATTTTGCATCATTGTTGGTTGTAGGAACAAGCCGACCATGGACTTCCTGAGTGGACTGTATGCGGACGAAAACACTTGTTGATTTCTTCAGAGTTTATTTTCTTTTTCTTGAAGGTGACCGTGAGAGCAGGGACAATTTTGCCTGATCACGTCCTATTCTTATTCACATTTTTTAAATTAGCCTAGTGACTATACAAAATTCGTGATTTTCCTTAGATAGACAAAGATAGAACACACATAGTCTCTTTTACTCTTTGGACACTTTCTCAATCCACCCACATAATAACTTCGGAGAAAAGAGAGGTCCGATATGTGTATTGCTATCTCTGTCTTACATATTCTAAACCTACCTACAGGCTTCTTAACATTTTTTCCACTTACAATCCTACCTACATGGGTTTTTTCTACCGACCTTCAGAATCTGTTAGGGGGACAGGGACAGCTTATAGAATACCTCCGCCGCGCGTGAGCGGGACGGCCTACAGTTATTTTCCTTCACCCCAGTACCTTTAAACAACCATACCAGATCCTACCTAATACTTTAGATACTGTAAGTGGAAATAAGAAACCGGTTTGCTATTGTATTGAAATAAAACAAGCCCTGCGCTAATACATTTCCTTATAAACTAAGGCCCTAACAGAAATTACGTTTATTTGTGATAAAATATAAAGTCTTTACATACATACATATTCAAAGCTAATACAATAATAAGATTAATTACATACACTAAATATTAAATTAAACGAGATTGACGTGTGTCCGTAACAATCATCACCATTATCATTTTCATTCATCATTTCTGCCTAAAGCCCCAAGATTCCCTTAGCATATGCCATATGCCCGGTTACATTGTGATACACGAAAAAAAAAGTCTTACCTGCTGTGTGACCATCTTACAGTCTTGCAATTCCAACACAATTTGAAATGCAACCGTATTATTAATAATGCAATTGCTATGTCCCTTGCCGGAATAGTTTCCATTAACATTAAAAGCTTATGTACACATTTATCCTCAATCTCATGGTTTATTATCTATGCTCGCTATGTCCAGTTTATGATCGTTTCCTTGTTCCATAATTTACAACGACACTATCCTTTAGGGATATAGTGCAAACTTCAGAGTGGAGCTATGGGTGGAAATTTTAATTGACAATAAATTATTAATGGGCTCTTATATTAGGTACCTAATGTTAAATGAATGAACGATTGTGTTCACTATGTTTACAACCAACAGTTCATTAACATACAACAAAGCGTCAATTTCCGAAACATAATTTAAACTGTTATAAGTAACTAAAGTTCAAAATAGTTTAAGGGTGTATGAAAAACATGACGAAGGTACAGTTGAGTTGGTTGTATAAAGATACTAAAGGAACACTTACAGAAGAAGACAGACAGGAGCGTATTCTCTTTATACTTAGCGAAACTACGATCGCCAGTCCACCTGCCTAGAGTGGTGATTACAATCAAATCCACCGCCTATGTCAAACTCGACTTAAAACTATTAAAACTTAAAACAATGCAGGTGGAAAAGACTTCAACATTTCAACCTATTAAAATGAACAAATAACATTAAACTCTGAACGAACAAAACCACGAAACACGCCACTCTAAACACAAAGGCTATTAGGCAAATTGTTTAGAAGGAAACTTTTTATTAAAGTGAGCACTCTGCTCACACCATGCTCAGGAGTTAGAACTTAGTAATAGCCCCGTAAAAGACTGAAGTAACAGCGAGCGGTGGTTATAAATTGAATGAAGTAATACTAAAGCCTTTGCCACTGGCTGGAAAAGTTAACCAAGACTTAGCTGGCAGATATAGTACAACGTCACATAGATATGAATAACCCTATACCATGATAAAAAAATGAGTTTTTTGGTAACCAAATGGTGATTAGGATTATCTCTAATTAGAGATGATTTTTGTATGTATAGGTTTCATGTTTGTGTTGTTTTAATTGTTATATTTTTGAACTAAAAATAATCACGAAGCAAATGTTGATATATCCGAAGCGCCATCTAATTCTATTCATTAAATAAAATTACCTACATATAAAATCCAATTAAATATTACACTTCACAAATTTATTTATGCTGTAGAAACATTTCTCACGTAACAATTTGTAAAAGACATTTAAAGTTTCTTAATCGAAGACTTGTGACATGGTCAAAGACTTAAATTTAAACGTTGGCCGTTCTTGAAACAGCTTGCGATCTTTCGCTTTGCCGTCTCTATTTCACTTTGTTACAAACTCTGTTTAATTCTAACCCTACTAATAGCTCCACCATAAAAGACTGAAGGAAATAACAAGAGCTGAAAATAAATTGAATAAAGCGAGACTTAGTCAACGCGCGTTCGCAGCGAACGCTCCCAAAGTGTAATTGAATAATTTCTTTAACGAAATGAAACTGAATTCTCAGACAATTCCACCCCGGTAGCTGCATAAAGAATTTTATCGTGGCAACCGACTCTTTACGCGGTTGTAGACTTAAGCCTCTGGAAGGGACTTAATGAAATAAACCATGTCGTAAAGTGACAAAAAAAAGCTCTGAATTTTGAGCCATAAAGCCATAAAGACGTGTACTGTGGTCGTTGTCCGCCAATTTTATTACCTCGCAGGTAATACAACGTTTGTCAAAAATGTTTACATATTTTGACAAACGACTGGACGCTGACTGTTCGTTATTAAATTTAAAATAGTGCACACAAAAGCTAAATGGCGGAGAGAAGAAGCTTAATACTTCAATCACCGATACTAATAAATTAGATTAATCATCTTCGCTATTATTAACGCGTAGGCGTAGCCCAATTATGGCTATAATGGGAGGATGCAATCCAATAATATAATAATAACATATCAAACAGCCATTTTGTGGAATTGTATTCCAAAATAGACAGACCTGTATAATAATTATTACTGTTGTCTTATTTGCTAACTTTGCTATAAAGGCTTAGATAGAGATTGCCTTAAAGGTTTTATAATTTTAGCTACTTAACACACAATCTTGATTATTAATATGAAAGTATTTCACCAATGCGTGTTGTCAATGATGACTTATGGAGCTGGAATGTGATCGCTTAATAAACATGGGTCTCATAAGATGGCTCAAGGTTGCACAGCGGGCAATGGAGACAGACAGAGAATGCTTTGTATTTCCCTGCGCGATACAATGAACATGTACTACCGCAACCGATTGCGATGCACGGTACCTTCCTCGAAGTTGTTCAGAAATACGTGTACCTCGGGCAGACATTGCAGTTAGGTAGAAACAACTTTGAGGATGAGGTGAACAGAAGAATTCAGTTGGGTTGGGCAGCATTTGGGAAACTACGTCGAGTCTTCTCATCGTCAATCCCACAATGCCTCAAGTCTTCAATCAGTGCGTCCTACCCGTCATGACATACGGAGCCGAAACGTGGACACTGACGGTACGGCTAGTCCACAAGTTCAAAGTCGCTCAGCGGGCTATGGAAAGAGCTATGCTCGGAGTTTCTCTTAGGGATAAAATCAGAAATGAGGTGATCCAGCAGAGAACTAAAGTTACCGGTATAGCCCACCGGATTAGCAAGCTGAAGTGGTAGTGGACTGGCCATATTAGCCGCAGAACCGACAACCGCTGGGGTAAACGAGTTCTTGAGTGGAGACCGCGTCTCGGCAAACGTAGTGTAGGACGCCCTCAGGCCAGGTGGAGTGATGATTTGCGCAAGGTGGCTGGCAGGAGCTGGATACGAGAAGCCGAGGATCGAACTAAGTGGCGTGCAATTGGAGAGGCCTATGTCCAGCAGTGGACTATGATAGGCTGATGATGATGATGATGATAGAATCAGGAAGATAGATTGCTCGTCAGAAGAACCGATGTCCACTGAGGCGGAAAGGCTCTGTATATGGCAATCACACACGGAACGACGATTTATGAGAAGGCCTTCCACTCGGTGGATAGACGATCTGATGAAACTTGCTGGAGAACGTGAATGTGGGTGGCGCAGGACTAATCATTATTGATCCTTAGGGGAGGCCTATGTCCAGCAATGGGAGACGTGTGACTGTGATGATTATGATATAAATTTATTTTACTTATTTATTTATTAGACAGCTGATAAATCAATATAAATAGAATAGAATAGAAAAGAATAGAATATTATTTATTTGCATTAAAACATGGTACATTTATCAGGTCTTAACATTAAAACTGAACATGCATGTTTTACCGTTTGTCGATATGCAAACATTTCATCGTCATGCAATATTAACAGTTAATATTGCATGACGATGAAATTACTGTTAGTAATAATAAGTTATTGTTAGGCAACGTGAACAATAAAATAATAGAAAAGTATCTAAATCAAGCATTAAAATTGGTAAGCATTAAAAATGTATAATTAATAAAATAAAAAAAATATATCATAAATAATGTCATCAAATTACAGTTACATGTCAAACTGAAAAAAACTTTCTTAAAATGACCGTCACGATAAAATTTTGTGAATTCATTAATGTCGTAAAAACAATTATCAACCAGCACTCTAAAGATAATTCTTTTAAAAATATTAAATGTTAAATTTTAAATGTGGTTCGGCAGCTAATTAAATAGATGAACGCACATGCTGTGGCTGTTTCTGGCAAGACATATTGTACCTGCTACAGGTACCGATAGCTTCCACGGGTATCTTCTTGAAGCACCCCGACTACAATCGTCTTGTGTTTTTTAATATAAAAACACAGCTTTTACTGTACAAAGTATTTTTTTATAAAATCAAAACTAATAACTCGAATTAAATCACAAGTGCGCTCACGAAAAGGCCACATCCAGCTTCTATAAGGCAATATCGTATAATTTTATCTCGGTAAGTCTGCCAGTCAAATTACTGAAGACGAACGTTGCAAATTGAAACAGCGAGCATTGCTTGCGTATTGGACGTTCCGTTTCAGGCAAAATCCTTAAATTTACATTATAATTATAATTTTATTCCGCCGCGCTTATACCCGATAGGGTTGAGGAGTTTTTCTACTCCACTTGTTTTCTACAAAATACGAGTACGCAAATTTTGTTAAGATTGTTAAGGCTGAGCTGTGTGGATGAAATGAGTTCGTGTAAGGCTTGATTTCATTTTGAATGTATTCTTGTCATACAGATAACCAGGAGGCGCTTATACACGTCCCAATATTTGCACAGAGTGTTAGTTGTACAGAGCGCGGCGGACCTAGGCTGAGCGCCCTCAGCGCTCGCCAAATTTCTGCCCGGTTTAACTGAATAAAGCCTTATATTAAGGATTCAGTGATAGGGACCTATCACTGAATCCATAATATAGTCCGATAAAAAAAAATTTGGTAGTTCAATCGATAAGAGCATGTTCCGGTATGCGAAAGTCGGGGGTTTAATTCCTGCCTAAGGTTGTTGACATTTTTATTTATAGAATTGTAAATAAAATTTTTACTACTTTTGATTCTATGCTCAAATAAACCAACCTTTTTATGGGACAAACAACGAAATTAAAGAATTCAATTATCAAATAGCAATCAAATTATAAAAAACCGGCCAAGTGCGAGTCGGCCTCGCGCACTGAGGGTACCGTACCAACTTTAACTGAATTAGGGGTCCACTTACTTCCACTTAGCCAAAATACAGCAATATTTTAAAGACAAAGTTATATTTGCGGTTGTTAAATATGTGCTATTTCTCAAAAACCACCGGTTTGACCTCGTTCAAACCAATTATCGTTGAAAGTATTTGTTAAGATCTACATTATGTATTTATTTCAAAATTTTCACTTGCTTAGTTTAAAAGTAGGGGAGGCCCATTAAATGTTTGACTTTCGAAAAAAAAATGCCCCATACGCATAGGTTTGAATTTTTTTTTTATTTTTGTTTTAGTTCTATGTATAGGAAGCCCCCCTTAAATATCATTATTTTTTATTTTTTGTATGACAATCGTAAAGTGGTCAACAGAGTACACCTTCCTACCAAGTTTCAACTGCGTAATGCTAATACTTTCAGAATAAAATGGATGTGACATACGGACGGACAGACAGACAGACAAACAAACAGACGGACAAACTTAACGAAACTATAAGGGTTCTTTAATTATAAGTAATGACGAAGTTGAAGAACACATAAATGAAATAAATAGAACTGTAGAATCATGCATTAAATGGATAACGAGCAACAATCTAAAAGTAAACATTTCTAAAACTAAATTCATTAAATTCTTTAATAGGAAACCCACTAGTGATACTTTTAAAATAAATTATAAAGGTGAAGAAATTCCGGAGAGTGACTGTACAAACTTTCTTGGGATAATACTCGATCAAAATTGCTCCTGGACACCGCACATACAGGCGTTAAACAAGAAATTAAGTTGTTTTGTATATGCCTTATGGAAATTGACGACTATAACCGATAGCAAAACTGCTCTTCTAGCGTACCGTGGTTATGTAGCTTCGCTACTTCGATATGGACTCATATTATGGGGAAATGGTGTTCAAGCAAGTAGTACATTTATTGCCCAAAAGAAATGTATACGAGCTATTTTTAATAAGCCTCCTTGGACGCCATGAGCACCAATATTTAGGGAACATAGATAAGAATCCTATGAAGAATCCACTTCCTAGTTTATATATTTTTGAGACTTGTAAGTTCGTCAAAACCTATCCTAAACTATTCGCGAAATTTGAACATTTTTACAAGTATAGTGCCAGACATAAAAACAGGCTAGCACAACGGTCGTAATTGGCTAAACTATGGCTGTTACTATTTACAATAAATTACCGGATCAAATAAAAGAACTTAAGGGGAGCTTATTTAATCGTCAATTATTTAATTTATTGGTTAGCGGCTGTTTTTATTCAATAAAAGATTATCTGACATATAAATTTTGATTCCTGTATAACTGACATTTAATTCCTATCTAAAATATTATTGTGACTTTAAATTTGAATTTTATTATTATTATTGGTTTGACATACTTTATACATCTGTGCTTTTAATCTAATTTAATATTTAATTTGTTTTATGAATGACATTTATATTGATTAAAATTTTAATTATGTATTTGCATGCTGCTTCATATGGCTGGATGAGTGATTCTAATGTAATATGTTATCTGTCATCCTGGTGTACCTCATTCAAGAGCAAATAAATTATTCTTATTCTTATTCTTATTCCGTTTTTTGCCATTCGGCTACGGAACCCTAAAAAGCCGGCCAAGTGCGTATCTGGCCTTGCGTAACAAGGATACCGTAGTTGCACGTTGACTTACTTGATTTTGTTGTTCTATAACATATACAGACAGACAAAAATAGGGAAACTGTAAGGATCTGCAATCCCTAAATTTGCAGTTACTGCAGTAAAATCCCTTTTGATTCCACAAACAGGGCCCAGGTAGCGCTTTTATTCGTCCCAATGTGAAATCAAACCACTAATTCGGTACAACAGTGGGCGTGTCAAGCCAAGTGTTAAATTATGTGCGATATTTATAACAAAACAAACGTGTACATACGTCAAGGAAGCATTTGTAAATGACCCAATTATGATATTCAACATGGAACTGTGTCGTGGAACTTGCGTGACCTATGGCTGTTATACGTGACCTGCTAGACGCGTGTACTAAGGTCGACGCCGAACTAGCTAAGGATGTCGAGTTGTCGACTTCATTTAGTCGACATCGATAGTTGTAATCAAATATCGATAATTGTGTAATTGGTTTAAAAACCTATTCGCTTAGACTCTTCCTTTGTTATTTTTTAACAATTTATAGAAAATCGTACCAAAACTAAAGAATTCGTTTTCAATAAATTTAGTAAGATATGCACATTAGAAAGCATTAGAATTCTCAAGAAATTTTAGAGTTAAAATGTCAAATACATAAATATGGTTGTTTATTAACCGCAAAAAAAATCATCAGTACCATAATGAAAAAGATTTGATGAGAAATAAAACTTTAAGTCGTCGGTGTCACTTTTAAGAATCCGATTCAATATTTGTTCGTAATTATCGAGGATCTTTATTTTTACTATTTTCTTGTCAAAGCTGTGTTTCCTTTATTAGGGTAAAATATCCTTACAACTTTGACTTTGTAACTATGTCAAATGAAAAAAAAAACTAACAGAAGCAAAATTAGTCGACCCCGTTAAACTGTTTACTTCCTGATTTAGTTGAAAAGACTATTTATTTCAGATAATAACTAGTAATTGCTTCATTCACATCCCTAAAGAGATTTCAAAGGTTTTGACCTAAGTAAACGTTCACCCCAAACTTTAATTGTTTTCTTCACGCGATTAGGATGCAGCCCTTGTATTACGAAGATCTAATTTAACAGAACTACTAATTGAGGGAGATTTAACACTAAGTAAACAAATAATTACCTTTTTAGTTTATCGATGATCTCATCGAACTGCTAGTAACCTGTAACAAAGAAATACAATTATAAGTACCAATCTATCAAAGTAAAGCAAAGCAGATTTAGGAAATAAATATTCACCACGAAATTACTTTCAAAATTCTAGCTGATCGTTGTTTTTAAATTACCGTGTGTGCCGTAGTCAGGCACGGTTACTTAAAAACTACTATAGTTTAAAAAGTGAGGGTTGACTTTTTTATATTACCAAACAATACAAACATCACTAGAGTCACACAGCCGGAGTCCGGAAAAAGATAGTTTTATATAAGTATTTTGCCGTGACTTCCTGGAAGATACTAACAACTGCACTAGCATACCGATCTCTGAATGGATTTTCTCAGAAAAACTATACACTTTTTACTTTCAGTAATAACTTTTTATAAGTATTTTTATGACTGCTGCTACCTGATGTTTTAAAATATTTTTTACTTGAAGCATAAAGTTGTGATTATAGCGAGCCGTAGGATATGTTTTTAGAATCGGCAGAGATACTAAATCATTGTTTTTAAATCATTGTAATAGGTATCCTTTATCATTATCACCCCAGACAAATTACGTCCACTGTTGGGGATATCCTCCCCTAAAGATCTCTCCCGAGGAGAGGGACTATCCCACAGCTCGTTGACCAGAGCGCGGTCGTCATTCCAGAACCATTCCACCCTGACGGTCATTGTTCTTCATTTATCTTTCTCTATAAGTATCGGGATCTATTGCCCGCAGTGCTGTCTTTTAAGACCCATATAAAGCAACCACGTTTCATTTCCATAAGTAAAAATATCCTTATAGCAAATAACTAATACTGCTCAAAGAGATCATGGGTGTCGTAAGTGGCTAATGAAGTACCGTTAAAAGATGGGTAGAACCGTCTTCTCTCCACCACTAGCAACAGTATAAAAACCCGCCTAGCCTTAGCCATTAAGATTATGTAAAAATCCTTCTCTTTAAGAATTCTCTTTTGAGCTGTGACTGATATAGGATAATGATGATAAGGCTTAAAACTGACACACTTACCTTCAAAATTCAACTTACAGTATTCTAAATCGACAGTAAATGTGTCAAACGCTCAATGCCATTACGATGTTACAAACATAAAATAACCAGCCGATATTCCGATCCTTGAAAAGGCCTAACGACATTCCATTAAATAGATTGGACGTGTTGAAAGTGCAAACATTTTGTTGAATTGAAAAGCTAGCTTGACCTAGCCGACATTACAAGGCAGTAGATAAGCATAGGGTGACATTAAATTCGTTGGGTAGAAGGGCAAACCCTAATAGGCAGCCTTTTAAATTAGGAATGTCGTGCTCAAGTTTTTGTCGTGACCCTAATTTTGTTAGCAAAGTCAATTTACGAATCCCGTTTGTTCCATTTTAATATTGAAGATATAAAGTTTCATACTCAAGTGAGGTATTCGTTACAGACTTGAAAGAATATATACTTTTGGAAAATAAGAACTAAAAGTAATTTGAGTCTAATTATTCAAAGAAATTTATGGTTCAGATCAACGAATTCCCAAAGGGGTACTCGTCGCTGGGTAAGTTTCTTTTTTTCTTTTAATGTAGAGATTATGCATCTTATTTAAATACTTGCGTTGTGCCCGCGACTTTGTCCGGGTGGAGTTCGATTACAACCGGCCCGCTTCCAGTTAATCGCGTTCTCAGTTACATCATGCATCTTAGAGATTATCGCTATCACTACAGCAAATTGATGAGTAGTATTTCCTTGACACAAATATTCGATTTCTTTTTCTGGATTTGTAATTATCTCCAAAATGATATTATTCTTAAGCTATTTCCATAGTGACGTAGGGATTTCACTTTTATCGGTTGACAAACAAATAATGCCCCATAATAATGATTTTCTGGACAAATACTATGTTTTTCAGGGTTTCCTTGTTGACCTTCAGGGCTTTTAACTTTGCAAATTTCGTTGTTAACTTTTTATTATTTTATTTGTATACCTTGTTTTAACGACTATATTATAAAAATAATAAAGGCTATAAATGTCCTACAAACATTTAACCATGTGGCAAACCCACAACAGGATAGGCAGCGGCCTATTCATGCCAGTTGACAATACATCTCAGAGACGCTCGCCGTCAGCCCGACATGACTTAACGGGGAAAAATATCACTTTTCTGTGTAAACATGTCATCGTAGCTACGCCTGAAAGACATTATCACTATAACATACCTTTATTATGATAAAGGAATTATTAAATTAGGTGCATAATACAGATAACATATTCAATAGATCTCTAACTTTGACTCCAATGAATAAAAACTAATATTACTTTGTTTAGAGTATGTGTCAATGAGTTATAAAGCCCCAGACACATAACAATTTTCCAGAAGCGCAATTAAGATAAAAAATGCCAGAAATTGCGATTTGGACTTAGTCTTGCCCACCTAGAGTTAGGTACTTTATAGGTACCTACATATTATTACCGCGCATACCATTCCTAACCTCAATGATTGATCATGTACCTTAAATTAAAACTTTAATTTTTATTGTATAGTTAATCCGATATAGATAATCATTTTACGAATAATCGTTTTAATTATATAGAGCCCATGCACACAAAAAAGGAAGAATTTCTCCAACAAAAATACTATTTTATTCGAATAAACTATTTGCAAAATATACCAGACGCTACATAATACGAATTACAATATAACTAGTGTAGCTCGGACTACGGGCTGGCCGCAACAGCTGTGCATTTTACAGCTGGCAACATACGAGTAGATGGGCTACTAAAATTGATCCTCCAAGAGTAAAGGGAGCAATTTATAGCGTACAATGATGCCGATGTTGATGGTGCAAGTTTGTTATTCGTGCCCCAGTTTGCAGGATAACGTCCAACATTTAATATCTATGTTCAAATTGTACAACATTGTGTATCCAAAATCTAGTTTTATTTATCAAAACCTTATTTTAACAAAGTAAATTTTAAATACGTTAATAAAACGTTTTTACTTATCTATACTAATATTATAAAGCTGAAGAGTTTGTTTGTTTGTTGGAACGCGCTAATCTCAGGAAAAACTGGTCCGATTTGAAAAAATATTTTTGTGTTGGATAGTCCATTTATCGAGGAAGGCTTTAGGCTATATAACATCACGCTGTGACCAAAAGGAGCGAAGCATAAGTGAAAAATGTTGCAAAAATAATCGCTATCATAATAAAGGAAATTGACGCGGACGAAGTCGCGGGGAACAGCTAGTCAGTCACTTTTCAACAGCAGATTGCCGGCTTTGCATCTATACGACTCTAAGCAGCTTATGGCATGTGTCATAAATAATAAATGCCTACCACAACAGAACATAAATTATTTTTTTATTCTGTGCCTACCACAATGCAAATTCAACCCTACATACATGATTTCAAGTTGAATGCAGTGAAGTTAAAAAAGCACCTAAACGTACAGTGGGTGTTAAGCATTAAGTGTTTTGTTTCTACTTGTGTATCGAGTTTTTTATTTTATATCGAAAGGTGTGGATGATTCAGTGACGAGTGATAGAATGGTGTGGAAGAGAAAAACATACTGCGCCGACCCCAGATAAACTGGGAAAATGGCAAAGAGAATGATGATCCATAGATAATAAAACGGCATTAAACGCGCACTATCCGCAAATTATGTGAGTTATGAATTACCTACAAATTGCGGTTAATGCTTTAGTAGTGTTGGTCGTTTGCTGTGGCTTATCTGTGGTAGCATTGAATGATAATTTCAAATACAGATGTTTGGCAATTGGTTAGTGTCAATTTCCGATATTAAGTTCTTCCGATATCAGTTCCTCCGTGATCATGGCACTAGTAACAGTGTCGAAATATCGGTAACTCATAAAAACAAGGTACATGGTATAAACTCCGAATCAATTAACACTATTGATAGTGACCAAGAATGTTTAAATCAGCATTAAAACTATATTGATTAGAACCAATAGATGATTCATTAATAATTACCTATTCATAATCCTACTTTTTTATAGTTTAATTTATAGGTATCATAGCGGCACATTATAGAAAAATGGCCACAATTCACACTATGAATAACGTACTGTTTGGAGCGCAACTGTGACCGCCATGGCGCTAAACGTAATCATCATTATCATCAGCCTATCGCAGTTCACTGCTGGACATAGGCCTCTCCAGTTGCACTCCACTTAGGTCGATCCTCGGCTTCTCGCATCCAGCTCCTCCTAGCCATCTTGCTGCGCAAATCATCACTCCACCTGGCCTGAGTGCATCCTACACTACGTTTGCCAAGACGCGGTCTCCGCTCAAGAACTCGGTTACCCCAGCGGTGGTCGGTTCTGCGGCTAATATGGCCAGCTCACTGCCACTTTAGCTTGCTAATCCGGTGGGCTATGTCGGTAGTTTTAGTTCTCTGCCGGATCACCTCATTTCTGATTTTATCCCGATAAAAGAAACTCCGAGCATAGCTCTTTTCATAGCCCGCTGAGCGACTTTGAACTTGTGGACTAGCCGTACCGTCAGTGTCCACGTTTCGGCTCCGTATGTCATAACAAGTAGGACGCACTGATTGAAGACTTTCGTCTTGAGGCATTGTGGGATTGACGATGAGAAGACTCGATCGTGTTTTACAAATGCTGCCCAACCCTACGAAGAGTCAGCCAGGTCATTCACAGAAGAGTCAGCCAGGTCTTTCGCTAAACGTGCCTGAACTTAAAAAAAACATTTTATGCTTCTTACCATATAAGTGAAGGGTATCTTTAACACAATTTTTTTACTTTCATTTCTTTAGTAGTATACTATCTCAAAATGTATCTGAACGCTAAATATCACGTCATTTCTTATTATGTGGCTTCTTATTTTCTTTTCAAACAAAATTAGCCAAGTCATTGCCCCCATTGATCCATTATAATGCCTCCGAGTTCCGAATCAGTGAATTGATGTAGAAAATGAGCTTGTTTAACGATATGCGCCTGATTCAAAACAGGTTAGCTGGAAAATGGATACAAACGCGGCTTCCTGCTTGCTGTCATATGCAGGGGAGGCATGAAAGTATGAACAGACACTATGATCCTTTTATAGGCAGTTAATTAACAAACAAGGTACATATTTGGTGAATAATTCGGTTTGTTGCTCAAATTTTAATCAACAAATGTTAAGAAACCGACGTATAAAATACTTAATATTGACAATATCACATACGTTGTATTTATCTCAAAGTAAGTTGCTATTAAAACACTTGTTTTTGTGGAAATCAGAAACAATTAAGGTAGTGCTAACCGTAAGAATAATATAAAAAAGTGGTTTTCTACATTGACCCTGGAATCGAACCCGGGAGAAAAACCAGCATCTAAGCCATCACCACCACGGACGTGGCCGCATTATGGTCATACCGCAGTGTACTATGGTGTAAACAAAAACCTACCTACTAGTTTTTCATTTATTTTATATTTTTTTATTTTTGTGTATATTCTTATTTGGCCTAGACAAATCCGTGGCCTAGACTGTAATGTATTTTATCTGTGTTGTGTCACTGTCAAATGTCATTTTCCCAAACCACACGGGAAGAAATAAAACTTTCCTTTCTTTACTTTTTTATTTTTTTTTTACTTGTTGGTTTTGTAATAGAAACGCAAATATCAAAAGGTAATGGCAATTTATTTATGCAGTGATAAATAAATTTGCTTTTTTCGAAAATAATTATTTTCATAATATCAGCATATAAACTTGAAAAATTTTTGTCTCAGGCGGGAGACAAAAAAAAAATATTTTCAAGTTTATATACTGATATTATAATTGCAATTTAATTGCTAAAATATCAAAATAGAGTAATTATTTTCATTTTATGAAACTTAAGGACGGTATACTTACTATCAATTAATATCGAATAACTTTCAAATCCATTTAAACATATTTATTGCGTAAATTAGGTTATAAAACCTTACAAAAGATTATATTATCAGATACGCTTGACCTAAAACAATATGGCATTCTAATATCACTGTTTCCAAGTATTAATAATTACCGAGCAACAGTAAGGATTTTTATGGCCTTGTTTGGCTTAAAGATCTGTCTGAGATCGTTCGACTTGTGCTTAATTATCCTCGTATTTATATCCTATCTATTAATACTGTTATAGTACCATAGAGTTGTGTAAACAAAGCGTATAAAGTCATGTAATCAAACCAATATATGTGATGCGATATAAAAGTAACATCGTCAACATTTATCGACACTAAAATAACGCTATGTTAATAATAATAATAGGAACGGTATAGTAATAATACTGTCTGTCTATCTGTCTTTAGTAATATCCGTGGTTAGGTAAACTAGCTAAAGTTTGGTAAACAAAAATTTTATTGAAATAATAAATCCAATGGACACGCAGTTGTATCCGTTCATTTTATTTTACAGGAGAAATAGTAAAATTACCTACTTTTACAGAAACTTATATAAGCTCTTCCTATTGTTTTGTTTTAACAAACATTACTAAAGACAACCAAGAAGACAATCACTTGTCACAAGCAAACACATATCTTCAAAAAGTCATTTCGGAGGGACACGTCTTATTTATAGGTGGTCTCAACATGCACAAAATGACATGCTCAAAAATTATCATCATTATCAGCCTTCTTTAAAAGGCTAACCACTTTGCGTTGCAGGTGGGCTTGACCGAATATATGTTTCAATTCCCGGTCAAGTCAATTTAATAAACGATTTTTTTTTTCAAATTGCATTGATTCTGGAATAACCCACGTTATTCGAGTTGTGAAAGGTTCCTTAGGAAGGAAGTCGTAAAACAAAGTATTTTTTTTTCAAATTGACTTGAGCCTGGAATAACCCACGTTATTCAAGTTGTGAAAGGTTCCTTAGGAAGGAAGTCGTAAAACAAAGTAATGTCAGATGCCTATACAAGGCTTCTAAGAAAACTCTGACACCCGAATGTCCTTCAAGTAAAGACATAAGAAAAGAAGAATTATTATACCTAATAACTTCGTATAATAAAGATATTCAACGGTACCTTATTGGTAACTAAATGAATTTACGTTTCACCTCATAAAACACAATTAGTGGAAAACACAAAACAATGCGAATGGGCTCGAGATAGCCGACAATAGGTATTGATCAAATCATAATGCGATTAAAATTAAGCAAATTGCAAGGTCTTGGATTGATGGATGTTTTATTATTCAAGCGCCGGATGCGGCGCGCTTTGAATACCGATGGCGTATTGCTTTCCACGTTTTAGGCTAATTTAATTCGAATAAGGGCGCGTTTTGACCATTAAACGAGTTGAATACTGTATTTTAAAGGAGTTTTTTTGGGGTTGGCTCAAAATAGAATACGACCACCCTTTCGTCCTTTATGTGTTGAAACGACTGAAGCACGTAATATCGTTGACGCTCGTCGAATAGATAACAAATGTATGACAATTACATTAATAAACGATTAATCGATCGTAAGCTAAAGTCATTTTCTTTTTTTTCATTTATTCGTCTGGGTATATGATTTTAGAAAGCCACTTGTCTAAAGCCGATGGAGTCCTACTACCGGAAGAAGAAGAGTCTTCTCACTCTCATTGGCCAAAATACGATCGCAAATCACCAGCCAAGTATAGTGATTTTGGAAGAACCCTCTCTTTGAAGAAAGCAGCACGTTAGTTGAAATATATTAAAAAAAACATAGTGATCAATTAAATGTATTTTGTAAGATGACTGATTCTTATGTGGATGTAAATTAAACAGTTAGTAATGATTAAATTTTTTTATCAACCAACGAATAAAGAAGGTTTCCTTTACTTTTTTTATAATAGTTCGAGATTGTTATCTTATTTCAATTTGGTACGTGACTATTTCGATGTTTTTTATGCCATGGTAAAGCTTTAAAAGTCGCGAAATTAATAAATAAGAAATTCAGATCACAAACCTAAATATTTATCTTCCATAGAATAAGGCACCAATCAGTAGCCAGTGCCAAGTAAGCTCTTTTTTCAAGCTCTCAACAACTCTTTTTTTTTATACGGCAGGACTTGACATTAGAACAAAAAGCCACATGACATTCCGTATCGTACTAACTAAATAACCGTAAAACGTGATAATCAATCAAGCCACATCGGTATTCACCGCAAATCATCCAGCCATCAATCCAGGACCTTGCAATTTGCTTAATTTTAATCGCATTACACTTTGATCGATACTACCGCCTTTGTTCAAGGTTTATTCGCGGTTTGTTCGATTGTTCCGTTTTTCCACCATTTTGTAAGGAAAAAACAAACATTTTGCTGGTCTGTGGGTCGGCGTTTTCTTTGTTATTTTTCTATTGCGACTTGCCTTTTGTAATAATGGAGGTTAAAAGGATACCGATTGAGCTGTAGAATAAAAATGTTTGTAATCAAAAATATTTCTTCATTATTTATCAAAATAATTGATTGTACATCATGCTTAAAGCACTATTATCACTTTTTTTTCATTCTTGTCTACTACGTCACATAACACTTTTTATTCATTTCCTATTTTATGAAAAAGCTATATAAACAAATAACGTCAAGATAATATTCACCACATTGATATTTTACGCTTTACTTAATTAAATTATCTTAGATTGCATCATATTTTAAAATAATTGAAAAAATAGTTTTAAGAATTAGTATTGCTTAGTATCTACGCTATCATTTGACCAGTAAAGTAAAGACAATTACTATCCCATGAGGTATTCAGATTAGACACGTAGATATAACGCTAATGAATGAGGTGAAATGCTATTATAATTATATTTAATAACTGAACAGTTGATATATAAAGACCAAAATCGTATTGGAACTCATGAAAATTCAAATAACTGCCTAAATTAATGTTTCAACTGATATACAGAGATAGATGCCTATGAAACGATGTATCGCATTTATTTATTGGGAGCTTGTACACAAGCTGTATTAGAATAGCAACATGTTTCGGTTTGTTGTTATTGTAAACAATAAGACCAAACAGATGTTTTGTAAGTTGGCAACATAACTTTAGCATTTGCCCGCGGCTCTACCAATGTTGGACACGAATTATTGCTGAAACACGTGGTCAAACTTCACTTATATGATGAAATATATGTAGGTTGTATATTAAGTGCACGTGGCCTTATACAATTTGCTTCCTAATATCATATACGTTTGACGAATAGATAACATAGTATAAACTGCAGTTTCTTTACAATTATCGTATTACTTTACTATATATTTTTTTCATTATTATTGTTACAAAAGTTACCTTTAAATTTATATCCAAATTCGTTTAATTAGCTTATGATAAGTTTCAACTTATTTTTAGTATAATTGAACAACATTCACCTGAAACCGGTAGCTTTCTGAATTGAATCCATAAAGATACCAATATCTTTCTCATTATTCAGTTTGTGCACACTTATTTGTTTTTGTGCTCTAGTTCACACAGAATTTCCATCATTATTGTAATAACTCGCCCAGATATGGCCCATGTTCCATACGCTGGTAGAGACACAGTTATTTGATAAAATTATATCCAAGGGATTTCTTGGCACAAATAACGGGTACCTATTTTGGCGTGGCCTCTCTCATCTTTCTCTCTTTTTAGAGATTTGCGAATGGATCGCAAAGGCCTGAGGTTTCTTATCGATGAGAATGAAATCTGCAATTACTTTATTTTATTGCGTAAAACAGCCCATCCTGAGTTAAATTAGGTGTTTATATTAGGGGTTAAAGTATGAGATTGCCGTTTTGTATGGACGAAATCGAGAAAAGTCATTTTTCCATACTAACAATTTTTTAGTTTTTTTAAAAACTTCTGAACTGTTTTCGATGCAATTAAAGGTGAAAGTTAGATGGTTATAAAGCTACGCATTATAGTATTAAAATTTCTGAAAATCAAAGTATATAATACAAATATACTTAATTGAAGCAAGAAGGTCAGCTGACACATTGTAAGGGGTCTTTTCAACGACTTCCTTTGAAGTAATAGGCACTAGTATTGCATTTTTTTTTAGTTAAAAGTTACTTTATTTAGTTGTTGATACAATACAAAAAGAATTACGCAATAATATGACTATACTTTAGAGCTATAAACAAAATAAAAAGTGGGAAAATAATCGGCAATTTTATACTTTAACCCCTATTATGATGAGTACTTGGGTATATATATAGTTACTGGTATTGAAACACCGTTGGCTAGCTTAATCAAAATGAGCAATATTTTTAGAAATAATTTGTTAGCTATTTAGATACATATTGAAAGAGCAAATTGAATAGGGGTTTATATCATGTACCCTGTTTTTATGAGTTTCCGATATTTTGGCTATTTTTTTATCAGTGTAACATCATGATCAGTTCTTCCGTGATCATGGCGCTTGATAGTGACTATAAAAGTTTAAATCTTTATATGATTACTTCAATGTAATTTTTCCATCAAAAAATTTAAATGTGTCCATTATTTTTTCATGAAAGTTAAAGTAGCGAATCATACCGATACATTTCATTTAAAAAGTTAGCGTAAAACAAAATGTCGATTTTACTTCCGAACTCACATCCATAGCGTGTCAACTGTGGAATGGAGAGTTCCCGAGGGACCTGGAACGCACGACGATGGACCATTTGAAATCAAATCTGAGCAAAGTTTAATACTGTGTTTCATGTTTCTGGATTTTGTTGAAATTATATTTTGAGACTCGCTGCTATCGTTTTGTATCTTGTTATTTTATTTTGTTATTGTTTTCTTTTTAAACGCTCTTCTTCTGTTTGATGCTTAGTTTTTTTTTTAATTTAAAACTGACAATAAGTTTCCTCTGGGTGTATACAATATACTATCTTAGTTGTTTCTAATCCCACAAATCTTTTTAATACTTCATTTGCGATCAGAACAATGTATGTTTAAATTTCATAATGTAGAAAAATCTGGCATAAATTCCTTTTCCTATTTCTAATTAATTAAATAAATACTAAACATTACACCAAACGTTAAGGTCAATGTGCTTGTCAATACCTATTTAAGCCACCCTCCCATTTCCTCGTTAAAACAGTATTGGTTGTACAGAAATAGCTGCCACCAAACATCTTGAACTTAATCATTTAAGTCCCAAATCAAGAAACACGTCTAAGATACAAGGGAAAAACCTCACCGATGTTCCCGAATTGGTACAGTACGGGTAAGCCCAACCCGTGATACCATCTCATTCTGATAACAGAATTAAATTACTGGAGCGTGCCCGCAATTACAATCTGGAGGCACCTTGGAGGGAATTTCGTTAGTCAAGATATAGATTATATTAGATCTGTCTTTGTTATGGATTTAAAGAGATTATGGGGGACGAAAAGAATACGAGTCAGGTTGAAATTTGATTTAGCGGTAACCAGATTGTTAAGGGAGAACGAACTGTTTAGTATTTCAGCTAAAAGTGCCTAGGAACTTGTGGTTTTATTTTACTGGTGAAATATACAAAAATACGATATAAATACATTGAATATGTATAAATGAAATGAAACCTTCAGAACTACATTGTGTAATACTGTATAGTATCATCTCTAGTAGCTAATATACAAAATTACTAGATAAAAGTTACTTCAACCTTCAACTATTTACCTGTATAGTAAGGACCAACTTTATAGTACCTACAGTTAAAAATATGAATAAATAAAATTGTTTTTATAGGTACTTAACACATTGAGCGCCATGGAGGTCACCGGTGACCTCCAAACAATAAAATTTTTATTGTGTCTAGTATATTTTGTGTTATTGTATGTAAATGTAAATTGTGTTGTAATTTTATATGAATAGGTGTTGCTGCTCTATTGTATTAGGTCCCCTGTAAAAATAGATGTAAGCTTAGAAATAAACAAATAATAATAATAATACTTCGGCAGATACAGGCTTAATTAATTTATGTTTTAACGACATTTGGGTTACATTAATTTTTTAGCCTTTTTAAAGTGTTGCTTATTTATTTACTTACGGCGTTTGTGATCTTGTACTAAGTCCCGAGTTCACCAATATTTAAACAGCCGGTAAACATAGATTGACGATTAATTTGACACAATTCCCATACAAAATATGTCAAATTCTATTTTAAACGCTGTTTAAATTTTAATCGTCTGTTGGTGAAAATAATCATATGAATTGGTGATTAATGAGTTCCAAGCATTCTCTTTGAAGTCCATTGAGAACACGAACTTTCTTGGAAATGTTAGACAGTAAAAGTGATATGTTTTAGATTATTTATAAGTATTATTCATCAATTGAAAGGTTGCAACTTGTTAAGTTCTTTGCAATATTAGTAAAGAATCGTTTCAAAACATTACAATTTATTGTTTTGTCCAACCCTACCACGTTATTTTCTCAACAATGTATTTTACAATTTTTGTGGAGTAATAAATGTATTAATTTCCAGATGACATGGTTTTCAGGGTTCCTTCGTCAACGGAAATTATCAATGTATTGGTCTTTTAAAAATAAAATGGCATGCTTAGCCAACCTTCTTTTTTTTTATAAAATTATTTATTTTCAAGTACTAAGTCGTAATGCGCAAGTTTTTGTAATTTTATGGATTCCAAAATTAGACCATTACTAGTCATGGCACATCGCGCCAAAGGAATAATAATCATAGAATTGATTAGTGATGCGATCCTGAACGACGTTGTTCGGGTAATATTATGATATGGAACACCCTTGTTTTTGCAAACGTCTGTCTAAGCATGTCATAAATCACTTGTGTGCGTGCTTATAGGCGTTTGATTTCTGTGTTGAGGAAATCGTAGAGTTAGTATATTCATATACCTATACATCAAGGATATCTTAGAGCTTCCTAGCCGCATATTACAGGCCTCTGACGTGGCTTGTTTTTACGACTTCCATCCAACTACAGTAACAATGGCTTAAAGTGCCTTTTGTAGCACCACTGCAATACGGATTCATTCTGGACCCAAGCCGGTAAAGAGAGATCTTTCACTAAATTAACTCAACCTGACCATCGAAGCAGTACATCAAGTCGACACTTGATGTACACACGGCGGCACATCAGACTACACATGTTGACCTTGAGACCGCCTTTATGCCCTACGTAATAAAAGCTGTTATCGCAGTTCAACTGTTTAACTTGATGTGCTGTCGAGTGTACATAATTGGCCGTTGTTCTGGATTGACTCTATACACTTAATTAAAATATATTCCGCGTAATTGAAGTCACGTTTATGGTAACTTTAAGATATTGCTCGTCAAGAAGGTTTTCTATTATAATGAGTTTAGTAGTTGTTTCTTTAATCCTGCATGGTTCTAAAAATTCAATATACAATGCGACTCAGCTCAAAACAGCTAAAAACTTTTACGTAAGACCTTCTGATTTGAGTTGTCAAAAAGTTTTGTTACTCTACTAAATTTTAATCTTTGAAAAAACTTTAATAGCATAGGTATTAAGTACTAATTTAAGTTATAAACTTCAAGGTGCCATCTCAGCCAAACGATGCCCACAGCTGGACTATTACTTTTAAGGATCTCCACAACGATCGGCCCAGCACCATCCGCATCGGCATTCGCATCGCATCGCATTTTTTTATCGAACCCGGGACCCAGTGATCTTGGCCCGGTATTTAAGCCACTTGATCAACGGGGCGTTAATAAAATTTGCAGTTTCCATATAATAGAATAATATGATAAACTGAAATAAGTTTACAAATCTGTTAGTTACAATTAGCACAAAATCGTAGAAGAAAATACGTTCTCGAGTTTCAGTAATTTTATTCTACAGCACTTTCTGTTTATTTTACCTAATTTACTATAATGAATTCACACTTCATTCCGGAACATTTTCGTTAACATTTTCTTGGCACGGATCGTTTATTCTTGCTCAACGTTTTTTTGTCTCATTCCATTTACAGTCCACTTACGTTTATATCTTTCGACAGAAGCTCTCAAGCTTAATGTGCTAAAGCATAATATAATAGTATCTACGTCTAGTGTGCGTTAAATTACAGTTAGCTATTGTCATACGCCATGCCTTTCCAATTATAACGTATGACACATAGCTTGAATAGACACAGACAGCCCATCGCTGTGAGGCACTAGAAATTTTTACTGATGCTTGACCACAATATAGAGGTCAAATGGCATGAGTCTCTATAACTCAAATGGAAATCATTGACGCTATTTTCTACACACGGCTATTATAATCTAAGAAAAATAAAACATTGAATAAAAACCAATTAATTCAAGGAGTATTATAGTCTGACATTTATTTACTACAGCTATACATACAATTTTAAAATTAAGCACTCAGTGTTATACAAAAATTATACTTTATTGTCCATTCTTAAATAGCTTATTGAATAAAAAAAAACCCTCAAAAAAAGTCGATTCTTCTATACATAAGGCTAGGGAAACAGAAGCCATCCTGCAGAATGTACAGGCTGATAAGTCTATCCACAGTACGCCTTTTTTAGCTTATGTTGATTAAAGGAGAGGATTATGTAAACCGCGTATATGCTACAATCATTGACACTCACTCCAATTATGGCGCGCTGCCAAGTTTTTGAAGCCTTTCTTAAAGCCACTGATTGCCTGTTCGCCTCTCATCTGTTGATGCTCTTAAATTTTAGTAGGCTTAGTATACCTACTAATAGTTAACTGAGGGAAAACTAAAACCTTATTACTATCGTAATAAATTTAATATAAACAGTGTCATATTTTCTTTCCTTCTGAAAGAGTCCATAATAGAGATATGGATAGAATTTAAAGCAATTATCAACATAGCTTCATGGAGTGTCTGTGTGTACAAGTTTGGAAAAGAAAGAGAAAAATTACCATGATTTGGTTCTTCATCTGACCTGATCCCTTTAGGCTGTGTTGTGTCTATAGCTTTTGCGGCTTTTCAGCCATGCTTAGTGTCAAAATCCTGCGTAAATTTTTCACGAAATATCCAAACTTCTTAATTTATTATTTCTAATATGCGGTCTGTTGCTACAAAAGATAGAGTGGGTGATAACGCATTGAACACAGCAGTTCAATGCGTGCGGTGTTATTGTAAGTAATATATATATTTTATATATATTTTTTATGCAAGGGCATTGAGTGCGAAATGCACTTTAAGTGGATTTTTAAGTAGCGAAGGTGTGGGCACAATACGACTTGAGTGACTAATTAGTTTGTTAGCTGCGTTGCTGTTAAATTAAATGAGAAGGACAGGCTCTTAAACAGAAGTCCAAAAAATGAAAATCTTACAACTATAGCAATTTTCGAACCCTTCTAAGGTAAAACTTTGTGCAAATGCGGTAATATTATCAGCATTCAATAATGAATAGCTAAAGGATAAAATGGACGAAGAAGGTCACTGTACCGTTATCTGTAACAACCTAATGAAATGTCCTCCGAATGTAACACGCATTAGGAGTCTTGTTGAAATGTCCGCTCGCCGAGAAAAGCACGGCCATTTTTCTTTGTCCTTTTAATGGTACAGTCATGTCTAGAAATATAAGACATTTTTACAAATGCATAACGCTGCGTTTAGCTCAGTGGCGGTAGAGTTTTGGTTTCAAAAGTTAAGCCACCCACGTCGCGGTTACGAGTCTATGAGTGACCCGGCAAGGCACTTTTAAAGTTGGTCCTGGTTTATATCGCTTCATATTAGTTAGGCATACTTAGTCAGAGACCTTTAGGTGGCTTGATTTCATATTTGTCTGTTAGGTAAGTCTGTCCTCTGTCATTCATTGCAAGGCACAAGACACGTGTGTAAAGCTTGCACTGTAATTAAAAAAAACAGCTTGTTGCTGCAGTTTTATTTTATCAAACTACTACACTAAAGATTCGTTAATTTAACTGTTTTTTTTCTGTACCTATATCCATCTTAAACTTATTTTCTAAACGCAAATGCACCGATAAGGTATATGCCCTGAATAAGAAAACTATGGCACTTAAATGTCTTTTTTTTTTTAACTTTTTGAAAAACCTCTTCAGTACTTCTTTCAGTGACTAATCTTACGCTCTTACACAAATCCTCTACGTTTGAAGAGAAAGTTTTTTTTACACTTCCACAAACACTCTCTAGGGAGTAAAGTTGACGCAGGTTTTTGCGCTGTACTGTTCATAAAATTTCGTATGCTTCACTGAGATGAGATCGTAGTGTTCTTATTCGTGACATGTATTTTTAATACTAGCTTTTAGATTCGTGGCAGATGCTAATGTAATATTGTAAGTGCTTGCTTTCTCTTTAATTCAACTTCTATATATATAAAAATGTTATGTTGGTTTGTGTACGCTTCAAAAACTCAAAAAGTTCTGCACCGATCGAGCTGAAATTTTAGCATGATATATAATCCGCATCAAGGATTGTTTTAATCTTTTCATCCGCGCCCACGAAAAAAAAACATACCACAGCGAAGCGTGGTAGGAAACAGCTAGTTCTACGAGTATTATAAGTCTGCTATTTCAAAAATAATAAAAGTATTCGCATTTCAATTTCGTAATGCTTCTGAAAAAAGACATTGGTTGTTTGGTGTTACTTCTTAACAAGGAGGTTATTTGCCTATTTATAAATTATGTAAAATATGTCGTATTGCCCCGTCATAAAAGTAAAATAGCACCAACGCACTGTTTACTTCCTACGGGTGTTAAATAAAAAAGCTACTAAATAATCACTACAAAAAGAAGATGGGCATAATCGTCCTCTCTCCAACATTAGCAAACCAAGATCGCCAACCTGACTGCCAAGCATGGCCATTAGGTTTTTCATTTTGTAGAGGTTTGTGTCCAGCAGTGAACTAATGTAGGCTTATGATAATCATGACTTATCCACCATCTCAGTTCAACCCGTACACTACAATTATTGTAGTGTACATTAATAATGAACGCCCCGTTAGTCTAAGTAATGGTTTAAATACCGGGCCAAGATCTCGGGGTCCCAGGTTCAATCCCCGGGTCGGGCAACAAAAAAGTTTCGAATTTTCGAACGTTGTTCGGGTTTGTGATCACCAACCCGCATTTGGCAAGCGTGGTGATTAAGCCAGTACACCCATCATTGCTGTGGTAACTTGAATTCAATGATGGAGGCCTTTGCCCTGCAGTGGGATGATTATAGGCTGTTACTACTATGTTATCTAAACTTAAGGTTTTTATTGAAAATAAAATTTTATTTATTTATTTATTTACTACTACTACTACTACTACATTAATAATAATTATGGAGGACAACTTTCCTCCTTCTTAAATTTATTACACTATAAAAAATTCCTGTTTAATTCATTGTCTTTTCTTACCGTTATTCTGTCTATGACCATGAACACAATACCTTGCACCTCTTAAATGACAAAATCTAACATATTCTGCTCAACTCTAAAAACTAAACTTATATTAAACTAAACCTAGCAAAGTATTATGTTAATTCAATTCCATCAGAAAATGTGTAGTCAAAAACACTCGGGCCGAATGCAACCGCGATGTTAATGGCTTTTAATAATACATTGACAAATTCAAAGAGAACGCTCACCATACAATTTCGATATAGAAATTGCGGATGCACCTTCAAATTTCAATAATTAACGTTATTAATTTGAGGTTATAAATTCATTATTAATATTATCAGCCTCGTCATCATCATTCGCTCTTCAGTGGATATGATAAAATCGTCGCGCTTTGCCTCTTACGACAGCCCTAAGCCGAGAAGGGGAGGTGTCTGTTATAGACAGGCACAACACAGTGAATCTCCATAAGGTACAACAAATTATCATATAGAAACTTAAATAATGTAACTGGTAAACAATTACTTACAAAATTAAAAAATCAGTTTTGCTCCTTACCTAACCTTAAAATTAAAAACAAAATATGATCGAATAGGAATACAGTTTCTAATCATGAATTCTTACCAGACAGTACTTCTACATATTGATCTGTACGTACTCAAAAAAACTGGTCAGATGAAAAAATTTACTAGATGTAAAAAAACTATTATTATTATCAGTATATAAACTTGAAAAATTTTTAAAAATAACAAATAAAAAATAAATTCAAGTTTATATACTGATATTATAAGTGCAATTAAGTTGCTAAAATATCAAATAAGGTATATATTATTATCTGGATCAAAGTATCTATTGCTGGGATTGTAGATCCGCAGGGCATTATATGACTTTTTTATGGAATTACCAGCATGTCACATTTTACATGGTCATGTGATTAATGATTTTTCAGTCATACATAATTTAAAGTGTATGTTTAAGAACCCAGTTTCCAGTGTGGTACCGGCTTCTCTCGCAATACGTGAAAACAAATGATTTTAAACTCTCGCGATTTGAACACAATATTATTACTAAGTACACGAACGGGTTGTTATCGCGTAAAAATACTACAATTTTCTCAATTGATATTGATATCTACTTGTCGGACTTAAAGTTGAAAATCGATTCAATGACTTTTAACTTTTTGGGTAGGTTGACCTGCCGTTATCTGTACTTAGCAATAATATTACGTGAAAACAAGTCTTGCCAGAAACCTGTGGGTCTAGCACAAAAAACTATCGAATTCGAATCGTTTGCGTGTTCGTACCTATCGCCATCGAAATATTTAGTATAAAAACTCGCGCGGTCAAAACGAGAACTACAAAACAAAGCACGAACTTTGTGTCGTTTGCTTTCGATACGCAAACGATTCGAAGTCGATAGTTTTTTGTGCTAGAGGTACTGTTAAATGCGGCTTGGAAAACTGACACCAGACTCTCTATGAATGATAGTCATCAGACGGAGAGTGGGAATGTTGAGAATGTAAATTTTGCTAAGGTCTTATTTTTCAATGGTCAGAAAAAGTTATCTATTGGTTTAAACATGACTGATTTGAAAAGTCAACCAAAAATACCATGAATCCGTATATGATTGACGTTTGCAAATTAGCCATCTTTGATTTTATCGAACATATAAGTTTTATCTGACTATTGAAAAATCCGCTCTTAATCAAGTAAGTTATAGTTCCAGAATCAAAATCCATACGTTTTATAAAAGCTATCCTTAAGTTTTTTATACCTAATGTTTTTATCACACATGACTTAGGGTGAATGTGTTTAATCATAACTTACTTCAAGACTTTGATGTATCTATTTGACTGTAGTCAACAAGAGATTATCACTTCCTAATGTAAACGTTATAAAAATTAACACCCATAGTATTATTAACGTTAACCGCTTACTTTTATTTCATACTAATAGACCCTCATCAAGGGCATGTACATTAAGTATTAAATGGAGAAGACAATGGCACCACTCCATTAAATACCGCCAAGCGACTCGTTATGTGTATTTCATTCAGCATAACGATCACAATACTTTTTATTTAGTGTTACGGCCTTTGAGAAGCATTACGAAGTACGTTTTACATTACGTATGTACGTTTTTACATTAACGCTGAATGTTTGAGCTGTGACGCTAGTTGTTATCCACAGAACATAGAAAGAGGTTTGTTACCCCTCGACGCAACAGTATACTAAAAACCGGACTGTCATTTTACTTCTTTGTTAAAAAACAATCCATTATAGATACTACATTAGTTAAGTAAGTAGTAACAGCCTATAATCATCCCACTGCAGGGAAAAAGCCTCCATCATTGAATTCAAGTTACCACAGCAATGATGGGTGTACTGGCATAATCACCACGCTTGCCAAATGAGGGTTGGTGATCACAAACCCGAGCAACGTTCGAAAATTCGAAACTTTTTTGTTGCCCGACCCGGGATTCGAACCTGGGACCCCGAGATCTTGGCCCGGTACTTAAACCACTAGACCAATGGGGCGTTAGTTAAGTACATTAATATATTATACTATGTTAGTTAAAAAGCTTTACGCCCCGGTGTTCTAGGGGTTTAAATACCGGGCCAAGAACTTAGGGTCCCGGGTTCGATCCCCTGGGTCGGGCAACCAAATTTTCGAACATTGCTCGGGTTTGTGATCACCCATCATTGCAGTGGTAACTTGAATTCATTGATGGAGGTCTTTTCCCTGCAGTGGGATTATATTATGTTACTGTATTATAGCCAAATGCGGGTTGGTGGTCAGTGATCACAAATCCGAGCATTGTTCGAAAATTCGAAATTTTTTGCTACTCGACCCGTGGATCGAACCCGGGACCCCGAGATCTATCTAAATTTTAACCACTGTCCAAAATTTTTGTAGGCGTTTAGTAGCGTATTTAGAGCCTATTTATGAAGTAAAAAATTTAAACAAGTTTTCACCCGAAAATATTTTTCGCGATATAGTTTTCAATTTTTACGGTCCTAGACCTGTTAAGGTATAAAGGGAAAATCAAAAACTTATGAATGTTATGGTAATGAATTAATGAGATGCGCAACGCGTAAAAAATCCTGTATAGAGCAACGGGGCGTTATAATTACGGTAAAGAAAAAACTTATAACAACCATACTGACTACAGACTAGATAAGTAATAGCCGCAGGGCAAAGGCCTCCATCATTGAATTCAAGTTATTACAGCAGTGATGGGGTTCTGAAACTAGATAATAACTCATATTAAAACGAGGTCAATATTGTAAGACATCTTAATTCTACCCGCAAACCCCCATCTCTTCATCCCCTTCAAGTTACGCACCATAAACAACCTCCCAAAAAAGGATCTACGTTCTGTCGAGGCCTTTCACTGTGATCTGCGAAAGTTCAGAGTAAAGCGCACAGTTTGAATTGGATGAAACATGGAAAGAGTTTCTAAGAGAGGGCTTTGTTCGAAACTCTTTGACTAACCGCTGCCCAGCTGTATGGACGGTAAATGAAAAGGCTGTTACTATTCTAAAGAAGCTTCAAACTGTTTAGAGGAAACATGTGTGTAACAAAAACTTACTTATCGTAAGTAGTGTCCGCCGCTACCATAACAACATGAAATGGTTTGCGCTTTGAATAATCTAAATATATAAAAATGAAAACTGATTTAATGACTGACTGACTGACTGACTGACTGACTGACAGACATATCAACGCACAGCCCAAACTACTGGGATTTAAAATCTGAAAATTTTCACCCTGCTTCCTTTTATAGTGTAGGTGAGCAATAAGAAAGGAATTTCGGAAATTCCGCCTCTAAGGGGGTAAAAAGGGCCCCATAAGTTTGTATGAAACTTCGTCAGTTTTGAAGCTAAGTCGATGAAAATTGGTATCCAGCTACCTGATTAAAAATTAAGAATGACGTCTTTCAGGATTTTTGAAAATTTAATCTTTAAGGGGATAAAAAATGGGGGCAAAGTTTGTTCGGTTCCGCGTCATATCCATACTCTTTACATATTTGTACTCTCTGACTTTACTTAGTTTGTTATGACATTCAATGTGTCAATCAGAAAATAAATAGGTAACTTCGATGAATTAACTGAATTAAAACGTGTAGAACTTTAATTAAAGGCTGCATTACAAAATTCGGCAGCCAGATAGAAAACCTACGAGAAATTTCCGATTATGAATTAAAATTAGTGAGTGATCAGCTGGTGAAGTGACAAATGAACAAATTTACCAAGAATAATTTGGAAGAGATACGACTACAAATAATATTACTGATGACCCACAGTTGGAAACTGAGATTGAAGAAAAAAAATAATCTTCAGGGTATTACAACACAGCTTAAACTAAAACTGCAGAGTTTGAATTCGATAGCACGAAACAATTCCATGTATGCAGAAGGTACTGAGGAGCAAAGGTCGGTCACAAACAAATCTTAGGACATCTAAATTGAACTCAGTACCATTAGACAAGGACGAAACATTCAAAAACATCATTAAACGGTTGGATAAGTACTTAAAACTGAACAGATGTGATGATATCGATATAAGGAAATACACGTCAATCATACATCTTTGAGCCCAGAATTACATCAGAAAACGTATTATATTATATTTTTGTGCTCCACGGGATCCTTGTGAGTTAGAATTTGAAGAGTTGGATAAAATTCAGTTAGTAAATTATCAACAACTCAAAATTGGACAGATTACTAGAAGATTTAACGATGGTGTTTGACGGAACTCTTGATTGAATATCAAACTACGAGTACAAAGCTCAATTAGTGCTTCAAGAAAATGTGACACCAATTTTCATCTAGCCGCGACGTATTCCATATGCCCTGAAGGACAAAGTTGACGAAGAAATATGGAGGCTATGTAACGAAAAGACAAAACTTGAAAATTCCTATTGGATGTCTTATCTATAAGTATATTGGTACATATTCAGAAAATAAATATCGGTACTTACCATAAGAATGGTATTATTTAGAACTTAATCATTTTTAGGGTTCCGTACCCAATGGGTAAAAACGGAACCCTATTACTAAGACTTCGCTGTCTGTCCGTCTGTCCGTCTGCCTGTCACCAGGCTGTATCTCAAGAGCCGCAATAGCAAGACAGTTGAAACTTTCACAAATTATGTATTTTTGCTACCGCAATAACAACAAATACTAAAAACAAAATAAAACAAATATTGAAGGGACAAAAAAAACGATATTAATAATGGCAACAGGTAGGCACTTGAAATATTCACAAAATACTCAGTTATATTTCTAACTTTAATAATCAATAATTAAATTAATATTTAAGGGAGGTTCCCACACAAAAAAATCAATTTTTTGCTTATTTTTGCTTGATATCAATAAATGGTAACAGGTAGGCACTACATTAACTAAATTAATGCAGGTACCTAATGTTGTTTTCGTAGTCAATGGTACGGAACCCTTCGTGCGCGAGTCCGACTTGCACTTGGCCGATTTTTGTTTATACGGTAGAGACAAATGTTGGGAAATCGAAAAAAGTGTATAGAATTACACTGTTGTACCTTATGACATTATCAACTATATTAAGCAGTACAAAAATAATTCCTAAACTGGGCATAGACTGGGTATCTCAGGCAGGAAAAGGTAACAGGTGTGTTGCAACAACACTAAGCAGCTGACTGGTGGATTAAATCAATATAGACTGGTAGACATTTTTCCCATCATTGCAGTGGTAACTTGAATTCAATGATGGAGGCCTTTTCCCTGCAGTGGGATGATTATAGGCTGTTACTTTACTTTTTTTTTTTAGACTGGTAGACCATTTGACAAGCTTCCATTTAGAAGATAATTTGATAAACTTCCATTTAGTAACGATTTATTTTTTCTAGGACGCACCGCTTTTGGGGGCCTGGCAAAGTTTGTTTAGTGAAACTGCCTTTCTAACGCATCCAAATTATCTTTTTATTTAATATCCTCCATATTTAAAAAAATACACTTTTAAAACATGAAAATAAAACGTTGAAAAAAAAAACACCTCACTTCATAATTCCGTGTTGTTTAACTTAGGAATAGCTACCACCATGCACCCACTAATGACCAAGCAGCAGTAATTAATGATGTTTTGCTGACATCATTTGAAGCTGAAGAAATATAAAAATTTATACACACAGTGGTCAGTACAGTCGAATCAGTTCTCTATCCTGTCAAGTTTCTGAACACTTTTTATCCTACTGATCATCCTCTACCATTCATGCCTCGAACCCACATCCCACATGAAAGTTTTGTGAAACTACGTCAACTTTTTGGTATACATTTTGTTATGTTGTTTATAAGGATTTTTTTATAATTAAATATTTGAGGGGGCGAAAAACGGTTGAAAATTTTGTGGTTAATTATTTGTGTTTAACATCATTATATTGAGGTACTTGAAACTTCGTTTATCGATCATGAAGGGAGAATGACATAGGACTGGCTTTTTCAGAGCTCTACACCGATGCTGGTACTACACCGATCTTCTATCCGAACGTAGTATGCAAGCAAATTGTCTTTGTAAAATCGCCTTTTTAACGCTTATGGATCGAGAAAAATGGTAACCTACTTGGTTGGAAATTAAGAATGTGTTTTTTTACACAGGGCCACTTCTTCCAGGGCTCTACGCCATTGTTGATCATATTCGTATAAAGCCTTGCAAGCTGCTTTGAATGGTTTGTTGTACTACAGCGTTGACAGTTTTGAAAGTTTCAAATGATATTGTACTTCAGATTTCATGTAAATGCAAACAGATGTGGTGCGAGCTCGCTTGGACAACGGTTCGCTAGGAGAACTAACACCGGATCCCTAAATAGTTTAAATCGGCCCCTTTCACCCAACTATTGTATCAACGGGCCCCGGTAAGTCGGCAACGACGTATCGGCTCCCACTAAGTGCCCACCACCACCTCGCCCGAGATGGGCACCTTCGGCACCGTAGGCAAAGGAAGTGGAGGAAAAGAGTGGAGGAGAGGGGAGTGAGTCGTGACGAATACTTTCTAACAGATCAAAACCCACGCGTGCGAAGCCGCGGGCATCAGCTAGTTTAATATAACACGTATATTTTTCCCCTTTTTTGTAACATAACCGATCAGACCATATAACTAGAGTTTTTGTAACAGTCCTGCAGAAATAACGACCCAAGTTACCTTTTCTAACTGAAATATAACATTAAAATGGTGCAAAATACAGGCATAGGTAAAGTCCCTACTCCTGTTAGATATTGTGTTCCTTAAAATCATTTTAAAAGTTAACTTTTGACGGGTTTTGCTGCAACCGAATCAATTATTTAATGATAGATAGATATTTTACCTTCCCGACGTTTCCCAATTGGGAACGCCCAATCATGTCGCAAGCAGACACGGTTGCAGCACATGTTGCAGTAAATCCCGTCAAGTCTTAAGATTTAAGTATAAAGTGCAAAGATAGTTGAAATCCATTTTAAATACAAGAATTATTTTTTCAGTTTTAGTTGGGGTCATAGGCGGTGCACGGAGGGCATTCTATGGGAAATCCATACACCGCCAACATACGTTGCAAGGTACACCGCAGGTTTTTTTAGTGGGTATGCTTGTCGGGCACCGACAAGAGAGTCCTACATAACCTACTGCTGCCCCTGAAGCAGTAGGTATGCGTAATGCATTTATTCCTGCGTAAACAAAAAAAAAGGTCCCGTCGTGTAAAATCAATTACAGAAAATCTGCAGGTAAATGATTCTTCATTTATTAGCAATAACATATGTTTCATAGTTTTGTAATTGCTTGAAAGAAAACAATGGTCCAGCGTTTGAAGTAAGAAACATGTGGATGATGTTAGAAGGTTAACAAAGAAATTACATGCATACGTAGAAACACATACAACCCCTAGAATGTGAGCAATAACATTAAAAACGATCCACGAAAAAATGCCCGATTTTTTTATATAAATTTTGAAATTTTATATTATGTATGTAGGCAACGAACATTTAATTCTTTACATGAACGTTGATTCGATCAAGCTGACTTCGTGTTCGACAATAATTATTTCGCTTTCGAACTTTTCGTTTCCTTTGTGAATTCCTATTTTGCTATTGTGATGTTTATAGGGTGGCTATGAGTTTTAGAGATTCAGGGCTCAGAAAAATCAGATCTACTTTGCAATTTAGAGTGTATTAAAAATAAGTTAATTATATTCGTATCTTATCTTTTATGGATAGTGTCAGAGTTTTTGTCTTTGATGCTTATTATAGCCCTTTAACGTGAATTGTTTTTGCGACTTAAAACTTGCAACAGAAGACGGGATCAACGGATTAACTTACCAACTGAACGACTACAACCCACCACACCACTCTACTGACCTGACCTCTATCTATTGCAGCATTAGCTAAATCTCATATAAAGTTCAAATTTATTCTGATTTAGGTAGAATTTAACCTTAAACCGTTATGTAACCGGGTAACTTCTCTTTCAATGACGATGTAACGACTAATTTATTCAAGTCGGCGGCACAAAATCAAAAACAAAAAGCTCTTTTATCTTAGGTTGTTCTCAATATAGGAGCTAAACATTCAAACGATCCTAAGTAGACTTCGTTTCGCGACATCAGCGCGGTATTGGTAGCTCATTGGTTAGAGCAGTCATCCCAGTTTCACAAAAGTCAGACAATTTTTTAAGGAAAATGTATCTTCAATTCCGTTCCTTTTTGAAATCAAATGAAATGAAATAAATTCTTTATTTGCTTAAAACATGGTACAAAACTAGTGTTAACAAAAATAATTTTAGAACTCACGTTTACCTAAATATGACATGCAAATATTTATAAAACAACAAATTTAAAGAATTTATATCTAAATATATAAAAATGAAAACTGATTTAATGACTGACTGACTGACTGACAGACATATCAACGCACAGCCCAAACTACTGGGATTTAAAATCTGAAAATTTTCACCGTGCTTCCTTTTATAGTGTAGGTGAGCACTAAGAAAGGAATTTTGGAAATTCCGCCTCTAAGGGGGTAAAAAGGGCCCCATAAGTTTGTATGAAACTCCGTCAGTTTTGAAGTTAAGTCTATGAAAATTGGTATCCAGCTACCTGATTAATAATTAAGAATGACGTCTTTCAGGATTTTCGAAAATTTTATCTTTATGGGGATAAAAAATGGGGGCAAAGTTTGTTCGGTTCCGCATCATATCCATACTCTTTACATATTTGTACTCTCTGACTTTACTTAGTTTGTTATGACATTCAATGTGTCAATCAGAAAATAAATAGGTAATTTCTTACAAACAGAATGGTATTATTTTAGAATTTAATAATTGGCGGCGAAATGGATGAATTAACTGAATTAAAACGTATAGAGCTTCAATTAAAGGCTGCATTACAAAATTCGGCAGCCAGATATAAAACCTACGAGAAATTTCTGATTATGAATTAAAATTTGTGAGTGATCAGCTGGTGAAGTGACAAATGAACAAATTTACCAAGAATAATTTGGAAGAGATACGACTACAAATAATATTACTGATGACCCACAGTTGGAAACTGAGATTGAAGAAAAAAATAACCTTCCGGGTATTACAACACAGCTTAAACTAAAACTGCAGAGTTTGAATTCGATAGCACGAAACAATTCCATGTATGCAGAAGGTACTGAGGAGCAAAGGTCGGTCACAAACAAATCTTAGGACATCTAAATTGAACTCAGTACCATTAGACAAGGACGAAACATTCAAAAACATCATTAAACGGTTGGATACGTACTTAAAACTGAACAGATGTGATGATATCGATACAAGGAAATACACGTCAATCATACATCTTTGAGCCCAGAATTACATCAGAAAACGTATTATATTATATTTTTGTGCTCCACGGGATCCTTGTGAGTTAGAATTTGAAGAGTTGGATAAAATTCATACATACACTCACGCCTTTTTCCCGGAGGGGTTGGCAGAGACCACATCTTTCCACTTGCTACGATCCTTACAGTCTACTTTTGCTTCATCCACATTCATTAATATTTTCATACACGCTCGCCGGTTTAGGGTACTCTTGACCTGACCTTTCTTTAGAACTTCCCCGATTTGATCAAGATAAGTTCGTCGAGGCCTTCCCCTTCCAACATTTCCATTCATACTCGCCATATATATCTTTTTAGTCAACCTGCTTTCATTCATCCTCTCAACATGTCCAAACCATTTAAGCATTCCTTTTTCAATACTGGTCACTACATCCTCTTTTACACCCCATCGATCCCATATCACACTATTTTTAATCCTGTCACTCAGATTGACTCCAATCATACTTCTTAACGCTCTCATGTCTACTGCATTTACTCTGCTTTCATGTTTTCTCTGCCACTCCCAACTTTCACTCCCATACATCAGTGTTCGAACCAACACTCCTCCAGGCACAGCCAGGCGGACCTTTTCGGATACCTTCTGACTGCTCATAAAAGCGTGCAACGCTCCATTCACTCAGGATAAAATTCAGTTAGTAAATTATCAACAACTCAAAATTGGACAGATTACTAGAAGATTTAACAATGGTGTTTGACGGAACTCTTCTTTGAATATCAAACTTTTTTAGCTCAATTAGTGCTTCAAGAAAATGTGACACCAATTTGCATCTAGCCGCGACGTATTCCATATGCCCTGAAGGACAAAGTTGACGAAGAAATAAGGAGGCTATGTAACGAAAAGACAAAACTTGAAAATTCCTATTGGACGTCTTATCTATATGTATATTGGTACATATTCAGAAAATAAATATTGGTACTTATCATAAGAATGGTATTATTTAGAACTTAATCATTTTTAGGGTTCCGTACCCAAAGGGTTAAAACGGAACCCTATTACTAAGACTTCGCTGTCTGTCGGTCTGTCCGTCTGCCTGTCACCAGGCTGTATCTCAAGAGCCGCGAGCTAGACAGTTGAAACTTTTCACAAATTATGTATTTTTGCTACCGCAATAACAACAAATACTAAAAACAAAATAAAACAAATATTGAAGGGACAAAAAAAATCGTTTTTGTTGTATGGGAATACAACAAACGCGATTTTTTTGTCCTTTTTTGTTCGATATTAATAATGGCAACAGGTAGGCACTTGAAATATTCACAAAACACTCAGTTATATTTCTAACTTTAATAATCAATAATTAAATTAATATTTAAGGGAGGTTCCCACACAAAAAAATCCATTTTTTGCTTGATATCAATAAATGGTAACAGGTAGGCACTACATTAACTAAATTAATGTAGGTACCTACTATTGTTTTCGTAGTCAATGGTACGGAACCCTTCGAGCGCGAGTCCGATTTGCACTTGGCCGATTTTTGTTTATACGGTAGAGACAAATGTTGGGAAATCGAAAAAAGTGTATAGAATTACACTGTTGTACCTTATGACATTATCAACTATATAGCATTACAAAAATAATTCCTAAACTGGGCATACCGTATCTCAGGCAGGAAAAGATAACAGGTGTGTTACAACAACACTAAGCAGCTGACTGGTGGATTAAATCAATATAGACTGGTAGACTATTTGACAAGCTTCCATTTAGAAGATAATTTGATAAACTTCCATTTAGTAATGTTTTTTTTTTCTAGGACGCACCGCTTTTGGGGTCCTGGCAAAGTTTGTTTAGTGAAACTAAAACGTTGAAAAAAAAAAAAAAACACCTCACTTCATAATTCCGTCTACGCATAATGGGCCAAATGGAGCCTAAATGCGGAAAAGGGAGCCCGTTACCATAACCATTCATAATTCCGTGTTGTTTAACTTAGGAATAGCTACCACCACGCACCCACTAATGACCAAGCAGCAGTAATTAATGATGTTTTGCTGACATCATTTGAAGCTGAAGAAATATAAAAATTTATAGACACAGTGGTCAGTACAGTCGAATCAGTTCTCTATCCTGTCAAGTTTCTGAACACATTTTATCCTACTGATCATCCTCTACCATTCATGCCTCGAACCCACATCCCACATGAAAGTTTTGTGAAACTACGTCAGCTTTTTGGTATAAATTTTGTTATGTTGTTTATAAGGATTTTTTTATAATTAAATATTTGAGAGGGTGTAAAACGGTTGAAAATTTTGTGGTTAATTATTTGTGTTTAACATCATATTGAGGTACTTGAAACTTCGTTTATCGATCATGAAGGGAGAATGACATAGGACTGGCTTTTTCAGAGCTCTACACCAGATGCTGGTACTACACCGGTCTTCTATCCAAACGTAGTATGCAAGCAAATTGTCTTTGTAAAATCGCCTTTTTAACGCTTATGGATCGAGAAAAATGGTAACCTACTTGGTTGGAAATTAAGAATGTGGTTTTTTACACAGGGCCACTTCTTCCAGTGCTCTGCGCCAGTGTTGATCATATTCGAATAAAGCCTTGCAAGCTGCTTTGAATGGTTTGTTGTACTACAGCGTTGACAGTTTTGATAGTTTCAAATGATATTGTACTTCAGATTTCATGTAAATGCAAACAGATGTGGTGCGAGCTCACTTGGACCACGGTTCGCTAGGAGAAGTAACACCGGATCCCTAAATAGTTTAAATCGGCCCCTTTCATCCGACTATTGTATCAACGGGCCCCGGTAAGTCGGCAACGACGTATCGGCTCCTACTAAGTGCCCACCACCACCTCGCCCGAGATGGGCACCTTCGGCACCTTAGGCAAAGGAAGTGGAGGAAAAGAGTGGAGGAGAGAGGGGTAAGTCGTGACGAAAACTTTGTAACAGATCAAAACCCACGCGTGCGAAGCCGCGGGCATTAGCTAGTTACATTATATTATCAAATGTAATTATTTTTAACTATGTCCAATTAAATAACATTACATAGATTATTTAAAAATGTCACTTACTTTGTAAAAATGTTTGTCCCTGAGTCATTTTACAAGCTTTCTTTTGAAGCATATTTTTGTCAACTGCTTTATATCATTTGGAATGGCGTTGTATACCTTAACACACATAGCATCACATTGCCTCTGATACCGTTTTAATTTTGGTATATTACTGTACACTAATCTATTTTTAGTTTTTAATAGCTTAACCTCTTTATTTAGCTGTCCAATCCAGCTGTATCGACGTGTGGTCGCCCCAATCATAGGTATGTGGGATGATCACGGGTTGAAACGCGTAGTCGGTTCTTTCACGGCGAACAAAGAGCGGCGATGGATGACTCCCTTTGTTTCGCCAAGTAATCAAACACTACAAGACTTGTCGCTGTAAATGTATTATTTCGAATTGCAAGTGACGCTGGCTTCATACATCACATATGCAGGTATAAATCAATTTGATCCATTTAGTTGCTGTTGTCTAAGATTTTCTTATGAAAAAATTAATGAAATCTTTTCTTGAGGTATCGACGATACTCTAAATAAAATTGTGTGCTAAGAGATATCGGATATTTTTAAAATGGCAATTTAAAACAGCATTATGTAAGTGTAAGAAAATAAAGAAATAGTCGATTACGTCAATTAAATAGTGTACTCATTTGCGCAGCACAATAATAGATGATCATTCACCAATTTAACTATTTCATGTCCAATGTTGCGTAATTATGGCGTTTGATAATTATTGATTGTTATCTGTAGAGTCTGATAACAATGTAATTGATGTAATAATCCATATAAGTACTTTTGTTAAAAATAAATTAGGATCTCTTCATCGAACACCATTTTAATGGACCAAACTTGGCATTACCACTATCACTCGGAGGTAGTGACTTAGAAATACTCTCATGTGTTTAAACTCCATTTAAACCTTTTTATGTGACGTTTACTGCTTGTACTTACGAATTCAAGCTTACAGACTGTAAAATTTGTAAATTACGAGGCTCCCGTTAGCTTTGGCATTCGTGTGGCTCTTTTATTGCTAGATGATAGTAACACAGTGCACTTGGCTTTAGTTGGCTCACTTAACATTTATCAAAAGGCTTACCATGATGTTAGAGTAGTATTACTTCACATTTAAGTGTTCAGAGTGTTGTAGCGTAGTGCCGGGATATAAATATAACAAAAATAGAATAGCACCTCCGTTTCTCATCATAAGGGTGTAACTAAGAGACAGGAGTACTAACAGAATAAGATGGGCAACATCATCTATGCAAAAATATTGGCTAAAATGGGAGTGCAACCAAGGCCAAGTTAAAAATCTTTCTGTCTGAGACGGTCAAGTCCGGCAGTGGACTGATGCAGGCAGTTTTTGATCAAATTTTTCATGGAGAGGTCCAGCAACCCTGGCTCATAAGAATTGTTTGTTAACGGACTGCTAATCTACACAATGGCTGTACCTGAAACCAACATGCGGAATGCTACTATCACTTACACGATACGTGTGGGAAAAAACTAAATTAAATCAGTGTTGTAAAAGAGAGAGAAAGAGAAGTTGAGCATCAGCTTCTTCTTTTCATCATTGGCCAAACCGCTATTGCCAACCATAGTTTGCCCAACCGTGCCTAAATACTCCTTTGAAGAGACCAGCAGACTGTAGACTGTCCAAGATTACTTGGCAGCTCAAGGCATGGTGCTACGCTGATTTTCCTACGCTTGACGCTAAGCCTGGCGGCTAATGCTAGCTTTCAAGAAGAGATGGGCTTGGTGTTAATCAAGGATTGCATGGTTCATCTTATCGTTTAATTACATACATACACATACTATCACGCCTCCTTCCCAACGGGGTAGGCAGAGACCAAGACCTTCCACTTACTACGATCCTGGCATACATCTTTCGCTTCTTCCACATTCATCAATCTTTTCATGCATGCTCGTCGGTTTAGAGTACTCTTGACCTGACCTTTCTTCAGAACATCCCCGATTTGATCGTGATAGGTTCGTCTAGGCCTTCCTCTTCCAACGTTCCCTTTCACACTCGTCTTGTAGATCTGTCTAGTCATTCTTCTCTCATTCATCCTCTCTACATGCCCAAACCATCTAAGCATCCCTTTCTCAATCCTTGTGACAATATCTTCTTTCACACCACAACGTTCTCTTATCACACTATTTCTTATCCTGTCACTCAATTTCACTCCTAACATACTTCTTAGCGCTCTCATTTCTACTGCATTTATTCTACTTTCATGCTTTTTCTGCCATACCCAACTTTCACTTCCGTACATGAGTGTTGGAACCAACACCCCTCTATGCACAGCCAGACGAGCTTTCATAGAAATCTTCTGGCTATTTACAAAGGCGTGCAGCGCACCATTCACTCTGTTACCAGCATTTACTCTCCTTTCAATATCACTTTCATACTTTCCGTCCCTAGTAAACACCGACCCCAAGTATACAAACTCATTCACTTGCTCCAGTTCATTACCACCAATCCGAATACATACTTCTGTCATGCTCTCTTCCTTTTCAAACACCATAACTTTTGTCTTTTTTGTGTTCACTTTCATTCCCTTTCTTTCCAAAGCTTCATTCATAATAGTCACCATCGCTTGCAAATCCTTAGCCGTCGATGCAAGTAATACTTGATCATCGGCGTAAAGAAGACATTTGACGCGTAACTCATTCATTCTTAGGTCAAAATCACTCTCTTTCAGATCTGTCAGACAATTATCCATGAAAAGGTTGAACAGCCACGGAGACGCTACACATCCCTGTCTAACACCCTTTTGGATATTAAACCAGTCAGTATACGCTCCGTTTATCCTGACACAAGCACTAGAATCCTTATAGAGGGAATTCAATGCCCGTATCAGCTTACTGCTCACCCCATGCACAGCTAATGCCGACCACAACTCATTCCTCACCACTTTATCATAGGCCTTTTCCAAATCTACGAATGCACAAAAGACTTTTTGGTTTGTTGCCAAATATCTTTCCGTAATGCATCGTAGGGAAAAGACCTGATCCGTACATCCCATTCCCTTCCTAAATCCCGCTTGTACATCCCTTATTCTGTCATCTGTTTCTAACATTACTCTTTCAATCATCACTTTAGCATACAGTTTGCCGACAACACTGAGGAGGCTTATTCCACGGTAACTTACACAGTCTTGTTGTGAACCTTTTCCCTTGTACAACGGCACGATCACAGCCTTGCACCAGTCTCCCGGTACCCGACCGTTCCTCCAGCACAAGTTGAAAAGCAGTACAACTGACTTGCTACTACTCCCTGTCCAGCCTTCAGCATTTCGACGGAAACCCTGTCATATCCCGCAGCTTTACCTGATTTCATACTTTTCAATGCTTTCATAATCTCTTCCATACTTATATCGCTTTCATGCTCACTCTCATTCACTTCAAGAGGAGGTGCTTGCATTTGTGCTAGGCCCTCTTTTCTTTCAAAAAGACTTTTAAAATATTCCTTCCATCTTCTCAGCACACATTCTTCTCCTTTTATAATATTCCCATCCTTACTTCTGATTTTAGATAGCTCCGAGTTTTATGTTTTCCCTCGAGCTAATCTAATCGATTTCCAAAACAATTTAATATTGTCTTGGAAACTATCAGAGAGTCTTCTATCAAACTCATCCTTTTGCTCTTCTTTCTTGGTACTGATCACATTTTTCACTAGCCCTTTGATATTTTTATAAACCTTTCTTGCCTTATCCACATCCTCTAATGTCGCCTTTTGTAATCTTTGGTTAGCCTTGGTTGCTAACCAATCCAGCCATGCTTTCTTCTTATTACCTACAACCTTTTGCACTTCCTTATCCACCCACTCTTTCTTCTGCATTCTTCCTTTTCTTCTCTTACAGACACCACATACGTCAATTGCAACATTCACTACACCTTCCTTAAAAGTCTTCCAAAAACTTTCTATCTCACATTCCTTATCCAAATTAACAAATCGTTCTTTCAACCTTTTAACGTATTCTTCTTTCACTCTCTCCTCTTGCAAATTTTCTACTTTCACGCGTTCTAGATTAGTTCTGGGTTCCGCTGTCCAATGTCGCCATCGTTTGAAAAGACCACTTATCCTGGACATCACCAGGAAGTGGTCTGTATCAATACCGACACCGCGGTACGCCCTTGTATCCAGAACTTGCCCTTTCAGTCTTTCGTCCACGATCACAAAATCAATCATACTTCTTATGCCACATTCATCCCTTGTATACATATGGATTCTTTTATGAGCAAACATTGTGTTGTGTACCTCAAGCAAACTTTTGCCATTTTCATTTATTCTCTCATCACCAAACGTGCCTAAAACCCTTTCATACCCATCACGCTTCACACCTACCCATCCATTAAAGTCGCCCAACATGATAATCCTTTCATTATCCTTACACTTCTTTAAAACTTCTCTCATGCTATCCCAGAACTCCTCCCTTTCCTTTTTGGCTATCGTAGACCCGCTTACACCCAAATCCGTAGGTGCATACACACCTAGGATAAAAATTCGGGTAAGCCCTACTTTTAACCTAATCCAGAGGAGTCTAGAAGTCACACATTCATACTCAATCATACAATCATTCATTCGCGCAGACAAAATGACACCAACACCCTGGCAGCCTCTTTTGGCGCTGGGTACACCAGACCAATACGCCGTGTAGGGTCCATGCTTTGTGGTGTCACATTCCTTTCGCTTCGTCTCATTCACGCACAGAACATCAATTCTCCTGTCATCCATCATCTGACATACTTCATTTATTTTAACATTCAATCCTCCTCTAACATTCAAAGTAGCAAAGCGGCTTTCCTCAGCCCGCTTTCCGCCCCCGTTGGAAAAGAGACGTGATGGGTTGCGAACCGCACCGCCGCCTATTTGGGTATCAAAATTCGTCGAGTCCATTGCGTTCCCACGAGAAGCTAGGGAAATATACTCGAGCCTGACAGAGCCCCGCGTACCAGACAAGGGTAAGCCTTATTCTGGGGTCACCAGGCCCCAGGGCACCTTGGCACGCTATTGACTAGGCTCGCCCCTAGCCACGCATCCATCGGCACGACAGACCTTGGATTGGCGGAGAGGATAGGAAAGGGAAACCCTGAAAGGAATGGGGACATAAGATAGGAAATGTATGATCATTGACAGGAAGAAGGTGTAAAGGATACTACTGTCTCGGAGGGCTAGGGATAATTCAGTAGTAGCTCGGGGGGCCGGGGTCGCGTACCCGTATACCATAACAGAATTTCCGGAAAGGAAAATCAGTATGTATACCCCTGACCTTTAATTATTACCTGACCTCGTTTAATTATAGTATCCAATTTCTGAGATCCGACGAAGATTTTCAACCGACGAAAAAACAGAAAGTTCTCAATTCAGTGCTTTTTTTTCAACAGGTTGACAGATTTCGATGAATTTTTTGTTCGCTCAAAACTAAAATATTGCTAAAAGTTAAACATACGGTTCAAAGATTAGATAAATAGCACAAAACAAATTGAGTCAATATTAGTGCCATTTTTACGCATTTCGGTGTATGTTTCGGATAGTTTTTAGTTTCATTACTTAAAAAAAATATATTAAAAAATAATTCAGATGCGATTTGATTCTTTACCATGATCTATTTAATAACCTAGAGTTATGGGTTATCAAAAGGAACACGTTGTACAACGATATACTTGTTATATCGAGATATAATTCATTTTCATTTCATATTGTCCCAGTCTACTATATGTTGCTACATTGTGATAGAATCCCAGCGTATGTTTCGTTATAAATTCACTAGAATTAGACCCGGCCGTTTACGACGTTGGGCCGGGCAATTTTCTTTATTTTCATCCTTCGTTAAGTGTTTGGTAATTGCATCTGTTCTCAGCTAGATTAAAGCGTTGAATACACGAATGAGTTTGTGCCTGAACAATGTTACGTAGAATTTAGTATTTGCCATTTATTAGTTTTACTGTCTTATTTTCTATTGACTTGTGGGTTTCTAGGGCCTTTTTCGCGTCGCACGCACCTAGTGTCGGGGTCCCGCTGAAAACCAGCGTCGTGATAGGTCTATGGCTATTTTCTGTGTTTTGTTCTTGTATTAATTGTGTCAAATAAATATTTCTTTTTATATAAATAATTACTACTAATATTATAAATGTGTACAGAAATAAGATAACCGTCATCGCTCAAAAAATTGCGGAGCTGAAGTGGCAGTAGGCGGGACACATAGTAAGAAGTACCGATGGCCGTTGGGACGGAAAGTTTCTGGAATGGCGACCGCACACTAGACGATCTGTGGGTAGGTCCTCCACCAGGTAGACCGTTGATCTGGTGAAGGTGGCGCGGGATCGATCGTTGTAGAGATCCTTAGGGGAGGCCTATGTCAAGCTGTGGGCGTCGTTCGTCTGATCTCAGCAAAAATAATTATCTGATTATAAAATGCGAAAGTTACGTTTGTACTGCTGAACGGAAGCTAGATAAAATTTTACACAGATATAGATTGTATTGTTGGTTGGTTGTATTGATCTCTGTATTCAAATAAAAAAAGTTCAAATTCCATGCGTACGAAGACGCAGGCAACAGCTTGATTTATAAATGCAAAAGTTTGGATTGATGTGTGTTAGGTACTATTAGACCCGAGTTCACCAATTCTTAAACAGCCGGTAAACATAGATTGACGATTAATTTGACACAATTCCCATACAAAATATGTCAAATAATATTTTAAACGCTGTTTAAAACTTAAACGTCTGTTGGTGAACTCTACCCATCACTTCACAACGTCTGAAAGGAACTGTATGAAATTTGGCATGTTAGGTTTTAGGCTGGCATAAAATATAATACGGTTCGATATCCGAACATGTCAATGTTAAAAAAAATAGATTTTGTATTTTGTTTCAAGTCTTGGTTCCGGAACGATATTGTTTTGTGATCATGATGCTGGCAACAATGCCAAAATATTCCTAATTAATAAAAAACAAGGTACTCGCTATAATTCCCGACACAACTAACTCTTGATATCATTAATGTTGTACATAATTATAAACGCACATAGAATTATAATTATGTACAAGTCACAATACACAATCCAAACACCACCCAAAACACATTGTGAGTTTTTTGACACATGAAAACTACCCTCAACACGATTTATTTCAGATATTCGATACAAAAAGATTTCCCAAGAACCAGTTGTAACCAGTGTATCCAATACTTTAATTTTCACGCTCCAAATATTTTCTGTCCATATTTTATGGGAGGCATAATAAAGAAAAACTGTTTATTTGCGATTATTCGAGTGATAGATTCGATTATTTCGACCCAGGTGGTCCGTTTGTATCTTACGTTTAATGTGTAAAAGAAAAAACCTTGCGGGTGCTCCATTTAACGAGAGTTTCTTTAAAAATATATGAATATTAATTTCATCGCGATGAATAATATAACGTTAAAGAACACAGCAAAAAACTATTTTAAAAATTTCGAATGCAAAACATCAACCTTTACAAATTACGAGGAAAAGCAGATGTTTTCTGTTCTACGCATAGTTTTGTTATTTATGACTAGTGGCCATGCTTAACTTTTTATGGAGTTGACCTTTTTTGGTTAATTAACTTTATTCGATATAGGTAATAACATTTTTTTTAATATAAATAATGGGCTTGCTCTTGACTACATACTTAACTATACGCTTAAGAAGAAGCCTAAGATGGAGCGAGTTTACCCACAGGTACTGGTTCTCCCACACACCAGCGGAACACAGAAAAACTGTTTGGCGCTGGACTCCGGCAGGAGGGTGGTAGCATCCAGGCGGCCTCTTACGAAGCCTACCACCGCAGAGGGATGTGTTAGCCGTCATCATTGGTAAGAAAACCAAAGATGCCGTTGCCCTGGGTGGACCACTAGAAAGTAGATCCCAAAGTCTTACGCCAAGAAAATAGCACCGCTCTTTCTAATCCTATGGGTGTCGTAAGAGTTGACTAAAAGAGTCCTGACAGAAGAAGCTGACGGCGTATTCCCTCCAAAATTTGCCAAACTTCGATCGCCAACCCACATGCCATGTGTGGCGTTTATGGCAAAGTCCTCCTTTAAGAGAGGCCTATGTCCAGCAGTAGTATGAAAAGGCGGTGGCGATGATTCCTCTGATAGCTTTGTAAATGTATAGTTGTATAATGCAGTGTAACTATAAAAAAGCTAAGATAAACCTTGTGTTATCATAAGAATGTTTATTTGAAAATAATGTCTCCGTTGCTAAATATCAACAGTAAGTCATTCAATTTGAATTGGTCGTCTTATAATTAAAAACGACTTGTACCTTGTTTTATTTTTGTTGTAGCTCTGATAATATTTATATTACACGGAGATAGAAGCATAATAATTTTGTCTAGTACATATCTGCCTTTTCAGCTTCAATACATTTGTTTACTCATACCAAGCATTTTTGTATTGACTGATGCCTGAAAACGGCGCCCATTTATCAATAAAAAAAGTCCTCGAACCGGATTTAGTCAAAGTTAAAAGGAAGCGAGCCCGTTAACAAGATAAGAGGGGCCTCTGTAATAGGCTTTTTGTCGAAACCGCGTTTAGGATTAAATTGGCGAAAATGGCCGAGACACAAATTTTGTTAGGTACTGAGTTGCGTACTTCTTAACACGACCCGTGAACTCACTAGAAAACTACACGGCATGTCTTTGGCCTAAACAATGTAAATTCCACCTTATGCACATGACTTAAAGTTGCATGCTTGTGCTAGATGGATGTAAGATGAAAAACGAGATAGGTACACATTACACAATCAGTATCAAAAAAATGTCCTCATCAATTGCTGGGTAAAATTATAAAGCTGAAGAGTTTGTTTGTTTGAACGCGCTAATATCAGGAAGTACTGGTTCGAATTGAAAAATTATTTTTGTGTTGGATAGTCCATTTATCGAGAAAGGCTTTAGGCTATATAACTTCACACTGCGACTAATAGGAGCGAAGCATCAGAGAAAAATGATGCAAAAAAAATCGCGATCATAATAACAGAAATTGACGAGGACGAAGTCGCGGGCAACAGCTAGTTATCGATAAAATTTAAGAACAGGATGCACAGACCCATAGTTAATTAGTCGGTAAATATAAAACTAATATATTAACGCTGTAACTCACAAGGTCAAGTCTCGTATCTAATTATAAAAAGGCCAATTTGTTTGTATCACCTACCGTTGATATTACATAGTAGAGACATGCTTTCCTCTTTAGCAGGATGATAATTTAAACACGGCTTATACTTTTTTTAATTCCTACTGTACCTTAATGTTTTACGCAATTCCAGTGTTAGTATTCTTCAAATACGTTTCCTTCGGTCACGTGAATCAGAATCAATTACGACGCACTCAGTCAAACAAAAAAGGATCTTAAAGAAAGACATCCTCTCATAAAATTAAAGTTACGCATTTATAATTTTACTTTTTTTTAATATTAAGTAAGTTTTAATAGATGTTTGTTCTAATTTAAATTTGACAAAGAAATAACAATCCGAGATGGTACATAAGCTAATAGGGGTTAAAGTGTGAAATTGCCGATTTGTACTAAAAATCAAAATTGTTTATTTTTTAATTTTAAACAAATTTATTTAATCAAAATAGTTACCATTATTATCTATACATTGCTGCCATCTCATAGGAAGGTCATTTATGCCTTTGTGATAGAACTCTGAGGATCTAGACTGCACAAACTGTGTGAAAGCATTTTGTACTGCCTCCTGGGAAGAAAACCTCTTGTCACGTAGATAATTGTCCAAATCACGAAAAAAATGGTAGTCCGTTGGAGCAAGGTCTGGCAAATACGGAAGATGTCGAATGGTTTCTAATTGCAGTTCCTGAAGGGTCAAAACGGTTTGTCGTGCTGTATGAGGTCTCGCGTTGTCATGGTCTTTAATAATGGTGAAGATCGATTCATGAGTCGGGGCTGTTTTACTGCTAGTTTTGCAAACATTGTTCGGAGTTCGGCACAATAGACATCTGCCGTTATTGATTGACCAGATCAGAGAAAACTAAAGTGAATAACACCATGCTAAGTCCACTAAACAGTTACCATTACCTTTTTATTGGTAAGTTTTGCTTTAGGACACTGTTGTGGCGTTTGAGCTGGGGTCAGCCATTGCATTTTTCTTTTACGGTTATCATAAAGAATCCACTTTTCATCACATGTCACAATTCGATTTAATATTCCTTCATTTCTGTACCGATTCAACAAAGCAACACAAGTTTCAACACGCGTTTCTTTCTGCACATCAGTCAAATCATGAGGCACCCATTTTTCGTATTTTTTTATTTTATTGATTTGACGCAAATGAATCGATATTGTGGGTAAGGTTACGTTAAACCATGCCGCTAATTCCTAAGCAGTTTGACTAGGATCGGCTTCCACCATCTCTCTTAATTCATCGTTAATCACCTGTGTGGGCGGTCTTCCTCGTGGCTCGTTCTTCAAGTCGAAGTTTCCATCACGAAAGCGTTTAAACCAAAATCGCACGGTGCGTTCATTAGCAGATCCCTCTCCAAACGCAACATTGATATTGCGGGCTGCTTCTGCCGCGTTACTTCCGCGTCGGAACTCGTATTCAAAAATCACTCGAATTTTCGCAGTATCCATCTTTCTTGTCTAAGTTAAATAACAAAAATAATTGAAAGTCGATATTCAAATGTTTCACATTTTTTAAAAAAAGAACATCATAGAAACCATGTGAAAAAATCTTCATTCGAAAACCTCAAACCATGAAGATTATATGTCAATTCAAAGAACCTATTACAATAAAACGGCAATTTCATATTTTAACCCCTAATATTTTTACCCCGAAAAATACATAGTTCCCGTAGAAGATAGAAACATATATACCCATACATAATTCTATCTTCATATTAAAGTGGAAGTTATTAGTAAAATATGAAAAAACCGACTTCAGAACCGTCTCTTTTTTCTTAAATGAAAAAAACAGTTAGGTACATCTCTAATTAAACTGTAAGCTCTACTAAAATTATGTGCTCGGAATTTCGTATTATAAAGTGCTAAAAACTTGACAAGTGTCTTTCTTTCGCGAAAACCACTTAACATACAGAACAGGTGCTAACGTATTAGTTGTGGGAGTTCACTAACGTTGTAATTAACTCTACTTTATGAATGGAAGCAAAAGACCCCGTGACATGAATTCTGTCTAGGATTCGTTAGAGCGAACGATCGGCGGCTGACTTTGAATTACTAATGCAGTGTAATACAGAGTGGTTTATCTATGAAATATATAGCATGGTGATTTACAAGTGCGTAGATTAGGTGCGATATCCAAGTAATTTATGTGTCGTATATGTTAGCGACTCTTAAGTATGCCATTAAGGTTCATATTAGTGATTCAATTGGACGTGTCTCCTCGATCAAACAGAACAAATAAATAACGAATTCGTAGTCGTATTTATATTATTAAAGTTGATTTTTGAAATTACCTACCGACCTATCTACCTTAGATAATATAACCTGAAATGTATGGCTGTCCTCGGCGATAATCGAAACAACGTCTTCGTTATCTGGGCGAGTGGTATTTAATTTTATTTAACAAGAACATTAACCTATCGAATAAATTGAAGTAGTTGGCGCCATGTTGGCGCATAGAACCATAATTGTAAAAAAACAACATAAAATACGAGTACATACTACAATCTTTTGGCAATCTCATTGAAAAGTATACTCATTGAAAATCGCATATAGAACAAAATAATTCAACCAAGTAGGTTTAATAACGCTTCGAGTTAGTCAATGTTGTATTTGCCGAGCTTTAGTATAGTATACTCTAACCCAGGGGTTCCCAATCTTTTTCAGCCCACAGCGTAATTACAAGCTTAATATTATATCACGACGTGTAGGGCGCAAACCTTATTTGAAACAGATACAGACAAAAGTATTTGGTTGTGGTACCTATAAATTATAGAAGGTAGGCACAAATTTTACGAGCACAAATACAAAACTTACTTTTTTATTTAAAATTGTAGGAATTTAGAATAGGTAGTAGGAATTTAGAATAGGCATTCAGAACATAAAATAGAACGCCCCGTTGGTCTAGTGGTTTAAATACCGGGCCAAGATCTCGGGGTCCCAGGTTCGATCTCCGGGTCAGGCAACAAATAGTTTAGAATTTTTGAACGTTGCTCGGGTTTGTGATCACAAACCCGCATTTGGCAAGCGTGATGATTATGCCAGTACCTACCCATCATTTCTCTGGTAACTTGAATTCAATGATGGAGGCCTTTTCTCTGCAGTGGGATGATTATAGTCCGTTACATACACATAAGGCAGAATAGGCAGTTTGTAGGAATTTAGAATAGGCAGTAAAAAAACTTAATAAAAAAGAAAAAACTACTCAGCCATATTAATATGACAGGTTCACAGGTGAGCTTAGAACTCCACACAGTTTTTTCTGTCACTTGTTTATTTAATAAATATACTTTATATGATATCTTAGCAATTTAATTGCAATTTTAATATCTACAAGCTTAAGCTTAATGGTATAGCACCGCAGCCGGTATGCATGGAGATGCGGGTTAGAATCCCGCCAGAAACATATTTTTTCAAGTTTAAATACTGATATTTAATAAATACTTTCAAAAACTGTATCCCACCTACGAAAATGCAATGATTTCAAAAACAGCCCGTATATTAGTTAAATTGTTTAAACTTTTGTACTTAGAATTTTGTCTTCCTTCATTTGATACCATTTTATACTTTATTTTATTTTCAATGAGTATACTTTCCAATGAGGTTGCCAAAAGGTTGTAGTTTGTATTTTATGTTGTTTTTTTACAATAATGGTTCTATGCACCAACTATTTCAATTATTTCGTTATGACGGCAAACTTTTTTTTTTCAAAGTTTCCCACTATGTTGTTGTAGCATTTGCTTTGTAGCCATTTTTAACTAAAGGTAGCCTACTCGTTAATACCCAAACTATAATAAGGAATCGATTGATACCTCATTCGCCAAAATTGGCTTAGTAATTCAGCCGCAAATGTGGTACCTACCTATTTTTTTCCGATTTTATATTTATACACTGCAATATACTACTAAAATCATTACCCTGTCTGTTGGCTTTTCCGTAGTCGGGTAAGAAAACGCCCTCTTTTTAATGAGATTCCATTGTTTTTTGGCAAGAGACGCCTAAAGTCTTGCAAGACAATCATAGATGATTGACAGTCAAATCAATGCGTTATGCGACAGGCAATAATATGAGTTTAGAAGACCACACAGTTTTTCCGCCACTTGTTTATATCAAAAATGGTCGTTTTTGCTCGAGATTGCATTGGTTTTTTTGTTGCTTGCTTGTCAAGAAACGTCCAAAGTCTTGCGAAACGTGATGACAACTGGCTCATGGCGTTCTACTTTCTACAGCGCATCAGGACCACAGTGCACTTTGGGAACCCCTGACTAACCTATTTTCTTGAGTCTGGATATTGTCTGGATAAATTAACTTGACGCAAAAGCTGGGAATCACAAGCACATAAGGTACACAATGCACAATTTGTGCTGTGCCCTACAATGTTCAAAGTTATCTGATGCCTGTAGCTAACGACCGTGAAAGTAATGGTGCTGGGTACAATCTGAAGCAAGCGCTAACTTAGGGCTGTTGTATGGGAGACACTAATTCCACGATAGGGCTGGCAGGAATTTTAATTAAACGTTAAAACTTAAAGAACATTTTTAAATGTCTGCCACAAGGATGGACTAGCTAGGGGCCTAAATTTTAATCGTTTTAAAAAGATCTATATAGTTTAAGTTTTTGGGTTATTTGCTACCTTTCCATACATAAATCTTGGGCGCTGAACACATCAACGGACAGTGTTTCGGACACATTATAAGTTTTATTGTTATAAAATCTACAGGCGTATACAGTCCGGCAATACTCGTATGTTAAAAAGAGGTAATAGAAATATGATTTATTTAATTTTGTTAAAATTGACGAGTTTTACCGGCAAATAACGTAGCAATGCAAACCTACTCTGCAATCAACTGTATATTATAGATGGGCATTATATAGATAGGCCAAATTTCACCCAAATATGAGTCGTCGCTCTAATACTAATAAAAGGCCTTGGCAGCCCTAAGCCTCACTGACGCATGTCTTGCAACGGCTGACGAATGTTGGCATTCCATTCAATTATTCGCAGCAATCTGACGTATCACCCGGCTTTCGCGAATTAATCGTTTTTAGAGAGATTTTGTTGCGGCTCCAGTTTCGGGTATGTAAATGTTCCATTTACTTTGATTGACTGTGACCGGGAAACGTATTAGTTCTTTGTAAAATGAAAATACACATACTATTTGGGGTTGCGGAATTTTACTGGCTTTTTTCAATTGGTTTATTTTTATTTATTGGTATATTGGTTAAAAGTTTATTAAAATATTGTTTGTAGAAATATCTACGACAAAAAATTAAGCAACCCTTAGGAATTATTACATTTGAAATGTTACGGTTAAATACCGAACAAAACTATTTCAAAATAATATTGATTATTAAAATTATTTTTGTTAATGCAGCCGTTTATTCCGTTTTGGCATAACTGTCACGATTAGCAAGCGGGGTAAGCGCTGCTACCCATTTATTTCTGGTAGTTGGCACAGTGGTATATTATATTTTGGCCAAAACGTCGTAACGGTCAATTATTATTTTGTAAGAAAAAAAATTGTCCTTTGTCGATATCTCAACAAACATCTCTAGCTCGCCCCCCTAGTGTCTCAGTTGTGATTTTTATTTAACGCTAATAGCAATGGATGACATTCACGATACCTTCTCTCAAGAGAATTTGTTCTCCAATACTGTACAACGGAGTATATGTAAGTGATATTGTCATTTCAGATTAAAAGTTGTTTGTTATTCTGCTTTACTTACTTTAAGTGTTTCAAAACGGACCTTATTCGATAATTGCAATGTTTCAAAATAAAGTATCCGCTAAAAAACATCTTATTTCTAATGACTTCGAAATACAACCGGTGCTTACAACTGAAAACACAAAACAAAAGGTTGCCTATAGAAATACACTTTACCCTGTGAATGTTCTCAATTAAAAGCATTTAACCCGTTCGCTAGTAGGCCATTACAGAACTCAAAAGTATTCCCTAATGGCGGCACCGCGGGCAAAACATCCGGGAAGTTTAGTATGAATTAATTAGACAAACCCGAATGATACCTGAGCTCCGATTGAATATAGTAATGGTTGCTATTATCGGGGATCGAATTTAGGAAAACGTGGTCAGCCTGCCCTAGACTTCAAGCCTTTAACATAATGTGTATACAAATGACTCCATATTAGCACAATACTTCAGTAAGGTTGAAGTAATCGCTATCTAAAACTTAATAGAAAAACAAATGAAAAGTATCTTGGCCTTGTTATGGATCATAATCTTAACTGGAAACTGCATATAAATAAAATTAAAAATAAACTAACTTCTTTGACAGGAAACGTGCGTTATATATCTAACTGCCTTCCACGTAAAATCAAGTATCTAATCTATAATACGCTAATTAAACCACATATAGATTATTTAAAAGAAATCTGGGAAACAGACGCTAAAACAAATTTAAATACAATACAAATAGCCCAAAACAAACTTATAAAATCATTATTCAATTACGATTATCTTACACCTACACAAAAAATATACAAAGATACTGAAATAATGACAATCAATCAAACTTATCAATATTATACGTGTATATTAATATACAGGGTGAAATTTTAACTACCTTCTAAATTTTAATATATTAACCTACCAGACGAAATACTTTTTTCTTTTGGTACAGCCCAGTACAAAAATGACAAGATAAAGCACTTAAAAAATGTACGCCAAAAATCGAAAATTTTTGATACGGCCGCCTAGCAACACTTTTTTTACGCAATGCACATCACATTCATTAATTACGATACTAATCATAAGTTTTTGGTTTTCCCTTTATACCTATACAAGCCTATACTGTAAAAATTTAAAACTATATTGCGAAAAATATTTACGGGTGAAAACTTGATTAAAATTTTTTACTTCATAAATGGGCTCTAATACGATACTGAACGCCTACAAAAATTTTGGAAAGTGGTTAAAATTTCATCCTGTATAAAATAATGAACAAACTGATTTATACTTCATTACTGTCTTTCAGTAAAAAGCATCAAACCCAGAAAATGAAATTACGCAATGCCAATGCCAATGTCTAGTGTCACGTCCACCCAGAACTAACTACGGAAGAAAAAATATAGAATATGAGGGCGTGAAAATATATAATAAACTGCCTTCTGAAATAAAAAATGCTAAATCGTTATCAATTTTTAAGAAAAAACTTTAAATATATGTTATGGACTTTAATTAGGATTTTTATTTTTTATTTTTTTATTTTATACAAAGACATTTTATATCTTTAATTTAATTTAATTAAATAAACTTAAATGAGACGCAAATTCAATCAAAAAAATAAACAATCATTTTATAACTTAACATAAAAACTAATTTAACGGATGCCACATCTAGGATACCAAGTACGCTCAAATAGCTTCTACATCCATGGTTGCTCGGTGATATGGTTAACAAGATGACTACCGCTACTACAAACTACGAACCCGTCCGCCAGTAACTTCGACCTACCCGCCATATTATTTTAATATCTGTGTGCGCTTGCTATGTTTTTAATTTATGATTGTTTAATATCTAAGGTTTTCTCTGTAAGTGAATTTGTTAATTCTTTGTGAGAAAATAAATATCTTAAACCTGATCTTGTCTAAATATCTGACTTTTATTGATAACTGACCCAACAGACGTTGTGCTGTCCTACTTTTTTTTAAATACCTGTCTGTTTCTCAGTTTATTTACAAAAGAAATCCAAACAACTGAATCGCAAAATTATGATGAGTTTGTATGGTAATTGAAAATGTTATTTACTATTTTACCATCAATCTTCAATCACTCACCGCTTAAACTTTTCATAACTGTGAATGAAGTTGATAGTAGCTACTCAGCTTAAAGAAGAGTGACAAAAGCGCACTTGGAAAAAGGACCAAGGCGTTGAATATACCACCATGCTACAATGGCTGCGAGCAAGCCACATACCTGGCAAGACAGTCTCCTGTTTGCGAAGTACATAAGTAGGTTCCTATCTATATTAGCAACTACGAACTGGAAGATGTAACCTACGGTAGTAGACTTCTCATCCGGTAGACCGACGACCCAGTCATGACTGCGGGATGGAATTCACCGCTACAAAAAAATAATAATATTGTTTAACTCTATTGCCTAAGTCCCAGTATAAATAAGTAACTTATTTGTATCAGGCTATCTTCTTTCAACAATGCTTTATCCGTATTTGGTAAGTAAGCTAACGATTTCTGCCTACAACTCTTAAGCGACATAACGTTCTATTTTAATATAAGAATTTTCTTCGTGATCTTTCAGGTGCGTACTTTTTTCAATAGCAGACGCATTTTTAATGACATATCATTGAGTCTTTTGAAAATCCAAGATGTACAAACGTTAGCACATAAAGACTAAACACCAGGACATCTTGTATAGTTAGGATAGGAGCGATTTTTCTATAAAAATATTTAGCTGGATGTGCGACCTGCGACTGTACTTTGATTTTCACAAAGCTATCTATGACTTACTAGAATTGCATAAATCGAAACAATTTTGTTCAACTCGAATTAAACGCCTAAAATCAGAGTGCTTTGTGCAAAAATGTAAAGCTCCTGAGCGCTTCCTGCCAATAACACGATTCAATTAGAGACCCCTGGGTCCCTTATCTGGGTAATTATTAAAATGGGGCCATTAACACTGCGGCAGAAAGTTCAAAGTCCGGTAGCAAGCCGAATGGGCAAAAAGCGTTGATCACCTCAAGGTAGGATGGCCGTGACAGATAATAGGGATGTTTTCCTGCCAGTTAAGCGTCAGTGTGTACGTTTACACGAGCTGCTCTTTGTGAAGGGACAACTTATTACAATAGGCTTAAATGTTATCACATTATTTACATAGTTACAACATCGAGGTAAATACAGCAATGTCGTCCCACAAATGCTGCCTCTGTTTGTGGGACGACATTGCTGTATTTAAATGAGGAAGTTTAATATAACATTACCAGCGGACAAATAAATATTAGGTAGATGGAAAATAAGACAACAAGATGTTTTTTAGATAGTTTATGCAATAAATGTTACTGCATGGCATCGAAAACAATTGAGAGTTTGTGCCGACACAGCCACTATTGCTTGCTCTCGGCAGTGCTTACCTCAGAAATGTACCCAAACTAGACGCTCACGAAAAACCTGATTACATATCGGTGTTCAATGGTAACATACCTAATAAGGCAATCAAAATTATAATTCATGCTACATAATTTTTCGTCACATTCATCATCACTATTATCCCCATCAGTCCAGAGCTGGACATAGACAAGACCTCTCGACTAGGCGACTGCTTGATTAAATGCGCAGTCTCTTATCACAACGACATACACAGGGCGAAAAGAAGTGTCGCTAGACTATTTTTAGGCCAGTATATCATGACACATTCTTCTCACGGTAGGAACATTAAAAAGGTGTTTGTTTTTTTTATAATCAATGGACTTGCTCTTGACTACTTACTTAACTCTACGGTTCAGAAGAAGCCTAAGTGGAGTGAGCTTACCCAAAAGTTCATTCTTGCTTACAAAATTTTAGGATTATAATTTTTCGGGAAAACACACGCAGGCAGGGCATTCCACTCCTTGGCGGTGCGCATCACAAAATAAGAGGAATAGCGCTTGGTACGCAATCGCGGTATTATGATATTAAAAAAGAGCTATCAAATCCATGCCAAGCACTGGTGAACATGAAACCCCAAAAGGCCGATCTGGTGTTTATTTAAACGACTGACAGTTTTTCCATTGGGCCGTTATAAATCTTATTTATGGTTATAGGCGTGGTTGATGGGCGGTTTTGTATTCCTCTATGCTGGTGTAAAAAACAAAATCCCTCATTTTTCTACGGCGGAATCGTTCACTGATAAATAAAATGGCGTTATGTTTATTATGAATTGCCTATTTTATTTAATTGCCCTCACTTTTGAAATTCATAAAAACTGCTGTAAAAAGTTTAGTTATTATATTGTACTCCCATGTACTTCAGTATACATTCAAGTGATTTTAACATATTAGAAAAAATATGTAAGAACTAGTCACATACAAAAATGCCCCTCCCGACTCGTAGTCACACTAGATTGTCACACCAGTATGACAAACAAGATTTTTTTTCTTGTTTGTCACACTACCGATTTTTTCATAGCCTTTATACCATCATTGCTAGTGCAGTGCAGTACCCCTTTATTCCCACTAGTTCTGTTGGACAGTTCTGTTGACCGAACTAATGGGAATTTTTATCCTACTAGTTCTGTTAATAATTAGGTTGGCTTTTTAACAGAACTAATGGGAATAATTCTTCCCACTTGTTATTAGTGTTCGTGTATAAAATGTAGGTACCTTAATAATGACCTGAATGAATGAAATAAAAGATTTAAAAAATAAAACTTTAAATGGGTTTAGATAGATATATACATAATTCTTTTATTGCACAAAACAAAGGTAGGTAACATAATTTACAATGTGACACAAATGTACAATAAGGCGGTCTTATTGCTAAAAGCAATCTCTACCAGACAACCTTTGGGTAATTTATTAATTTATTTCATACAATTTTATAATAATATTTAATAATTTTAATTAATAAAGTAAATATTAATAATAATTTATTAATAAAAATTAATCAATAGATTAATAAATTAATAATAAATATTTCTTCTTCTCTTCTCTGTCGTTTCGCTCTTGGCAGAGCGGTCGTGGTCACGTTGAGGCGTCCGTGTTAGTGGTAGAGGCGGACACAGCTCTCCTCACGATCTCCCGCCACCCCTCTCGGTTGGCAGACTGCCTGGCGCAGCCAGACACGCGGCCTCCCACTGCGGACTTCACTTGGTCAGTCCAGCGTATCGGTGGCCTGCCGCGCGATCTGGATCCTTCCACTTTTCCCTGTACAACCAGCAGCTCTATGGAGTCTCTATGGAGTACTAATGAGTGACAAAAAGGAGTACAGTGCATTGTTCGACATCCTAGTAACTAAATTTCCTGATTGGTGTCCCAGTGTGTTCCACGCAGATTTCGAGACTGCCGTTGCAAATGCTCTAAGATATTTTTTTCCACATATATCGATAAAAAAGTGTTACTATCATTATTGTCAGTGTATATGGCGAAAAGCAAAATCAATTGGTTTAAAAAGTAAACTACACAAAAGAATAGTGGGATTATGTACGGCATTGCCGCTAACTCCATTGGAATTAGTTAAAAACGGATGGGAGTACATACTTACTGAATGTAATGAATTGAGCGGTTAAAAGATTAAACAGTTCATAGCATACATGGCACGACAATGGTTTTTTTTTAATTTGTAAAGTATTTATTTAATACTTTATTTATATTACAATCTAGCCTATTGACTAATAAGTAAATTCATTTCACCTAAATTACTACATAAACATAAATCTAAGAATGCGTCCAATAACACTCACTTAGTTTTTTGTTAAGGCGAAGACACTTTGTTCATGTGTTCTTTGTACGCGGCACTTATCACTGCATTTGTTTGTTTGTCACTAGAAACACTACACTAACTCGAACGGTTTTGTCCGTTTTAGTCTTCTTACTATATTAGTGATGTCAAGGAGCTGGATTGCCTCTACATTTACATGATGTTGAAGTCTCTTATCATTAGCTTCGGCATATTTTTGTATGACTATCTACGACGTCAATTTTTAAATCCCGATGTAGATCGCAGTTTCTAATGTACCAGGGTGCATTAACCATATCCCGGAGCACTTTATTTTGAAACGTTGTATGACCTGACGATTGCTCTTACTGGTGCAGCCCCATAGCTGGATACCATAAGTCCATACAGGCATCAAAACCTGTTTATATAGTAGGACTTTGTTGTGTACTGATACAGGAGAATTTCGCTTAAGCAGCCAGTACATTTTATGGTAGCGTAGTCTTAGTTCTGTTCTTTTTTTCCTCAATGGATAAATGATGAACAAAATATCGCCGACTGGAATGTGGTTGGTCAAAGGCACAGAACTAACAATGTTTGTGATAGTTGGCACTCCCAATTAAATAAAAATATAAATAAAAACTACGTAACTATACTAAAATTATTAACAGTATTATTCGATCAAAAGGAAATTAATCGGAAAGTCGGCCAAACTGATAAAGATAATTTTATAATTACTTGCCAATTAAAACTATTAAATGGTGAAATATCATTGGGACATTTCCTTGAAACATTGCGTTAAAAATATATTTGAAGGTTTTATTTTCATTTAACAAACTATGTAGTTTTACTGGACAGCACTAGTTATGAATGACAAGTCATAAATGGTGTGGAAAAAATAGGTAGTGTGACAAACAAGAAAAAAAATCGGGAGGGAAAAATGCTACTTCAAACTTAGTTTAAATATATATAAGCAGGTAAATGTCTTTTGTAATACGTACCACAATACCATAATGCAAATTCATCCTTATATATCTATGTATGTGACTTAAAGTTGGATGCTTAGTTAAAAGAACACCCGAATGGTATTTTATTTTATATGAATATCTAGGGGTATTATTTATCTTAATTAGTATTGCTACGCTTTGTTGTATAAATTACCTGAGAGCGAACCTTTTCCTGAACATGAAAACTAAAACAAAATAGCACCGCCCGTTAATTGTGTTTGCAGCTTCTTTTTTAATTTTATAAGTCTGTTATTTAGTCATGATGTGTTAACCATTAATTAGTTATTGTAATTACTTTTTGTAACTTAGAATAATTTATATTTGTTGATATTGCGAATCTGGCCGAAGTCGAAACTAGCTGCATGTGGCGAGGGATCGATTGATGTGGAGATCTATAAGGGAGACCTATGCTCAGAAGTGGGAATCCAATGATGATGATGATTATTGATGCACTGTTACAATAAACTGCTAGCAGATTTATTATAAAAATAAATAAAAAAGACCCGTCCTGCCAGTGTCGTGGTGCTATTGGCTAAACTGCGATCAGTAACCCACCTACCAAGCGTGGCGATTTTATCTTTTTGGAGAGATGTTTTGCACTGGATTTATACAGGCTAATAATAAGATCACACGGTCGTCTTATCAGCGTCACTATCATTATCTCAACAAATCCCACAGCAGGACGTAGGCCTCCTAAAAGAATCCCCACAACGATCGGTTCCGCGCCACTCACATCCAGCGGCTTCCCGCGACTTTTGGGGTGGTGGGATCTACCTCCTAGTTCTCCACCCTGGGCAACGGCATCTTTGGTTTTCTAACCAATAATGACGGCTAACAGATCCCTCTGCGGTGGTAGGCTTCGTAAGAGGCTGCCTGGAAGCTACCACCCTACAGCCGGAGTCCAGCGCCAAACAGTTTTCCTGTGTTCCGCTGGTGTGTGGGAGAACCAGTGCCACTTTCTGGATAAGCTCGCTCCATCTTAGGCTTCTTCTTAACCGTAGAGTTAAGTATGTAGTCAAGAGCAAGCCCAAACCTACCCGCAGATCATTGTCCGATGCTAGGTCGCTATTCTAGAAACTTTCCACCCCAACGGCCATTGGTTCTTCTTACTATTTGTTCCGCCTACTGCCACTGCAGGTCCGCAATTCATCGAGTGAAGTCGGTTTTGCCACAATTTTATCGGGTTGGAAACCAAGCCATGCTCTTATCGGTGCCGTTGATTCCTAATACTTAATTGGAGTTTTTAAGATTTTCCGCAGACGATATTGACGTTAATAATACAAGGATATGCCTAAAAACTAACAAAAAATACTTCAAAGCTAGACTATAAAAAACCTTTTCCAACATGACCAACTCCATGCAACTCAAAATAAATAAAGTGAATAACTGTTCTCATCTACCAATGCGTGCACTTCCTCAATCCAGTCACGAACACATTCACAACTATGGCGCACAGTATCAAAGAATAAAAGTGTTTCAAAATGTAATTTTCCATGTCATAAACGATAACGGAACTTTTGAACGGAAGCGATCCTTATTTTAGATTATTTTCGTAATGTTTCGCTCCCGTTTGAGCCACGTTCGCCTTTAAGGGTCAGAGAGCACTTTGCAGGCACTAGATACCTCTTGGGCACGTACTAATGATCAAACTGTTAAGACCTGGTAGTTTTGTAGTTTTATTTTGATAGTAAAACCAATTATGAAGTAGAAAACGGATGAATTAGTAATATTTGATAAGGAGTATCTACTATCAAATTCAAAAACAGGAGTTCCTCTGCCCTTGACTCTGAGCTAGGCAATTATGGTAAATTCCATCTTTTTTTTGAGGCTCGTATCCATCAGCGCGCTAATATTTATAGGCTGGTTATAACGATGACGACACTATTTTACCCCTCTTTCAACCCCTTCATACCATCTCGATTTCAAGGACAAACACTATTCTATGTTCTGCTCCGACATTTAATTATCTCTGTGCCAAAATTTCACCTGAATCAGGACCGTAGTTTTGAGCTTATTTATTGCAAAAAAGTAAATCTTTACTCTTCATAATATGTGTAGTACTCGTAACAATAATATAGAACACAGCAAATAAAAGACGGTACAAATTTCGAGGCAAAGAAATAGGTTTTAGAATGCAATACTTCTACGATTCCTTGAATTAAAATTGCCTGCCTTAGGCGGGACGCGTGCCGCATTTTTAATATTAGGTACAATAGAATTTTAGTCGCTTAAAAACAGATTTGAAAACGTTTATAAAAATTTTAATAATAATTTCAATCTTTGGTAAAATATACTGATTTAAACTTTCATGGTCACTATCACTAGAGTTATTTAATTCGGGGTTTATACCATGTACCTTATTTATTATGAGTTTCCGATATTTCGGCACTGTTGCAAGCGCCATGATCACGGGAGAACTCGGGAACACTTTGGTAAAATATTTGAGTATTGGAGGAACAAATTCAAGCAATTTGATTGTTCAGTAGTTTTACGAAAATTTAATTTCGCTGGATTACAAGACTTTCCTCTGCTACTTATTAGTTGCTAAATCTAAAATTTTTATGCGACTTTGATTTGAAAAACATATACAAGTAAATTCTGTTTCTGTGCCTTTAACATTTATAAAACTAAGATGGCTGACACCGCAATGAACTTGAATAAAAATTGTCAACACACAAATTGTTTTGGTAGCTGAATTGGAAAGAACAGTCACCCAGTAATCGAAAGGTTGTCGTTTCTAGTCCCAGCCCACTCTGTCGAAATGTTTATTTTATTTTCAATTAGATTAGTAAGTAAGAAATTGTATTAAGAATCTCACCATTACCAATAGTTAATCTCACTTTATTGTGATTTTGTGATGGTACTTTCAAAATAAACAATATTTCTCATTTCAACCTTATCAATTGTCGACGGAATTAGCGAGCATATTTGAGAACGTTGATTAGAACAAACAGGCTTAGCTGGTTCAGCCTCGCGATGACTAAGTTACGTGTTTGTGTAAACTAATGAGTTATGAGATAGATATCTCATAAATAGTGATAGGACAGGTATCGCTGTTATCGATTAATTGTCTTTCCTTTAAAAGTATTGTTTTAATCGGTTCGTAAGCATCGATAGTTAGCTGTGGATTTCCAGATATTGACAGCTCTGAGTCGCGATCCCTGGACGGGTCAATATAGGTAAAACACTTTTTCAGGCTTTAAACTGTATCGTAACTCTGCTGAGTTGCATCAATGTTTTTGATTGCTAAATTTCAGTCAAAGGCCAAAAACATTGATAGTTTTTCTAAATTGAATATGCAGTTTTTGATTTCAACTTCAGTGTTAAAAATATTCATCTTTGAAATGTTTTATAAAAAATACGAGTTATTAATATTAGTTTACCTAAAACAGATATCTATACAAATATCTATTAATACTTAAAAGTATATTTGTGTCTAGACGAATACGGTGGTTGAATTAATTCCTAAGAATTCGTTAAATAATCGAATCGATACAAATGCTTTAAACATAAACTAGCAACCAATCTTCTAATGTGTTTTTTTATATATCCCCACATCATCAAAAATACAACAACGAAGAACTGTATTCTCTCATAATACCCTAGAGGGTTACTACTTATGCTTTAAACATTACATAAGCAACCGCACTACGCTGGCTCCGTCCAGTGGCATTAATCGATTAAGCTAATTCGAGAAGTTTGATAATCGATGCATGGTGTACCCATCCCTATCTTCCGTTGCGAATGCTCTGTAATGTTTATCGACTTTATTGTACGATAACTACGCTTATGCTAATAAACTGTGTTAGTTTTGCGATCGCTGCGTCAGTAAGTAGGCTGGTATATTGCTTAAGTTATGAATATAAGTATGTAGATATTAAGAAGGAATCCGGACTCGGGGATTAAGCTCGGAAAATTGTTTTCCTACCATCTAAATAAATAAATAAATGAGGACAACATCACATTCATAGTTCTGGCGCCAAAGTAAGTAACTATTAAAACACTGGTTTTGTAGAAATCAGAAACAACGAAGGCCCTGAATACAACTAGACCCGAAAAAATATAGAAAAATACTGTTTTTCTACATTAACCAGTAAGGGAACCTGCAACCATGCACGATGCAGGGCAACACCATAAAAACCGGTGTATACGCCAGTCTACCATCACTATCTGCGATGGTCATACCATTAGCCATCATTTCTCTCTTTTAAATAAGGTTATTGAGGGCGAACCGAATCTGTGAATGTTGACATCCACATAATAACTTACTTCTTATTAAATGAGAAATATTGGATAGTTGTTTGTTACTTTGTCACTTTAGAACGTGGAATTGATCTAAACGAAATTTTGCACGGATATATAGGCTAGAAAGCTGCTTTCTATCCCGGAAAAAGTACGATCCTGAGGAATAGTTTTAAATTTAAAACTTAGTGCGAGTAATTTACAACAGTTTTTTGTTTTACTAAAACGCTACGAAGACGGTGTTGATCTTTAATTGGCACCGACCAGAATTTTATTGGTCATTTAAAATGTTTATTCCTAATCAAAACCAAATCTTAACTTTGGAAGCACTTTCTCTGTGAGTCGTTTAAAGTCAAATTTGAGAACCGCTGTCAAACAGATACGAAATGTATCACGCAGATTCTTATTTCTAAGGACACAGAACGAAAACGCGTTTTTCCGCCTTACTCCTTCTGTTCGTGCACTGCCGACTGCAAAAATAATAACCCAACTCTCACCCGGGCAATAACTCCGCTGTATATCATTGTAATCCTAAAAAGGCTGCAAAGATAAAACAAAACCGTCTCAATTCGTAAGCGGCCCTTCCTTATTTCCCCATTATTGCTGAAAAACAAGGAGATGCAGCCATTAACCATTTGTTATAGAGGTGCATTCTCACTGTCATAAATTTGCCAAAAAGCACGAAATTTATTTTCACTAACAAAAATCTTCATATAATAATAATAATAATAATTCATTTATTTCGGACCAATAGTTATCCATAGGAGTGTTAGTAACAAAGGACTTAATAGTAGTGTTAGTAACATTTTTTTTATTTATAGGAGAATAATAATTCTCCGCTACTGTTTCCAGAATGCTGTTGGGACTATCTCTCACTCTTCTTAGCAGAAAAGCTGTTTTTTTGCGTATTATCGCCTGAAAGCCGTCCGTGCGGGCTTGCGCGAACATCTCAGAAGCACTGCAGTACCGTGGCAGTCTCAACAGCATTCTAAAAGCATTATTGTATTGGACGCGCAGGACATCCAGCGACTTTTTGGTGTAATTGAACCACAGATTGCCCGTGTACAAACTTTGACAGTACGCCTTAAAAAGGGTAATTTTAACTTGGTCTTATAAGACTCTTTTTAGTCCAAAAACACAGGGCACCGATTTTGAATATATTTTTTTTTTACTCTACTCACACCTGTATTATTAAGAGAAGTATATCCAGGAATTTTATTGCTAGGTATCAGTAGACCTAAGTATGTCTTACGTCAAATTATACAAGACACCATACCGAAGTTGTGGGTATTGAAAAGACTTAGACGCTTTTTATTTATATTTCATTTCATATACTGTATGTGTGCCTGTATGCTATGCAAACAAAGATTTTATCTTATTTTATAGAATAAATGCAAAAGTTATGTTGGATGTTTGTTAGCTAATCACAGCAGAACGGCTGAACTAATCTAGATTAAATTTGGCACAGAGATACTCGTAGAATATAAACTGAAATAGCACATAGGCTATATGTATATCCTGGAAAATTTACGGTTTCAAAGGGATAATATCGAATTCAAATTCTGCAAGAAGGAAGCAACAGCTACGAGTAGTTTATCTACATACTTTGCCTAAAGCGACGTTCTTTAAAACATCGAAATAGTTTTGAGAAAAACCTGATATAGGTGAAGCGTTTATTAAATAAGGCCATGCGAACGTACCTTAAGGCAGTTTATCAGCCTCGACACAGTGAAGCTGAAATGGAATCCGGCTGTAACAACGTAACGTGCTTTTAAGCTGGTTTGGTTACACTTTTACTTGCTTTTATTGATATTTAACGTACCTATTATCATTGAACAACCTGATTGAAAGATAAACTTATTTATCTACATCTTATAACAACACATACAATCAGATAATTACACATACAAACAAAAAATAAGATAAAAAGAAGATTAACAATCGCTAAACACTTGTCAATTGACAAAAGGCATCAGACAGCTCTAACCACTAACCCAAGAAAAAGTTTTAAGTTATTTAAACCTTGTTTTGTTTTAACTTCGTACAACATCGTAGAATCAACATGCCTTGGCTATTGTCGGCTACTATTTATTAGGTCAGAAATTCCTACAATGTCGACGATTATGGTCAATAAGTCTAACCTAATAAATAAATGACTTCATTGTCCGTTTAAGAACGCGCTTTAAATGCGTTTTATCACTTAGAGCTCTTCATTTCGTACTAATTCGAATCGTGTCTAAGAGTTATTACTGGCCTGAATTAAATATCCAAATGTTCAAGTTAAAGACGAAACATGTAGGTAAATTTCGTGTATTTAAATACAAACGCTGTCCTAATTCACGGAACACTCTGTACACTCATATTTGAGTTTAGGCCTCCACACTTCCACTTGTGAAACTAAAATCCCTTAAATGTTACGTTCCCACTTAATACAATATATTTAGGTACGTGCCCGTAATGAAATATCCGTTAATGTCCGTAGCTGTTTCACAATAAGCTTCTCATTTATAGTTGCAGTTTATACGTATGGAGGGTTACAGCGACAAACACTGCGGTCTCACACCGCAAGTGCTTAAGTACTACCCACTAGTGAGGTGCTAGATCCATTCGTATCCGTTGAATATCCGAAACAATTAGCGGGACTTGCCCAAGTAATTGAACTCATTAATCACAATCGACCGATGTATACTAATACAGCTTCTCTTGGTTAATCTGCGGCAGAAATAGTATTGGATTGCTGGATAATTTATGTGTTGGAGTTCAATGACATTTGGTCGAAGAAAATGATGTGGAGATGTAATGGATTTTGATTATTATCACGAATTTGATTTGTTTATTTCATTGTGAAAGCATAACATTTATTTATTTACTGGTGCTCTGCAACTAATTGACATTGGAAGCAAGTAGTTTAGCTTATTTGAAGTTAGATCTAAAATTTGCAGTTCATCATTTCAGCTTACACCTTGGCACAGCCTCTCCATGCGAAAAAATAATTTTGACATAATCGCCACCCTTGGCAGGCTGGTTTGTGATCGCAATTTGGCCAATGGTAACTACATGGTTTCACAGTTAGTAATAGTAAATCATAAGTACATGAGGACAACTAGGACTATTACCGCCATGCTTAAAGCTGTATAAAACTCAATAAAAGCCAGAAACAATAATTCTTTATGATGATTCGATAAGTATCAAACTACATCTGTAGTTACTCAAAAGAAAATTCTCTGAAACTTTCAGTTTTATTAAAACCTGTAAAGTGTGTCTGACATACAAAAACCAAAAATCCGACACGATGATATTATCCCAATACTCCTTCCCTTAGTATGCAACCAAACGTCTCATATAATTAATTTCAATCGCTTTTAAAGAGGAAACGAAATTCTTGAACTATCGGAAAGAACTAAAACTGTGTCCGTAGAGAAATGTCTTTCGATTCCTTCGTCGGTGCGAAGTTGCCAATTGTAATGAAGTTACAAGCGCGATAATTGATTGGTATAATCAAAGATTGTAAGTGAATATCCGATTGGAATTAAAAGTTTTTCGAGTTAAGGCTATGTTCGGATATGTGTGGGCAATTTAATCGTAAGACTTAATTGGAAATACTTTTACAATTATATAACTTGGTAGGTTAATTTAGTTTGCGGAAAGAGGTATAAGTATGGCTTAAATAATGAAATGTTTCGTTCGTTATAAATTATAATGAGCAAGTGATTTAAATTTCAAACGTGATGTAATCTACAAAGATACAAACTAAATATGTTTGACTTACTCAGTATGTTTTCCTTGTCTTATTCGTTCGACGTTTTAGCTCATGTACCTACAGCTTAAATATCTGAAACACTTTACCAGTATATTTTTTCCTGAAGGCAATCTTTCTATACTATCAATTATGGAAACAAACATAGCACCCGAGACGGGTAATATAATATTGGTTTTTGAAACAAAGAGCTTCTAAGGTTTTTGTGAAACCTGATGAAAATGGAAAGTTTATTTTTATACCACGTTGTTAGGAAGACTGGTGCCCTACATTATTTAAATGTTTGTTAAAGGTTATCTTGAAACGTTTTGCCGTTTATATATAAGGAACCAGTGATTGAATGGTTGAGCACTCTTGCTGCCGCTGTTGTTAAGTTGGAAATTAAACATACATATGAAAAATCTTCAACACCAGCCTATAAATAAATATGTCATTTATTTCAGGATTACTTAGTCCCATATTCATATCATACATCTTACTCAATAAAATCAAAAATATAACAGACACACGCCACAGCAAAAGGTGTATTATTACAAAACCCAAAGGCACCATACTTCACGCCAATTGCATATCTATAAATTTTTTCTTACTTAATCATATCAACAATTTGTAAAGTTTATAGTTGGTGCCTATAAGAATGAATGTTCTTTGTTGTATATTTGATTTATTGCGAACAAACATAGTTCGGATTAAGTCCGCATGTTCGAGCGCAGTCATCGACTTCTCTGGTCTGAAGACTGACAGATTAAGTTCTTTCAACCGTAGGAGTACTAACAGTCTCACTGACCAAATCTTTTAGTGAACATGTATAGTTATTTTTTTCTAAATTTTCTTGGGTCTGGGTATTTGTAGTACCTACCTTTATTGTTTCTGATTTCCATAAACCCAGTGCTTTAAATATACTTTGGAGTCAGAATATTGTATGCGTCGACATATATTTAGTTTATGTAGTTGCGAAACAAGAAACCACATTACTGCTGTTGGTCATACGCCTTTATTTTTCATTCTATGTTTATATTCAGAGACATATAAGGCAGATGTAAAGAGCTGGAGTGGAAACCGCGTTGCAAATGTAATGGGGGCGGCTCCCCTGCAAAGGGGATGACCTGTGGGAACGCAATTTGCACGATTTTACGCGTAACAGCGTTGTATTTTTATTTGCTACGTTTTTTACACATATGTCATGATTCAATTATCTCATATTTTTTAAACAACCCTGTGTACAAAGTCCAAATTAGCATGTTCGATTTGTGTATCTATACTAATATTATAAATGGGAAAGATTTGATGATGAATAAACACAGAAACTACAGTGCCGATTTTAAAAATTCTTTCACCATTGAAAAGCTACATTCACCTTGTAACATAGGCTATATTTATTGCTAGAAAAGACGCTTAGGAGTACTTTTATTAAAAATCTTATGTCCACCCGTCCAAAGCTGGGACGGGCCGCTAGATCTGTGAAATTTGTAAAACATAGGTTAGGTTAAAATTGGAACTCAGCAATTAAATCAAATCATAGTATAAAATGTTCTGATATTTTATTGAATTTTCTTGCAACAAACGAAACTGAACGCTTCGTAGTAAGTGAGTGTGTATTTTATAATATTTTATTTGTTTTGTCACATGTGTGCTCAGGCTCAGAAATTTGAAAAAAAATCGGCAAAACATTTAAAGACAAGAAATTTTTGTAACACATAAATAACTTATAGCTTGTTTCTTTTTTCATTTATTTAAATAATCTCGCTAACAAATATCAGCACGTGGAATCACACATTTAACTAAATAATTCCATTCCTACTAATAATTTTCATCTCGATTAGACGTTGACCCAGTCTGTATTACCAAATATCCTATTGGCAGCTGAACAGAGAACTCTTTGAATTATTTATTAAATCAGTCCTAGGCCACTAGCCAGTTTCTTTGATGTCTGTCTTAGCGTCGGCAGGGCTGAAGTCAGGGATAAACTTTCGAAGTAAAATAAACAAAGAATTAAACATATAGTTGGTATTGAATGAAAAATCCCTAAGAATGAATGATCCCCAATTATTCTGTGGTTTATTATTAAGATTGATTTACAGCCGGTGAAGGTCGAGTGGTCAGTAGATATTTTGAACCTCCGTTCATTTAAGATAAGCCCTATCTCTAATTGTGTAAAAAAAATGTTTTATATATTTTTTTGAGAATTCAGCCTTTTCACAGCTTCACGTCCACTTCTTAAAACTCATGTAAAGGTTAAGTGTAACGAAACACGTTATAATTCTTCTCGTTTCTTCGTCGGTTGAGTGGAGAATTTAAATTTCATATATTCATAATTTCATGTACACATACACAGTGCAAAGGTATTAGAAGATTAACTGTGACTTTTAAAAAGTAAAACTATTCTAACTCCGGCCCTGCTCGCTGCTCATCTGTAGTGCGAGCACATAAAACTATAGACACGGAAACGGCGTTAAAAAACTTTCTTCTCTATGCCCAGTAATGGCTGTTGGAGCTCTCACTTGTTACATCGTAACACTTTCAACGAACACATTTTTTCCCACTTTTATTGGTTCTTTGCAGCTCTGTAAGTTTCTCCAATAACTTCTCTCTTAATGGCCACTTATTGCGGTTTAATACAAAAAGAAACTCAATACTTTCCAGCAGAAAGTTGCCTTGATTTGCCATTTTGCCGATACTTGATTAGTTCTTTGAGACTGAGGAGCAATTACTGCTTTTTTTGTTGTCTCGCTGCTCTCTCGATTCTTTAGTCGGTTGCTGATACAATCTGTACGTCGCCTTAATTCAGTAAAGTATAAAAATGTAGATGATTCAAAGAAATCCTTGAATTACGTTTACGCTATTAGTTCTTAAAATCATGTAGGGTTAAATATTAGGTAATCATGTTTTTCCTTTATTTAACATCATCACTATATTAAGGTTTCATATTTTTAAGTACTCGGCTTCCTTTTATTATAACCTTATTACCACCAGCTCTCAACCAGGCGAGTAAAGGCGAGCGCTGAAAGTGATTAACTTCAGCCAAGTTATGCTATATTAGCAGATACCCATTGCTGCAAAGCGTGAGACTCATGGGCTCCAGAGTCGGATGTATTGATGTCTGTGTGGGGTGCAAAAGGCGCCTTACTACTAGGTGAATGGTGACGACAGGACCAGGAATTCGGAGAAAGGACATACCATAGTCAGGCTCTACTCTATCGGGACCTATCTGTGAGGGAATCGTCATCAGCAACAGCCTTTATCATACATACTGAAGGACTTTGTAATAAATCATGCTTGGTAGGTGGGTTTCCAAACGCAGTTTAGCCAATGGAGATAAGACCTACAGCCATCTTCTTCTTGCAGTAATTCTTAGTCGCCTCTAACTACACCCATTATAGTAAGAGAAGGTGTTCTTCTATTCTATTTTGCCCGGCATTTCCGAATTGATTTTCATCTTTAAACAAAATTCATAAAGGTCGATCGAACATTTTGTTGTAGGTTGATCTGTAGTGTGTACTTTGCGGAATCAGAGTTTCCTCTATTCCTATCCGCTATTCCTTAGATTCGGGGCAGAAATTTGTTTCGGCCTAAGGTTGCCGTTACGTAATTATATGCGTGTGACACTTAGTTCTGAATTCCGGGAAATTTTTCATTCCACATTTGCAATATTCGTACCTAAGAGTATGTACAATTGGAATCTAATTGGAATATATTTTAATCACTTTCACTTCACTACTACTTAAAAGCTAGTAGGTACTTTATGAGATACCTACCTACATTAACCTTGGAGTGGAGCTTCTGTTTCTATATTTAGTTTCAATCTGAATCGGCCGGTAACTTGATTACTACGACTAGCTGGCAACCCTAGCTGTCAGACGTAATAAAATCAGCTGCTGTAGATTTATTTAATTTTAATTAAAATTAAGTGATAATCATAGTTTTAATAACAAGATTATTCACAAACACAAATTGAAATTGTGTTAGTTTTGACCCAAAATTGTGAAGAAATTGAAACTAAGTCGCCGGCCGGCTTTGACGGCTAACAAATAAATTTGAAAGCAGCTATAACGGATTATCTAAAACCAGGAGAGTACTGTTTTTTAATCAATTTTTATATAATAATTATTTGTGCTAAACCTGTCAATAAGTAAATATTAACCGTAAATCTCATATCTATAAAATTGAGGTTATATTTACATTAAACAGACTTTATCGGGCTCTTGTTTGGTGCTAATTGCAGCTTGTTTGGCTACTGTTATCTATCACCTGAACTTCAGATACTACACAGACCTCACGAAAGTGAGATTCGCCATAATTCATCACACCTTGGCTCTGTTGTGCCTCTCTTTACTTGACGTAATAGTGGAAGTAAAGTTGACGATAACAACCCTGACGCCGCAGACAATTTACTCCATATACTAAACAATAATACCTAGCAGTAGTTAGATAGGTAGATTAGTGATTAATTTAAATAATTCTTTGTAGTTTTAAGTGAGATTACACATTCAGTAGCTATCTTTTTGTACTTAATTAAAAGTAGATAACCTACCCTCTATATAAATAAATACTTCCTTTTTAAAAATAGTCTTACAAATAAGTCTTACAATATAATAAAATACATTCATTCTATTAAATCTTAAGCGATTAACTAGTAACTGCCCACAACAACATATTAGAACTAGTTTATTCAAATTTTCTTATTACATACAAATGAAAGTTTTATCTGGAAAAAGTTTTTAGCTGTTTGTTGTACACTCTTTTTTTTTATATTATTACAGACTAAGACCAAATTTTACCACTCAAAATGGCTTCCCAAACTGGTGTTATGACCCGGAAGATGACCACTCAGAACGCTGAGATTAGATTAAAAAAGGCACTAGAGGAATTACAACTCAGTAGGGAAAACTATAGCCAACTACTTAGGGAAAGAGATGATAGTGAAGATGAAATAAAAGCTGTCATATTTAAGAACACACAATTAAAAAAAGAATTAGCTGCCATACATGCCCAACTCCAGGAGGTCATGATACACCGTGATGAGTTACTCAATACAATTAGCAACTTTGACCAGTGCGGCAATATCTTTGAACAAACCCTAATACGCAATAATGAGTTAGAAAATAACCTGAGGGATGCCAATAAAACAATACTGCGTTTGGAAGAAGATAAAAGGGAACAAGAGTACTCTCAAACTCAAAATCTGTATGAGGAGTTGATCGGCACCCCGGGTAATCAAGATTTTACAGCAAAGTTAGATTTTTGTAATAGAACAAAATCAGGGGTCAATAGAAATCAAGTTAGATTTAACAAGAAAAAACACATTAAAAAATATATTAAACTAAATAAATACATATCTAAAACAAACAAACTCATTAAAAAACAAAAATGCTTTTATAATAATGTTTTACTAAGGAAGCAACGCTTAGATTTAGTTGATAGCTTAGAAATATATAACCAAAAACTACATGAAAGTAGATTAAAATATGACTTGGATATAGGACAATTGCAGGCTGACATCTCTAAGTTGCATAAGTCTTTGGAATCAATGACACATTTATATAACTCGGCAGAAGAACAAATTAACGAACACATTCTGGCTGCGAACAAATTACTGGATCTTGGTAATGAGGGAACTAGTTTTAAATCATTGCCAAATATTACAATAAATTCCACATTAAGTTCTTACCAACAGGGAGATGTGAGCAGGCCGTTGTCATCAATAAATTCAAATTTACATGTAATTTCTAATGATGTAAGCCAGGTAATACCTTGTGTACAAGTAAAGGCTAATGATGTTTTTATGTATTCAGATAGATTAGGAGTTGGCTACGGTTCCTTATTAAATAATTATTTGAAATGTAATATTATAAATAATTGTATGCCAGATGCAAAATTTGATAAAATAATTGATTGCATACAAAATAGTAATTTAAATTCAAATTCAACACTCATTCTTATGGTGGGAAATAGTAAAAAAATTAGCAAATCAAATTTAATTAAAAATTGTACAATTTTGTCAAAAATTAATATAGAAAAAATTCTCCTCTGTGCCTTCCCCTTTTGTAAAAATAACAGTAACGATGACAATAACAGTATTCACATATTGAATACTTTACTATATAATATTTGTCAAAATAATGACAAACTTGTGTTTTTTGACACCAACAAATTTACAAAAAATTGTTGTGTTATGACTGGCAGCTCTATACACCTGCCTAACAAAATGAAAAAACAAATAGCAAGTTTGCTAGCTTACAATATTAACAGTTTTGTTATTAAAACAAAAACTTTTTGTAGTGAACCGATTAGTAAATGTACTAATCCAAGTATTTTTCCTTTGACATCCTCTGAGGCTTTAAACTAAGAGGGAAGACAAAAGCTAGGCCGAATATGTATTTTAATGTTGTTCATCAAAACATTCAAGGCCTGGCCGGCAAAGAGTTAGGTTTAGAATTATTTTTAAAAGATTTTAATGTTCATGTAATTTGCCTCACAGAACATTGGATAAAAAAACATGAACTAATGTTAAACATTGAAAATTATAAAGTCGGTAGTTCGCTCATAAGGGAGTCTGCATCTAGAGGAGGATCACTTATTCTTGTTAAAAATGAATTCAAATGTAAAGAACGCAAAGACATCGTGTCGCTTTCAGTTGAGCGAACTATTGAGCTAGCATGTGTTGAGCTGGAACAATTTATAATAATTAGCGTGTATAGCCCCCCCAAATCTAATTACCATATTTTTGAATCCACTATGGATGAGGCTCTGAGAAGGCTATCAAAATCGTGTAAAAAAGTAGTTGTATGCGGTGATTTCAACGTTAATATATTAGAAGACACACAAACGTCCACTCAATTTCTTAATCTCTTCAAGTCATATGATTTAATAAATCTTTTCAATGAACCTACCAGGGTAACGCCCACGTCGGCTACTTGCTTAGATAATATTTTTTGTAATGGTAAAGTGTTAAAAAAAAACATATTGAATTGTCTAACTTCAGACCATAGTGGACAGGAAGCATCATTTGAGCACCATCGTGTCCCAAACATAGTAGATTATGTGTATAGGCCGGTTACTATTAATAAAATAGACAGATTTAAAGCAAAAATTGAAAATGGTGTTAATTTACTAAAGCCTGGTAGTCAGAATGTTGATCAATTATATGAGGGCCTTTTTGGTTTGGTAAAAAATGAATTTGATAATCATTTTAGGCAGAAAAAAGTAAAAATCAACAAACAGAATTGTAAGTTTAATGAATGGGCTACACCTGGTATTTACAAAAGTAGAAAAACATTATATGATTTGTATAGTCTAAAAGCTGAATCTCAAAACCACAACATTATAGACCATGTTAAAAAATACTCCAAATTATTTAAAATAGTATGCGCCAAAGCAAAGTCAATTTATCTTCATAATTTAATTTCGGCTTCCAAAAATAAAGCGAAAACTACTTGGAATATTATAAATAAAGAAACATGTAGACTAAAACCAAGCAATCCTGCTTACTCTCTCAAATTAGGGGATAAGTTAATAAACACGAGCACAGAGGTTGCGAATACATTTGAGAATTTTTTTTCAAACATAGCTTCCTCCACTACTGAAGGGCTTGCTTCTTCCGCTGATCTAGCTGAATCCCTTCTCAAGTCGGCTGTCGATGAGTGCAAATTTTCATTTAATTTTAGACATATAAACCCTGATTTAATTATAAAAACTTTTAGAGAATTGAATATGAAAAAAACTGAAGATCTTTGGGGAATTTCCGTTCATATTATCAATACAATTATAAATTCAATAGCCCCTCATCTCGCAATAATTTTCAACAAATGTATTGATGATAGACAGTTTCCAACTTTAATGAAGTTTAGCAAAATTATTCCATTATTTAAATCCGGCGAGAAATGCGATCCCGCTAATTTTCGACCAATATCTATCTTGCCAGTACTACTCGTAAGTAAAATATTTGAAAAAATTATGTTTAGTCAACTTTTATCGCACTTTAATTTGAATAAATTATTACATCACAATCAATATGGATTCAGGAAAGGTAGAAATACCACTGATGCGGGAGTAGCACTTCTAAAACACGTATTCGAAGCTTGGGAGAGTAGGTTAGATGCTATAGGTGTTTTTTGTGACCTGTCAAAGGCATTTGATTGTGTGGACCATAAAACGTTAATTAAAAAACTCAGACATTATGGTGTTTCGAATGATTCGTTAGATTTAATTAACTCATATCTCACAGGTAGAACACAAAAAGTTTGCATTGATGGAACTGAGTCTTCAGGGTCGGCCCTTATCATGGGTGTCCCTCAGGGATCAGTATTAGGACCCTTGCTATTTTTAATATACATTAACGACCTTCCATATTATATGTATAATCTTTGTGAGATGGTATTGTTTGCAGATGACACTTCAATAATTTTTAAAATTAAGAGGGGCGAATTATCATTTGACGATGTTAACAATACCCTCTCTAAATTATTGCATTGGTTTGCTACGAATAATCTTTTGCTTAATGCAAGAAAAACAAAATGTGTTAAATTTACTTTGCCTAATGTAAGGTTTTCCGCCACAAATGTTATTGTAAAAGATGAGCCATTAGACACAGTAGACTCCTCTACCTTTTTAGGTATAACTGTAGACTCTCGACTGCAATGGGGTGCTCATATCAGGTCTCTGTCTGGAAGACTTAGTTCTGCTGCTTATGCTGTGCGAAAGATAAGAAAATTGACTGATGTTGGAACGGCAAGATTAGTATATTTTAGCTACTTTCACAGTATAATGTCATACGGTATTTTGTTATGGGGCTCAGCGGCAGATATTGAGTCTATTTTTATATTGCAAAAACGTGCTGTGCGGGCTATTTACGGCCTTAGACCCCGTGACTCTCTAAGAGAGCTATTCAAAGAGATCAAAATACTAACAGTTGCATCTCAATACATTTTCGAAAACATTATGTACGTCCGTAAAAACCTCGAATTTTTTGTCAAAAATAGTGACGTACACAATTTCAATACCCGAAATAAAGATAAACTTGCCGTTCCAGGATTCAGACTGCGAAAAGTAGGTAATTCGTTCATGGGAAATTGTATCCGTATTTTCAATAAATTACCACTATCAATTGCTGACCTCCCTGTACATAAATTCAAATCATATATCAAAGTTGTTTTAATGAAAAAGGGCTATTACACTATTGATGATTATATAAATGATAGGAACGTTTGGCTTTAAATTGTATCAGCTCGCACTGGCATATATCTTATGTAAACATGTTTATTTAAAAAGAGGCTGACAATAGTGACCGAGTTTCTTGCGCTGCTTCTTCTCGGCACTAGCCCACATTTGTCCCGAAGCAGTGGTAGGTTAAATATTGGGACGTGTAAAAGCGCCTCCAGGGGCCTATTTGCAGAAATAAAACTGATTTTAACTGATTTTAACTGATTTTGATTAGTACTGATATCCGATACAAAAACCTTCGTTAGGAGAAAGTGTACTTACGTCAGATGTTTTCTTAGCAAATTGAACGCATTTAATTGTGATTTTGTTTGGTCTGTAATCCGAGTGGACACCGATCTATTTTATCACAACTTGTGTTGAAGACCTTGAGGTAATTTTCCGCTTAGAAAGATCTCAGAGATTCGAGATTTCTACCATTTACCTACCTTGTTTGTTATAAGTTTTCGATATTTCAGCACTGTTGCAAGTGCCATGACGGAAGAACTCATGTCAATGCGGGGTTGTTACGAGTAGATGAACCGATCTACCCTCCGACGCAGTCTTTTATTGAACTCGACCCTAGTGCTACTGTTTGCAAACTTGCAGTATCTGTTCTCGTTATCATAAAAAAAGAGGTATTTGGTAGAAATCTCGAGAGATTATTTCAATATTTTATTTAAACAATACCTTTCCATTTAGCTAAGGTCAACTTTTGAATTAGTGATAATGATTCAACCTGAGACACTTATAACCTACTCATCGATAATGTATTTCCATAACAGACGAGTCCAATCAACATAGAGTTTAGTACAATTTTATATTCAACCCTGACATATTTTCGTTGTCAATGCCACAAAGCTTATTTTAATTAATATGCATAGACGCCGAGTTTTCGCTGAATTGATTGAAAAGGTTTTATTGACATCGGAAAATTCAAGGGCAACATATTTTCACCCAACAAAAAAGGGGATTTTTATGCATTGCTTTGTTTATGCATCAATTAGGTAGACCGATTTCGACAGTTTTTTGTCGATATCAAAGTTAGTCCAATAACAATTTGAAAGAAATAGTCTTCTTCATTGATTAGGAGAATAAGATTGATAGCCTAGCCTAGGGCTCCATTTTAGGTCAATGCAAAACAAAATCACCAACTATCATGTTCCAATTTTAAGCGTTGTAATTATGCCAGCCACCCATCACTGCTGTGGTAAGTTGAATTCAATGATGGAGGCCTTTCCCTGCAAATTTTATTTTCAAATTCTACGAATTTTAAAGACAGTGCTTATTTCAAGCTTTTCTAGTCGGTAAAATTTTGTCATTACCATCCTTAATTTTGTTTTTATGTTTAACAAGGATATTATTTTATGTTGATGATTTTAATTTCACTAAATTAGTTTAAACCATAAACGTACTTGTATCCTATATCTATGGTTTAAACAGCCACTCGCCACACACACTCGCCCTTTAAACATTTGATGACTGATGTTAATGTTTGATACTTAGTCGCACCGCCCACTTTACATTTCTGCTTAACTTAATGGTCGACTGGCAGAGAATGCCATACGGCATTAAGTCCGCCATTTGTACTTTATTTTTAATATGTGCAATAAAGATTAAATAAATAAATAAATGTTTATAAAAATAGATTAAACATATTCAAATCATTCTTATGTCGTGAAATTTGACTCTGATTACATCACAGATCCGAGACGATTGCTTTATTGAATGATTCGTGTTTGAGTGGAGTGTTAGCACTCTCACCATATTAGCTGTCGCGTAGAGAGGTCGGGATATCACCTCTGCGGGAGGATTCCATTACGTTACGCAATTCAAAGTTATATACGAACATAGTTTAACAACGGGCTTCTTTTCTTATGAACCTCCTGGATACAAATTATAGAAAATATATTTTTTTTAATTACTAAACAAATTTATAATTACGGGCTTAGCCTAATGCCATAGCATAAGCACCATCAAACAACTATGGTCCTAACAGATTACAAGTCACTTTATATTATATTTTAGAAATTGAATTGCAATTATTATAATATCAGTATTTCAACCTGAAAAATTGTGTCTCAGGCGGGACTCGAACCTGCATTTGGCAAGCGTGGTGATTATGCCCGTACCCATCATTGGTGTGGTAACTTGAATATAATGAGGCCTTTAGTCTACTGTGGCATGATTATAGGATACTAGACCCTCTGTATTGATAAGTGAAAGTTATAGCCAATACAGTTATTTTTTACGTATTTGTTTTCGTGAGAAATTCCACCCTCAATGAGATTACGCTTACAAAATACGATACTTCTCCTCCTCGTTACTGCGTACAGGTTCGGTTACCTTTCGTCAATATTTATTCTGTAGAACACTGGTTCTCAACATATGGTTATCATCTACCTAAAAAAACAAATTAGCTAAATGATATGACACAAATTGGGTCATCTTTCCACATACGAGTATTTACTATCACATTGCACTATATTGTTGGAATTGTAATATACTTACGTTTTATAATTAAACCATTACTTTACTTTACATACATTACAAACCATACGAAAAAAATATTATAATGTAAATGTAGAGCACTGAAAGATCAATCGCTTTTCTTTGCCTGGTTTTTGATTCTAAACTTTTTTTAATATCTTACATTCAATTTGCTTCGTTTCGTTCACGGTCTTTAGTCATTATCCACCCGATATTTGTTAATCTTGAGAAGATAAAAGCATTTAGATAAGACATTTGATATTTTGTTTAATTTTCTTTGAGTGTCCGTGTTCAATAACAGTTGTTAATGATCGTAACGGTCGGCCAAGATAGTGAGCTCACCAGTCTTGACGAAATTTCAGGTGTAAGTAAAATAACGATAAGGTTGAACTCAAATTACTATTAGTAGCGGTCAGAATAGTGGAATATTTAAAATCAACCCTGTTGTTCTATGACGTGCAAATGATTTTCAACCTTGGGGTGATATACCACTTTCTCGGCCGACAGTAAATACTATACTAAGATAAGATAAGGTAATTAACATACTTGTGTTATGCACATAACATATTTGTGTTATGCACTTAACGTATTTGTGTTATACACATAACATATTTGTGTTATACAACGCCCTGTTGGTCTAGTAGTTAAAATACCGGACCAAGATCGGGGCGTCCTGGCTTTGATCCCCGGGCCGGTCAACAAGTTTCAAATTTTGCCTAAGTGGTGTTTATGCCTGTAACCATCATGGCTGTGATAACTTTTTTTTTATATTCTAAGGGCTTTTTTTCTTGACAATATACTTAACTCTACGCTTATGCAGAATCCTAAGATGGAGCGAGCTTACCCAGAAAGTGGCACTGATTCTCCCACACACCAGCGAAAAACAGTTTTGCACTGGACTCCGGCAGGAGGGTGGTAGCATCCAGGCAGCCTTTTACGAAGCCTACCACCGCAGAGGGATCTGTTAGCTGTCATCATTGGTTAGAAAACTAAAGATGCCGCTGCCTAGGGTGGACCACTAGGAGGTAGATCCCACCACCCCAATAATGGAGGCCTTTGCCATGCAGTCTGATGATTATAGGCCATTTCTACTACTAGCAGTCTAGTCAAAATTCATTTAGACGTTTGACTTCTTTTAACTGTTTATAGCGTTTTTATATTTAAATAATATATCTGTCTCTTCTTCTCTTTATTTGTGATACATTTTGTTTTACTACGTTCCGATGCTTTCTCTCGAATACATCACTCTTTCCCTCACTTCGATCCGCTTCAACTAAACTACTTATCATTATCCCTCAGACTCTTATTGTATGTAAAAAATGACTAGTGGAAAATACAAAACCCAGGGTGTTCGTACGTTGAGTGAAACCAATTTAAATAAAACAATACTTTTAGGCCGTACAACTTAGACGCAGATATTATTTCTTAAAAAAAATATCTCATCTGCAAGTTGCATGTTTAAAACCTCTTGTCATCGTCAGCCTTCAGCAAACGCAAAGCAAAATATTAATGCACGCAAAATATTTCCAACGACGCGTCAAAGGCAACGCAAGCGAATATAATTAATGAAAATTTTCTTATTACACTTAATCAGGTCACATTACTTTCACCAGATTTCCGTCTGAAGCAAAATATTTATAATTAATAAATTGTATGTCAATTTAAATAATATATACCCAAGTTATGGGTTTAGGTGCATTTAATGAGAAACAGACTTTTTTTTAACCATGCATTTAATGAAAAACAGACTTTTTTCTTCAAAGACAATCAAATAGCAAAAGTTTAAAAATGTTTTTTGTGTGAAATAAAACACTTGGATCAAACACCTTATTTTAAAAAGTTTTTTCACGAAACAAATTACACAAGCAAGTCATTATGCGAAGAAATAAATACTCCAAAACACTTCGCACTCAATTTAGAAGACCTTTATTGGACCCCGAATACTAAAGCCTCTTTTTAAATATTTTACATTTTACCAATTTATTTATTATTTAATATTCAAAATTGAAAATTGCTAAACTTGAGAACTTCACCAGATGAGGTTAGAAAACCTTTGAATTTTGAAAAAATAACTAGCTAAGACTTAAGAATGACTTTCCACTACCCTCTCTATTTTTCAATTTTTGTTTAAAATTGCAAGCAATGTAAATTTGTAAAATTATTTAAATGTTTTGCAACTGTTAATCAATGATAGGTTTAGATCTGTAGGCATTTGCCATTACAATTCTCCATGTACTAAATTATGTAATATAGTATAGTATCCCTAATGTGTGAACTAAACACATACACGAATAGAATAGGAGTTTTTGTTACTATTTCAATTTTAGATATTTCCCACAATACAATTGTTAGGGTCCCAAATGTTTTACTAAAAATTGCCGAGAACTTGCTAATTTCGAATAATTAATTAAAGTTTTAATTTAAACACGGCTTCAGTTCGAAACCAAAAGTCATTTGGAAAGCGGAGGCTCACGACGTGATAAATTGAGATTAATAACTTGGTTACAGCACCCTCAGAGCTTTGTAATATGTGATATTATAAATAACGGTGTAACACAGACAGCCGTATCAGTCCCCACTGTAATCAATGCGTTCTGTTTTAACATTGTTTCTGTAATACCCCTATTGTGTTGCGATATTGTAAAACAAAGGTAGATTTGAATATCCATTTCATTATGTACCTCGACTAACGCTAATCTAGTCCTAGCTAAATGATCAATGAGCAGGTCACTATTTAGATATTTTGAATATCAAGAAACACATTAGTTTAGTCGACGGCTAACACAACTGCTACGTCACATTTTCGCGATGAATATTCGTTTTTGTTTAAAGATTATGGTGAAAATTGACTTTAATAAGTAACTTGATGTGCCATTGTACAATGTTACTCGACTAATGTATTTGACTAATGTATTTGATCATGGTAAAATCTGTAAACAATTTGCATGGCTAGTAATAAATAAATTGTATAGATCTAAAGGTGGAATATGATATTATTTCATCGCGTTACCAAATTTTTTAAAAATCTGCTTCTGCCTCAGATGACTTCTAAATAGATTCTTACGTTTAATGTTTTTCTAAAAGTTTTGGTACAATTAACAAGTCATTTAGCATTAAACTAGATTCATACATCGAAACTCAAACATTTGAACACAATGTTAATGGTAGCTAAAAAAAAATATTTAATTTTTAAGTTTGAAAATATTAAAATTATAGAGATCAACTTTTATAACTTGGATTTTGCAGCCGTATAAATAGCTTATTTTTTTATTGTTATTATGCTATATAAGGTACTATAAGAGTAAGATTAAAATCTAAAACTCAAATTTTCGGTAGAATGTTAATCTTAAGAATAATCATATTCCTTTCCTTTTTGTATAATACTTTTGCAAGTTATATTTGAGTGTGTTATTTTTTAAATTACTGATTGACCCAAAGGTCTGACTGGTAGAGAATGCCATCTGGCATTAAGTCCACCTTTTGTACATTTTACTCATTTGTGCAATAAAGTTTAAATAAATAAAAAAAAATTGTAAATAAATATATTCTGTCTGTAACATTATTAAATATTTCCCGTACGAAGTATTTTTATAGAAATTTTTTGAAGACACTTACTTATTTCTGTTTGCTTTTTTACAAGAAGATTGGCATCACTAAAACTGCCAACCGAAAATGTTTTGTATTGTTTCAACGTCTACAATAGCAACCATAAGACTTAGAGATTTTTTAACATAATATTTTTTTTAAATAAAATCATTTGCACGCAAAGACCTAGTGGTAGGACTAATTTTTAATTCACATGACATAAGCGCACGTCATGTGGTACTCATAGGGTTTCGAATTAATTGTCACAGCAGAAAGTTTACAATAGTTACAATAAATAATTCAGGGAAGGAATATATTTTTTAACTTAATTGTAAATAAAAAGGTGAATGTAGGCTCTACTGGAAAAAGTTCTGAAATGTCTATAAAAAACGTATTGGCTCTTAAATCCGCCTCGCACAAGTCAGATACAAGCATAACCCTTCCTGAGGGTAGTTGGCTAAAATAAACCGGAAAACTTTTACACCGCCCGTTCACCGTAACTCAACTTGTTCTTTTTACGACCGTGAACCTTACAATGCTAAGCCTAAGTCACAAAGGCTGCAGTAAAACACCAAAGCGCCTAAGGGCGGAATTAAAAACTTACCCACGATATTGTTTAACAAAGTACGAGTCTGTCACAGAACTTTGTTTTAACTTATGTTATTTTAACACTCACAATCACATCACTACACTACACGTACACAGCACTATAGTTTCGTGTTTTTCGATCGTTTTCAGGTTATATTCGGGCGGGACGCGTGCACCCCGGCGCTCGGCACATTCGACACTGAGCGACCCACAGCGCCGTTGGCTCGATAGCCCTATCTCTTTCAGGTCCACGATTTTCAATAAAAACTGTTAATATTCTAAAGTGACGGAAAGGTGGATGTTGTAAATGCTGGCCATTCGTCAGACATCTAAGCCTGGTGTTGTCTTGATCAATCCATCGATAGAGATAAGTGTCTTCTACAGGTCACGAAATCGAATTACGACAGTGTAAGTAACTTTGATCATGATATATGTACGATCTTTTGGCATGTCGTCGACAAATAAATAGTTTACTCTTCAATATTTTTTCCGACTTTTCGAATCTTATCCATAGCTAGAGTGCGATATTTTAGTACAACCTTCAGAGAATATTTAAGTTGTTTCAGATATGAGTTACAATTTAAAAATAAACATAACTTAACTATCTTTTTTTTATTAATTGACGACCTCCGTGGCGGAGTGGCGTCAAGGTGTCGCTTGCTCCGAGGTCCCGGGTTCGATTCCCGGACGGGTCAATGTAGAAAAAAAGTTTTTTTTTACATTTTCTCGGGTCTGGGTGCTTGTGGTACCTTCGTTGTTTCTGGTTTCCAAAATACGAATGCTTTAAATAGTTATTCAAATTGGGATCAGAACAATGTATGTGATGTTGTCCACATTTATTTATTAATTTAGGGACTTTTACAGAGTATTTTAACTTAACTATCTATAGATGGTATGGATGGTATGGCGCCCGCCCTGCATGCATGATGATGGTTTAGTCATAAATGGAACAACCAAAATTTTCTTATGCTATCAGTAAAGGTTTGTTGTTGACTAAAAGAATAACGAAAACTGTTACCCATAACTCAATATTAATTTAAAAAATTATCGTACTTTAGTTACAATACTCGTTTCCTGTAAGAAAACTTCAAAACTAACCTACAAGCCAGCTAGCTACGAGAACGCTATGTTATTAGGAATTTAGATTTGTACGGCTACGAAATCTAAAGGTGAGCTACGTCATACTACGTCGTAGACAACCGCTACGGTCGTAGCGCTCACTTGACTACGGCTTAGTCGCGCTACGGCAATTACAAGGGGAACGTAATATCGACTTCAATAGAGACTGAAACAAAGTATAATAATATCAGTATATAAACTTGAAAAATTTTGTCTCATGCGGGACTCGAACCCGCATCTCCTCGCATGCTGGGCGGGCGCCATACCATTAGGCCACCGAGACACTGCGACACGGCGCGAATTTTTCAAGCACATTCTTACGCTGTGAGCCAGCGTTGTTTCATCAAATGTTAGGAGTTTGCACCCTTAACACCCGAAAGAAACATCTTTGCAGATGTTTGACAGTCAGTTAAGATGAAACAGCTATTTATATACTTTATTTGATATAAATAGCTGTGAGCCAGCGTTGTTTGATGAAACAACGCTGGCTCACAGCGTAAGAATGTGCTTGAAAAATTCGCGCCGTGTCGCAGTGTCTCGGTGGCCTAATGGTATGGCGCCCGCCCGGCATGCGAGGAGATGCGGGTTCGAGTCCCGCCTGAGACAAAATTTTTCAAGTTTATATACTGTTTTTATAAGTGCAATTAAGTTGCTAAAATATCAAATAAAGTAAATGTATAATAATAATTCTAAATACCATTATACAGTCTAAATTATATATTTTTTCATCTACACCATACTTGATAATATAATTTATTGTTTTAGTATGATTTCTCGTTTATAAACTTAATACTGGAACACAGAACAAGTCACTCAAAGCCATTGGCCATTAGGTGGAGGTAAAGGTCACTATTGCCATGTTGTATTTCGCTGTCTTTACTAAGTATGTGTGTGTATAAATTGAAATCTAAGGGTTAAGTCAATATTAAATAGAGACGCCTTTACACTTTATTAGTACTTTAAGATACCGTTTGATAATAAAACTAAATAATGAAAACTCAAACAGATACTACAAAATATTGATCTTAGTCTCTAGGAATTTATTTGCTAGTGATGTAAAGTTTTGAGTTTAAACGCAATTATATTCCTTAGCAAGTTTACCCTTGTATCACGTTTGTTATGAGAGTGGTCAGGTATTTGGGCATCGATCTGGTATTTACCTCTTTTTATAAAATAATAAACATTATTACGAAGCAGAATTTTTAAAAATCCGATAGAGAGAAATACAGGCCGCAGTTCCTAATTAGGGACATCATGGAAGTTTAAAATCTGTTATTGGAGAAAAGAAAATAATGCAGGGAGAAATATTTATTTGATACAGTTCATACACACATGAAATATAAAATATATGATAAAAATAATAAAAGTGCCAAAAAGGTTTCCGTTGAGCTTCATTCGTGGCAGCCACAGACTATTGATCAAAACTTGTTGCTAACCAATACTTTTATTCCAATTAATAATAAAGTTAGTATAGAATAGGATGAGGAGAAAAACCAATAAGGATAGTTTATTTATCACCAAAAATTACTACAAGTTTGATTACACTAGCTGACCCAGTCAGTATAATGGTGCGGTGGTCCGCCTACTACGCAGGTGCCCGGGTTCTATTCCCGTTTAGGTCAGGTAGGAAACGTTTTTTTGCTTTAGTTTGAAGGGAGTTTGGATAACCAGATAATGCTTGAAGGATAGAAAAAGAAGAAGATGAAGCACTATACTACAGTATTTCATATCAATGACCAACTTCGTGTGCACGTGACACTAAAAAACTATGCCAAGAAAGTAGCTGGCAAAGCGCCAGAGATAAACTGAACCGATATTAGTAAACTATTGTTTCTAGGATCTAGACAACGAAAAAAAAAAAGTAATTTGAAAATACAATTCTTTAATAAAAATTTCAACTGCTTGAACTGAGACTCGAACGCATAACGTTTCGCTTACCAGGCGTCTACTACTACCTTAGAGCTACCCCGACATTTTTTGAGTCAACAAATTTATTTCAGGCTTTACGCTGTAAGTTAGCGGAATTTCATAAATATTTTTAGTTAGTAACTTCAACATTCGGAATAAATTTTCTTTTTACACTAGCAATTTCATGCCTTAAAGTACAAATCAAAACGTCACCTCTCACGACACCCCATAGGACGAGAAGAGGTGATGCTCTCTTGGACTGGCACCACATGGCAATCGTTAGTAATGTATAGTTAATGAATCGCTAACAGCGCGTACATAATTTATTATTATGACGATAACAGTGTATGATTAAAAAAACTACATAGCATGGGGGCACTTATAAGTAATAAACCTGAATAAGCTCAAGTTAGGTTGAATAAAAGTCACATATAACCGGGACGAATGACGAATTTCCCTGAAAGCACATTAGGCGTTTTTTGTGATTGAGTAACAATTCCCTCGTAAAATTTTATCGTCAGATAAAATGTTATCTCCATGTCAAAGGCTACAGATTGGTGCGAAATGTTTCACAGCGATCGCGTCCATAGTTGATCCGTGAAAACGGAGTAAAGTCTGTTAACGAATTGACTTTTAATTTTGGCATAAATACATTTTATACAGTAAATAAATTATCTTTTACTGACATTTTGGAATCGTTTAGGTATTACGTTACATAAACCATTTGAAACGATTTGATTTCTTTATAGTGGTATCATCATCATTATCATCGGGTAGCATCAGTTTACTTGAATAGGCTTCTACAAAAGAAATTTGGCATTATTGCCACGCTTGGCAGTCTAGTTGATGATCGTAGTTTGGCCAATTGCAAAAGTATCCGTCTTCTACAGGCATTACTTGTATTTTGTTGTACTCCGTTAGTTATCTCATATGAAACTTCAAGCTTCACTTGATGTTACAATTATTGTAACATCAAGTGTCATTGTCTTGACATAAGGTATCATCCATGTTTTACAAGGCACAATGACCGTACATTTTGTTAACTATAAAAACGGGACTATACAGAATATACATTGTTTGACTAATATGAGTACTACTACAGCTTACATCTTTATCGGTTGATTTTCAGAGCGATCTACCACTGTAGGTGGCATCTTCATCTGAACGAAGACGGAGACGCCGCTCACTGCGTAAGCCACAATTTGGCTTAGCATAGGTAGTGCGTGGACTTGGAAAACGTTGACAGCAGGCTATCCTCGAGTATAGCTTTACAAAAAGAAAAATATTGATCTATGCCGCACCATAGTATCTCTCACGCATAGGCCACTTTATTATTAATTAATTATTTATTTATTCCAAGTAACACAAGAACATTAAATAAATAATTATTTTGCCAAACTGTAGACACTTTAGGTAGGTACGTAGTAACTTTATATTGTTTATCTTAGAAATCATCTCTCTCTTTTTATTTCTGTAGCTATTAACACGCTTCATCATAACTACTATTTTCTGTCAAAATTATGTATTGTCTTTTTTTTTATTGTCTTGTTGTGTCTTGTAACAACGATACTAATTGTTATTTCAAATATATCAATTGGTGTGTTGCAGCGGCTTATAGGACGGAATTCTTTGAACAGAAAATTAAACAGCCTTAGTTATTTTTTCTGTTAGTAAGTAAAAGTAAAATTTTAGATCACGACATTAGCTACTGATTTCTGTCTCTCTGTTTGACTATCGGTAATTTTTTGTTTTGCCATCAACTCAAAATTGATAACCTTAATTCGTGATTTTCGTTGACATATACAGCGTGTTAGTTAATGGTATAACAAGACGGAACCAGACTATGTAAACATATGCATCTTAATACTATGATGAAGTCAGAAATTTGATTTCTGAAAATAATATTTTCATACCAATCGGAATCTCAAAATTTTAGTTTGTATCAAAATAAAAAAACAAAAAGTATATTATATCAAATTTCTGACTTCACCATAGTATTAATCCCTCGATCGTGAGTTATTCCAGACACAATTGAAATCAATTGTTATCGTGGCACCCGAGTGCCACCTGGGGGTTGAGGGATATTCATATTGTGACATAGCTGGTTTTGGCTTGTTATATACCTTCCTGTATATTAAGTAAACCACCTTTTTTTTAATCGATTTGATTAACAGCCATTAAAATAGAAGTTATTTCGAACGCGAAGGTCCAATAACATTTAATAAGTCCCATCATCTCTGAATTATTGCGAACTCCTTCGCGCCGTCGCATAGGACTCCCTGTTTTACTCATAATTTCTCTTTTAATATATTTATAAGGGATAGCTTCCCAGGCCGCAATCTGTTTCCGAAATTGGAATATTTTTTACTTTATCCCAACGTTTCAGACGTGCCAACATAATTTTGCACTTAGGTAACACCATTTTGAACTTAATGCTTTAGATTTTAAAGTTGTTTCCGTCTGAGGAGGATTGTAAAGGTTTTATTCGGGAATGTTGCGCTGCGTTTTATTTTACGTAACAGATATGGTGTAGAGCCGGTTGTTTAATCTGTGCCAATTTGTGCCAGATCAAGTGGGTAAAAAAGAAACAACTACGAAAAGCAACGGTGGATAGGTACTTTTTTGTGTCTTAAGTATACTCGTATTCCGTTGGTACCAGTACTACGGAAAAACTGTAAACGCAATAGCATTTTTCTAAATTTGCAACTTTACTACACAAGCAAAACTTTAACCTTATTTGTTCCACAACAGATAAACTGACAGATGCACGATATTTTACTGCAAAAAACAACATCCTATAATCATCCCAATGCAGGGCAAAGGCCTCCATCATTGAATTCAAGTTACCATAGCAATGATGGGTAAATTATGCATAATCACCACGCTTGCTAAATGCGGGTTGGTGATCACAAACAAGAGCAATGTTTAAAAATTGCCACGACATATGCTGAGCGGGAGTCCTTTTTGACAACTTTTTATTTGCAATGTTTCTGTGTAATTGTTTATCAAATGTGATACAAATAAATGTAAAAAAAAAATCGAAACCTTTCTTGCCTGACCCGGCGAGGGTTGATCTTGGCCCGGTATTTGTACCACCAACGGGGCGTTCACTGCATTCGATTTTAAGAGCTGTTTTAGAGAGCACGTGGGAAGCGCTCAATTCTCAAATGCCGGTACCAACAATCCTTTTACAAGGTGTCACATTACAAACAAGACTTACTGAGAATGTTTGTACGGTGATCCACCTACTGTACTAAACCACTACATATTATAACACAAGTCCTCCGCTCCGTCTCTTTCCTTATTAACTTTTATTTTTGACGACCATTTTGATCAGCGGTAGTAAACGCTGCTTCTGAGCCATGGGTCGCGGGTTCGATCCCCGCACAGTACAAATATTTGTGTGCATGAACATGTCTGTTTGTACTGGTCTGAGTGTTTTCTATACATCATAAGTATGTATTTACAAAAAAAAAGTATATAAGTAAGTTTATCGGTTGTCTAGTACCCCATACAGGGTACTTAATAGTAGCTTAATTTGGGACTAGATGGCTCTGTGTGGCCCACTGAGGCATGTCTTAAATATTATTATTATGTTTGTCATTTTCTATCACGGGACTATGGAGTCCCGGACCTTTGGAAGGCATACGAGGGGCCGAAGCCAACTCGCAGAGGCCCGTTAGACAACATTGATCTTAATGATGTAATGTGACACCAGCCGACGATTATCCCTGTGCGCACTATACAAGTACACCCAAGGACAACCCCCGGTTAGTGCAGGACTATTGCAGAAAGTGGACAAAGGATACTGAGCTATGGGTTTGGGTGCTAGTGGACTGGGTAACTGGGACTATGGAAGGACTATTGCCCCTGCCTGACCTATGTTACTTACACGGTTATTATTATTATTATTATCTCTTTGAGTGTCGAGTTTACCAACGGTTACCATAACAATAGTTCGTACCTACACTGTGTCTCCTCCTCGGCACGTAACCATATGCCGTGTGATATATGATAAGACATCAGACCATATTGTATTCCAGGATAGCCAAACCCGAATCAAATTAGCCACCAAACGTTATCTAAATTGACCCTGTAATCAAACTTAGGACCCATTCGGTCAAAACATCACCCCTCCATTTACCAATCGGGTCGTCTGGTTGAAATTCAAACTCTTTTACATTTAATTTTGTCAGTGGTCTGAGAAAATCAAATAGCTATAACCACGATCCTCGTGATAGTTCCACAAAACGTCTGCAAATTCGCCCTGTCATCATTAGTCTTGATCTAGCTGTTATCTTATTCAGTCAATCTTTCTTTGCCCTTAAGTTTTAATAGGTCTAGACTAGACGAACTAAGGTACCTACGGATTTCTAGGGCTGACATTGACTTTGAAATGTTTTTTTTTAACGGTATTAAAACTACAGTTCGTTATTTCTTTTTTTTCTGGCTTCTATGACCGTGTAGTCGGTCATAATGTGCCAATGTCGGGTTCACCGAATCACATAGTAACGAATAAAAATAAAAACAAAAACAAAAAAAATTGCCGTTTTTCTTTATGTAAGACGTTTTGCCTCACTATAGGTATTATATCAGGTCTACAGTCAGTGTAACCTGATCAAATCGCTAGATAAATAAAAATATCGAGAAAAAAGGGCAAAATAATCGCGTTTATTGTATGGGAGCCCCCCTTGAATATTTATTTTATTTTGTTTTTAGTATTTGTTGTTATAGCGGCAACAAAAATTCATAATTTGGAATAAACCAAAACACTAAGCCAAAACATATTAAAATAAACGCGAGTTTAAATCCCTAAACATATTCTTTCATTTCAAAGTAGTACCTATTTATCATTGATTTATATAAATAGTTTTGTAAATGTTTAAAACACTAGATGATTTTTACAATTAAGATTATTCAAGTAGAACAATATTGGTCCGAACAACGGCATAATTATGGCAATTTCATTTTGAAGTATTTTGATTTGATCCCCATATTATCATGCTGTCTGACATTTTTATTTTAAGGTTGCACCCTTTAGTTAAAAAAACCCTGACGTAGCTCATTGAGGTCAACAAAACGTGTTAATGAATAGTTCAGTATCTACCAAAATGATTGAAACTCAGGTCATCCCTGCGGGCAGCCATTTTGAACTCTCCATAGTTACTTAGTAGGTACATGAGAGCAGTCGAGGCCGCGCGTCGGCTGCATTCTTCCGTCCCTATTTCCACATTCAAAAGTGCTCCAAATTCCTTCTTCGTTGAACGCCACCGAAATTGCATTAGACGTCGCGTTACAAAGCCCTAACCTGGTACCGTGTGAACTGTCTGGTATTTGTTTGAGGGTTTTTAATTAATAGCAGCACGTAATTTTGTCGGTTTTATTTTAAATGTTCTGAATTATAAAGTAAAAAAAAGTAAAGCAACAACGCATTTACGCTCATTGTTGAGCACAGTATACCTTTTATTCACATGTCACCAAGCTTGGTGATTATGCCTGTACCCATCATTGTAACATAACATCTTTACCTTGCAGTGGGATGATTGTATAGACCGTTACTTTTTATATCTATTGAATAGCGTTAAATAAATTTAAACCACGTTTTTGTAAGCAAGCAACTCAACCAGTCGAGTGGAAATCCAAATTCAAATTCAAATATTTTATTTCAGTAACTTAGTCTATTACAAATATTAGATGTGGGAGCTCCCCTTTAAGTAATACATTGCCTGTGGTAGGGAGAACCGCCCTTTTGATAATCAGTTACATAACTAACTAAATTACACTTGTTAGACACTAAACAAGCAAGTATTATTATACCTACTATAATAAATGTATATTTTTTCTTTATTAATACTGCTCATATGCATGTATGTATTGTGTGTGTGTGTTCGTGTGTGTGTATATGTGTGTTTGTGATGAAATGTTTTGTATAGTTATTCATATTTGACGACCATTTGGATCAGCGGTAGTAAACACTGCTTCTGAGCCATGGGTCGCGGGTTCGATCCCCGCACAGTACAAATATTTGTGTGCATGAACATGTCTGTTTGTACTGGTCTGGGTGTTTTCTATATATTATAAGTATATATTTACAAAAAAAAAAAGTATATAAGTAAGTTTATCGGTTGTCTAGTACCCCATACGACAGGGTACTTAATAGTAGCTTAATTTGGAACTAGATGGCTCTGTGTGGCCCAGTGAGGCATGTCTTAAATATTTATTATTTATTTATTTATTATTATTATTATTATATTTTCACATACAAACTCACCGTAGTTTAGTACTCTCTATTCACTATGGTTACAGCGGTGACCGCCAGTATGTAATAAACAATGATACATTATGTTAGTGTTTAAGAAATAGTTCTGTATCCGTGTAATTATTATTAATTGATTTTAACCATTCCAAGACTGCTTTCTTACATTTGTTTGTATTAAGTGGGTATATGTTAAGGTACTTATTGATTTTATTGTAGATAGACGCAGACTTCATAGAGTACTGCCATCTTGCATAGTCTGATTTTACAGTGGGAATTAAAGCAACTTTATTTTTTCTTCTCCTAGTTAGTAACTTAGCATCAAAAGGAAGGGACTTGTGCATTCTGATAACAATGTCAAGTATGTATAGTTTTCTAACTGACAGAAGATTAGCTTCCTGATAAAGATTTTCAGTAGGGTATCTGTATGGTTTTAGAAGCATTACTTTTATTAGCAACCTTTGAGCTCGTTCCAGACATATTAAAGAAGTTTTAGCAGCTGAGCCCCACACTGATATGCAGTATACCAGTATAGATTGACCCAGTGCAAGATATGTTTGAGTAAGTAACTCTTTGCTCGCAACGTGACGTAAGGTCTTAAAAGTCCAAATAAGTTTTCGCACTCTTTTCATTGTCAACTCAATATGCAGGTGCCAAGAGAGACGCTGATCAACGAGAACCCCTAAATATTTTGCATAAGCGACTTTATCTATTCCAGTACATGAGCAGTAAGTGTTAGAAGAGTCACCGCACCTATGGATTTTAATGTTGTAGCCTGGAGGGGGTTGCGTTACGATGTTTTTACTGAAACAGATATATTGTATTTTAGCTGCATTCAAAGTGAGAAGGCTTGTATCCAACCAGGATGCTATCTTTACTAGAGCCTTTTCAGCCAATATTTTTGCTTCACATCAGGAATTACCAGAGAACACGATAGCTGTATCATCTGCGTAAGAAAATACAGTACCATTGGTTAGTTTTAAAAGACAAAGATTATTTATATACACTAGAAAAAGCGTTGGTCCCAGTACACTCCCCTGTGGGACACCGTAAGTTGGAGTGGCTTCTTGACTGGTGTGGTTGCCTATTCGAAAAAGAGACAAATGTCCCTTTTTAGCAATTGTTTTCCATAGTGTCTGGAATACACGCATCTTCATAACCATTAGGTCATATCAATTCACAGCTAAACACAGGGTTCTCCAAACAGAGAGTTTCGCAATAATCGCCACACTTGACAGCCAGGTTGACGATGGCGGTTTGATCCACGGTGAATAGATGACGCTACTGTCCTTTGTCTTCTGATAGTGATTCGCCTCTTGTGACACCTAATGTAGGAAGAGAAGTGGTGTTTCTTTTTCTTTTTATCGAGAATCATACGGCACGGTCACGAAATAAAAATAACTATAGGTACGTACATGTTAGGGTCTTTTTTAATCCTTCCTAATATTATAAAAGGGACAGCGTAAGAATATGCTTGAAAAATTCGCGCCGTGTCGCAGTGTCTCGGTGGCCTAATGGTATGGCACCCGCCCGGCATGCAAGGAGATGCGGTTTCGAGTCCCACCTGAGACAAAATTTTTCAAGTTTTTATACTGATATTATAAGTGCAATTAAGTTGCTAAAATATCAAATAAAGTAGATAACAGGGAAGTTTATATGTTTGTGACTCTTTTACGCAAAAACTACAAAAAAGATTTTGTAAAATTTTTCCAGTAATATAGCTTAGACATCAGAATAACATGTAGGTAGGCTATAACTTATACCGAAATCTGTGTAGTACCCGGAAACACGTTGTATTTTGAATCAAGTCACGTGACACATACGTTTTTTAATCCTGAAGTCACAGGCAATGGGAATGTTACTGTTTTATTGTACTTATGTATCACAAGATGTTAAATTGTAACGACAGCGTAATAGCTACTCTACCAATATAAATTGTCTAGTACCTACCTTGTTGAACACAAGCATATTTCTTACCCACACCGACAAGAGAGCACGACAACAAGCCTATTGTCTGGCGTATATTTATTTATGTAATAACAACATCAATTCAGAATTCCGCTGTATGGTCTATAGAAATTACCCGCAGCGTGAGATCGTAAAGAAATAATGTCTCATAAAATATGTCGTAAGCGTTATCCTACGTTGTCCGCAAGAGATTCGGCCGAGTGCACTTGACCGGGCCGAGCCATTCGAGTGCCGACTTGGCGATTAATTGAGTGGCCGAAACGAAAACCTGGCCGATTGGCAATCGACCCCACTACAACGTTTATTGCGGCCCTATCGAGTATTGGATTAATGTGATTAAGGTTAGTTCGCTAAATATGTTATGAAAGGTTTGCGTTTCCTTTATCATTTGGGATCGCTGAGTCTTTTCGGATCGTAAATATTAAAAATACAAGCGATAAAGTTTTGATTCGGAGCTTGGGAATAAATAGATTTTATATTTGTGTCATATTTCTTTTTATGTAAAGTAACATAAGTATTGCGATAATAATATGTTTGTAACAAGCTTCATCCATATAAAAACTCCTATAATTAATACAGTGACCAGCGTTGCTGAGATCACAATGATAATATCTGTATATTAATTTCTTTAGATTTTAAATTATGTATTGTGATCTTGTTTGTGGTCCTAAATTTAATAAATAAAAATAAATAAAAAAATATCTAAGGCCATACTTCTGAACACGACGCCTGGCTTAATAAAATACCAATAACTGCATTACTTCCTATTTTTATTTTTATACTTAGGCACCGCATATTCTACCTAGAACGGATGTGTGCGCCCCTGCACCTAGGCGTTATTCATTACATACTATGGTAGGGAAGGGGTGGATTTATTAGATATACCTACGAACAAAAAAAGGCACGACTAAGTTCCTAGACGCAGGAGATAGGTATATGCTGTCATACTAAAATAAAAGTAAAGCCTATAATCATCCCACTGCAGGACAAAGGCCTAAATCATTTTACCATAGCAATGATGTATACAAGCAAATTGACCACGCTTGCCAAATGCGGGTTGGTGATTACAAACCCGAGCTATGTTCGAAGATCTATTCCTTTCTAATACCAAAAACTAATACCAGTGGTATTTGTTTTTAATCTTAATTAATTTTCTATTCCGGACGATACCATATAATACCGTAAGTCCCAAAATACTATATGATTTTTTTTTATTTGGTATTCGTTCGGAATAGTAAATTAATTACGATAAAAACAAATCCCATTGGTATTAGTTCTTGGTATTGGAAAGGAATAGATCTGTTCGAAAATTTGAAACTATTTGTTGCACGACCCGGGGATTGAACCGGGGACCCCGAGATCTTGGTATTTGAGGCCAACTGAGCGGTAACACTAAAATAACTAAATATAATTAAAACAAATTATACTCACAAGTCACTCATCGGTCTAGTGCAGCAATTCACCCCTTTGAAAAACCCACCCAGGTTTTTCAATCAATTCAGGGAGCGAAGACAGGAAAACAGAAACTGTGGTGAGTTTGTTGGCGAAGAGCACAAATATTATATTATAGATGAGTATATTAAATCTATGGTAAAGAGAATTTGCAAGTTTTCTTGAGAACTAGTAGTAGCTGCTATAGCAATGCCATGCCATGCCAGTGCGTGCCATGGAGGACAAATGTCATAATTAAAAATTAAATAATATTTATATTAAGCGCTTGGGGGAGGCCTATGCCCAACAGTGGGCGTCGATCGGCTGATATGATGATGATGATGAATATTAAGCGCAACCATACTAAGTAGATACTCTGATATCGTTATCTAGCCATTAACATTTACGGAGTCAGCAAGATAAACACATGCCCTTTGAAGTACTTAGTAAGCTAGGCTGTAGATACAAACTATAACGCCCGAGTGCTTGTTCAAACTAACAGAACCAGCCGAGATACTATTTGATGATGCCTATCATTCAAACAAAGTACTTAAATGTTGCTATACTTATTTATAATTTTTCAGTTATAACCAAAATGTATCTCATATTCATTAAGGTAGCATTTAGAATTTCTAATGTTAATATTAAATCGTGGCTTGTGATTTGGAAATAAGCCTCTCCAAATGGAGGATTTTGCCACGACCGTCATGCTTGGTGGGCGGGTTGGCTATCACAGTTTGGCAAAACTGAATAAAAGTCGCTGCTGCCCGTCTTTTGGCAGTATGTCTATTTTACGCCGGCCCTATAGAGTGTAAACAACAATATTATATCCATTTAAACTTGTCTTAAGAAATAAATGGTGTTACGAGGTAAAATCAGTAAAATCATTTTTATTTCTGCAAATAGGCCCCTGGAGGCGCTTTTACACGTCCCAATATTAAAACCTATCACTGCTTCGGGACAAATGTGGGCTAGTGCCGAGCAGCGCAAGAAACTCGGTCACTATTTTCAGCCTCTTTTCAAATAAATATGTTTACATAAGATATATGCCAGTGCGAGCTGGGACAATTTAAAGCCACACGTTCCTATCATTTATATAATCATTAATAGTATAATAGCCCTTTTTCATTAAAATTACTTTGATATATGATTTGAGTTTCTGTACTGGGAGTTCAGCAATTGACAGTGGTAATTTATTGAATATACGAATACAATTTCCCATGAACGAATTACCCACTTCTCGCAGTCTGAATCCTGGAACGGCAAGTTTATCCTTATTTCGGGTATTGAAATTGTGTACGTCACTATTTTTGACAAATAACTCTAGGTTCTACGGACGTACATAATGTTTTCGAAAATGTATTGAGATGCAACTATAAATATGTTGATCTCTTTGAATAGCTCTGTCAGAGAGTCACGGGTTCGAAGGCCATAATTAGCCCGCACAGCACGTTTTTTGCAGTATAAAAATAGACTCAATATCTGCTGCTGAGCCCCATAACAGAATTCCGTATGACATTATACTGTGAAAGTAGCTAAAATATACTAATCTTGCCGTTCCAACAACATTGTCTTATATTTCGCACAGCAAAAGCAGCAGAAGCAGGTTATACCTAAAAAGGTATAGGAGTCACCCTGAGTACCTAGTAGTTTTCAGTATTTCAGATACAGCAGAAGCATGAATTATTATCACGTCTATTACCATTTACAAAAATATCAACCTTAATACTCTATAGGCACATAGGCAGTGGCTAAAACGACTAGACATTTAAAAAAAAAGTTTAGTAGGTAAGTATCTTATAACAATTGAGTGGGTTATTCCAGACAAAATTGAAATCAATTGTTATCGCGGTAGCCGGGTACCGCGTGGGGTTCAAAGAGTTAAGTATTTTCTTTTTTCTTCCTTTCCGGTTTAGACTGAATCTAATGACTGACTACAAAGTCAAAACTCAAACCGCAGTAATTGCAGAAACTTTATATAATAAAGATTGAAATTAAGAAGAAGGTAAGTTATTAGTATTTAAACTTGAAAAATTATCAGGCAAAAGTCTCAGGCAGGACTCGAACCCGCATCTCCTCGCCCGGCATGCGAGGATTTGCGGGTTCGCCTGATACATAATTTTTCAAGTTTAAATACTGATTTTATAATTGGAGTTAAATTGCTTAAAAATCATGTGTCACTCACTTACACATAAACATAAAATCCGAGAAAGACGCGCCATTTCTTTCGTGTCAAGTTTATAGTAATTGTGCTATGGGAGAGCGGTTCTTCATAAAACACATGCAAAAGTATTTTGCTCAATAGAAAGCTCAACCACTTATAAATGCTGGCTAATAAGTATGGCTGCCACAAGAAGGCTCAATTTATTTCTGCGGGCAATAGAGTGAGCAATGCATGGTATTTCCCTACGTGATAGAATCAGAAATGAGGAAATCGTAGGAGAAGTAAGATAACCGACAATGAAATATACTTTTAATATATAATCACGACTAAAGTAACTATGATGATGAGTACCTTCCTATAGTAAATCGACGCGTAAAGAAGAATAAGAGAGTAATTTTATGGTTATCAAATATAGGTATTCTAAAACAATGCATTATTTACGGAGGTGTTTTGTTGAAGGTAATAAACCCCCATCAAAATAAAACCTTTTTTTTTTATTTTAATAAAATTGCCCTCGACATCATTTTATTTCAATTCATATTTTAGAAGACATGATAAGTGACATGATACTCAGTTTTCTGCAATAAAATAATGTAATTAACTGTTACTTAGTAAAACGATTGACCAAACGATCACTCTTAAATTAACGCAGGCGATACCATGATACGTATCTAGTAAATGTAACAAAAAGCTTACGAAGCCTTAAACCTCGCATTCGGTTCATCAAACCAAATCGTATGTAGCAAAAATAATCGCTGGCAGACAACTTTTTTTTTAGGCATTATAATAAACCATGTATTAATTGCCCACAATTTATAGGATTGTGACCTAACTTCATACAATTAGATGTGCGTGCGCGCGGTTCGTTGCGGGTCACTCTCTATAAAGAAGTTTAGTAACAACAAACAGAAGATTTTCATGATAAAATCTAAAATAAAAAATTTTACTTTGACCCGCAATATCTCAGTAACGATTCATTTCCCAGGTATGGTGTCTTGGAAAAAAATGATCGTACAAATGGGTAGAATACGTGGTATTCGGCTTCGTTAAGCGATTTGTTACACCCTGTATAATACGTCCATGTAATTTGGTTCAAATCCAAAATAATTCTTATCAATATTCACCAGAAATGTTTAATCGTTACATAAACATCGAGTTTTAGGCGTATAAAATTTTAATCAAAACATTTTTTATTTTCCATATTTTTGAAACCAGTAAACTCATAATTAATTCGGGTTATCCTATAATCCTGCTTCACATACGCGTATCCAATAAAGCTGGTCTTATTTCAACAGGACAAAATTAAATTTCCAAGCAACTGTTCACAAAAAGTATGCCGTAGACAAACTTCCGTCTATGATATAGTACAAGTTAGAACAGCCAGCACGTGTTAATAATAAATTTTTAACTGTGTGTTTTTAAATTTAAATTGTTATTTAAAAACACATACAAAACGAGTATCACTAACACCCGTTTTGTAATTGGCAGAATTCGGCACTACGTAGTAAAAACTGGACCGTGTAACTGTAAACCACAGTGCTCGAAATCCACAAATCACAAATTTCGAGTAGGTTTGCGATGTTAAGTGGTAATACGGATAAATTCGTAATTCGATACCATTTGCGATCAGAAATAAAGTTTCGGTTCTTCACGGGCTACGTTTGACCAGCAAATGTTTCGAAACTTCTGTTCGGAATAATTAAACAAGTCCCTATTGTATCGTAACTATACGTTCGAAACCATTCAACGAGTTAAGTGAATTTAGTTCGTCTCGTATGACGTTAGAATATGCACTCGTGGTAGAGTAAATTAATTCAGATGGCCATTGACGAAGAGGAGTTACTAATTTGTTTACAAATCTATTTGTTGTTTTTTTTGTATTTATTTAGAAGGCCATCCACTTAGGCAATTGACGAGGAGGAGTAACTAATTTGTTTACAAATCTATTCGGGAGATGAAATCACTTTAAATGGTATAAATCTCAAAAATTCTAAAGGTCCTTTTTTATTGCACTAAATGCTGAATTAACTGTGTATTTTAGTAAGGATGTCAACTTAAAACTGTTGTCTTTAATGCAAGCAGTTGCCACCTATAATTAGGTTTACATTTAGGGTACAGCCAAAATTTGCCAACATCCTTAGTCAGTATTTTATTTGTGGTTTGAAAAAGTTACCTTGTTAAATATTATTGAATCTTTTGATGCTAACCAACATAATGCAGTATAAGTAAATAAAAAATAAAAAAAAGTTAAATAACGGGTGTAAAAAGATCAAACGCAGATCCGAAAACCACGTATTGTCCCCATCACTAGGATAATTTTTTTCTTCAGAACCATACCTGGGAAACAGCTGGTTCCGAAGATATTGAGGGTCAAAGTCACAATTTTGTTTCCCATTTTATTACAAAAACGGTTAGCAAAGGTTACTCAAAAACTTTTCTTCTTACAAGCATAGTGTTTTTTTTTATTATTTCGTTCATAATAAGTAATTACAAATACGCAATGTACGGCTCAGCGCAGAAGAATTTTGAACTTAGCAGCCATCTCCAGCGCAGCGGTCCACGCTCCGGCTGCTATACATTGAGCGCTATGTATTTTAACATTTTTTGAGCCCCAAAAATAAAAATCATTTCCCAGCTATAATATTTTGTAACATGACTTGGTTTGCTTAATAGATTGCGTAGCTTCAGGATCTGCGTTGAGTGTTTTTACACCCTGTATGTTAATACATCTATATATTTGTATCAGAATATGTTGCTATCTTAAATGGCAATGTATCGGATAGGCAAATCATTGCTCATGTTTCTATAAAATAAACCATTCATTCCTATTCTTGGTGTAAAATATCTCCTTAAGACTTCCCTAACTTCTGCTACTGTGATTACTGGAACTCCCTCATAACCTGATTTAATATAAACAGCATTGTTAAGGCTCACAGGATTACAGAAGTGCCCCCCTTCAAATTTACTAAATGGGTCACCACTTTTCTTTCTTGCATCTTGCCGTATAAAAAAAATGCCATCAACTATCTCTGCAACAGTCTCATATGCCAGAAAACACAGCACTTCCAATGCTGGTGTTGAAATTTTCAATTCTTTAGTTGGATTTATCCACCGCTCCAATTTAATAAAGGTTTTAGCCACACTCTTAGAACGAAAAGATGTGCATCTCGCTTTATGGTATGACTCGTACTTCTCAAAGGTCATTGACTCTGTAATCTTGGCTGCCCGCACTTTCCGCAAATAGTCAATGGCATCAAATTTTATCTCACTTAATTCATCGGCCTCATCCAACTCCTTAATTACTTCAATATGATTTCTTTTCTTTTTTAACAGTGGTTCTTTGTCGTCTTCTAACATAATATTTCCGATTGCTGCTTCCGCAGTAGGTAGTGTCGCAGAGCGATTCCTATCCACTTTATCCAAGTGTAATTGGTAATCATGTAGTCTTTTCAGTTTCATCAAATTTTTTCTCATCAAATATATTATATCGTAATTTGAAATAGATTTTCCTCCTCGCATGTTGGAACAATTAAGTCCTTCCTGGAGCATACTTCTAAGCTGTTGAAGAACTATGTTTTCAACTAATAGCACTGTCGCAGCGTTTGGGTTAGGATTATCTCCAAAACCGTGCATCATGTTAGATATTTCTTTTTGAAAATTTACTACTTCTCCTGCCACATCACTCGTAAAGTATGACACCATTTTGATTCGGTTTTAATTAATTTATTCTAACGAAATTTACTTCGATCGTTTACCAAAATTCAACTAACAAAAATTCTAGGTAAACATTAAACAACAACTACATAATACAAACCATAAACGTAGAATATAACTCACTCAAAAAACGACAACAAACAACTGTCAAACAAGTGTGATTGTTGTTGTTTTCTTCACCCATTCTGGGTAGGCAAAGGGAACTATGCCCATACAGCCAATTCTTTAGTAATATTTTCTTTATTTTTGCATTAAAACGTTGATGTTAGACGTTTTAATGCTTCTATGGAGTTTTTGGAGACAGTCGAAAGATTGAAGGAATGTAGAGAAGTCCCCAACAAACAAGTGTGAATGAAAGTGTCAATGTATTTTTTTTATTTGGTTATTTATTCTTCCTCTTGGAACCGGCTAAGGAGAGACCATAACCATGCTGCCATGACATTAGAGCCATAAATACATAAAATAAAGTCAGAAGCGCTTTTCTTTTTTTAACACATTTATTTATTTTGATTTATCCTACTGACTAACACATTACAATATAACAATGCCACTTTAATTAACACAATAAATGCAGTGAGTGTTAATTTCACAAAGAAAAGACAAACTCCATTTTATTTTTCATCCTGCGCAAAACTCCCGTTTTTATGTTTTAAAATCATCGTCTCTCCAATTCGGACCGTTAAAATAATCAGCTGATTATGAATGACTGATGATGATGTCACTGTCAGAAAGTGTCAGATGAATAAATAAAATTAGATTTTTGTTTGTGCAGTAAAAATATAAGTGTGAAATAACATGCAACCTTTATAAATAAAGGTTTATATAATAGCAATAATCATTGACTGAACTTCCTTCCAGGCTCGAGAATAATTTTTAACAATCTTTTTCGACATAGCTTGTGAACTTGGTGAGAATTTCGTAACAATATTTTCAAGACCATCGTGAAAGTACAAGAAGCAATTAAGAATTAATCTATAGCTAAACTATGAGTATACGACGTATGATAAACAGTAAAACAGCACTAAAGCCCATTTACTATCATTTGAGACAGTTAACCTGTTGGTCTTGCCGCAAAGAGGTTAAGCTCGTTTCAAACTTGTTTTGTGCAAGTTGCAATACTTTACAGCAGCCCAATAAACAAGATAATTACTTTAACATCTTAGGCGTAAAGGAGACGTATGATCAAGATGAGACAGAGTTAGCTAAAATGTATAAAAACCTTCAAAAGTATTTACATCCAGATAAATTTGGGACACGGTAAGGGAATTAAATATTTTTTAACAATGAATTAACTGTACATATAACTTTGCTAATCTGATTTGGTCGCAATTAATTTTTTTAACAATTATTATTATTTCAGTGACAAACAAGAGCAAGAGATCTCAGAGACATACTCATCCTTAGTGAATGAAGCCTACAACACGTTGCTTGAACCTTTATCCAGAGGTAACAGAAAAATAATTAAAACAAATAAATAATAATAGCTTCTTGAAAATCAATTTCGTATGAGAAGCTTTAATTTTAAAATTTAAATGTGGCCAACATAGAATACATTTGTGGACATTTCACAATAATAAGAAAAAACAAATAATAATATTGTAAAATTAAGACTCTCCCGTTTTAGTCAAATAGTGAAAATTGAAAATGTGGTTGAAAATTTAATTTTATACAGTGATAAAAATTATCCTTTATTATTTTAAAAGTTTTGAGTGGTTTAAGAGTGGCAATAGCTATTGTGATTTTTACTATCATTCTAAAGAAAATGTCACGAAATCGCGCTTAATCCCTCAACCCCCAGGAGGCACTCGGGTGCCACAATAACAATTGATTTCAATTGTGTCTGGAATAACTCACAATCAAAGGGATTACTATTGATAAAATGATGGAAATATGGTGATATTCTACACACCTTTGCCGCCTGCTATTTGCTAAAGCCACCAAAACCTAAACTTTAATGTTCCTTCTTACCTATTTTGGAAATTTGCCCTGATAAATGAGCTTTTATGAACAAATATCTGACTATCATGGCTCGTAGTCTGTAATGAATAGCAGCCATGAAGATTGTACTCAATAAACTGCTTCTATGTGAATATTTTATTACTTACAGGTATATACATGTTAAAATTAAGAGGCAAAGAAATACCAGAAAACACTGAAGTTGACCAAGGCTTCCTCATGCAAATTATGGAGAAAAATGAAGAGGTGGAGAATGCTCAGAGCGACGAAGAAATAATGAAACTAAATGAAGAAAACAAAGCTATAATTAAGGATCTACAGAAACAGTTATCTACTGCGTTTTTTGATGGTGATTTAAAAAAAGTTACAAAATTGTTAGCAAAAATGAAATACTATACAAGTATAGACAGTCAAATTCAAGCAGCAATAAGGAGTAAAGGAATCATAAGATAAAATAGTTTATTAGTTATTATAATAATGCTTGCTTTATAGTTACTACAAAATTAGTAAATACCTTTTCTCTACTTTTATATAGCAGTATATCAGTTTAGACAATTTCATTACATGTTGACTGAATAATTGAGTCGGTAACATATAGATAATATCATAGTAAGTAAAATAGTACTTTATAGTTACCTGTACTGTATTACAAATCATATGGGTACAGAAGTCAATCTACATTCAAAGTGCACTTGAACAACAGCTTGACCGTTTGGCACCATTGCGATCGCGAGTGCCATCTACTTTATCTTACTTTCAAATAACTTTTCTGTCAAATAAAAATATACAATAATTAAAAAATACAAATGCGTCGTCTATTGTTATGACATTATTAGTTAGTTGTTGATTTGTAAATTTTATATCTATTTTAATATTTATCAAATATATTTTGAAATCTGTTATCTAGTATTTTTTATTTTTTCCATGATATCATCCTTTTTACTATGGGCAATGATATTTAAAAAGTTACTTTTTAAATATCATTGACTATGGGCAATCAGGCAGAGGAAATAATGATTTTTAATTAGAATAATAATATGATAAGCTACAAGGGCTTCTTATTTTTTAAGTTTTTTGAGGCGATTATACTATCCATTTTATTTTATTTTGATACATTAATTTTCCTTAACTTACATCGAAAAAAAAAATAAACAAGGTTATTTATAGCGTATTATTCATAAGTACTCCGTTAAAAGCCAAATAGGTTTTTCAAAAAACTATTAAAATGACCTCCGTGTAAAGCCAATAGCTATTAACTATACTGCTAACTGATAGAAACTAAACTTAACGAGTTCACTAGCGAACTCGCTGTATGATTGATGGTCATAATATTCAACGACAGACTGTTTTCATTTTACATAGGTACTGCGATTATGACGACTTGATACTTTAGTAAAAGTTTGTAACTTTTTTTTAAATATGCAGTTATATTTATGCTGACCACAGAACGCTATATTATGCGAGAGATAATAAGAAATATACAGACTGGCATCTGTCAGTAGGTAGGCCATTTATTCTAAAACGTTACAAGTTTTCAAAATATATTCCACTGAACACGCTGTGTTACAAATGGTCTAATTATATTTAAATTAAATGGATATTATGTTATGTCATAACAAACTACTATTTAATGCGTCATTGTACACAGTGGCGGATTTACCCTTAGGCCCGGTAAGCCCGGGCCTAGGGCGGCCAGATTTAGGGGGGGCGGCCCAGATCGTGTCAAAAAACTTATTACGACGTATGGCGGGTGGGCTGCGCTGCATGGTGAAATCTAACCGCATGGTGCATATTATTAGAATCACGACATTTTAAAGTCAGGTAGGTATTTAAGGTATTCCGTATTAAAAGATGTTTTGTGCTTGAGCTATTCAACTGTAAGTTCATTGAAACATTTATCTTTTAAATATTTGTAATTTTAAATATAGGTACGGTATTTGGAATTCGGGTATTTTGAGTTTTTCATTATGTAGTCTATGAGAAAGGGGGCGGCTGATGGCTTGGGGCCTAGGGCGGCCGAGACTGCAAATCCTGATTGTACAAACCTGTTTGCACGCTAAATCTTTTGTTAAGAGCGTCTCGTCGTCGAATTTAAATATCGCTATTGTCAACCATTAACTTACATCAATGAATCAATATCAATTCAATTTATTTATTCACCTTTTCGTTACATTTATTTAATGAAATTGGTTCGTCAAAATTTACAAAATAATATCTATTTTACACATAGGTAATTCAATTGATTAGTAAACTATACAGGAGTAAAATTATGTAGGTAAGCATATAGGAAATTAAATAGTCATGTAGGTACTCTTCTATACTGTAAAAGGAATTATTTATTAAAAATATCTTGTGTACATCTGTAACTTTTCCACGTTAAAACCGATGAACAGATTTTGAAAAACTAAACAATCGAAAATAAGTAGGTACCTACCTATATCAAATATTCAATGTTTAAGTAACTAATAAGTACCACTAATAAAATACAATATTTTCATTAGCAAGCCCATCACATAACTCAAAAAATTATCAGTATCGGTGTAAAAGCTCCTATCATATTAAAATTTCAAAGTATCAGAACGCGCGGTCGGCGAATACAATAAGCTTACCGTGATTCATGTTCAACGTGGTAGGTAAGTACATAGATCTCCAAGAAAGTATGGGATGGACGCATTTGCGATTGATGTTACGGCGCTTTGAGAGTCAAGTGTATCGCTGATTCTGATTTGTAAACCTCAGATATGAGATCTGTATTTGCTTTAGTGCTGTTTGGAATTACAATGTTGAATGGGGGTAAGTAATACTGTTTTAATATGTTTCTTTCTTATCTTTACGAAATGAAGTATGTTTTTCTGGGAGTTCATCCACCTCTTAAAAAAGAAATTGATATTATTTAAGTACCTACTACCCGTGGCCAAGAATGCTGTAGGTAAAGTGTTTGAAACGTCATGTCAGGATAAACGAAAATATGAATAAAACCATAATAAATGCAATTTAAATCTATATCTTTCATTGGCATGATCGGTTAGCTTTTTAATCGGCGAAAAACAGAAGAGGTCATCAAGTCGGAACATTTTCTTTTTATATTTAAACTAGCTGATGCCCGCGGCTTCGCACGCGTGGGTTTTGATCTGTTACAAAGTTTTCGTCACGACTCACCTTCCTCTCCTCCACTCTTTTCCTCCACTTCCTTTGCCTACGGTGCCGAAGGTGCCCATCTCGGGCGAGGTGGTGGTGGACACTTAGTGGGAGCCGATACGTCGTTGCCGACTTACCGGGGCCCGTTGATACAATAGTTGGATGAAAGGGGCCGATTTAAACTGTTTAGGGATCCGGTGTTAGTTCTCCTAGCGAACCGTGGTCCAAGCGACATCTGTTTGCATTTACATGAAATCTGAAGTACAATATCATTTGAAACTTTCAAAACTGTCAACGCTGTAGTACAACAAACCATTCAAAGCAGCTTGCAAGGCTTTATTCGAATATGATCAATGCTGGCGTAAAGCCCTGGAAGAAGTGGCCCTGTGTAAAAAACCACATTCTTAATTTCCAACCAAGAAGGTTACCATTTTTCTCGATCCATAAGCGTTAAAAAGGCGATTTTACAAAGACAATTTGCTTGCATACTACGTTTGGATAGAAGACCGTTGTAGTACCAGCATCGGTGTAGAGCTCTGAAAAAGCCAGTCCTATGTCATTCTCCCTTCATGATCGATAAACGAAGTTTCAAGTACCTCAATATGATGTTAAACACAAATAATTAACCACAAAATTTTCAACCGTTTTTCACCCCCTCAAATATTTAATTATAAAAAAATCCTTATAAACAACATAACAAAATTTATACCAAAAAGCTGACGTAGTTTCACAAAACTTTCATGTGGGATGTGGGTTCGAGGCATGAATGGTAGAGGATGATTAGTAGGTTTTAATTCAGTTAATTCATCCATTTCGGCGCCAATTATTAAATTCTAAAATAATATCATTCTGTTTGTAAGAAATTACCTATTTATTTTCTGATTGACACATTGAATGTCATAACAAACTAAGTAAAGTCAGAGAGTACAAATATGTAAAGAGTATGGATATGACGCGGAACCGAACAAACTTTGACCCCATTTTTTATCCCCTTAAAGATTAAATTTTCAAAAATCCTGAAAGACATCATTCTTAATTTTTAATCAGGTAGCTGGATACCAATTTTCATCGACTTAGCTTCAAAACTGACGGAGTTTCATACAAACTTATGGGGCCCTTTTTACCCCCTTAGAGGCGGAATTTCCAAAATTCCTTTCTTAGTGCTCACCTACACTATAAAAGGAAGCATGGTGAAAATTTTCAGATTTTAAATCCCAGTAGTTTGGGCTGTGCGTTGATATGTCTGTCAGTCAGTCAGTCAGTCAGTCAGTCATTAAATCAGTTTTCATTTTTATATATTTAGATTAAGATTATGAAATAACGCCCCGTTTGGTCTAGTGATTTGAGTACCAGGCTAGATTGCGGGCTCCTAGGTTCGATCCCCGGGTCGATCAAACAAGAGTTTCCAATTTTCTAAAATTGCTTGGGTTTGTGATCGCCAATCCGCATTTGTGGTGATTATGCCCGTAACCATCATTGCCATGTGGTAGTTTCAATGGTAGAGGCCTTTGCCCTGCAGTGAAATGAATTTGGCCAATTCTTTATTCACGTTATCATACCTGTGCTTGTATCAGAAGACTCGAAACAAGAAGTTCTTGCATTAACAACACAGGAAATCCAGTATGGAGTCCAGTGTTACTGTTTTACTTATATTAATAGTGTTATGTTATAAAACGTGTTAATTAAGTGGCGCGGAGCCTCTTGGGTGGTAGGCGGTGGCTTGGCTTGTGAAGCTAAGCAGGTTTTGTTCTACAGCATTCCGAAAATGCCGGGAATAAAATTGGGATCTGTATACAAATTGACTCGGTCAGCTGATCAGTTTGTATGAAAGTTCAAATTGTTCGGTTTCGTGGGCTGAGCTGCCGTCTGGGGGGTTTTGCGTTATTTCATTGACACATAGTATGGGTAGGTTAGGTACCTATACCTACATAAGATATTATTATGTGTTTTAAGAATGTTAAGCAAATATTATTTAATAAGTTATGACACCTAATATTGTACTGTGACACTAACTAAGCCTGTAACTTTGTTCTTTTGAACTTATTCTTTGGTCTTATTTTCTTCCAGTGAACACTCAGGTGTACAGAGTTGTCGGTGGTCTTCCGACAACAATCGACAAGTACCCTATACTAGCCCAACTTCTGCTGGATGCGTGGGGCAATCAAAACTTTATCCAGCACTGCGCAGGGGTCATATTAACCACGCGTCACGTGATTTCTACCGCTCATTGCTTTCAATACAGCCATAACACTGGTTTGAAGTAAGTTGAAGACGAGTAAGTTGAAGAAGAAGTTAAGACCAGTGTCACTAAAAAAAATATAAACAATGTTTATGCCTTATCAAATTTACATACAAGACAGCTAGATGGGGGCTATCGCTTGTGAATTTGCCACTAGAGGCGCTAGTGTCGCGTGAGGTCCAATATCATTCACTTTGTACTGGTTTTAGCGGAATTTGTTGCATAAATTATAATTTCTTTAATTTACCTGCTGGAAAGTGATCTCCTTCGTAAAATATCGCAAATATGGATTATTTGGCGATTAATGTGAATGCTTTAAAAGCGGAATTAAGAAAAAGCGCAAAAATAGGCGGCCTCAAGAGCAACTATTTCAGAAGTTAGTTTGTTGATCTCAAGATAGTTATTTATAAACAATATAACCTTAATTAGATTCAAGATATAACACTTTGTTTCGGCGCCAATCGCCTTTGATTTCTATAACTCTGGACCTCAGTCTACAGTGGCGCCAACTGGTTAGCAAAGAAACGGTAGTCCCCTAATGCGTCCACTTTGTAATGTCATTGATTAAAATATCAACTTTCAAATTGGACACCTTAAAACGGTTTAAATCTTTTTATATTTTTTGTAGTATTACTGTAAGAGGCCTTTAAAATAATATATTTAATGACCTCTAGTTTTCAATTCATTTTATGAATATGCACTGATAGACCTCCTTGGTGGAGTGGTACACACCAGTTTCCAAGATGTCGCCAGATCCGACGTGTTCCGGGTTCGATTCCAGGACGGGTCACTATTGAAAAAAATGTTCATTGTCTTAAATCAAGGTGTTTGTGGTGCCTTGGTTCGTAACTAAACCCTTTTTTACAGCTACAGTCAACCCAAGTATTGGAGAATTCGCGTGGGATCATCGTACCGAACCAAAGGAGGTTCGATCTACAACATAAAGACTATAATTCCTCACGAGAATTTCGACGCCATTTATTATACTAACGACATCGCGGTGGTAGTTATGTCCAGGGTGATCAGCTTTAACCGAAATGTTAAGCAGAGCACAATAATAAGACCAAATGTTGAGGTCAAGCCCAACTCCCTGAGCACCTTAGTGGGGTGGGGAACTGAAGAGGTAATTATGTGAATTGTATATTTGTTTTACACGCATAATTTTTACCAGCTTGACCGATTTGTATGAATTTTTTTTTTTTCAAAAAGTTTGTCCCATTACACTCCCGAGTGCTTTTAAAAAAAAGTATTTTGCAATAAATTACCTAACACACCACGTAGATACCTACCAAAATTAAAAAATAAAAGTTTTTTCTACAAAAATTTACTGAGCTACCCAGTTTAGTCGGTCTCCCTAGGTGCCAGGTTCGGTTCCCGGACAGGACAATGTAAAAAAAAAACAGATCTGAGTGTGTATTTTTTGCTTTTGATTTATATAAAACAAGTGCTATAAATACCTACTTATTTTGGGGTCAAAACATTGTGTGGTTTCTAGGCTGGCGGACATCAACCAGACCAGCTCCACCACACTGCCATACTAACGGTTGACCAAACGGTCTGCAGAGAACGCTACAGCACAATCAACGCAGTCATAGCGGACAGCATGATGTGCGCAGGTCGCCTTGACATTGGCGGAGTTGATGGATGCTTCGGCGATTCAGGGGGACCGCTGATATACAGAGGACTTGTAGTCGGCCTCGTGTCCTTCGGATATTCCTGTGGAGATCAATACTACCCTGGTGTTTACACGAAAGTATCGAGATATACAAATTGGATTGTAAAAACTGTTTCAGCTAATAAAAATTAATTGCACCGAATTCTTTTGGTTTACATTGCATTTATTATTTATCAGTTACTATCACGTTTTATTGTTTAATAATGATTGGGCTCCCTAAAGAACAAAAAATTTTGCAATAAAGTAAATAAGTAGTACCTAAGCTAGAAAAAAGCTTGAGTTTCTATTTAGTTCTTGTTGGGTTTTTCTGAAGTCGCAGGTCTATGTCAGTAAGCCACAATCGCCTGATGCCTTGAAAGTCAACATAACGCTGGCCATCGCTCAGATTCAGCCGGATCTATGCCGCAGAGTCATTGAAAATTGGACCTTTCAGATCCGTACCACAGTTCGAAGCGGCGGCGGATATTTGAACGATGTCATATTCCATACCTAATAGCATAAATGGGCCCTTCTAATAAAAAAATATTTTTGTTAATATTTCATACACAGCGTGTTTTATTCAATTTCAACATCGACCCGCCCTTGTTGAAAGACCCTATACTAACACCGCCCTTTCTAAGCTATACGCCTACTACATCACATTCATTTGTCTTGCGTTGCCTAAGTTAAAATATTGCCTAATTTATTTTCAATGTAACGCCCCGGTGGTTTAGTGCTTTAAGTACCGGGCCAAGATCACGGGGTTCGATAGTTCAAATCAGTTTTATTTCTGCAAATAGGCCCCAGGAGGCGCTTTTACACGTCCCAATATTTAAACCTACCACTGCTTCGGGACAAGTCTGGGCTAGTGCCGAGAAGAAGCAGCGCAAGAAACTCGGTCACTATTGTCAGCCTCTTTTTAAATACATTTTTACAAGGTAAGGTAATTTTTACAAGGTTTAAGCAAGTACGAGCTGGGACAACTTAATGCCATACATTTCTATCATTTAAATAATCATTAACAGTGTAATAGCCCTTTTTCATTAAAATAACTTTAACATACGATTTAAGTTTATGTACAGGGAGTTCAGCAATATCCTTTGGTAATTTGTTGAAAATACGGATACAATTTCCCATAAACGATTTTCCTACTTTTCGCAGTCTGAAGCCTGGAACGGCGAGTTTATCTTTATTTCTCTTATTTAAATTGTGTACGTTACTTTTCTTAAGAAATAAATGTATGTTCTTACGAACGTAAATAATATTCTCGAGAATATATTGAGAAGACACTGTAAGTATATTAATCTCTTTAAAGAGCTCTTTCAGCGAGTCACGGGGTCGAAAGCCGTAAATAGCCCGTACAGCACGTTTTTGCAATATAAAAATTGACTCAATATCTGCCGCTGAGCCCCACAACAGAATTCCGTATGACATTATGCTATGAAAGTAGCTAAAATATACTAATCTTGCCGTTCCAACATCAGTCAATTGCCTTATCTTTCTCACAGTATAAGCAGCAGAACTAAGTCTTCCAGACAGCCCCCTAATATGAGCACCCCATTGCAAATGAGAGTCTACAGTTATACCCAAAAAGGTAGTAAAATCTACAGAGTTTAGTGGTTCATCTTTAACAATTATATGAGGGGCAGCTAACCTTACGTTTGGCATCGTAAATTTAACACATTTTGTTTTATTTGCATTTAGTAAGAGATTATTTGTTGTAAACCAATGCAATAATTTAGAGATGGTATTGTTAACATGGTCAAATGAAGATTTGTCCCTCTTGGTTTTAAAAATCATTGATGTATCATCTGCAAACAATACCATCTCACAAAGATTATGTAAGTAACAGGGAAGGTCATTTATATAAACTAAAAATAGCAGGGGTCCTAATACTGATCCCTGTGGGACACCCATAACAAGGGCCGACCCTGAAGACTCAGCTCCATTTATGCAAACCTTTTGTATTCTGCCTTTAAGGTAAGAACTTATTAGATCCAAGGAATCATTCGATGCACCATAATGTTTAAGTTTTTTAAGTAATATTTCATGGTCTACACAATCGAAGGCCTTTGAAAGGTCACAAAATACACCTAAGGCATCTAGCTTACTCTCCCAAGCCTTAAACACATGTTGTAGGAGAGCAACTCCAGCATCGGTAGTATTTCTACCTTTTCTGAAGCCATATTGGTTGCTATTTAATAATTTATTTACACTAAAGTGAGATAAAAGCTGATTAAACATTATTTTCTCGAAAATTTTACTTAGCCCTGGCAATATAGATATAGGTCGAAAATTGGAGGGTTCACATTTTTCGCCAGACTTAAACAAAGGAATGATTTTGCTAAACTTCATTAAAGTTGGAAACTGTCTATCATCAATACATTTGTTAAAAATAATAGCGAGTTGAGGGGCTAATGAACTTATGATTGTATTGATAATATTGACAGAAATTCCCCAATATACCCGGGTCGGGCAACACAAGTTTCGAATTTTTAAAACATTACTCGCTTTGATTGCTCGCGTTTGTGTCACCAATCCGTATTTGGCAAGCGTGCTGATTATGCTTGTTGTAACTGAACTGAATTTAATGATGGAGGCCATTGCCTTGCAGTGAGATGATTATAGGCCGTTACTTTTATGGCCTCGTTAACATTTGAGGGCGGGCGGTTTTCCTGCATGAAATAGTGCTTGCTTAATCAGTTATAGTGCGGGTAGTGTGGTGCAGGTGCTTGCTAAAATCAGTGTTAGTGTGGGTAGTGTGGTGAAGGTACCTAGGCCGGTGTTGTTAACTCGGAAGCGAAGCGGAAATCATTAGCAAAATAATTTTCTAAATCCATAATTAACAATGACAGACAATGACTTTAATAGTCAGTCCATAGCCGTGAAACTATTATAACCTATTTAAAAAAAGATCACTTGTCAAAAACTCAAAATTGTCAAACATAGTGTCATAAGGCAAAAAGTTATCGATTTTTTGAAGTAAATTTCTGGATTTACATCATTGTTTTATAAATAAAACCGTCAAATCTTATCCGTATAATGGGCAAAAAAAATGTTGTTGCTTTCATCAAAGACTTTTACTACGATCCTTTCAAATGGTAAGTAAATATAACCTCCAACTTCCAATGTGGAATTGTGTATTTAATATCGTCTCACGTTCATTTATGTTCAAAGATTGATACTTAATTAATAATGGAACTAAAAAATTCGCTGTTTTAGAATTTCTCAATTGTTACGAATGCTGTTCTTATGTGAACTTGTGAAAGTGAAAGTACCACATAAATAAAAAGAGTGGAGTAGTCGCATTGTACCTATTTTATGTCATAATTGCTATTAACGTTGCCAGCAAAAGCATAAACAAAGTGAACTAGCCAAGCCAGCTGTTGCAACAAAAATACTTAACATTTATTGATGAAACATTATCTTTATGCGGGTTGCAGACCAAGAGCTAAGCTAAGTTAGTTTTGTTAAGCTCGCATAGCTGACGCAGTTTTTTCATACTTGTGTGCAGACTGCAAACTATGACAACTAGTATGATAAACTGCGTCAGCTATGCGAGCTAAACTAAACTAGGTACCTTAGCTTAGCTTTTGGTCTGCAACCCACATGATGGCTTAAACACAACACTTCTAATCTGTCGAAGTTGTTACTTGCTGTTTGGAATGTGTCGTTCAGATTAGAAAAATAATTGTAATATCAATATTATCTTAAATCAATTAATCATACTGCAAGCAGCGGGCTCATGTCATTTTAAAATTATTATTTTTACATCTAATCTTACTCATATTCAAAAAGTTGAGATGTATGATGCTGTTTTTTTTTACCATAAACAGCATACTCAAACGTAGCAGCATTTCTATTTCTTTTACTATTTTTAAATAGTCTTATTTTTTATTTTATTTTTTTTGGTTTCTGGCTTTTATGACCGTTCAATCGGTCATACTTTCGCCAATGTCGGGTTTACCGGGTCACGGGGTCATATAAAATTACATGAAGCAATTAAATAGTCTTAGTTAAAGGTACCTAAATTAAAAAATTCAGTATTAGAATATAGAAACCATTATCAAAATGCCAAGTACTACGTTAAAAAAATCTAACTTAAATTTAACTTCTTAAAGTGTATTTTATGTTAGTTTAACTTAGGTAAATAAATATGCATCCGAGTATCCGTGTCTGCTGATAAGACAGTATTGTTTGTGTTATCTCATACATTTTTTTTTTCCAGTTAATAACTAACTCCATTTACAATTGACCTTTGTTAATCTTTCAGGTCAGTCGTAAAGAGCTTTGGATTTTTCACAGTCGGAGTTGTGATCGCTAGCGAGTGTACCGGTCTTGAGTTGATGCCAGCAGTTCCTCAATAAATAGTTTAAAACATTTACTTTAAGCTGTAACAAAGATGTTAAATTATTTACTGTTAGTTCTTTATGTGGGAGCTGTGCTTAGTGATGTTGAGAAGAGACCAAATTTTGTTGTTATCCTTACCGACGACCAGGATGTTGTTTTGGGTGGTATGGTTAGTAATCACAATGTAATGTTAAGTGTTGAATAAATAGATTAGAGAGAAAACTTTAGTTTTATTTCATTTCAGACGCCAATGAAGAATGTGCACCAGTTTATTGCAAAAGAAGGAGTAACATTCATGAATTCTGTAAGTACACAAGATTTGTGTAGGTATATGTTAGATGACACAAAATTTTAAACATAAAGCTAATGTAAAGTGCCTTAAAATCTTAGATTAAAACAAAAAAATAAGATATAATAGGAATGTATTCTTTGCAAAGTCTATTTCTGGACCAGTGCGGGCGCGGCGCTATTCTGCCGGGTTCATGCTAGGCTTTTGCGTAGCGACATCAACGTGTCGCTGTGCTGGTGCAACCACTAAGCGTGTCGCTAGCGTGCGTTTAAGTGTGCTTAAGCGTGATTAGTTATTCCATGCCTTATGTTATAATGACTCGAGTGGTTTGTGTCCTGAATAAGTTTACAAGAAGACATTTTTACGCTTTATCATACTAGTTTTAGTAACTCATACTAACGGAGCTACAGACTCGTCGCTGATCTGTTGGGGACTAAAACATAGTATAATACTTAGGCTCACTTGTGTACAACAAAGACCGGGCGTGGAACACCAGTACCTTCCTCTTTTTGTTTTGATCTAAGGTAAAAATAGGGTTTAACTTGTATTACAGACAGTTGGTCAGTTTTGATGTTGGAACTTAGAACGTAGTGTCGCTAAATCTAAATTATAGAGATATACATTTCCTGTTGGGGTAATGATTTGATCAATTGTGTTTCTCCGAAACCAAAGGAGTGTTCATTACACATATTAAATTATAAAGGTTTTCAAGAAGATTTTTCTAGAGGTTACTCTCTACTAAAGTAACATACAGGTATACTATATACCTATATGGAATATTAAATCTTCAGTATGTTACCTCTCCAATATGCTGCCCGAGCCGTGCCAGCCTCCTTACGGGTCTATACATCCATAACCACCACACCCGGAACAACAGCCTCAACGGCAATTGCTACGGAACAGAATGGAGACAGAAAGAGCATAGAATTTTTGCGAATGCTCTTAAAGATGCTGGATATAACACCTTCCACGCTGGAAAATATTTGAATCAGGTAAGCAGAATGGAAATTTGAGTTGTAACAGTGCATGCACATCAGTCATTCTTTGTGGAGCATTGTTGAGACATTAAGTAACATTTTAGAAATTAAAACTGAGGTCTAATTGCAGAACAATCTAGATTTCATAATGTACACATACAAACAACGGCAGGTCAACCTACCCAAAAAGTTGAAGGTCATTAAATTGATTTTCAACTTTAAGTCCAACAAGTAGAGATCAATTGAAACATTTTTTATTGTTTGATGTTTGACGACCTCTGTGGTGCACACATTGGTTATCAAGGTGACATCTGCTTCGAGATCTTGGGTTTGATTCTCAGATGGGTAAATGTAGAAGAAAAATGTTTCATTCATTTTAGTGTTTCTGATTTGGGGCCAAAACAATGTATGAGTTGTTGTTCATATTTACTTATGATTTATTAACATAATACAGTATTTTGAAATTGATTGATAAGTAGCTATAAATCTATTTCAAAATACCCTATGTTTTAACCAACGCAAAAAGAGGAGGTTCTCAATATGCGCGATGACCAATTTTAATGAGTACTTATAGGTATTTTTTTGTATGTTATGGTTCAACTTTATAGTGGTCCCATTTTATTTTATAACTTTAATATCCATAAAGGTAGAAAAGTAGGGTTGGCAGGCATTATAAAAATTAAAATATAACTTCTTACAAAAAAATTAAAAGTAAATAAGCCAACCAGATATGAGTTGTTGGCAATGATTTTTGTTTTGTTATAAAAGTTTTTTATCAGTGTTGTTATTAGATCCTGCAACAGCATGATGTTGTTTGTGATATTATCGCTTCATGCTGTCAGCACAGTTATATTTTTATCAACCTGTTGACAATTTGGATCTTCTTAGTACCTATTCATTTGGAAATCGGGTCACAGAATTAGTTTCATAACCTTACAATTGAGCATGTAACTAATGGCATCTTCCAAATTATATGCTCAGGATTTTTTTTAGATATAACTATACCTAAGTATGTTTGCCGCACCATATAAGAGCCTGAACCTGAAGAGAAATATCTGCCCACGCTAAATATTGAAAACAATAACTATTAAATGGGTTATACCTAATTTATAAAAATGCTTGTAATAGAAACATAAAGAACATCAAAATTTAGAAGAAATGGCTTTCACATTTAACTTTTTAATGCATGATGATTTGACTGTTTTTATATGTAAATTCTATTTATGTATTATTATATCACTTTTTTTCTTTTTTACACATAAAATAAGTCTATCACAAACGATGCGATATACGGCAAAGTCGTTACCGTCAGAATTTTATCGACCGACGAAAATCTTTTTTTCAGTACGGCTCCAAAGAAGCTGGCGGGCCCGAAGTTGTACCGGCCGGCTGGGGCGAATGGCACGGCCTGGTCGGCAACTCGGTGTACTACAACTACACTATGTCCAACAACGGCGTACCCACACATTCCACAGACTTGTACCTCACCGATGTGATTGTGAGTTGGAGTTAAAGTTAGGGTGCCTTCAAATTAGTCGGGCTATAGTTATGTAGCTATGCGTGGGATAATCTCAATTGCTTTTACCATGGAATTTTAGTGTCCATGTATAAATATACAATGCTAAGGCTTTCATCACTCGACTGGTGGCATCAGGATTGCATCGCTAAATGGTGATTAACAATTCTCAAAAAATTGGGCTTTTGTATTGAACAATCAGCCGCTTGATTTGAATGATGAAAGCCTTAGCCCAGCAGTGGGATAGTTATAGGCCGTCACTATACTATACTAACTAGTATTAAAATTGTTTTTATTAGTTCTATGTTTTTGTATCGCTATACCAATCCAAGAACATGGAGCTATTAAAAATATTAAATCAAGCAAGTAGCGCGCGCATTTTGCTTCACTAATGCGCAGTAATTAAAAAACCAACCAAAGTTCATTGGGAGATTATAGATTGTTGTTAAACTTGGTAACGTAAAAATACGAACTAGGAACCAGATTGTCTCTTGGTTGTATATTAAATTCACTTACATACAATCGTAATAAAACGCGATGCAGCAGATCATAACACTTCTTTCGCTATCATAGCGGGACCTCAGCGTCAGCTACATAGAGAACCAGACGGAATCGCAGCCGTTCCTCATGTTGTTGGCTCCGCCGGCCCCCCACCAGCCTTTCACGCCTGCGCACCGCCATCAAGGGAAGTTCAGCAACGTCACCGCTGTCAGGCATCCGAACTTTAATATTGCTGTAGATGTAAGTGATAGCAATTATTGCAAAGCTTGTTATTTATAAAGTTCACATTTGCATGCCTTGGCATGACAGAACAACACGTGAGGTGTATAAATATGTGTAAATAAAATCATGATATTAACGCTGTTGGCTGTTGTACTACTGAATACGTGATATAATTTAAGAGTGTCCATAGATACATCCCAGTCCTAGTATTAATATTTAATAAGGTAGACATTGCCTTCATTCAGTTATCTTATTACATAAGAAATTAAGGCCTTACTTACATGACCAAAACTACTCACGTACTAATTTTAATTAATCAGCATTTTAATAGGTATTTTTTTCTGCAACGCTGTTAAAAATATGAAATATTGTAGTCTAAATTATGTACTATCGAGGTCTTTGGCGCCCGACCACCTTAAGGGCAAAATCACTTGCAGCTCGTGTCGTCTCTTGTTTGAAGTGACGTCCGTTATTGTGTAGTTCTGCAAGATATTTTCGTTTAAAAGTGGTTACGAACGTACTTCGTGCTTTCCTACGATACACAATTTTTTGTGCAATCATAATTTACTAGGGTGTGTAATATTTGATATAATGACAAAAACACAAATGATTACTTGACCTAATCTCATTTTACACAATTTTTTTAAATATAATTATCAATTGTTTTAACGTATTATAGTTATAATTTCATTTTATTTGCTCTATTGAATGAACATTTTCTATAATAAACATCTTAACTAATAAGTATTTACGCTAATATTCATTTAGTGTAATAATTAAAATCTATAAATAACAAGCAAGCAGGCATGCAGCATTCAAGCATGCACTTAGAATTTCGTGTGCTTCGGCGCTACGGGAAGGCAGCCCCTCCACTCTGGCGTAACATAGTGCAGGCACCCACGCTCTCCTTCGTAGCTTTGGCTTGCTGGTCGCTACGGAGAGCCCGGGCGCCTGTACTATGTTACAGCGGGCTGGGGCTGCCTCCCTCCGCGCCTCCGCTTTATTGAATTACACTCTATGGGTAGGGCAGACAAGTACCACGTGGAGTCGGGGTTGGCCGAGTCGGATTCGCCATAAAGTAGAAATTAGTAAAAATGAGAAATATATGATGTTATAGGAAAAAAACATTGTTCAAAGTGAAAATGCTGTAAAACAAATGTTATAATAAATGTTGTTAGAGCAAAGAATAGTTATATGAAATAAAATATTAGGTCAAATGAAATTAGATTATGTATTTGTCTTTATAGTTTATGAAAATTGTATCATTTGAACGTTATTTCTATTGAAATTTTATTATCTGTTATCATATTAAACATTACGCACCCAATTTATTAATGGTTGAGGGTAGTACTCTTAACCCTTAAATGCATGTTTTTTTCAATAACTTTAAAAAAAATATGTACGATATAAAAAGTGTATCAAAAACATTGCAACATGCATCGAGGGGTTAAACGCAGAGCTTCTGTATTAAATAATTTAATCTTTATCAATCTCTAGGACAAGCACTGGCTCCTCCGAATGCCTCCTTCCCCTCTGCCTAAGACTATGATGCCGGAGCTGGATCGAGTGTACCGTTCGCGCTGGGAATCTCTTCTGGCTGTTGATGAAATGGTAGCAGACGTTGTCGGGGCTTTGGAGGTCAATGCCCTGCTTGACAACACTTACATCATCTTCACGTCAGACAATGGATATCATATTGGTAAGAGTTACTTCTCTAAAAGAAAGATAAGTTATTTATACAGAGGATGACTTATTCATCACCTTCCAAATTTTTTATAAGCGTTAAGAATCGTATTTAGAGCCCATTTATGAATTTAAAAATGTAGGTCAAATTTTCACCCGAAAATATTTTTTTTAACATAGGATTCAAATTTTACGGATCTAAGCCTGTGAAGGTATAAAGGGAAATAAACAGCGTATGAATAGTATCGTAATTAATGGAGATGCGTATCGCGTAAAAAATATGTTGCAAAAATTTTAGATTTTTGGCGGACATTTTCTCCTATATTCCCCGTTGCCCCCGCGGGGATTGCCACCGGAGACAAATGGGAATAAAAATTCCGGTGACTAGGAAGTCATTGCCCCCACTTCAGTTTCGCTGTACATTGCTTTCTCCATTGTAGAGAATAAAAGGATAAGGCAACTTATTCTAAATCTGCCTCTAAATAGACGATATTATTCAAATAAAGTTTCCAACGTTCGGTGTAGTTATTTTACCTTATAAAATTTGTGATTATAAGGATTATTAAAATTAAAACGGAAAAAAAAAACATAGTGCATTGAAATATTTTTTTTCGGTCTGGGCGTCTCCGAGTAATGGCGTAACATACATAAAAAAAAACATACAGTCGAATTGAGAACCTCCTCCTTTTTTGAAGTCGGTTGAAAATGAGTTTATTCATAATATTTACATTATTTTTATATATCCGTTTGACATTTAGATACGCATTATTTAAAAGGTAAAGTAACAAAGTCTATGTTGGAAACTTTATTTTAATGTTATCATCTAATTAGATAGATACAGGTAAGGGATAAATTTCCTTATTATTTTATTCTTCACAAGAGAGAAAGCAATGTATAGCAAAACTGAAGTGGGGGCAATGACTTCTCAGTCACCACCGGTGGCGACTGGGAATTTTTATTCCCATTTGCCTCCGGTGGCAATTCCCGCGGGGGCGACTGGGAATATAGGCATCTTCTAGATGCTTTATCTTGTCATTTTTGTACTGGGCTATACCAAAAGAAAAAATACGTCATTCGTTTTTTGACTCGTAGATTGTTGTATAAATATTTGGAAAGTGATTAAAATTTCATCCTATAAAATACATACAACTCATGTTTTTTGGTATTGTAATCCTTACTTGTCCTTACTTATTATTAAAAATGCGAAAGTAACTCTGTGTGGCTGTCTGTTACGCTTTCAACTCTAAACTACGTAACCGATTTTGATTCAATTCGGTACAAAGTTAGATTAGACCTTGAGCAAGGACATAGCGTCACTGAAGTTCTAACACCACGTAAATCATTTTTAAGAACTTCTCAGGAGAGATAAAAAAACCTTTTTGAATAATTCCCAACCGCAGCTGACAGGACCGCTCAATGTATGGAAATGGGCTGGACTTACGTACCGTTTCCACAGGAAAATGACTTTCGTGCTGTTATTTTTCCGTAATTTCAAAGGTTTTTATTGGTCGTATCTTGAATCTGATTAGGCGAAACGACGCGTCTTTCGAGTCACTAGCAAATGGCATCGAAATGTCAAACCGCCAAAAATGAGTTACGTGGTGTTAGAACTTCAGTGACGAAAGGCTATTTTGTGTTCCACTGACAGGCACAGGTTTCCCATGCGATGTAACGTGAAGTACACGCGGGTAGAGCCAAAAGGTAGTTTTCTTTATTTAAAAAATAAAAAAAGAATGTATTTATAAAAAAAAATGGCAAGCCTAGGCATAGATATATGAATTACATACACAGATAAACATGGATCAATTACTTGTTAACAAAAGTGAGTAAAGCAAAAGCATGCATGCATTAGAAAAAGGACATAATAATACTAAAAGAAGCCCCGCCCCTAAGCGGTCGCAGCACGTCAACCTACCACAGAACGTCAAATTTTCTCAATTGATATTGATCTCTACTTGTTGGACTTATAGTTGAAAATCAATTCAATGACCTTTAACTTTTTGGGTAGGTTGACCTGCCATTGTCTGTACTTACTAACCAAAGTTTTTTTTTTCAAGGTCAATTCTCTCAAATGTACGACAAAAGGCAACCCTACGAAACAGACATAAAAGTCCCCCTTTTAATTCGAGGGCCTGGCTTGAAGAAAAACGCACAGAACGCTCAACCAGTCCTGAACATCGATGTAGCCCCAACCATATTACATCTGGCCGGTGTGAAAGCCCCAGAAATGGATGGCAGACCTATTAAGATTGAGAAAGAAGATGTGGAGGAGCGGTATATGCTAGTGGAGTATTATGGAGAAGGCAGGGACGGTAGTGTTGACTCTAGGTGCCCTTGGAAGTATGACAGCGATAATCTTGCGGTAAGCGCTTTTTGATGTACTCTTCGTTTTTTCGTACCTAATCATATTTGTATTCATATTCATTTATTTGTACATTATGGTTTTACCTAAGGGTGACAAACCTATTGGTAAGGCTCTGCTGTTTGGTACTTCCGTCTGTCTGCAAGTTGTAAGTCATTGTAGTGAGTTATATTACATTATAATATTTACACCGTTAAATTTAAATAAAATAAAATAAACTCGATAATACACAATCAGTGGACAGTGACCGAAAAAAGTCCTTAACAAAACAGCACCCTCTTGAATGTTTTGTATAATATAATAATTGTGTTCCTGAATTAAAGTTTAACCTTTGTGGGTGTTGTTGCATTCTCAATAATGTATGTGGATGTTAAACATAACGCAGTTACTTGCGTTTCGATGTGTAATCTAGTACTAGTTAAATTTACTAGTATTTTGTATTTTATTAAATTGTCGTTTTACAGCAATGTTATCCAGAATACGACTGCAAGTGTCAGGACTCGCGGAACAACACTTTCGCTTGTCTCAGGCACATCGCGAAACGTCTCAACATGAAGTACTGCATATTCGCCGATACAGAGGTATGAAATATGATTTTTTCACTTGTGAAAATAAGGTCAAATAATAAAAAAAATGTAATATGATGTCATATGTGAGACTAAGCCTACTATCGGGATGCCATGGCAATTTTTAAATCAATCAACACAATAATATGCTTGCATGAGTCACTTTACAAATATAAGAAACATAACATACATAACTATATCATTCATTTATAACCTCATAATCCATTTACTAACATATAGCCCAACAAAAAATAACACCTACACATTACGCAGTCTATTAAAAAAAAATCGACAAACTTTTGTTTTGGATAACGTCACTGTTAGAGTGATGATGTTTTTTTTTAACCCAAAAAGACGGCTAGCCGTCTTAAGAAAAAAATATTTAGGGGTCATGCCTGTATAGAGGCAGGAAGATCAATGATATGGTTCCAAAAAACCTCAATAAACGTTTAAAAAATGTCAGATGTGATATTCATGCGGTCACGCAAAAAATTAACAAATTAAGATAGAAATCTCCTTCGTCTTATCGTGTGATTATCCTCCGAGGATGATCTAGTAATCAAGATATAAATGAGTAGTAAGGATGGTATCGTTTGAGGTTACGTTTCTCTTTTTAAATGCGACAACGACGCTCTACAAAACTGAAGTTAGCTGAATTTTTTTAACGCTTTACGAGGCAAAATTTTTATTACGTCTTGACATGTTCATCATCCATTTTAAATAATCCGTTTTCGATCCAATGCAAAAAATATCGGATATAATATTACGATCTATAAAATTAATAGACTTAGGCGTTACTTTGCGGAAATCCATATCTAAATATGGATTTTGAAAATTATTTCTGATTGTTTACACAATCTAGCACTATTTCATGCATGAAAACTGCCCGCCCTCCCTAAAAAATTTATGCAGTACAGTTAATGCAATTATTAGTACCCAACACCGATACAAGAACTAGTCGTCGAAGCGCAGCGAAGGCGACAACATCTCCTGAGGATGCTACGTGAAGTGGCGAAACGCATCGAGGTTTTTCTTTTATCGGTATTGGGTACTAATAATTGAATTAACTGTACTGCATGCATTTTTGAGGGAGGGCGGGCGGTTTTCCTGCATGAAATAGTGCTTGCTCAATCAGTGTTAGTGCGGGTAGTGTGGTGAAGGTACCTAGGCCGGTGTTAACAAGCGGAAATCTATAGCAAAATATTTTTTTAAATCCATATTTTATTACGATCTATCGCGTTTGTATGATATGTACAGTATTGAGCTCTTATATGGAAATAGTTTGATATTAAAACAAATGGTTTGCCTTTTAATGTTACTGGTGTTAACTTGTATGATGGGCTACAGCTAAATTTCTTCAGATAAGAACAAATATTTTTCTATTGAAAATAAGTTTACATGAAATAAACAAAACGCACCTATTTTACATTCAATAGCTAGCCAGGCCACTTAAGAAGAGACGTTTAGATATTGGACGGAAACAGTTGAAAGCGAAACGGAGGCGTCGAAGGAAGAAAAAACGGTTTAATAAAAATAACCACTGGGTACGTAGTAATTGGATCGAAAACTGCACACAACTTGTCACATTCTGCATCATCATTATATACTTACATTACAATCAATATATATGCCACTTCAGATACGCATAACCTAAAAATACAGCACTATGGCTGAATTAACCTATGCTAATGAACTAAGCGTTACAAAATTAACTATAAGAATTTAATTTCTTTTATCTAATTTTTTTTAACACAACTTTTTATAAATATTATTTGATAGATCAAATTATTAAAATAATAATCTTTTGGGTGCCTGAGGTTTTGCGTATTTGATGTTACACTCTGTAGTAAGTACCTTAAATTTATTTGATGAGATGATTGATTTTTATCACCCCTTTGATATTAATATTCAATCTTGGTCGGTCTGGTAGTGGGTTATTTTATTTATTTATCTATTTTCGGCATGGGTATGTACTAAATTAATGTGTCATTAAATAATTATTCAATACTTCAGTAGTGGGCTTTACAGACACGAATTAATCAAAACTGATCTACTGTTTTCTTGAGTTTTCGCGGACACTATTTCCGTACGTAGCGTAGGTACTATAATCCGTAAACATATCTTTCATTTCAACAAAGCTGATTTAGTTTCTATATCTACAAAATTGTAGGGATAGTTATATAACAATCTTACTTCTTAGTTTTACTAATATTATACTAAATTGCTATACTATACTATACTTAATTGGATGCATGTTTGTCACTAAATCACGCCAGATCGAAAGATATTTACGATGAAGATAGATTACAGGCTACAATAGCTTAAAGGAAATGGCTATTTATCCCGGCAAATTGTACAGTCCCCGTGGAATAGACACAATTTCAAAATTTTCCGCGTGCGCAGTCGCAGGCAACAGCTTGTAAACGATTAACTGCTTTGGCACCTATCGCACTCTTTAGAGAGTAAGAACTGTTTTTTTTATTCCCCAACAGCATTTTTTAAAGGTCTGTATTATCCGTAGTGACATTGTATCATAAAAAAATCTGATCGTTTTGTTACAGAAATTCGCAGAGCTATACGACTTAGCCGCCGACCCGTACGAGCTTGAAAACTCTGTAGACGGCGAGTTCCAAGCCATCATATTGTGGTATAACAACTATTTGAGTCAGATTCTCAAGTGTAGGGGCGCTAAAAACTGCGACGATCCACTGGGAGAGCATAGTAATTAAAGCCACACTTTTTTAAATTTAGGTTATCACCTGACTCGGTACTGATAATTAGAGGAAATACGCTATGTCATTTGACCACACTATAATCCACAGAACACGGAAAAAGGTGAGAAAGGCGATGTAGGCGGGGCAAGCGCCACAGAGGTTATGAGCAAATGCTCATACTTCTCCAAACATAGGAAGTGAGAGCTGTGATTGGTTTCGAAGAATTCGTTTGATTGACGTTCTTTGAACTTGTTTATGTGTGCGAAAGCTTGTTTATTATTTGCACAAGTAGTAGTGGGGCGCAAGCGGCGACATGGGTTATCATACAAATGGCGCATGACAGCCTTTCTCGCCTCTTTCCATGTTCTGTGCTTACCGTCTCACTACTTACTAACATGGTAAATGCAAAAGTTTAATTGCATGTTTGTTACTAAATTACGCCATAACAGCTTAACGTATCTGAGTGAAGTTTGGCAAGAATACGGGCTACTTTTTTTAAAAATAGTTTGCGTGGGATAGATCCTCATTCAGAATTCTACAAATACGATGACAAGAGCAACGGTTAGTAACTATAATAACTCAAGTACAGACTTGGTTAAATAAGATCAATATACTAAGTTAGCCACTTGATGATTATGCGACTAGCTCAATTTATATAGCTTTGTCTCTGTCATTCCTTATAGAAGACTGACATAATAATACATTGACAAAGAAAACTCTCATTCTGTTCATAGTGTTGCAAACCAAACCATATAGATGTTCTGGTGATGACAAAATATTTTTTTTCCTACGTTTTCGCTACCTAACAAACCGATGAGCAGTGATATCTATAAACTAAAAACACCTCAAAGAGTCACATGTCTAGTCTATGGCTTTACTCATCTGAATTAGTGTTTGTAACGTGTGCGACATACCTAATAGACATAACTGAAAAGTTATTTAGCTTGAACACCTTGCTTGTTAAATTTCAACCTCATTGCTAGGAACTTAAAGAACAACATTTTTCAAACTAGTGAGTAGGCTCTAAAGCGAGGCAGAGTCAAGCTCAATAGGTGTTGCCACCCATTTAGTGTTACTATAATTTTAGTATCTTATTCTTATAATAAATGTATGTTTTAATAACAACCTGTGTCTGTAAATAGATTAAAGATACAATATATTTAAATGCAGTTTTCCATTAGTTGCTGGTATAATGTTTGTATTGTAGGTAACTGCAAAAATAAATACATGAAACATTTAAATGTGGTTTTATTTGGGATTAAAAGGCATTCTACACCGTCTATCGGGTGTTATTTCATCGATCAGTAAAAATAAACTCTTTTAAAAAACCGTAGACTTCAATTACAATAAACAGGGTGTTAGGTAATTCGTATACAGGATGAAATTTTAACCACTTTCCAAAATTTTTGTAGGCGTTCAGTATCGTATTTAGAGCCCATTTATGAAGTAAAAAATATTAATCAAGTTTTCACCCAAAAATATTTTTCGCAATGTAGTTTTATTTTTTTATAGTTTTAGGCCTGTTTGGGTATAAAGGGAAAATCAAGAACTTATGATTAGTATCGTAATGAATAAATGTGATGTGCATTGCGTAAAAAAAGTGTTGCTAGGTAGCCGTATCAAAAATTTTAGCCTTTTGGCGGACATTTTCAAAGTGCTTTATCTTGACATTTTTGTACTGGACTTCACCAAAATAAAAAATACGTCATTTGTTTTTGTCTCGTATATTGATATATTAAAATTTGGAAGGTGGTTAAAATTTCACCCTGTATTAAACCGAAACTTGCCTATGCATGCCTATGCTAACAAATTGCATAATATAAATACTATTGTGTAAGTCAGAAACTTTGAGCATTAAACCAACCGGAGACGCCGTTGTTACACGTACTCATATGTCAGTAGCGCATAACGGACGTGAGCTAAAAATGCCGAATTGCAGTGTTTTTCCGTGTAAAAAGAGATCGGAATCCTCTAAAAGTATAGCGTTACTTTCCATTTCTAAGTATTATTTTGACTAAATATTAACAAATAATAGAATAAATTAACAAAATAAAACAATCTCAATCAATATCTTATTTAGGGTAATTTTTAAAGATGTAGTTTATAACATATGACAATTACTTGATTCAAACGTCTATTTTAGTATTCGTTTGCTTTTAAAGTAATAAAGATATTATTAAAAATTAATAACTCCTTAATTCAATCAATTCATAAAAAAAATATTTTAAATCGTTATTCTCTAACTAACTAGTTAACTTATCACGAATGATGCATTTTTAAATTTGAAAATTGACCTGCAAGACAAAGAGGTCTGCGACAGCCCAAAAATATGTCGATATCGACATTATCATTAAATGACGACGATTTGTGTTATCCCATTCATTGTATGTGCCTACTAATAATTAAAAAAATATGGATTTTTCTATTTCATACATAGTTTTTCAAAAAACATTCATATTCCCTTTGAACCAATTTGATAAGTAAACATTAAGTAAGTTACAAACATAATCGAAGATGCATTTCTTTATATTCGCTGTTAGTGTGCATTCCTCGCCCCCCGCGCGGAAAATGGGTAAATGGCAGACTTATTACTCGCATGGATATTAGTACTTATGTCGTTTCCGGTTGGTTTAATGCTCAAAGGACAGGCAAATCGATATTAAAAACAAAATAAATATCATTTCGACACTTTTATCACTTTTTATTACAAACCAATCAACACTTTATAAAAATATTAAATTCTAATAATATCAAAAATACATCACAGTCATGTAATGGCAGCTTATTGTAATTCTTCGGAATGTATATCTGAAAAAAAATAAAAGGGTGTAAAAATCATAAAAAGTAATAATAATCCACCGACTTTGTGTCGGCATATAAAAAGAATAGCACCGCCCTTTCTCTTCCTAGAGACAACTAAGGCCCGAGTTCACCAATACTTAAACAGCCGGTTGACACAATTCCCATACAAAAATGTCAAATAATATTTTAAACCCTGTTTAAAACTTAAACGACTATTGGTGAACTCTGCCCTTAATGAGTATTGCCAAAGTATTGAAGATCCTCTGGATCATTGGTCAAACTGCCCCCCCCCCCCCCTTGCCAAGTATGGCCGTTACGAAATCCTCATTTTGGATAAGTCTGTGTCCAGCAGTGGAGTGATATAGGCTATTAATGATGGTGATGAAATTGTAAAAGAAGCCGGTTTTACAAACCTTGAATTCAGGTAACAGCTGGCACTTGAGGTCGGTTCTGTATGCTAAAGTAGTCGGTCACTCTACTTTGACACTGTATATCTTCTTTGTACACCAGAGGACATGGGAAGTATTTCTGAAAAATTTGAACATTTTGAGTTTAGGTTAGGTTAGATAACATTCTCTGTGTGGACCCTAAACTTGAGAGACAACTTGCAGACTCAGATTAAAACAAAAAGAGGTAGTTACGGTACTCTCGTTCCAAACTAGATAATACACAGGTAAGCTGTACCGTCACACATACATGCTCCGTTAATTTTAAGTGTTTCAGTGTGAAAAGTTGTTATGCTTTGGGGGTTACGCCTTGTTATGGCAAAATCTTCCTTTTATATGTATTCAGCAGCGGACTTATACCTATAATGATGATACAACTATAGTTCCTTGTGTATTTTAATTTATAAAGTAATAAAAATAACACTGCCAAGACGTTATAAATAATGTTTAAATTACGAGGGCATCGTTTTCAAGGTTCAAAATGCACGGTGTATATTTCTTTGTATGTATAAAAAATATCACCTGAACAGCTTTAGTCCCCCCTGATATATCGACGGTGGGAACGACTTGCTTCGGCTTCAGAAACTTGACGAAACGGATCATCTCAGAGAAACTAGAGTGTTCGCTGTATGGTATACCTGTAATAAATTATTTTATTATCAATTATGTAGATCTCAAGGCAACAAGAGTCTAACTTTAGAACATTGCTTGGGTTTGCATTCATCACCAAACCTCAAATAACAAGCGAGGTGATTGTGCCTGTACTTATCATTGCTGTGGTGTCTAGAATTTAATGATTGAGGCATTTCCCTACAGTGGGATTATTATACTTGCACTTGATCGGTTTTTTACATTCGGCTCTAAAAAGAGTTGAATCCTCGGATGGTTAATATTCACCATGGATGGTGACCATGTCTTTTTCGACGGTGGAGTTCTTCCCGTTCTCCCATCCACTAGGCTTGAAGGCCACCACTTCGTGGAACGCTCCTTGAAGGCTGTCTAAATAACAGCGAAGTTTCTGGAATCAAAAAAGATATTATAAATTAAATACTAATTAAACATTCATAGTCACTGTCATAAGAGTGAATTGTTCAAGGGTTTCTGCTTTAATCTACCTTAACCACGAAGGATAATCGACAAAAGGAGATTGACGTACATGGTAGACATCCCGAAACAATTAACATCTACTCATCTCTCACTTACAAAATCCTGTTTATGTTCTGGCACCACGAGACAGATTAGAAAAGAAAAAACAATATCGTGCTACTTTTCTTCATACCTCATGCGTCAAGTCTCTCATAGGCACCACATGCAGTTGGCAGGAATGAGGTGGCGCGTGACTGAAGCTTCGGCCTTCGACCGCTTGCAATATACGATCCTTCTCAGGACACGCCCATACCGAACATCCCACGCGACGGGCCATGCCGAGAAAAAACTTTTCTTTGCCTGAAATTTTACATTTCTCGTTTAATTATGCAAATCTGATATTGTTACTAGGTTTTTCCCGCGACTTTGGTATTGGATTCAGAGTTAAAAAAAACCTAAAAAAAACGTCATGGTAACCAACCGGCAGCAACATCTATCGTATGTATCAAGTGACTTACACAAATTACAACTATTAAGCAATTTTTCCGCTGATGAATGATATTCTGATAGTCGGTTAATCTAACTTACATTACCAGAAAGTTTCAGTAAAATCCGTTAAGTAGTTTTTGACAACTGACACCAGCTTGTCCATAAAAGAAGAGTCACACGAAAAGAAGTTGTCAAGGTTTCTTACTAACGGCCAGTCCCAATAATCTATCTATCGCTAGTTTTGACATTTCAGAGACAGAAAACAGTTTCTATCTCTTTTTTTGCCGTCCAGAGAAACAAAGACAGATGTTGTTTTCTATCTCCGATATGCCAACACAATAGATAGATAGATTATTAGGACCGGCCGTAAGACGTATATTAAACCTGTACATTTAGATATACCACTGGTTGTTCAGGAATGGTTCAAGAATGGCCAGGTGGGATTGGGACGAGGATTAGCGATAGCTAAGAACTCAGAAATGACCGGCAGGAAAACCGATTAACGAAACCAGATGATGGTGAAACACAAGTAAAAAAATAAATTAGGTGCTACGTAGGAACATGCGTAAATAGAAAAAACGTATAGGCAGCTAAAATTGGGTAAAAAACAACTTACCAATAGTGTATGAGCCGCAAACTATCAGTACCGTAGAAAACTTTTTTCCAGCCTTTTCTAAAGTTAGTTTCTTTTGGCGTAGCAAATATAGAGCCATTTCTAAACTTTGGTCTTGTGTCGGGAAATCGTAACGCGGATTACAGTACCTGTAAACGTATAGCGAATTTTATACTTCAATTTAGTACGCTGAGTATCATTTTACAAGAGATGAATAAAAAAATATCAGCGCACAAAAATCCAGTACTTCTAAAATGTGAATCAGTGTATTTATTTTATTAGGCACTTACACATTACGATCTTTTTCGAAAATGCTTCTTGAGATACGCTCCGAAAATCAGTCTGTTGGTGATTATTATATTTAAGTAACATAGTGTCGTAAACATATAAGTGGCGATTTGCCACAGGCGTACACATAGTTCTGGAAAATTCTGAAAAATCCCACTGCAGGGCAAAGATCTCCATCATTGAATTAAGTTACCACAGCAATGCAGTGATGGGTACAGACTGGCTAATCACCACGTTTGGCAAATACCGGTAGGTAGTTGATCACAAACCTGGGCCCCAATTCCGCTAATTTACAAATGGCTCAATAGAATCGAAATTGCATCTCAATCGTATATTTTGACATTACTACCATAATAAATGTGACCCGGGAATACTCACGTGGTATCAAGATAGACCGTATGGATGTCCCGGTTCCAAAATATGGGATAGGACTCCATAGCGGGAGACGCTCTGAAGTCCCCGGTGTGCAGTAGCGTCTTACCGTTAGGCAAAGTGAACACTAGCATTAACGCACCGGGGCAGCTGAAATAGGTTAATTCTACAATGTCGAAACATTAAAATTAATTTTGCTATCTCATAAACTAGCTAGGTATAGCATTAAGAGGGCTATCATAGATGTTTAACTGTTTTGACTAGCTGTTCCGTGAATTCGTGCAAGGGAATTTAGAATTTGAATTTAAAGCTAAGCAAGGAAAAGGAAAGCTAAGTTAAAATATTGGTGGTGCTGTCAAGGCAAGATCATTTAAAAAAAAAGTAACAGCCTATAATCACCCCACTGCAGGGAAAAGGCCTCCATCATTGAATTTAAGTTACCACAGCAATGATGGGAACTGGCATAATCACCACGTTTGCCAAATGCGGGTTGGTGATCACAAACCTGAGCAACGTTCGAAAATCCGAAACTTTTTGTGATGCCCGACCCGGCGATCGAACCTGGAACCCCGAGATCTTGGCCCGGTATTTAAACGGGGCGTTAATCAAGCAAACTACATAAATACAGTTTAGTAAATAATTACAAGATCATTTATTAAACTGTATTTATATAGTTTGTTTGAAGGGAGCTTAACAAAGGAATTTCAATTGAATGCGTATTTACTTACTGATTAGCATCAATCGCTGTCACCTCGACGCCTTCTACGCGAATGGTCTCATCAGGGTTTATCACGTGAATACACTTAGGGCTAACGCCTAACCGAGATATGCACAAGTCCGCTGAAATCAATCAATGGATTTTCAACTTGAATTGCTAAGCGATCTAAAATCAAATACAACGTGTTTCTTTTGATATCCCATAACTCTAAGGTAATGTTCTATAGGTAAAAATAATATAAATCGCCCTATAGAACATGTGGTTCAAAAATCAAAAGTTTCGAATATAACATCAATTTTAGTTAAATTAGTTAAAAAAATGTAACCAGTATGGCGAATCCTTAGTTTTGCGAAACGTTGGCAAACTTACACTAAAGTGTAGTAGTAAAGTAGCGGGAGAGCGTAACTTAAGTTACAAGCTTGTAAAAAACATTGACGTGTGTGGGTGTTTCATTGATAATTACCTATAGGTACGAGTAAATAGTTTTCATTCAAAAGTTAATTCATAACAAGGTAACAGTTTTCACAGTCGTGACTTTTTACAATTACTCGTATGTTGTATGAAAAAATTAAACAAAAAAAAATGTATAATATAAAAATAATTCATTCTTTGCCATGGTCTGTTTAATACCCTAGGGTTATAGGATATCAAAAGGAACACGTTGTTTATAACAAAAACACTTACCAGTGATTTTTGAGCAAAACAATAATTTATTAAAAACTTTTTTCAACCCTGAATAATGATCGGAATGAAAATGTGTAAGAAAATAATGTTTAACATTAGGTATCTCCCCGTAAGAGAAAGCGTCCACCGCAAAATGAGTTCCTGAAAAATTATGAGGTAATTAAACAACAGATTTTCTACATTACTGTAGAATTGATACCTGAAATTGGTCCTAAATATGTCCATACCTGCAACGATCTTATGGTGTGGAATAGTTTTAGCAGTAACAGTAGTTGATGTTTTTGCAGATTTCGATTTCGTGGGCAAGCTAAACTGTAATGACTCCACATTTTTCCTAGGCGAGTGGGAGCCTATACTGTCGTTCTTAGACTTAGGTGATGGCACATGAGGCGCTACAGAGCTCGATATCTTAATGCCTTGGCGGCTCGATGTTTCACTTCCCCGCCTGGAGGGAGGCCTCGCGGATCTTGGAGATTCATTGGTACGACTCTTGCATGACCCTCGCGCTATACGCTCACATTTCACGGCGTTGGTGACGCCCGAATTCTTGCTCATGTCTTGCACATTACGAACTATAACATCACCATCTATGTCCGCAACTGTACGAACGTCAGTAACTTTTAATGTATCCAAAACTTTGATTTTACACGGCCAGTAATCTGCGATGGTACTCTGCTTCAAACTATCACCAGTTTTCCCATTCTTACGTGGAGATGAGACAGATTTTCTTTTTACACCGCTATTAATTTTATTTCTATGTAAAGTTTGTCGTTTCACTAATTTATAATTTGGTGGTTGAATAATGACGTGAGAGAGTTTATCAATGGCATCTGTGTTCAAAATTAGAACTTTTGAGTTTTCTGAAGAGTTGTCAGACAACTTTTTCCTTTTAATTTCTAAATTGACAGCTACAGCCGATTTTTTTAGTGGATTTGGTAAATGAGCCTTATTCATGTTTTCATCAAGATTGCTTTCGAAGGATATTTGAGAGCTTTCGATAAGTTCGCAATCAACATTTGTATCGTTGTTTTGAGTGGAGACTAGCACCCTTTTGAGATTACTTTTATTTGTACTTATGTCAACTATGTTGCAGTTATTAATACCGAAGGATACAGATATAGTAGGTTTAACCCCATTATTTATTTCATACGAAACAGTTTTATCACTTATGCGATCATATAGATCAGTTGCAGATGAGATTGTTAGGAGACTATCGTCATTAATCAGATCATTGTTCTCTAATATTGGTTCCGGATTATCGGGAAACTTTATAGGACTCAAATTTGAATTTAGCTGCACAGTACTGAGATCATCAACAGCGGAAAATCCTACACTTCCTTCATGTGGCACTTCCAAATTTTTAACGTCTTTAAAAGCACGGTTTAATTTCGAGGTTTCTGGTAATGGTTGCAGTGGTAAGATTTGGGAACATTGTAGATTTTCCTTGTTTTTGTAAAGCTGAAAAAACAAGATGGTTAATCATTTGTAGACCAGAGATTCGTTATCAACCTAACTCTTGACTGCAGGTAGGCCAATGTAACCTAATATCGACAGAGTTTTTCCGTTAATTATTTGAATGATTAATTTGACGAGATAACCATTATTACCCAAGATAATAAGCATAGAAATCGCGAAAATAATAACCGAGTAAAAGCGGACCACAATCGGGCCCCATTCTAAAGTAATACAGGTCGAGCGAAGGAGGCCTCTGTATTCTCGGACCTCGAAAATATCGCCTAATGCTAATGTGGTAGGTACACATAAACACATTTTTTTACGATTTCAAATGTTTGTTTGTAGAATAATCTACAAATAATAAGTACATATTTAGTTGGTTAACAAAATCGCAAAAACGGTTTTACTAAATAAAACCCGTGTTGGGAGGGGCACAAAATAGGGACAGTACGGTACGCCAGACACGCCATAGAACATAGAAAGAGGTCACGCGGCCTTGATGCTTGATCAATGGGGGCTATCGCTAGTAAATTTGCCACTAGAGGCGCTAGTGTCGCGTGAGGTCCAATATCATTCACTTTGTACTGGTTTTAGCGGAATTTGTTGCATAAATTATAATTTCTTTAATTTACCTGCTGGAAAGTGATCTCCTTCGTAAAATATCGCAAATATGGATTATTTGGCGATTAATGTGAACGCTTTAAAAGCGGAATTAAGAAAAAGCGCAAAAATAGGCGGCCTCAAGAGCAACTATTTCAGAAGTTAGTTTGTTGATATCAAGATAGTTATTTATAAACAATATAACCTTAATTAAATTCAAGACATAACACTTAGTTTCGGCGCCAATCGCCTTTGATAGCTATACCTCCGGACCTCAGTCTACAGTGGCGCCAACTGGTGAGCAAAGAAACGGTAGTCCCCATTGCGAGCATGCTTTGTTTGTGAGAAATCGTGAACGAGTCTTTTTAATTCCTGTGTGTGTTTGTAAATTGGAACGAAATTTGAAATTGATGAACAGTTACTTTTTCCAGATAATTGTTACTCGCAATGGCTAAACACATTTGAATTCTCCAATATCTTAACTGAACTCATTAAAATATTTTCAATTAAAACATCCTCGAAAATGTCTTATTTTAATTTATATGTATTCATATTGGCTCATCAGTTTTTATTGCTGCAAGGTATTTTATTATTTAACATACCTTTTCTGTATTCTTCACTCTTGTTATATTATTCCTCCTTAGTGACAATGAGCAGCGGCTTGCAACAGAGTTCTGTAGTAGATAATATTGCGAATATTAGACTATAAAAAAAATTTTACTAGTGTCTATAAAATACTTGCATTTTAAACTAAACAAGTAGACCCAATCCACTACAGTAAATTACCTATCTATTCACTTTTTTGTTTTCAGCATTCTAAAATTAGTAGGTACCTATCTAAATAAATATTATTATGTATATCTTACAAATTTTTTCCTTCTTGGTTAATTTATTTAATGTTTCTGTGTAACTGTTTATCAAATATGTGTCAAATAAAAAATTTTCTTTCTTTCTTTCTTTCTAATTTTACTGATATTAAAAATGTGAAAGTTGGGATGGATGTTTCTTACTAAACCATGCTCGGGTTTGGGTCAATTTTGGCAAGGAGGGTTATAGGCTCGAAAAAAGATCCTATGGGATAATGTTCATCGCCAGGAATGGGCTAGTTAATAGTTAATAGACTATAAAACTTAAGATGCTGACAATGACTAATATTCCACAATTGGATTTGAATAAAAATTTTTTAGGGCTCTGATGGGGTTGTTTGAAACCTTTCTATTCTGTGACTTTGGTTTCTAAGAGTCAAGGTCATGGCGATATGAATTAAAAAAAAGATAATATCAAAAAATCAAGCATTTAAAGTAATTAAATAAAAGCCTCTATCATTTCATAAATTTCACTGAAAAATGTAAAATTTTAATTAATGTTTGAGTATATGTATGTGTTTGTATGTTTGTATGGTATGTTTTAACCTGGGGCTTTGAATGTCTTATTAGGAGTAATTTAAGAAAAACAAATATAAAGCATATCTATATATTTGAGGCTCTTAGAATCAAGGGTCCAAGCGTAGCCAATAAGTCACAGCCATTTTGACCTGTCATAAGCAATTGACTACAATGAATTATCTATGGCTATGGTAAGGGGAAAAAATGCATCAATTATACAACACCTTACTGTGCAGTGTGTATACTGGCCAAACAAATAAGGTAGGAGACAAATACAAAATATAACATATTATTATTATGACATAATGGATAAAAGCAGTAAAGAGTTAAGCAAAAAGATGATTATCAAGTGAGTGAGAATTAAGGAAAGTGTCAATTTTGTGAAAATTATTAGTTGTCGATACAACAATAACACATCCTCTATTGTGGTTAAGTGAGCTTGTGGAAGAAGTTTCCTATTTCTAACAGAAAAATTTTTAATTTCCCAAACACCTTGCACACCGCTACACTCTAACCCTCTGTACTTTAGCTGTTTATGTATATAGATCTAAGTATATTTTTGCAAGAAATAAATAAATAAATAATTTTTTCTCTCTTTATAAAGAGCAGGCAAACTTGGCTTGCCGAGAAAAGCCATATTAATCCAAAAAGTTGTATTCACATAAAACTTTGCGCAAACAATAAAGAATGTTATTTCTGTGATAACATTAACTTCGAAACAAACTAAAGAACTATTTTGATTTTATAAAATTATTAATAAAGTACCTGCGTAAGTGTAATATCCCCCCATAGATTTAATATAGATATTAAATCTATGTATCCCCCCTCTCTTTTTTAATCAAACGTGGATTTAAAATAGAGGGAACATAATCATTGATGTCAAGTCCATTCATTTCCTACTAAAAAAATGTTCATAGCTTCACTATATAATCAATAAAGTAAACCTTGTTATTAAAGTGCGCAATTTTTCAATAAATATCCTAAAAAATACGCTAAAGTACTGTTGAGTGTTGACAACAAACAATGACAACATTGACAACAAAATGTCAAATTGACAATTGACATAATTTAATTGACGTATTTTTTTTTCATAATAATTTGACAGCTTCGGACGAGTCCATACAGCCTAGTCTTTAGTTAAAATGTCAATTTAGAATACTTAATACATACATTAAATAGTTTAGACATACATAAAAGCCTAACCTAACCTAAACCTAAACTAACCTAAACTCATTGAAATGTATGGGTGGCTTATACATTTCAATGATTACAAAAGTTATAAGCGAGAAAGTGGATCAGAATCAAATAGGAGCGAATACCTTATTTCTCACTTTTATTTGATTTATCTTACTCATTGACATATTATTATGACAATGCCACCACTTTGTCCCAATAAATGCAGCTTAGCATAATTTCACTAAATTACAAAACAAAGTCCATCTTTCTCTTTTCGTTCCCGCGCAAAACTAGTAAAATTTTGCACAAAGAAACTAACAGCAACTAAGTATAACATGTGTCATTTATTCATAGATAATAAAAAGTGAAATGAGTATGGTGAGAAGGATAATTCAATAAAAGTGGGGAACAAGGAAAGGCGCTCATATTTGAGTCAGATCCACGTTTTCGCGTAAAACTCCTGCTGCGATCATTGAAATGTATAAACCACCCATACATTTCTATGACTTAGATTAGTTTAGGGCTGGGTTGGGTTAGGTTAGGTTAGGTTATTAAGAATGTAGAATGGGGACTACCGTTTCTTTGCTCACCAGTTGGCGCCACTGTAGACTGAGATCCGGTGGTATAGCTGTCAAAGGCGATTGGCGCCGAAACAAAGTGTTATGTCTTGAATCTAATTAAGGTTATATTGTTTATAAATAACTATCTTGATATCAACAAACTAACTTCTGAAATAGTTGCTCTTGAGGCCGCCTATTTTTGCGCTTTTTCTTAATTCCGCTTTTAAAGCGTTCACATTAATCGCCAAATAATCCATATTTGCGATATTTTACGAAGGAGATCACTTTCCAGCAGGTAAATTAAAGAAATTATAATTTATGCAACAAATTCCGCTAAAACCAGTAGGGTAAACAAACAGTCATTGGACACTGAATAGTTATTGGACAGTCCCTTTTGATTTGCTAAAAATAAGATAACAACAAATAAAAAGCGACATCTATATCTATTACTTAAATCTATAAGTTCCTAACATTGTTATAGTTCATATATTTTGTAACAGATGGCAGTAGTAAACTGTAAAAAAAAATATTTCCCGGCGGCTGTCACGGAAACGTATAATTGTCTTGAAAAATAATTATTTTTATAAGGTTGAGTCTAGAGTTTTGTTACGATTTTGGCATAGTGGTGATTGATATTGTTTTGGCACCTCGAAGATTGGTAAGATATCATACAATTTACATGATAAATGGACTTTTATCTCATAAATGTTATATTTTGAGGTTATTTTCACCTGTCCAGTAATTGTATGGTACAATTTGAAAAAATCTATTATTGGACAGTGTCCAATAACTATTTTTTTTCAGAGCTTTGAGTTTCTATGATGTTTTTTGCGTTCATTTTAAACATTTAAATTCCTTATGACGTACTTTCAATTTCAAGTATCACAGACTATTCTGTCAGTTATTGGACACTGTCCAATAATTGTCACTTATTGTGTCCAATAATTGTTTGTTTGCAGGTTGAAGTCTCAAAAATGCCTAAGGGAAAAAAGAAAAATTATGACTCTAATAATATGCTTTTAGCACTCAGGGAATTACAGGAAACGGAAAACCCAAAGATAAGAGAAATTGCCCGAAAATATGACATTCCAAAGTCCACACTGCATTTTAAATTAAAAAATCCTGATCATAGGACTTCCTTCGGACCGCAACCAGTTTTAACAAATGATGAAGAGTCTATTTTAGAACTTTGGATTATAAGGTTAATGAAGAAGGGTTTTCCTTAAAAATTGAAAATTTGAAACGTAGTGTATCCAAATTTCTTGAGGAAAATCCACGGCCAAATCCTTTTAAGGATAATTATCCTGGGGATGGGTGGGTAAAAGCATTTTTAAAAAGACACCCTAACATTGTCCAACGGACTAGTGAAGGAGTTACTCAGTCTAGTGCAAATGTCTCAGAACAAGATATTCGGAAATGGTTTGCTGAGATACACCAGTATTTAGAAGAAATTGGTCTTTTGCAATTGTTAGATGACCCTACTCGAGTATTCAATGGGGATGAAAGTGGTTTTCAGTTGTGCCCAAAAACAGGGAAAGTACTAGCTGTCAAAGGAACTAAAAATGTATACAGCATAGACACTAATAATTCCAAAGAGTCAATTACGGTCATGTTTACGTTCTCAGCTTCTGGAGAAGCTTGTCCACCCATGGTTGTCTACAACTACCAGCGAATTCCACAAAAAATTTCTGATGGTATTCCAAAAGACTGGGGTGTAGGACGAAGTGATAATGGGTGGATGACTTCAGAACTGTTTTTTGAATATATAGGAAATGTTTTCTACCCATATTTACTACAAAAAGGCGTAGCACTGCCAGTCATATATTTTCTAGATGGACACAAAACCCATCTCACCTACAGTGTTAGTAAATTATGTAAAGAATTGGGCATTGAGCTTATAGCGTTGTACCCAAATGCAACACGCATTCTACAGCCGGCTGACGTAGCTGTTTTTCGGCCGGTTAAGGCGGCATGGAAAGATACAGCAAGGACCTGGCTTATGAATAATCCAGGTGAGTCAATAACAAAAGTTAATTTCGCTGGTATCCTTGATGAAGCTCTTGAAAAATCTATAAAGCCTGAAACTTTGATCAACGGATTCAAAGCTTGTGGATTGGTGCCTTTTAATCCTGATGCGATTGATTACGAGAAATGTTTGGGCAGCAATAAACATAATCAGACTCAGAACCCCCAACATCAAGAACGTGTTTTATCGTTTTCTCAATTCAGCCAAATAGTTGGATCAACGAAACTGGCGCAGTTGGAAACTTACAAAAACTTAGACAGTACTAATGAAGATTTCCAAATTTTACATAGTATTTACGATGCATTTACATCATCATCTTCAAATTCAGAAAGACGTCGTTCACCAATACCTGAAACTTCAATTATAGCACAGGATACTACTCACCAAGCGCTTGAAACTGTTTCAGAGGTCCAAGAGCGAATACCACAAGAAGATTTGATACAAATTTCAGATCTAATTGATTTAAACTTATCTCCCATAGAATCCAATGCTAATACTAACAAGGACTTTCAAGATATTCCTTCAGAACTAACTATGGCTACCGAGAACTATGAATTTTAGGAAATGAGATTTGATAATCCAGAGCACCCAAAATTTATTCTTTGCAATAATAATTCGGCTACAGAACAACTTTCACAAGATTTTCAACCAAGTATACCAATGGTTAGTACACCAGTCAAGGAAAATGCTACAAATACTCCTGTGTTGCAAGAACAAGAAAAAGAAAATTTATCTGATGATGTGAGTTTAGTTGAAAAAAGTCCTGCGTTTAAAATTATATCTAACAGTCAATTTGCACCATTTTTGACAATGCCTAAAACACCAGAAAGAAAAGGTAAAAGAAATACAGTGAGGTTTCCATACGCAATAACATCAGACAAGTACAGAAGTATGTTTAAAGAACAAAAAGAGAAAAAAGAATCAGCATTGAAAATAAAAGTAGAAAGAAAGAGAGTAAGAGAAGAAAACAAAATAAAAAAATAAAATGAAAAAAACAATAATGTAAAGTCAGGAAAAAAGAAAATAAAGGAAAGTACAAACACCTGCAAAATATGTTTAAAACCAACAAAAATCAGCAATCGTTTGTATTGTGATATGTGCTCTTCGATATTTCACGTAAAATGTGTTCCTCACAAACACCAAGAACATGTACCAGAAGACATAACAATAGATCTTTTTGTGTGCCATGTTTGCTATAGTACAGTGAACAATAATGATGATGAGGATGAGATAAGCTTGGAAGAACATTCTAACGATGAACCTAATAATACCAACGAAGACTTAGAGGCAAAAATCCTATTCGATATGTACCAAAACAAGAAGTTCTGAACTTGTAATTTTTCTTGCAATTTTCCTATTTTATTAATTTATTTTGTGACCAATAAGTTCCAAATAATAATTTTAAGTTGTTACTCTTCTTAAGTTTTTTATAAACTATATTTTTCAGATTTTATTTCTTTAAATATTTATGATCTCTAACGTTTGAGACTGATTAGTTTAGTAATGAATAATTTACATATGACTTAGTTTTCAGAGGTGTTTATAAATTTTTCGAATTAAAAAAGCTATTTTTGTTCTAATAATATTATAGGATAATGTTCTTATAGTGTTTTATTACATGTTTAACTATAATTTCACTATATTAACTGACTGTCCAATAATTGTTTCCGACCGTCCAATAATTATAATTTTTGTCCAATAACTGTGTTTTTTGTTCATTTTTTTAAATATAATAATATTTTTCAACTGTTCACAAGAAGTAAGGTTTTTAATTAATTGTTATGATAGCTCATTTTATCTAGTTTCCAAATATCTCTACAGTTTATGAGATACTGAAATAGTCGAAGGAAAAAAAATCTTCAAACTATTTTATTCGCTTAATTGTCCAATGACTGTCTGTTTACCCTACAAAGTGAATGATATTAGACCTCACGCGACACTAGCGCCTCTAGTGGCAAATTCACTAGCGATAGCCCCCATTCCTTCATTTCCTTCCACTGATGACATGGCAGTATAGTCTTAGACCTTAGCCGGTTCCGAAAGGAACAATAAAAAAAAATGTGCAAAAGTTGCCATTCATGATTTGATTTACCTTTTTTTTAAGGTAATTGTTAAAAAGATGTAAACTAAATTTTAAATTTTGCTTTTAATTTGTATTAAACTAACAATTAAAAAACAGTTGAACGTCGAATATTTCTTCCAATTGGTAATTTCAGGTTAATACTTGTTCTTTTTTCCTTCTTTGATACTTACATGAATAAAGTTCTATTATATTAGTAGGGTAATTGAATTTACCTAATGGTATTATTATTTCCATTTTTTTTCAGTGCAATTTTTGTCTCTGTAAGGTGAAGTGCTACTCGATAGGGTATTTATTTTTGAGACAATAAACGTAGGTAAATAATCAAATAAAGTGTAAATTTGTATGCCGACACGTTCTACAGTTGCTCAAATATGTAAGTTTTCTAATGTTATCACTTGTAATTGTTAGGTTAGAATTTGCAAATTATAATTTCTGCTGACTGTCCCCGATGATTTTCTGATATAATACATTTACGCTTGTTTTACTAGGGGCTGAAAGTCGCTTTTTGTTTTTGAATATGCTCAAACTGTTCTCTGTGCATTCTAAACAACATCCACCCTCGCATATTCTACTGTTCAGTTGAATGAGTACCTATTTAAAATCAATATTGTAGGGACGACGAGAATAATTACACGCTATTTCCATTTGCTTATCCAGTATTATTTCAATCAAGCTTAGTTTTACTGACTGCCATCTATGTGGCTACTGTAATGTTATTTATCTATACCCACATTTTATTTTGCTATATTTTACATGTACACTTTACATACTTACTTACCCAATTTTAGTTTATTTATTATAGCTACTTACAGAATTCATTTGTCATATTCCATTTCTAAATACTTTCTGTATGTTAATATTTAAAAGAATAGTGTACAACATGGTTCTATTATTATTTTCTATTGATTATTTAGAAAAAGAATATTTAAGGATCCTAGCCCTAATATATGTATATGCCATTATAATCTCTATATTTATTATCACAAATATTTTCCACAATTGTACAAGGCTCGGAGGAATCTACGCTTTACGGGAATATTATACAGCATAAAACTAAATATTACACTACCAAAACCAAGGAAATTATTAAAAACATCAAGGAGAAGAAAAACAATTAAGAAGAGTGAAAAATTAAAATGGCAGGCACTAGACGTGCCCGTAACCAGGCATCTTCTATAGCTATACCAAGACAGAACTCTGTCTCTGACAATGGGCGGCCCCGTAATAACTTGACACCTGAAGCATTAGCGGGTATGAGCAAAGAGCAGCTTCGAGCAGAGTGCCGGAAAAGGGGCCAACGTGCATCGGGCAACAAAAATGAGCTGGTATAAAGCTGTTTGCGTTTGTGTCTGTGCTTTGTTGATTTATTTCGCCGACTGTGCTGTGGTGCTTATGTTTTTTATTCTACTTATAGTAAATGGAGTTTTTTTATTTTAATTTTGTAGATGTAAATATTTTCAGGTTATCACATATTGTGTTTAGATATCAATCCAAATTAGAATTTAGAAAGCTTTTATTTTTGTAGATTGTGTTCACTTATTTAATTTCAATGTTTGATAATTTTTGTACTTGAATAGTTATTATTCTTGTGATTTACAGCTACTTATTATATGTTTTTTAGGTCATCACCAGCACCAGCATGTGTGTTGAATTATTATTTAAATAATTTACTTAATGTCCACTTAAATAATAATTGAAAATTTGAATTCTATGTTCCCATGATAACACATTGGGTTTAACATTGTGTGAAATACACATTAAGTAGGTAAAACTTATTGTACTTAAATCAATCACAAGTAATCATAAGATGTTTTTTAAAATATAAATTCCAAAACATAAGTGATTTAGTATAAAATATAATGCCTTATCATGAATGTCTTTATTTTGCCAGTATTGTCTGAAACTTTAGCTCAACAGTCATCAGCACAACTCTCTTTATGAGAGTCAAATTTAAAACACTTTAGTCTTCTGAACTAATTGCTACTGCACAGGAAGGGCTATAAGAAAATCCGTCATGTGTGAATGTGGCCTTAGCAGGATCAGAAATGGACGCCAGACTTATTGTGTATGGTATGAGGGATGATAAACTTTTATAAAAATCTGGACTTATGTATTCTTCGTGATTGATCAAGTACTGATACTACTGATAGTTAAAGCCTGTTTGTATCCGTCTCGCGTCACTCAAAGTCAAAGTCAATGAAAGCAAACGGATATTATGACTATTCTACATTCTATCAGTCTACCATCATCCTCGATTGATCGGGTAACCATGCATTTACTCATAGCTAGCTGTTTCCAGCGACTTCGTACGGTTCGTACCCTTTGAATTTCAAATGAGAACAGTACTATTTCCCGGGATAAAAAATGGCCTGTGTTATTCCAGCTTCCAGCAAATTTCTCCAGATCAAATATCCTTCCAAACTTTCTGTATGGACTCTAGTCCATACATAGATGTCTCAAGGGCGCCAGGCAATCGCCCTATGCCTGCATACACACACCTATCCGTATCATACGTAATTTTTCTATGTCATTCTATCTCTATTCCATCATGATCCGAACAGTTTTACTCGCGTAATTGTCGAAAAAGACCGTCGGTAAACTAAAATATAAAATAATATAACATCTTTTGATCAAGTACAAGATCAGAGTATAATTATCTACAAGTTATTGAATTAATTATGATTGTAATAATTATATGTGAGACCAGCTGTTGTTCTGGCAAACATTTTTTGGCGCAAGAAATGTTTGCTTATTATTATTAATTATGATGAATGATGACACACATTGCATAAAATAAACCTATTGTAAATAATAAAACTTGTATTTATTTTTGTGTTACAGTTTTTTCAAAATACCAAAATAGGGTGTTAGACCTTCGCGATTGTCGGAGTTTCGCCTCTCCTCATCAGTGCGTAGGTCGGACCTAATGACGTAACCAGGATTTTCCTGTTTTTCGGAATCTATTTTCGGGTTTATACAATTTGCAAGGCGGCGAGGGAATACCTTGTAGGGAAATCTTCACAATCACTGGATGTGTTGGTTCTTGTAATTTAAAGGCAATCTAAACTTCACCAGTTTCATTCCTAAAGAAAAAAGAAAGTAACATCGAATAGGTATAAAAACTTGCTGGATTATAATTTCAGCTAGGTTCAAATGATGCAATAGGTAGTTTGCTTCAGATACATTTATACAACTAATCCTATAACAATAGGAAGATAGGGGACACCATATATTATAGACACGCAAATTAAGCCACTTCCGTTAGCTGTTGACTCACATTAAATTGGCTTGATGTTAGGATCGTTATTTCCGTCGTTGATTACCTACTAAAGTTTTTATAAAAATGTGAAGAGAAACGATAAAAGTAACAAACCACTTATATTTTTACCCGACTACGGCGAAGCAAAAAAGAGGGCTAAGGTTTTTACCTGTATGTATGTATTGTGGGCTTTATGGGTATGGATGTTCATCTGTTACCTCATAACTTCTAAACTAGTTATCATAATTGGACAAATAAGGTGTCGCAGGAAGCCTCTATACCTAACTAAACTATTTTTTTAATAGTTTGTACATAATAATTTCAGCGGAGACTATTTTCTTGTTTCGTACTTTTTAGAGCGTGTTTTTAGTAGTCGGGTTTTAGTTTTTTATCGTGTATAATCACACTTTAATTCATATCATATGTAAGCTATTAAGTCTGCTAAATTTGATTTATAATTAAAGTTATGGTTTTCGCCTCGTCTATACTAATATATAAAGCTGAAGAGTTTGTTTGTTTGTTTGAACGCGCTAATCTCATGAAGTACTGGTCCGATTGGAAAAATTCTTTTTGTGTTGGATAGTCCATTTATCAAGGAAGGCTTTAGGCTATAGAACATCACGCTGCGACCAATAGGAGCGAAGCATGAGTGAAAAATGTTGCAAAAATAGTCACGATCATAATAACAGAAATTGACGCGAACGAAGTCGCGGGAAACAGCTAGTTATTATTAAGTTACGAAGGAGGACATCTCCTAAACAGAAAAAAGAAGGTAAAAGGTACATACGAGGTGAAAATCAGTTTAAGTACTATCAACTCCTAAGATTTTGAGGCTGTAACTTTAAATCACCAACAAATTTTCTTTCTTATGTATTATACATGATTCAAAGTATTTTAGGTACTTTTAGTTGCATTTAAAAACAGGTCAGTGGACCTGCGCACGCGCTAGTGACACGCGACGATCACGCCACCTCGCTACTATTTCCGTAAATGTACTGTGTGCTACGTAAATATAGACCTTAGTGCGTAGTTATTGAGTGTACAATTTACAGATATCTTTTGACGCCGGTACTTTACGGCTTTACAATCGTCGCCTTTATGCGTTACAGATTAGAAAATCAATTTATTTGAACTCTTCTTTTATGTTTTAGTTATTGGGAAAAATGTTTTTAGTTCGCTATTGATAAGGTTGTTAGTTGAGTGTTTTATGAATTTGGAGGGCAGCCATGTCAGGATAAATTGTGTCACATGGATGTCAATGTCAGCTGTTGTCAGTGGTCACTTGGTTTTATTGATCCAGTTATTGAGCTGTCTATAAAGATCTATTCCCAAATCTATTCCCCTGGGTAGGGCATGCTCTATTTAAAAAGCAGCTGAATGTGAATGATTGCTTGGAATCAACAATGGTTGCACTAATGTTTTCTCGTTACCTCCTGCTCCTACGAGTAAACAAACATTCCTTTGTTTGCCAAACTCGATTAATATCATCGTTTAAATCTCCCACCAGTTGTTTTTTAGCTCTCGCGGAGACCGCGCATATTTATTCCTTCAAAGCAAAACAAAGATTCTTTATTTGTAACATCGCAATTATTATTATTTTGTTCAAGTTCTTTGTGATTAATTTTAGTAACCACGGTCCATGACTCCGGGAAGATTTTTTGAACGACAGTGACATGTGCGCCATGAATACTCGTAAGTACCTACCTACCTTGTTAAATAACAGTGAGTTTTAAAAACAGATTCTGATGTAAAAAAAAATGTAACCTGCTTTCTTCCATTTTAAACTAAATAGGTAGGTAGGTACTATATTTTCCGATCTATTACTTTCCGCAATAATGGTGCCAAAAATTATAATAAAGTTCTAAATCGAAGCAAATATCTACTAATATGTAATTATATTTTATCATGCAATGTACTAACAAAAGTTTTAAAATTAATATGTGGTTTGTTTGTGGACCGAATATTTTAATGGATCAGGACAAGTAATTTTTACGTAGCACTTAACTTATTATGCCTTCTAACAATGACATCTTTGATAATGTTAATGATTCCACTTACCCATACAAAACAACAGCAGTTACATAAAAGCACTAATTCTTTCTTAAAGTTAAAGCTTGCATTCGATTGGCTGCGTCTAGGCCACGTCACCGTGACTGGCCCATCACGATTTCCTTATTTTACGCCCCGCCCACCACAGGATATATTTCCTGGGACCATTTTTACTGGCTTAGTTACGTTTGTAAATCATAATCACCACGCTTGCCAAATGCGGGCTAGTGATCACAAACCCGAGCGATGTTTGAAATTTGGAATTCTTGCTGCCCGACCCGGGAGCGAACCCTGGATCCCGAGACTTGACTCATATACCAACTCACTAGACCAACGAGGCGAGACTCATAATTGCTGTGGCAACCTGAATTCAATGATGGAGGCCTTTGCCCTGCAGTGGGTTGGATATAGGCCGTTACTTTGTTTTTCAATGAGCGTTAAAATTTTCTTTGGCGGAATAAAATACTCGACGAGGCCGAAGGTCAGTTAGAACAAAAAAACACTGAATATCCGATTCTCAATCGGACGCGTTAAGAATTAGTATCAGACAGGCGGCCTCGAACGACAGTGAAATGGGAGAGAGCGTTCATGAAAGTGAAATTTTTAGTAGCGCTGTGATGTCACTGCCAGTTCACCATCGGCTCTAAAATAAACCTGTTGTCTTAATAATTTGTATAGTAGATTTGATTCTATATCGCGTTTTATATTCATTTAGTTCCAGAATTAGATAATATCTTGTGAAGCTTGAATTATAACCATACCACCTCTGCTGCACTCCAGGTAATTTATATTTATAACGTACATATATTGTTACAGTTGGTTTGCCACTTGTTAAATTTGCAGTTAAAATCATTCAAAACTTGTAAATCATTCAAAAATTGTAATATCTTTTAACAATAAATTTGTTAAATATAAGTAACAGCCTATAATCATTCCACTGCAGGGAAAAGGCCTCCATCATTGAATTCAAGTTACTGTAGCAGTGATGGGTACCTACCGGCATAATCACCACGGTTGGTGATCGATATTGCTAAATATAATTTTATTGAATTGTGCTGATTTTTAGTTAGGATTTATCTTAATTATGTAGGGACCTAATACGTGTTTATGATAGGTATTTATGTGTTGAAAGTAGAACAAAGCTGACGTTCAGTAATCAATTTGTTTTTTTTACAATATGTACAGTCAACCAATTATAACAAATATCGCTAACCGTCTAACCGACTCTTTAATTCTGACATATTAGAATCAAGTCTATTGGGAAATTATCGGGTTTTTTTGGTCGGTTGATGATCTGATAAATCCATATTTAAGATACTTAAAAAACCCGGGAAACTGTTCATCTCACAGTGCTACTATTATTATATTTTATCTCGAACATTACATTTTATACTGAATGATAGTCACTGTCAACTGCCTTGTTTTTACCGTGATCATGGCGCTTGCAACAGCGCTAAAATATTGGAGACTCATAAAAATGCGCGCTCAAAAACTCATAAAGGTTTTTGGTAGTTAAATAATTATTTGCGTTTTTAATCCAATTGAAATGTTAGTAATGTCGAGAATTGAGTTGTACCTATTTAAATAGATAATTTATACATAAACTAATTATTTTTTTAACATTTAAAACTTACGGAATCGAGTCGGGACTCGGATCGCTTGCTAGTACATAATATGATTAGCAAATACCGATTTCAATGGCAAAAAAGTATAGATAATGATAAGATTCACATTATCTTCAACACAAATACCGAGTGACCGTAACCTAGTTAGCTAAAGTTTCTGTAATTTTGAATCTAGACGTGTGTAATAATATTATGCTAAATCCATTATAAGTATTTTATTAACGCAATACACTCATCTTATTTCTGCATGGAGCTACAAATTCACCATGGAATTTTATAAAGATTTTATGTATAATACCTACAATTTATCCTTTATCCTATCACGTCATGAGCTCATTATAAACTATATATTTACCAATTAAAACATTCGCAACTATAAAGCGCTTATCAGATAAAAATATTTATATATGTATGTTGATGACTGTATTTACATCATAACATTGAAAATACGATTAATATAAAAATCAATTGCTGTTCGTTAGTCTAAAACTCGAAACCGGTTGGGCCGATTAAGCTAATTTTGGATTTGAAATGTTTTTCGTAGTCCAGGGAAGGTTTAAAAGGTGAGAAAATATGGAAAAATTGGGAGGAAGAAAGTAAAAACAACAATTCCATTTTCTCGTATGTATTATAAATGTTCTACATCAAAATTTTCACTTATTTATGTCGCCAGGATAGGTGATACGAAGTTCAACGGGTCATCCAGTTTAAAATAAATGTATGAGTGAAGTATTAAAAAATAGCAGAACCTATAGATTATCAAATTCTATTCTTAGTGCTATCCCTTCCTTCTTTGTCTGTCTCATGTCATTTTCATCGTCGCATCTTACCTTTGATTATATAGCCAACCATCTTACCTTAGTGTCTACAGTAAACATGTCCAAAAAATAGTAATTTAATTTAAATTAAATTTTTTGCGTGGACCCCTAAAATGAAAAACAGGTTTACTAGGTTTACACAACTACACACACACACACACACACACACACACACAACACACACAATCGAATAGTTGAGAAAAACCTTATTTACATGTAGGGGAGGTACCTTGGGGAGGTATACTTAAAAAATGCCTTAGATCTATTTTGGATTTAAAGCAAGATGATTCTTGTGAACCGTACTTTCGTAAAGCCGTCTATGTGAAGTTGCAAACTTTATACGAAATAACCCAGATTATTTTGAAATGAATACTGTTGGCAGTCATCGTAAAGACACACTGAAGTTTACTCACCGATGCAAGAATTAGTGTAAATTGCATGGCACCAAAAATCTATAATAAAATTCCATTGTATATCAGATCAATTACTAAGAAAAAAAAGATTTAAAACTACTACTGATATTAGATCTTTCTTCGATGACAAGATATAAAAACAACTTCAAGGTTTTATTTAGAATAATATGTAAATTTATCTATACAATATTTATCGATATAATAAAATATAAAAGTACTTAGACTGACTTAATATTGAGAAATACTTATAACTAATAATATAAAACATTCATATACCTTTAAGGTGAATCATGGCTGTACCAAACAATATTTTATACCTACCATCCTGTAATTATGAACCCATGATTATGAATCAAAAATGATTTGATTTGACATAATTATTTTGCAACACTTCATTTTATGATATTTGCGGCGTGGCGTGATGTATGTAAGCTAAAAAAAAGTGGTGTGAAATTAAGCCGTAGTATGCATGCTATAAAAAATTGCATGGATAAATATGTATTTAGCCATGCAATATTACCGCTTTCCAGCACTAACAGTCTTTAAGATTAACCACGATCTGACAATGAGACGGACATGGCGAATTAATAAGATTCCTTTTCATGACTATAGAACCCTGAAAAGTCGAGTGGCTAGTTGGCACGTACCCGGCTAAGTAACCTAATGTGGAAGTGTATTCAGGTTTTAGGATTTGATAATTTGTAAAATGTTGATAGTTGGTGCTAATAGGTCCCACGCCACACAGATCAGAATGGTTCCGTCTTATAAAAAAATTGCTAATAGAGTTGGGTTTGCTCTGACTGAGCGCCCGTACATATTTTATCCGATAGGCCTTAAATTCCTAGGAGTGAACCCACTGTAGGGATGTGTTTATCCCTGGGAATTTTCCAATATGCCCAAAAATGTATGCTTGGGCATTTATCTAATATGCCTGGGCGTAAACCCTAAATAAAACTAAATCCTTATGCGAGTTCGACTCATACTAATAAATATCTAATCGTTTTTCATAACACGAGATTCATATTTCTCTTACAGGTAAGGTAATTAGGTCTTCATTCCTGTGAATAATTTGCATGATAATAACTTAATATAATCATTGTAGATTTAAAATCACAACCAAGCTAATGTTACAACGGCCAATCTTACATGCTCCAGATGTTGAATAAATTGCTAGAAATCTGTCACACATTTCTTGCAGCGAGCACTATAATGCGTGGTTTTAATGTAATAGTTTAATGCGACTTTTCCCTTAGGCCTTATAAGTTGAATACAAAGAAATGTGAAATCCCCACGGCATGAAAATCCTCGTTTAGCACACACGAATGTTTCATGTGATAATGAAATAAGCATATTTATTTACGAAGACTTTCCCTGATCAATGTTACATTTGACTAAACTATTTATCACTTTTAAGAACTTGAGCCTTTATAATAATAGCTACTCTATTTTAATTTTTGATAGTTTGAGATTGACACTATAATGGGAGTTTTCCAAAAGTCATAAATTAATTTTCTTCAATATGTTATTTTGAATTATGTTATTTAAAAAAGAAATTGTGTGAAATGTGACATTAGGTTCATTTGCCTGCCAATAACGATGCCACTTAAACTAGTTAACAAGGTTGGTGAACCGCCAAAAGTGTGTTACATTGTTTTGACGCTGCCAGTACACAATTTATTTGGTCAACAAACTAATCAAAATCGATCATTTATCTATAATGAATTTTTTTTTTGTACATATACCAAGTTTCTTAATACTATTTGTGCTAGCTATTTTTAAATATCCTGTACTGGCTGTTTCCCGCGATTTTTTACGCGTACAAATTTATATTGGAAACTATCATACGGGACCCGCCCATTTTTGCGGGATACACAGTGGCTTAAGTGGTATTCCAGCCTAAATGTTTTTGCGTGCCGAATTTCAGCTACAGACGATTGGCAATTCTGCAGCCTTAAACAAGTTGCTTCGTAAGCTAATGTCATTTTCATAAATTTTTTCATCTATTCATCGAGCGTGCATACGCTATTAGAAAGCATCTTGTCTAAGACTGCTGGCGTGATTGAGTAATAAACATCCATCTAAACTTTCGCATTTACTATAATATTAGTAAGATTTAAATTCAGGTTTTTCTATTGCAGCTCGCCCGTCTAGGGTACTACAAGCTGGCGGCGGCAGTGCAAGTGGACACTGAGCAGCGCACTCGCAACGGTCTGCACCACCCGCATCCTAAAGAAATAAGGTATTGTTGTTAAAGAAAAATCCTTTGTTGAGTTCTGAATAGGAAAAAAATATTTAAAAACTACTCAAAGGAATTTTAAAAGTATTATTTTACAATAATATAAACACGTAAAAGTGATGTATTAAACCATACTGATTTATTGCGCAAACTGGACTGGAGCGAAATACGATCGGTTCTAATCCCGCCCTAAAACAGTATGCATGTAATAAATCCAATTAATATAAAAACACATTTAATCAAAATGTTATTCATTAACTTGCTTGAAATAATTAATCAACTACGACAATCGACACCGCTTGAATGAACAAATGAAAAAATATTAGATGAGCCAACGTGGAAGTGGGCGGAGCAAAAAGCAAGAAAATTTGGGGCAATACAATTATAAAATGCCGAATGCTTACCAGGCGACGATCTGTGGGTAGGCCTCCCATCAGGTGGATAGATGATCTGGTGAATGTAGCGGGAAGCCGCTAAATGCTGGTGGCGCGAAACCCTTTATGCTGATTTTATACTGTATTTAATGTTATTTATGTAGTTTACTATGCGTGTAATATTAGATATATTTCAGATTGTAATTTTACATCTAATATATTTTGTTACGTGTACTTTTGAATACTCTCCGCCGCCTTCCCCTTTCAAATCTGTTTCAACTTTCCCCTACCTGAAGGTTGTCTGGTAGAGATCGCTGCAAGCGATAAGACCGCCTAAATTTTACAAATCTAAATCTTACTTATTTATTTTTCAATTTTATGGTGTGCAATAAAGTGTCTCTATCTATCTATCTATCTATCCTTAGGGGAGGTCTATGCTTAGCAGTAGTCGTCGTTTGGCTGAGATGGTGATGATGATGACGTTTAAGTTGACTACTAGAACTAAGTCCTGCCCCCAAAGGATTTAATTTTATAACTTCAAAACAAAATCAATTCTCAAAAAACTAGAACAGTATCATTTTAGAAAATCACCTCTAGTATTTATTGAATCACAGTAAACTTTTCGTTTAGTTGTTTATTAAGTCGAATTTGTCGCTAACGCCAAAAGCGCCCGCTTTTAGCAATAATGTACAATACGAAACAAAAGCCAGAATGAAAATCAGTTAACAGTGATTCAATAAATACTAGAGGTAATTTGCTAAAATGATACTGTTCTAGTTTTTTTAGAATTGATTTTGTTAAGAAGTTATAAAATTAAACCATTTGGGGGCAGCAATTAGCTCTAAGTCCCCTTAATAAAAAATAGTTATGTTAATTGTAACGTAAATTACACCCGGGTATTTAATAGATAAGCGAGTTTTCCCAGTTTAGGTTGACTCATGAAAATAATGAATTGTACAAGTTGTTTATAACAATAATTATTTAAAAACTCATAAGTCATAATATAAGATAAGATCAAACTACACAATATTCTCAGTAATAATTACAAGCTCTTTAGTGTAGTACGTACTTGTTCGTACGTACGTATTATGGTGTTGCATTAAGTAAAAAAATAGTTATTGCGTCGTCGTTACCAATACTTATTCAAAAACTATACGTTCTCTCATGTGGTTATGACGTTTTCCTGACACTGATTGTTCGTCTATACTTTATTTTATTGCAGATAAGTGGTCGTCTATTATAAAATACCAATGATGTAAAATACAAACTTGATACTTAATCAGTGACGGGAAAACTTTCCCCTCACTAAATGAGCATTCACTCAGCATTTAAGCTTTTTTCTTACTTGTAACTTTTAAGTTATGTACGTAAGGTTGAATTTCCATTACGGTAGGTACGACACAATATGGCATTAGCTGCTTAATTTTAAAATTGGGACAGTATGGATTGTTTTTTTTTTTTTTGGAATGTATCTCTAGTTCTTATAATTTAATTTAGATTATAATAACTTGAAGTATGTAAATCTTGTTTCAGAAGCAAAACCATTCCGATGGACAGCGACAGCCTGGTGCTATGGAGGAGGCCCCTCACCACTCTTGAATACTTCTTTAAGGAACTACTGATATTGATCACCACTGGTCTACAACGGTATAATATATTTTTTAATTAAAATTGATTGTTTGCCGAGAACTGCAAGTCCTTAGCTATGGACAGGGTGCGATGGAAAGTTTCGTGAGAGACCTTTGCTCAGCAAGTGAATTATTTTAATACTTAAATCAGTTAAATGATACTAAATTGTCAAGTTACTTAGTTGCTGGCATAGTCAAACCATTCAATTACTTAGTATATTTATTAAAAATTAATTTTGACGGGCTTATAAGAAATCATAATCTCCATGCTTGCCTAATGCAAGTTGGTGATCACAAACCCGAGCAATGTTCGGAACCCTTGTTCCTCGACCCAGAAATCGAACCCCCGGGATCTTGGCCCGGTACTTAAACCACTTGATCAACGGGGGGCGCGGTGGGTATGCCTATACCCATCATTGATGTGGTAACTTGAATTCAATGATGGAGGCCTTTTCCCAGCAGTGGGATGATTATAGGTCGTAACTTTATTTAAGATATAAAACGACTTGCGACGAAAAAAAATCAAAGCGACTTGTATCTATTAAACCAGGGGCTCTCAAAATGTGCGCCGCGGGCAACCTGGTGGCGTAAAAAGAGGGCGCCGTCTATTATCGTCTTAGTGCAATATGTTGTATGACACTAATACAATATCACGCAAAATGGAAAGATTATTTTCAAATAAACTAGCAACAGAAAAACTGTGTAGAGATCACCCAGCTCACCTGTGAACTTGTCACATTGATTTGACTCAGCAACTGTTTTTTTTATCTTATTGTTCTCTGTTTCAATTCTGAAGTCTTATAACTAAGTATGTCTAATAAACAATCAGTTTATTGCTGTTAGACGTTTTTATTCTTGTGCCTTATTAATATTACTAGCTGTTCCCCGCGACTTCGTACGCGTCAATTTCTATTTTTATGATCGCGATTATTTTTGCAACATTTTTATCTGATGCTTCGCTCCTATTGGTCGCAGTGTGATGTACCACTTCCAAGACATTTGGACTGTATAATTATGTTTCAAATAGGGTTTGCGTGTAGGGCGTCGTGGTACCAAAACATTAAACTTGTAAGTTCGCCGCGTGTTATAAAAGACTAGCTGTTTCCCGCGACGTCGTCCGCGTCAATTTCTGTTAATAAGAATTCGATTATTTTTGCAACATTTTTCACTGATGCTTCGCTCCTATTAGTCGCAGCGTAATGTTATATAGCCTAAAGCCTTCCTCGATAAATGGACTATCCAACACAAAAAGATTTTTTTAAATCGGACCAGTACTTCCTGAGATTAGCGCGTTCAAACAAACAAACAAACAAACAAACTTTTCAGCTTTATAATATTAGTATATAGATTGGGAACCCCTGTGCTAAATAACTAAATTATTTTATCGTACCAAAACATGACTTTTCAGCGTATTGCACAACTGTACATTGTGCTGTCGGCCAAGAAAGTGGTTAATCACCCTTAAGGTTGAAAGTCATTTGCGCGTCAGAGATCAACGGGGTTGATTTTCCCATGCAAATAAATATATTTTGTTTGACAGCTACTAATACCGCAATTTTACTGACACGTGAAATTTTGTCAAAACTGATACACCACTTTCTTACGGCCGGTCCTAATAACCTATCTATCTTCAGTTTTGGCATATCGGAGATAGAAAACAACTTCTGTCTTTGTTTCTCTGGACGGCAAAATCAGAAACAAAAGTTGTTTTCTATCAGTATATAAACTTGAAAAATTTTTTTGAAAAATTTTGTCTCAGGCGGGACTCGAACCCGCATCTCCTCGCGAGGAGATGCGGGTTCGAGTCCCGCCTGAGACAAAATTTTTCAATTTTATATACTGATATTATAAGTGCAATTAAGTTGCTAAAATATCAAATAAAGTATAGTTGTTTTCTATCTCCGATATGCCAAAACTGAAGATAGATAGATTATTGGGACCGGCCGTTAGCCGACCGTACATGCACGCATTATAATATTTAAATATTGTATGTTTGTTTTCAGGTTATTAGCATTCAAACTACTGGCGTTAACAGTGGTTTTGCTAACTGCTAGCACTGTTTTGTCTTACTACATTAATGGGCCTCATCAGGCCTATGTGCATGTAAGTTATAATTCCATGAAAAATAATAATATTGGTTTAATTATAATATGTATTTACAAGCGACGAAAAAAAGAGTAGTTGGTCCCATTTAAATGAAATGAAATACATTTATTAAATCCTCACCAAATGATAAAACTATAAAGCTTACAAAAAATTTGAAAATACGATTTATGTGGTCCGATTCATATTTGGTGGGAATAGAATTAACATAAATTTTTAGTCAGTAAGTAAAGTTTTGTTTCTTAACATAATTTAACGGAATTTGTGTAGTACATACTAAATTATAACAAAGTTCGTTAATGGATTTCAAAAGTTTTCTTAAAAATAGTTTACCGACGAAACCAAGAAATGTCCCACCTCTAAATTGTCGATGACTTTCGATATCGATTATTTGTATAAGAAGTTTTTTTTGTAGTTGACTCATCTGTAAAGGAAAATAATTAAAAAACTTCTAACAAAAAAAACCGAAGAGCTCGAATAATAAGTAGGTAACTTGTTTACGTGTCGTTTGACATTGATTGCTTGGCTGACATCTACTAATATATACTCAAAAGTGATCTAATTTAGATAGTTTTTATTTCATGTATTCATCCTTGAAGGGATGAAAAGGGGTTGGAAAGGAAAATGCCCAAATTACTATGGATGGATGTACTGACCTAAAGATTTTTGTGTCATGATAAAAATGGTGTTATTTGCTTATGTAATATATCTTTGACCCGCCTACCAAATTATATTTATTTTTGTTTCCGCAGTTCGGAGATATTTATCAAAAATCTTTTTATTTGGAGGTTATAAAATGTCAAGGAAAACGTACTCTTATTCAGACTGGATAAGGTTGAAGTTTTGCAGTAGAGGTGTTAGTGTTACCACGTTTTTTATGCTGTAGGTAAAATGGGTTAGTCCACAGCTGTCCACACGCATGATTTGTACCTACTGATGATTGCAATGAGTGCACTTCGCGTATGTACACTTCCCATTTCGCGTGGAGTCCCAATGTTCAGATGCACTTACGCTTACGCTTTTGGATATTTTCCTTCCATTTTTATTTCACTAGACCTGTCAGTTTCAGAATATAGTCAAGCGTACACCAAGTAATAATAAATTCTAAGCTTTCAATATACTCCCTCTCTAATTACAAATGCAAAAAACGACTGACGCTGTGCCTACAAAACCTTACGTATTCGAAGACTTAAGATCTTCTAGGGATTCTTGTGTAGGAGACACATAAATTACAAATCGCTAGAATGAGTTGATAGGAGGTAGTCGCGAGAATCGAACTCATGACTTTTCGGCTGTGTGGCGCCGGTACTTTCATCATAAGGCACTGTGTGAACTTAGGCAGAAATGAATACACATAAATGAAACAACATGTTCTTTACAAGTAAACATTTATTTTTAATCAATAAGTATATTATCCAAAAATAGAGCTGGTGCACTTACATTATTGTAACGTGCCTAGCTCAAATACCATAATATACACATCAAATGGGCACAACAACCTACAGTTCTTTTTCCAACGAGACAAGAGCAATAATAGCCAGTTATAGCGTTCAGTGTATTTCTTACGTTTTCATTTTTGCTTACTAAAATATATGTGTAATAAACCTTGCTGGATACATGTCTTGATTTGATTCTCCCACGGACCAAATAATTATTAACTCCTAATATTAAGGGCAAGTCTTCTTCAATATCTTGGGATACTTCTATTAAATATTCTCCATTTTGCCTGATGTGCTCACCATAATATGATTTTGCCTGTTTTAACTGATATGAGCCTAAAGCAAATCGTTTCAAACTAGTTAAATCTAATTTAGGGAAATCATTTAAATGGGGCATGTTGCCACACACTGTATTAAATATTACTCTTCTTCTATTAATATTTTCTTCGATTATGTAATCACCTAAATGATTTGCTAAATTAATTTTATTTTTAGCGATTGTTACATATTCAAGATCTTCTGGGCGATCTTCAATTGTGAGGTGAAACCTATTCAACAGTGCACAAGTAATTTTAAAATCATTCATCACATGTCCCATAGCACGATTGAAGAACTCTTGCCTTAGTAGTTTAAAATCACGTTTAATACGACCATTCACAACTTCCACCACCCAGCGACACATTGTAACACATCTGGTTTTATTGCTCTGTAACGTTGTTAACTGATGTTCTCCCTCCATCAATGATTCAGGCATATGTGTTTTAAAACCTAATGCTTCTAACATTGGAATAGCGTCTCTAAACCCTCTGTCTAAAATGAAAACATCATTAGTTCTGAAGAAATTCCTAAGTTCAGGTAATTCATTTAATGCGTCCATTAATATAGACGAATCATTTTTCGTTGCTTTGTAGGGTCCCAAACATTCTAAAATAGTACCATCGCAACAAACAATTAAAAAAGTTTTTAAGAGATTTGCATACTTGTGCAAACTGTTTGTGTCTTTTTGGAATTTGTAATTGCTACTACTTTGAACATATACATAGGTGCCGTCACAAATAACAATAGCTGGTTTTTCTTCTAGTGGTAAATCTGGATTACCAAAAAAACCTTCTGGTATAATTCTATTCTTGCTTGCCACTTCCTGTATTGTTCTGCATGATACACCTAAATGCAGTGGTACAAATTGCTCATGTAAGCAATCACGAGCTAAATTCATATACCTTTCCAAGGTACTGCGAGGCAGGTTAAAAAATTGTGACAGCCGTTGGTTACTATCTCCAGTTCTGAGTTTAGCCAAATATATACTTAGAGCTAAAGTAGCGGATGGCACCAAGTTTTGTAGCGATGGAATCAGTGACAATAGTTCTTGAAGCTGTTCTACAGTAAATCCTAACCAAAAATGACACATTTTGGGATCAAGACTATTAAAATCTGTGAAATCAAGTTTCCTCGCTACTGCTCTCTCTAATATAACCATCATATTGTCCATTTGATTGCCAGTAAAGTCATTATATGATGCAACTAGATTTTCCCACAAATTACTATTTACATGAAACTGACAAATACGAGCACTCAAAGGAATGTATATTTTGTAGTGAAGTAATAATAACTCCTTCACAACAGATGGAACTAACAAACGTTCTGCATTTTCACAACCAGAATATATACAATGGTTTGGAGTTGCAGCCACACGTTTATACATATTGGAACGAATTTTAGGTATCGTTGGCCTAGCTGGTTGTGGCATTTCAAAGATCTCAGGCAGTGGTGGAGGTGCTGGGATGTCAACTTCTATTGCTATTTGGTCTTGAGATATTGGATCAAGCAAAGTTAAATTATCTTGTCTCTGCGAATCATGTAGCTGTTGCCTTTGGATTGTTCTAGTTGCAGCCATCCAACAAGCACGACAAACCTTTTCCAAACGATTTATCTGAAAGTATATTTTTAAATAAAATCACACAGTTAAAAGAATATGCATACATTGATCTATTGTACTGTTATTATTATACCTGATGTGGTGGCGTCCATCCCAATATAAGCATTCTTTGTGGACTGTCAATTGGCACATTATGAGTTCTAGATCTTAATATTGAGATTCCACAACCGTAGCAGACTTTTTCATGTCCCACTGCAGGTAAAACAGGTTCTTGACTGCCATGTGCATTTTGCAATAGAGTGTAACAGGGGTTACAAACAACGTCGTCATTTGACATCTAAAAAAGACAATTTTTATGAGATGGGTAACATAGGCTTTCGTAAATCAAAGGCGAAATAGTTAGTGAGAAATAAAGTAGTTGCCTTACCGGTGTAGGTGTAATCCAAGTTCGTAGAATAACTATGATGCTCTCAGGAATGTCCCTTACGATGTGTCTATGCATAAATGGCACCAACAACAAAGAACAGTTGATACACCGTCTACGAGCAGTAGCCATGTCGAACTACACACTTCACAGTTTAGCCGAAAGTCAAATATAAAAAGTCCTGTCTTTATCACAATATTGTTCACTAGAATGCGAAAATATTCACCAACAATGTACTTTTTAACGGAGGAACTATTAGCTCAACTCAACGCGAAAAACATACAAACGCCAAAAATGTCAGATGTCATTGTCATTATAAGATGTAAGTGATGTGACATTAACCGATGGTTAATCGATAAAAAAGATTATGATTGTATAAATTAATTGTGTTCTTTTGTTTGGTATTTGGCACAAAAGAAAAACGAAAACTTTTTTTCAATGACTGGAATATGTTTTTGAGTACAGAATTGATTTATTGATAGCGAAAAATTAATATCGATGATAAATCTTATGGACGACTTTTTGAATCATAATCGAGTAAGGATTATTTTCATAGTATTTCATACCTCCCTAGCGTGATGGCGGAAATGTTAAGGAAAAGTCAAACGGAAACACGAAAACAACTATTTTTGTTAAAAAATTAACCCCGAAAAGAATCTAAGTAGAAAATTTTGGAAAGGCATAGAATATTTTTATTTCTTTTTTGCTATGAAAACTACCCTGACACTACAAGTTGAGTTCAGAGTACTAAATATGGGCATTTTCCTTTGTATGGGAAATAAATAATTTCTTAACCGATTTAGATAAAAATTGGTATGTAGATAGTTTGAGCCCCTAAAAATTACATAGTTAGTAGTTTTTGTTTTCGAATGAGGGCTTAAAGAGATCCCTCTGTAAATACCCCTCTGTTAAGACATCTGTTACATGCTCGTATACAACCCTGTATAAATCAGGAATTCGATATTCAAACAAGATTTTTCTTCCTCTTTCAGCTAGTCGTATCCACGCTAGCTTGGTGGGGGTGGTGGGTGGTGCTAGGCGTATGCAGTTCGGTGGGCCTCGGGACAGGTCTTCATACATTCCTGTTATACTTGGGACCTCATATAGCACGGGTCACACTTGCCGCGTACGAGTGTGGGGCTCTTAACTTTCCGGAACCACCGTATCCAAATGAGTGAGTTATTATTTTTACTAGTAAATGGATATAATAGTATGTAGTGGTGTCAGAGAAATAAATTTTCATTTTACGAATAATTTATATTATTATCTAGAAAAGTAACTCCTACAAATATAGTTTAGAATTTGGATTGTTTATTTATTATTCACAAAATATCTTACACACGATTGTTGCGACAATAGGTTACGTCACCGCCCGCCAGTAGATGTTACAAACTTACAACTGATGACGCTGTTTCTTCTCCATATTTTAAATTTCGAACGCCGCGTGGATTCAAATTTTATTGTTTTTTTTTTTGGGATTTGTAACGGTTTCAACGCTTACAGCGCCCTTTAGACAAGTGGCTTACTAATATCGTTTACGCCGGACGAATAGTCTATAACAAATGTATGAAAATGTCATTAACAAACGATCGGACGATCGTGAGCTTATGCCGTTTTCATACATTTGACATCTATCCGACTAGCGTAAACGTTATTAGAAAGCCACTTGTCTAAGGCCGCCGAATTGTTATTTGCAGTTGACATCCATAAACAACGTGTTGATATCAATAATGGCCATATTTGTTACCACGTAATAAAAAAGATAATTTTGTAAAATAAGAATACAAGTACATGTATATTGATTTTGCGAATACTATCGTAACAATAATAAACCTCCAAGTGCAGTGGTAATGAATATGAAATTGCAAGTCATGCTTCAATATGATTATTATCGTAGCGAATATTTTAATGTGCGCGATAATATTACTCATGCGTGGCGTTACTAATGGTTTCCCGAGCTACTGTTACTGCACGCATATACGTACTATAGGAACTTTTTGTAACGTTTAAGTAAACAATATATCATGTAACAGAATGATAAAATAAACTCCTGTCCAATCAAACAAGATTCCATTCACGTGCTAAAATACAGCAACATTATTTTTAAACCATTGTAATCTTTTAAAAAACCACGTCTCCATGTAAGGATGGTCACCGCCAGGGCCGTCCTCAACAAGGCACACAAAAAATTGGGGCCCTTTTAGAAAGTAAAAAAAGCTAATTATAATAACATTTTTACTAAGTATGACCATTTATTATAATTGATGACTGATTTGTGAAAAAAGTGTAATGTGCCCCACAAAAATGTTTTGATAATTAATGTGTGAGAGAAATTATTGGTCCTTCGGGGCCCCCCGAGAATGGGAGCCCTGGGCACGGGCCCCCATTCAAGACGGTATTGGTCACCGCGGTGGCGGTTTGATATAGATAAGTGTATGGTTTTTGTATTTGTGCAACTGAATAAGCCCCGTTTTGATCCGACAGGGTTTTTCCACATTTTGAAGTAAAACATTTTAGTTTACACTTCTTTGGGATAGTTGCAAGTTCCATAAAGAAGTCACGCTCACATACTCTTATAGATACGCCATTAAATATTGTATACCTAATTTATAAAGCTTGTTTATTTTTATCTTTACTTACGTATTGCTTCGGCATTGACGGTTAAAATCTACATCAAACATTTTTTCCTTAGCATAATCTGCCCCGCTGAAAGGGACCCCAACAACTTAGTGACGATATGGAACATTATGTCCAAAGTCCGTGTGGAGTCAATGATGTGGGGCATAGGGACGGCCCTTGGGGAGCTCCCGCCTTACTTCATGGCGCGGGCGGCGAGGCTGTCGGGCGGTGGGGTCGCCGAGCTCACGGCCAACGATGAATCCAGAACAGGCAGGTCAGTGATGTTCCATGAGTCATTTTAGAATAAATACTTTTCAGAAGACGATTGTCAGCTAGGCAGTTAGTGTTAAACGGCAAAGCCTACACTATAAATGGTCGGCTTCGTTAAGCTAGTGCCGATTAACCGATTCCGTGCGGATGGCTCCCTAGAGGCGCCATGGGTATTTTTGTGAATGGCGGGTGGCGCCCGAGAGGAGCCAAAAGATTTACATGTAAAACTCAAATAAAGTAGCATTTCTAAAGTTTACCCCCTTTATTAAACTGTCTTTATTTGTCTCACAGATTACGATTTCAGTGTTAGTTTCGGGATATTTCATGAAAACACACACTTCAAAAGTTGTAAACCTTTTCAATGCAAAGATCAATATGATTAATACAGATACCGAATTTTCCTAATGCATTCGTATCGTAATTCGTTATCGTAATTGGCCATTACGATGTATTGATATCGTAATAGCCCTATCGTTGCATATCTATTTATTTTTCGATTGATTTTATTTGTTCGAAACAGACATTTCAATCAAAAACTTTAATAAATACAACGTTCGTTTGTTTATGAAATACTTTTAAATATGTATATAACCGTTATACACAACTAGCATGGTAATATCCCGATCTACAATAAAAAGAAACGAATTGATAAATCAACCGTGCCAAACATATTACTATAGCAAAAGGATTATAACAACTGATAAAATTAAGTCACTTACCTTCCATTTCCGTATAAATACTTAATTAGTCACTTCTAAACACTTGAAATGAGTTACTTACTATTAGGCCGCTTACGTTCGCTGTTGAATTGCGACTATAATAAAAACAAGTGGAAACCGACGAAACAGCGATTAGTTTTACTACATGGCGGGTGGAGAGGTGCCATGAAATTTCATGGCGAATGGCGCCTCAGAGGAGCCACGAAACATTTCTTCGCCGCCAGGCGCTAAAGTTTAAAAAAACCACCGCCGCACTGAATCAGTTAAGTAGTTCATTCGGCTCGGTTTATTAATTTTGAGCTGCCCCGCGATCATACCTACCTAGTGTATACATAGATGTTGCTAAGCTTGTTTCATTTACATTAATTAAACGCGAAATTTCAGAAACTCGTAATGAATAAGGTGGCATGGTAGTAACTTATTTATTACTAATAAGAAGCTTTTTAACCCTATTAATAGTGACCATGGAAGTTACGAGTAAATACAGTATATTTTTTATGTGATTTAGTTATTTGTTCTTAGTTTAGATTTCTTTGAGTAAAAATTTCGAAAAAACTATCACATGAGACAGTGACCATGAAATTTTAAATTAGTTTTTTTTGTTTGTGCATTAATAATTAATTATAGAACCCAATTATCAACAATACTATATATCTGTGTATGTTAACCTATGCAATATATTTCACTTCCAGAGCGAAAGTGTTTGTGCAAAAACTAGTCCAACGCGTCGGCTTTGCAGGCATCTTGGCTTGCGCGTCGGTGCCTAACCCGCTCTTCGATTTAGCCGGTTTAACTTGTGGGCATTTCCTCGTGCCTTTCTGGACTTTCTTCGGCGCAACCGTTATAGGGAAAGCTGTGATAAAGATGCATATTCAGAAGATGTTTGTGATAATTGCATTTAACGAGACACTGGTTGGGTAAGTTGAGGTCATGATTTGATTCGTCGTGTCAGGAAAGGCATAATTTGGTGGTTGGACACCTATCAATTGACATACTTTTTATGATCTGTCAAAACACAATTAGGATTAGTGAACTATGACGCCACGAGACGAGTTACTGTTAATTTCAAAGATAAGGTGTAAATTTCAATCAACGAAAGATACGAGGTTTTAGTAAGATACGAGTTACGCGGATCTTTTTTAACAACACGCATAATTTTTTTCCAGATAGACCTATTTCGACAATTTTTTATTCTTTGTATTCTCAATTTACACTAGCAATGAGATTGCTTAACCGATTGACCGCCAAAGACGCATTAAAGCGTCTTTTTGATATTTGCTCCTGACGCCAATGACAACTATAGACGTCAAAAAACGTTTATATATCGACAGTGAAATTCAAAGTAATAAAAACGACTAACAATTTAACTATCCAATGAACTTAAGAAACCATTTGTCTGTTGTTCACATAGCTCTGATATCACCAAAAGTACAATAAATATTTTTAAAAACGTGTATTTCAAACTGTAAAATATTGTATCAAAATTGACTGCACCTGGCCGCCATAGACGTCTTAAAGCGTCACGTAGTGATGTAAAAATTTGTGAGAAAAAAACGTAAGTTAAAGAACAGTTTTCAAACATTATTTGTTTATTTTTACAGCCAAGTCCTGTCCTGGGTCGAGAGGATACCTTACGTAGGACCCAAACTAGAAGCCCCGTTGTTAGAATTCCTCCGCAACCAGAAGGCACGTTTGCACAAGGACGACAGTGCATCCATACCTGAGAACCAGGGTTCGGTGCTATCGGCATTATTAGAGAAATTCGTTTTAGCGATGGTTGTCTACTTCGTGGTTTCAATAGTGAATGCGCTAGCGCAGAACTACAGCAAGCGAGTCGGGAAAAAGAAGGGAAAGAAGAGGGAATAGGGGTTGCGGACGCCGGGCGACGCATTCGGTGGACTCGGTGCGTATTTCTGAATTATTTAAATTCTACTACCTACATCAGCCCAAGCAGGCTTTTCTTAATAGGACTACCAGAGATAAGTGCTATGATTTAACTTTATTACTTCTAAAAGAAATCAATTCTCAAAAAACTATAACAGTATCATTTTAGCAAAGCACCTCTAGTATTTATTGAATCACAGTAAACTTTTCATTTAGTTGTTTATAAAGTCGAATTTGTCGCTAAAAGCGGCCGCTTTTAGCAATAATGTACAATACAAAAGAATGCCAGAATGAAAAGCAGTTAACAGTGATTCAATAAATACAAGAGGTGCTTTGCTAAAATGATACTGTTATAGTTTTTTGAGAATTGATTTTGTTTGGAAGTAATAAAATTGAATCAATTGGGGGCCGTACATAGCTCTAGTAGTAGCTCTAGTAGTCGTGGTAGGCGGATTGGCGATCGCACTTTGTTGGTCAATGGTAGGATAGTAGAGAGATAACGTTGCAACCCGACTTCTTATGGCAATATTCTTAGTAATTGCCTTTTACGACACCCATAGGAGCCACAGTGATTTATTATTAAAACAGGAACTCTTTTACATAGCAATGGTATGACAGCAGTTTTGATTGCAGTTTATTATGATTGTAGATGTCAATGCCAATATCGTAAACTAGAATTAAAAGAAACCAATTAATAATGACAAAATCTTTCTCAAGCCTACGCCTGGGTTGTATGTCCCAGGCGATGCCAAAAGGTACTCAACCTTATCAGTATATAAACGAAAAATTATGTCTCAGGCGGGACTCGAACCCGCATCTCCTCGTATGCCGGTGCGGGCGCTATACCATTAAACCACCGAGACACTGCGACCCAGCGCGTATTTTTCAAACATATTCTTATCGCTGTAAGCCAGCGATGTTTCATCAAATGTTAGTAGTTTCGAGTCCCGCCTGAGACATAATTTTTCAAGTTTATTTAAGCTGGTTTTACAGTCACGCTGGTCATCGGCGCTGACCGTCAAAATGTGTGACGACTATAAAACCAGCCATACTGATATTATAATTGCAATTAAGTTGCTAAAATATCAAATAAATTATACTCAACCTTAATCGGCTATGTGATGGACTCGGCAACCATTCTATGAATCCGTGGATGCTTAGAATTTTGGTATATTTATTTTTATTACAAATGAATTCTATTATAATAGTACATGCTACAGACAAAACACCAGTTCAAAAACATTGTGTAGAACTTGATATACCGTCAGAACTTTTTAAACAACAATAAAATTTGGCTGTTCTATCACATGAAGTTATATATGCTGACTTACTATTTGTTATTTTTATAGCGCGGCGACGACAAACGACGGATCGGACGCGTCGACGTCGGTAGTATACAGACGTTCCCAAACGTCGAAGTTAAACGTTTACTCCCGTCACAAGATGGCTGCAACGGCCCCCAACGGCTACCTCCGCGGTCACAAAACGATATGGCGGCACGATGCTAAACTTTATAAGTGAGTGTGACTTATTATAAACAATTAAATATAGTGATGATGATCTGTTTTGTATGATAGCTCTGTAACTATCCGAACTCACAAATGTATTACATTTTATACAATGTCATAAGATTACGGCTTGGTGTGTAATAACTGTGGTATGAAAATGACGTGAATACATTTAATTATAACGCACAATTATTTAAATAGCATTTCATTTCCAATTATCTAGTTTTTTGCTTTTTAAGAACACTTCACAATTTTATTACCTATGTAAAAAAAAACAGCTATCGTCCGACCAATGATATCTTGCCTTTTCATCAAATATAATGTAAATATAACCTATTCTTATCTGGAGTAGATGTTTAGCTCTTATGTCGATAATAATTTTGCGAGTGCTTAGAATTTTTCACAGCGTGTTTAAAGTGTAGATATTAAAAATAGGGTGCTCATTTGACGTTTTCAAGTTTTAACAGTTGTGGACGGCAAATGACGTAGATAAATAGGTGAAAATAGGAATAAAAACCTTTTTAGAATCTGGGGTCAAATGTATTTGTATTAATATTAAGAAAGAATCAATTACTCTTTTAGAAAAAAAAACAATGCCTTGCTAATTTGAATTGGAACAAAAGTCCCTTAACACTTTTAAATTGGCTTTTATGTTCTCTTGTAAGTAAAAATTATCAGGAATATTTTTATTGATCACGTTCTTTAAAAAAAATAGATGAAATTATTGCTATCTAAATAGTAGTCTACGTTGCGCTCGATAGTCAGAAGAAAAATATTAGTATGGATAGATTTGACCACAAAATCCGAAAAGGTGTATTTATAAGCCATAGCAGATTTTAGAGTTCTATCTCAAAACACAATTTATAGCCAAATTAAAGTAATAGGTAACAACATTAAAGTAATTTAGAATTGTTAGCTAAACAATATCTAACTTTTTTTTTCGGCTATTCATAATGATCAATAATTTGTCGAGAGTACCCAATTTAGACCTCAGTAAGACCTAGGCAAGTAAAAAATAAGTATGACAGTACTCCCGGCTTTGTAAATCGTCAGGAACGCCTCACGTAATAGTATCCCCCTAACTTCGAAAATAGTTTCCCGTTATTTTTTATTTCTTTTCATTATATCGTTGTGAATAGCCATTCTAACTGCCACATTTGAAAGATCATTGTAGTTTTTTTTTTCTAGAAAAGGGTTGAAAATATATAAAAAAATCTGAATATGTGTTTAATTAAACTTTTTGTGATTATTATTTCCAAAAAATAATTTGGTGCTGTTCTTATTATAATATTGTGTTTTTCATCCTCATTCGAAATTTTTTATCAAATTATCCACAAAATGCGTGTTAAAAATATATTTAAAGACTATTTTTTCGTTGACTTAGTAAATCTAATTTATTTTACTAGTTTGTAATGGTACAGTCAGTTTCAATATATGTTTATGTATATTTGTACACATTACATTGGTGATTATTGAAAAATAATTTGCTGGTTTATGTATATCATCGTGATTGTATTTGAATTTGTTTTACAAACAGAAAACGCTAAATGAAAAACTTTGATTGTAATGTAAGTATCTTTGTAATGCAACCATTTTAAATTAAAGCAATTTTGTGATTCATACTTTCGAAAAATTTGTGTAATTAATTTGATTGTTCTTATTATTAATTAATATTTATAAAAGACATTTTGTATCTCATATAATAGCCACCATAATATAGTCGAAGTTTTTATTTGTTAGTAGCTAAAAAAGTCCAGTATTAATAAGTTTATAGGAATGGTTCATTGTTTTGTGCTAGATTTCCAATGATTGCATTCCTTTTAAATTTTATATTAGTTAAAATATTTAAACTTCATTTTTATTATACTGTATGTATCTTAATTTATTTTTGACTGTAGCAAAAAATTATGGTAGGATATATCAAAATTCTATTTTAGTTACATATAGTCCCTTTCTGGTATACTTTTATTCATAAGTCAATATTTTCTTGCATTACACAAAATGCAATAATTGCGACCTACTTAACGCAATTGTAATCCGACTACTTTGATGTTTATAGTTGTTTTTTTAATTTAAGCATGTGTTTATCTCAACATAAAAATATGGAGTCACCAGGTCATTTTAATTTCTTTATATATTTTATGGATGGTTGTGTATATAGTCTTGTATTGTATTGTAAGAAATGTATTTTGCTAAAACATTCCAATCATTTACCTACCATAAATCAGGGTTGATAGCATCTAAAATACTTAATTACTATGTGCAAACAGTATTGACTGGTACAATGTAATGTTTGGGGTTTAGAATAGTTGGTTTTTAGGATTTCTTTATTGTCCAGTAAACAACTCTTCACAAAATGTTTAAAATTATCTTTTGATTTCGAACTTTTGTTTTCATGTTTAAGTTGAAATTTAATTGAGGGAACATTTTGTGATAAGCTGATAAACTGCGTTCTTCCTAATTTTTTGAATATCTAATAAATTATGTCAATGTCTTGATAAAAAGTTATATTTGTTTAGCAAAGGGATTGTTTATGTTTGATTATGTTATCAATGAATTTTTTTTATAATTTAATTACTTTGGAGTTAGTTGCATATAAATTATTATATTGTGTATTATTAATTATGAGTGGCGTATTTAAGTAATAAATAGTGTGGATAGTCATGTGGAGTGGTACACTTAGTACAAAATATTGCTTAGACATTTTATATGTTTGAGGTTATTAACCTACCAACCCGGAGAGCAATAAATGAATGAATGTTTAATTACAAATCTTTTCATTCTCCCTGTTATACTATATTTGTTATTATTACCAAGGTGGACAGCGATGATGTTAGGTTTGATTACAAACATAACCATCGTTCCGCCGGGTTATTCCCAGTTGCCCCCACCGGCATCGCCCCCACTGGGGGCATCTAGGAATTTGTAAAAAATAATGTCCCAGTTGCCCCCGGTGCCGCCATTCGAAAGGACAACTGGGAATTTCATTTTTGACGTTCCAGTCTCCCACTTGATACGCCGTATAGTATAACTAGATATTTTTTCCATAATAATATGTTGCTGTAAGCGAAGCGAATTGCTACATTTTTCACTTCGCTATGGAAAAAAATTCTAAGTAGTTATACTTTAGGGCGTATCAAGTGGGGAAGACTGGTACGTTTAAAAATGAAATTCCCAGTTGCCCCTAGTGGGGGCGAAGCCGGTGGGGGCAACTGAGAATAACCTGTTCCGCCTGGGACTTGTCCGCGTGGAATTAGATTACATGGTACTTTCGGCTAGATAGCGCTACTACTTAGAGATCACTTCAACCGTCTTAGCACCACGTTTTCGAACTGCCGTCAAAAATTCACGCCGATTTTTTTTAAAGTGAGGCTAAGTAACTTCGTTACGTAACGCGTTACGGCGCCAGTCTGTCTGCAGCAACGGTAGGTAGGTAGGTATATCCTTTCACACTCTAACCGACCACGCTAGCCCTATTTCGGACAGAGGCTTTTCTCCCTCTTTCTTAATTAAATAGTTTACCTTAGATTATTTATTATATTATTATTACGCGTCTTAAAATTACGGACTGTACATAGTTATAGCTATGAGATATCGCCAAATCCACCGCAAAGAGCTTGTATAAATATAATAGAATCAGCTGGATCACCTTCTTCAAGTTAATAGTCTGTTTGTCTTAATTAATTAGGCTGGTTTTGCTCTGAATTGGACAAATAGTGCAGTAGTGACGTCTCTTTTTGATCCCACATTTAAGATTGATTGAAAGAAATCGATTTATATCTAAATACTGACGGCACACAAAATGTGTGAGTTTTATCTTTGCTAGCTCGATTAACCCAAAAGCTATTATTATTATATTGATACTTACTACTCAGCTTTTATTATATACATTGCTTAGAATAATTATAGAAGCCGCGTCTGAACCAAAACGTAAGCGTGCGTAAACGCGTGCCATTTAATTATCCTTGTGTGCGTAAGCTGAATAAATCTACGCTTTTCTAACACATAAATAAATATTCCTTCTAACGCACACAAATATGGCTTCAGTGTTACCATCATCGGGCGTTTCCCCACAAAAAATGGGAAAACGTGTTGTTTTGTTATACGACGATTTGCCATGTGTTTGGCATGATATTTAAATACATAAGAAAATATGATTACATTCATAAGTATATGCCACCGTTCAATGTGTTTCAATTTAAATGACTGTATGATTGTATGAATTCATATTGAGAAATTATTTTCATAGAATTAATAACACCAACATTTAGTCTAAACAGTATTAAATAGCAGTTATGGCAAATTCAATATTTTTCTCAATATTAAAAACCAACTAAAAAAACTGTGTGCAATTTTTTTCCCACAACTAGCAACACTGATGTTGATAGGTTTTGTGTTTCAAATTATTCGTTTTTAATTCGATTTACGTACAGAAAAAGTATAAAATGTAAGTACTTACCTGTGAAATAAAACTTTATCACTTTATTTTTGTTTCTCTGATATGCAAGAACACTTCTTCATAGTGCAAACAGTCATTTTAAATTATTTTTTCGCGAGATGTGTTTGACTTTATCGTGATTTTGAGCACTGATAGTGACAGCTCGCGGAACGAAGTTAGCCAATAGCCATAGTTGCGCGTTTTTCGTGCTTACATTCGGTTTCTAGGTGTTATTATTCTAGGATATATTGATACTAATCCCAAGAATGCTGGAAATTAATAGCTTCAGAAGATCGCTGCGTGGCCGAGGCAGAGGACATGAATATGGATTTGTTTCCTGTGTGGTCTAAACATTTAAAATATTTTACTGACAATCAGGACATTACGAAAAATACCATTTTTAAATATATTTTTTACTTTATATAGAATCACGCCGATCGATTTTCGCCACTTGATTTTTTTTGTATCCATAGATAATTATCATTTTGTAATTTTTTTGAGTTTTGCGCGGAAAACGAAAAGCGAAAGATGGACTTTGTTATTAAGTTTAACTTTGTCATTTAAAATATAAATATAATACAAAACTGATAAAATGAAATGAATGACATGAACAACAAAAGTAGCATTGAACAAAACTTTAGTAAAGTACCAACTACATTGATAGCTACTTTATCTGTCTACACTGTAGGTAGACCAAAAAACTTACATATTACATTATGTACATAGATTTAATATAAATGATAGATTGGCAATTGAATCCTGAAAACGAGACCAAAACTAGGTTACGCTAGTGTGCATAAAGTGAGCATGTGCGTGAGATAAATAGTGCAGGTACTGCATTGCCTGCTTGCTTTCGATATCATTTCCATCGACACAGTTAACGTTGACGCAGGTGACTTATTTTTTAGTATTATTAAAAGAACGCCAAAAAACTGCAAGTAAATACCTAGATATGTTTTTTATTTTATAATTACTTATTCCCGAACAAAATCAATTTATTGTAAAAAATATCGTAGGCTTTACTTGCCAGTATTTAAAAATTTTGCCTCATTTTGCGATCGCGATCGCCAAAGTTGAAATAAAACTGATATTTATTTTTCAATTACACATTACAATCGTACACTAAATATACATATATTAAATGTTTAACTAATGGGGATTGATGGGGGCTTAAACAATATGGAGATTGATCCAGAGCGTAATTTTACAGGCTGAACGCCTCTGTGTTAAAAACACTTAGGGTCCAAATGTAAACTGCAAATGCTCGAATTTTTATTGGGCGAATATTTTTTCTGTTAGGCAATTTCAAGCATTTCTAACGTATTTCAACAACAATTTAGGCTGTATGCGGTTTACAATGTGAAATATGTCAGCTAATGAAATGTCGATAACATATCATCGACAACGTCAATCACTAAAATACAAAAGTGACGTTAGTAAGGTGAGGGGGGCAAAGCGCGCCATATTTTTTGCATAGTTAACTTTGGTGCAATGTTACTAGTGTTTGAGTTAACGAATGACACTTGTCGTAGTATCAAAAGGATCTGTGATTTCTTGCAAAAACAACCAATGTCGTTTCATTTGAATTTGAAGGTAAATTAATGATTTTTAGCATAAAATTTGAAAATAGTCTGACCAGGCGCACTTTGCCGACAAATCGGGGAAGTGCGCCTTATATTAATAAAACGAAATAATAAAGCATTAGAATAAAAACAGCCTCATATTATTGTATGAAAACTGACAACAAAACGCATGACATTTAATTTTTTTTCATAGCCACATTCTAGAAGAATCTATGTTTCTAAAACCAAATTTCGGCCAAGTGCGCCATACGATCGTAAGTCAGAGGCTGTGAACCTTTTTTCTAAATATTGATGATAATCGTGTGTTCGTGTGTCAAGTTTATTTTTATTTTACTTATGATATGGGAATACCTACCATGGTATGGAACTAGTTATTTGGTATTGATATAAAAGGAGGGACTGAAATAAAAATATTGTGACTGAAATTAGTTAGGTGTCATATTTATAAATATAAATATAAATATAAATTCGTAACGAAAAAAAAAGAAAATAAATGAGAAACATCTTCTAAATTTAAATGCAGGTATTTATTGAAAAACATTTATCAAGCCAGGCTTGTTACCCTTAATGCAACTTAACAAAAATAAAAGAGATCGAGTGAAATAAGTATTAATTAAAACTATCAATAAGCAAATATCTAATTAACTTATGTTTTGGAAATGGCACTTGAGCTTTGGTACATAACAAAATTTCGTTATTCTATATGTACCTACCTATTTAATACTATAAAACTTTATTACAATATTTGTAAGTTTTAAAAATAAGTCACAGTAACTATTTGCTTTAGCGCGATATATCGCGATATACTTATTGCTAATATCACTTGAATGCTTAAACACTATCTTTAAACAAAACAACATTCTTTTCAAGAGGTAACTATGCCATAAGCACGTAAATTCAGTCTTCGTTGATTTAAGTCTCAAAGTTTTAATAGGCCTGTTATTATTATTCATATCATAAAAAAGGGTAATGAACGAGATACTAAACTAAATTAAGCATATAAAAATCATGTTTGTAAAAAAACACCTAACAAAAAACGATACGTTATTGTATATTGAAGCCACCAAAATCAACACTGAATGAAATTTGTCCCCTACGTGAAATTGTAGGCTTTGGCAAAATTGAAATAATGTCTTCAACATGCAGCACTTCACATATATCTTCAACATTGGGGTATATAAAGTGCAGTAATCCCTGTTTAGTTTTTGTTTTTCGTAAGTATTTTACTATTGGAATGTCCTTATTTATTTTGACAATCTGCCCCACATAGTGCTTAAGACTTTTCTTTGCCGAAAATTTAACCAGTACCCAGTCCTGTTCTGTAAATTTGTGGGTTTTTTCTTGATAATAATGAATGTCGGTAAATCCGAATGACATATTTTCTATTTCTTCCTCTGAATTTTCTTCTTTTAAGTACATTTCCATATACGTTTTAAAGTCCTCAACATCTGAATTATCCGAATCATGAAGACTAAATTCACTATCGGTAGACAAGTCATCTTCTATTTGTTTGTTCAGTTTCTTCTTTCTTGGCATGGTTTGTTTAACTTCGCATTTGATTTTCCTATTAGTTACTTTTTTTTTAAAAGTAATATCTCTTGGTTGAACAGGTTTTTGCCCACAAAATATATCTCCAGGAGACATTTTTTCATTTGGTTCCAAATATGTATCTTGCAAAACAGTTATTTTTGAGTTTGGATGGGTTACAGATTTTGTTGTTGTTGGTTTTTGTGAGTTTTGTCGGAGAGTTAAACTAGACGAGCTTGGAACTGCAATGGCATTTGTGTTAGGGTCGGCTAAATTCGTATTAAAATTTGTACTTTCCATAGGCTCTTTGCTTTTGCTCTGCATTTCATTGTTCTTTTCTTTCTGTTGATTATGCTTTTTAGTTTGTTCCCTTAATTTAGTTTTTTTTTTATTTTCTCGTATCTTTCGTTTTTCCTCTAATTCTTTTTCTTTATTAAGTTTGCTTGCTATTCTATTACATCCTCATGAGTTATTACTTCAGCGCTTCCAGAAATCTTCACTTGTTTTTTTTTGCCACCGGTAGTTGGAACTTGTTTTATAGTTTCCAGAAATAAATCTTCAAACGGTATTTCTTTAGTGGTTAATGAGTTTATGTTGCTTGTTGAAGTTTGGATTGGAATTGCGTTTAAATTCAATGAAAAGTTTATTTTGATAAGGCATAATTTAGTTAATTTAATCGGAGTGTTTTGAGGAGGTGCTTGTTTATTAGCCAACATCTTTTTCCATCTTTTTACAGCGTCGGGGTCTAATTTATGTTCGGGAACTGCATCCCTATTAAATGGGTAAATCCCGCTTTTTGCAAATCCATTTTTTATAATGTCGGGGTTTAGGGCTTCCCAAACTTTTCCAACTATCCTCGAAAACTCGTCTTTGGGCAGTTTTTGTCCGTTGTGAGTTCTTTGCCACTTGACCATTTCCTGGTCCCAGGCATCTTTGAAAGGCTTGAAAACCGCCAAGTCCAGCGGTTGCAGAATATGGCTGGTATGGGGAGGTAATTTTATGATCGTTATGTTGTGTTGTAAGGCTTTTTCGATTACAGCCATTTGTACATGAGTACTGTGACCATCATAGATGAGGAGTGTTGGCTGGCTCGTATCGCCAATCATCGGAATAAAACTTTTATCAATATAATCCAAAAAAGCTTGCGATTCTATCCAGCCATTTGCTGTAGCTGTATACAATGTTCCAGGGTACGCTAAATCAGAGGTCCAGTTACTCCATACGTGCTTTCCTTTAAAAATTATGAATGGAGCTCCTTTCTCCCCAGCAGCGTTGCTCGCCATCAAGACTGTCGTATTTGACTTTCCGGAGGATGATGTAGTCCGAGTTGATGGAAATCCCCTAAGACCTATGACTTTGGTTTTTTGCGGATCGCTGCAGTAACTGGTCTCATCCAAATTATAAATTCTTTTAGGCTTATCCTGAAGCCCTAACTCGCCAATCACTTTTTCTAGAATATCATAAAATTCTTGAATAACGAATGGGTCTGCGGCCTTTTTACGCGCAACCTCTACAGCCTGCGGTTTTTTAATTGATAAATTATAACGCTTTCTAAAGCTTGAAAACCAATCTTTACCGGGAGTAGCATCCTTAAAAGGTCTTTTTAGATCGTTCTGTGTGACATATTCCTTAACAATCTGTAGAAATTCTGTGCGAGTCAGACCGAAACCATTTTTTTCCATTATATGCAAACATTGTGCCATCCTTTGTTCTGTCTCATATTTGAATACTGGTGCTCTGCCTAGACTTAATGACTTTTGGCCCCTTCGACCTGTGACGTGGTCCATAATAGTCTTTCTGGGTATAACAAAGGTTAATGCGGCTGCATACCCAGACATCCTACCAGATCGAACAGCTTCGACTGCTTCATTCAACCTCTCTCTGGACCATAAAGGACCTTCATTTTTTCTTTCATAGCGCCCCATCTTAAACAAAAAATCATAAACAGTTAAATAATAATGATTTAATAATTCTAAATTTTACTGGTCTATTGTGTTTGTGTGTTGTGTGTATGTATGTAATGTGTGTTCAGATAATTCAGATGTAGAGGACTTTAAAACGTATATGGAAATGTATGTAAAAGGTTCAGAGGTAGAAATAGAAGAAGAAGATTTACCGACATTCAGTATTATGAATAAAAATCCTACAAATTTACAAAAAAGGACCAGTCCTGTTCTCTTCTCTGTTCTGTGTGGGTACTGGTAAAATTTTTGGCAAAGAAAAGCCTTATGTGGTGCAAATTGTCAAAATAAATAACGACAATCAATAACTAAATAGATATTATTGTATCAGTATTCAGTATATAAACTGCGACACAGTCTATGACTAATTGCAGTTATTATCGTGAATATGTTTCTGTTCAATGTTATAATCACAAATAAATAAAAAAAATTAAACTCGAAAAATTATTATGTCTCAGCCGGGACTCGAACCCGCATCTCCCCGCCCGGCTTGCGAGAAGATGCGGGTTTGAGTCCCGCCTGAGACATAATTTTTCAAGTTTATATACTGATATTATAATTGCAATTTAATTGCTAAATTATCAAATAAAGTATAGATATTATTGCTTTAAAAAAAGAAAAGAAACTTTATGTCACATCAAAACCACCAATATACAATATGTTATAAAAACCCCGTCAGATCCGAAAGGGTCATAAAGTTGCTATATTAACATAACCAAAATAAGTATCAAAATTACGTAATTCATGAAACAACTTTTTTATCGATTTTTAAAGTCAACAGGTTTATCACCCATTTACCCTACAACGGGAAAATTTTCAAAATACTGTTGACACTCCCCGTCGCGCGGCTCTATTGTCGGCATTGACGCAAGCAAACTACTCGCTTTTCGGCACCGCAATAAACATAGGCGGCGCCTTTGACATAGCGTGAAGGTAGCCGCCCGCTTTGATTCAACTCGCCGCGCGGCACGTGTCGGTGGATATATCCGGATCATGCATTATTATTTATTATTACGACAGGTCAGTTTCGCGAAGACATTACTTCCGAGTGGTCGTACCGTTCTGCTCCGCGAAATGTCGTATTCTACAAATAGTTTTCATAAAATTATGTGACAGTGAAGCAAAAATGCGTGTGCGGATTGTTGCGCTTAAAGCGGATACGAGTGTGTTACAATCGGTGCGGGACAACCTAGTGCGACGCTGTGAAGCCTGTATTTCTGACGGTGGCAGAAATGTGGAACAACATCTTCGCCACAACCATCAAATCAGTGTCCTTATTGAGTGACCTCATACTACCAAATAAAAAAGCTACTTGCAGAGCTACCAAGAAGTCTCAGTTTCGTACAATTGACACATTATTATCTGACTAATAAGTACCGGGGTCAACTGGGGTCATGACTTCGCTACCTGCGAGTGCGAGCGCTGGCGCATCTCCGCGCCTCCCGCGCGTCCGGTCACCGCCTCTTGGGATTACCATGTAAGCTTTTTTAATGTAGCGAATTTTGTATTTTTTTTTTTCATGGGGTAATTTCTTTCTAATGTTTCATGAAAATTATTACACAAATAGAATCTTAAATAGATTCCTAATAACACCTTAATGGATCTGACAGGGTTTTTATAACATATTGTATGTCTTACCTTCAAAAACTTATCGCGATATAAAACTTGTGTAGATGTATTTCAGTAATAAACGTATATGCAAATTATATTTAAATCGGTTGAAGATGAAATACTTTACAATTCATTTAAAAGATTTGACCCGACCATGTAACCAAGCAAACAAACATTGCAAGTTAAATAAAAAATATGTGAAAAAGACACATCTTAAAAGGTTTGTAACCTCTGGAATGCGGCGAAGTGCGCCATATTAAAAGTCAGTATGGCGCACTTCCCCGAATATACAAATTTGAGGTTAGAATATTTAACTTGCAAAAAATATATAATTTTTACTAGATAGGAGTGCTATAAAGTCAGAATCTTTAAGAAAAATATTTAAATTGTGCACTTACCTCACTTGTATATCTGTAGAAACTCGATTTCTTCAGATTTACGACGACGATCACCACATCATGATCTCTCCTCGCCGCTTTGAATTTGTGACAAAATGGCGCGTGTCTCAAACTAGCGTGACAAGAGCCATCTGTGACTATTACCAAGAACTATGATGTAGTTTGTAGCATTGATAAAAGGTGTCACTATTAGTATCCAATCGGTAGTTTTCGAGATATTTGTGGTAGGTGCACTTGCCCGCTAGGCGCACTTGGCCACCTTCACCTTAATTGCTGAAATTCACGTATTTGATATTATTTTTAATTGAATTCATATGAATTTAAATCCTTGTTCTGATGAAATGCCCTATCAATTAGTATACAAAATTTTAGTCAAAGCTCTGAAACATTGCATTTTGCTGCTGATAATCGCGATTGTGTGTTGACGTGTGAAATGTACAATTATGTTGGTTCCCTTTTTTAGATGAGTTACTTCCAGGTACTGAACATGTAACCATAATAAAAATACATCAACTCGACACTTTTTTACAACAATAAAAATGAAACTAGTAAAACTAAAGGGAATATTGTGTTGCGCGTGACAGACGTCAGAACTCAGAAAAACACTACGGGTTCTTAGCGTGTACGTGAACGGCCTTGTGATCTATCTCGTTCTATCATATAGCTGCATTATATTCTGTCTCTTTTCATTGCCAATCTAACAGTAGTATATTAAATCTATGATTATGTAAGTTCCTTGAGGTAGACAGATCTACAAATGTCATCACGGAACAGAAAAAACAAGTGGAAGTGCGAAGTAGGCGGGATCCGCATGCCACTACTAGTAGTTACGCATACTCGACCTTAGTCGTGCTCCGACATCGCGCCTAGTCAGTAGTCCTGCGGAATTCTTTGTTTGCGTAATTTTACAGCGAAAATGCCTTATTGTGCCATTTTGCATTGCAAAAATGATAGTAGGAAAAAACTCTTAGAAATGGAGGTATTTCATACCACAGGTAAGCAACAATATCGTAGTTTTTCAATAAAATCTTGTTTCATTTCAATTAATCCCTCGATCGTGAGTTATTCCAGACAAAATTGAAATCAATTGTTATCGTGGCACCCAAGTGCCTCCTGGGGGTTGAGGGATTAAAAATAATTGTTAGGCTGGCATATGAAATAATACCCACGATGTTTAGTAGTAGTTCGTTTATTGATATCTTAATACAGCAAAGTCCAAGATGTAAATTATAACAAACGTTCATATGGTATCCTAACATAGGATCGTGGGAAGGACACGGAGCATCGCAACCCTATATCCTCCTAGCTAGCTTTAACCTGATGACGCGGGGCATCGACCAAGCCAAGCACTGGACTCTGAGCAGACTACGGGAGCAATCGTACTCGGAGCCGTCTAGCGAACGACTGACTGCAGGCCGGCGGCGCGGCGGTGATGCCTAAAAACCCGTGCGGGGTGATGCGCGGGGAGTCTTCGGTTGTTTCCGTAGGAACTCGTGGGCGCTCGGATGCAATGAATGGTGTGATCACAGAACATAAAAAACTAGTAGAAGTAGCATCCACTACTATTTGTGTGAAAACCAGTGTAACCAAACTAACACATTTGTGATTAAATCACATCATCACGCACACTAAGAATGTCTTGTAGCGATTGGTTAACTTTAACTGTCAGATAGTTCCGCTACCCGACACTAGATGCCTCTTATTCACTATCAAGTAGTTCCGCTACGCGACGATAGATGCTACCTAAAAACTATTGATAAATAGGGGTGGGATAGTTACGATAATCATAACAACAATATCGACACTTGTAAGTTACCAGCGTTATGTTTAACATTGTCTCTCTCATCTTCTTAATTATTACAACTTAACATCTTTTCCAAAAAATTATAAATTTTTAATGACTTCTTCATTCTAAATGAAAAAAATACTTTCTTTGTTTCAAAATCGTTTTCCCAGAAATGTTTAGAGCAAATGGTGCATGTTTTTCCGGGATACCAATTTTGCCTACCGATTGCTTCAATCCATTTTCCGTATATGTTTGGATTGAATTAATTAAATACGAGTACTGATTTATTTAAACAAGTCATTACTTATATACAAAAAAACAAACGACTACAAAATAAGATAAAAAAAATTAAGGCAGGAAACGATAGCAAAGGCTCTCGCTGCAAGCCTTTTAAATTGGTCATACAATGTACAAAAGACCCGGTATATTTAATGACTTTATGTAACTTAGTACTTTCATAGATTACTTTTATTTTTGTACTCTTTCAATTTTTTCATTTACATTTATAAATAACAAAAAAAACAAGCAATTTATAAATCTTTTTTATAAGCTGTACTTTTTTAATGTGTCATACATATTTATAAGTATCGATTACAAACTTATCGATATTTTACCACATTCCTAAATGAGTAGAGTTTTAAAACATTACAAAAATAAGTAATTACCAAAATATAGTTTTGACCTTATCTCTATGGACAGTGGAATGGTTTTAGGTTGTACTTTTTAAGGATTGTTATTATCCGCAAAATTTATAATTTCTATTAAAATAACGATAAAATATTACTTAAAAATGGTATGTCACGCCTCCTTTGGATAAATTCTTTTTAGTGCTTGTGTTTTTGCACTCAAATACTATGCAGGTAGGCATATTTAAAGATTTTTGTCAGAATAGCATAACGTCAATACGTCTAGCAACTGTGATCGTCTGAAGCGCGTAAAAGGGGGCGGAAACATGATATGCGCCATTCGCAGCCGATGTGTTGTTCGCGGGGCCCGCCTACTTACTACTTCTATCGTTTTTTGTGTTCTGTGGGTGTGATGTTGTAGTTGCGTCATCATAGTGTTATGCATCGTTACAAAATGAAATAAATTTCAAACTAAAATCAATCATGATACTTTAGAAATAAAGCTTGCTTTGGATTACACATATTCTCTTCTTATTCTAAAATACGGCCCGCTACACATTTAGTGATGTAGTCTAATGCGATAGCAGGTTTCGATAAACCTGATATCGATATATTATCTGCTTATGTGTTAAAATTCTCACAAAAATAAATAAACGTTAATGATTTTTACCCCTTATTAAAATAAAGGGTTGCTAAAATTTTAACTTATACTGTGTATTTATGAGTTTATCTTTGTGTCATCGGGTTGTATTTAAATCCAGTTTCATAAAACATTTTGTTAATTTATTTTTACTTTCTATTGCTTTGGTATAATGAATTACATACATATTATTGTGATTTTCTAATTTAAATAAGACGCGTACATTTATTTATGCGCATTATTAATTACAATATCATGAACTTCGCAAAAAAAAAGGAAAACAATTTCTGTAGGTAAAGAATAATACCATATATGATTGATTTGCTTAACGCTTCAACATAGCTGATGGCAAGGAATTAGACCGGATCCCTGCCAAATCCGGCTTACGTAGTAGCTACGGACCTCCCTATAATGATCTTAGTAAGTTTTGGTCAATTATTGAACTGGATTATCCTAATACAAAACAATACCCTTTGTATCTTTTAACATTTTAAACAAACCCAAATCGGGTCCAATCTATCGATAAGAACAATATTATGTGTCACCGAACTGGCTAGACTAGCGTTATAAATAATGTTTTAAGGAAATGTCAACTTTATTTCGAGGACGTTACAGTGCAAAGTTATTTTCCTAATTTTTCCTGCCATCTGTTGTAGAATAGCTGAACTTTTTCTGAAACCGAAGCTGGTGGATTCAAAATATAAAACGTCCTATAGCAAAATGAACTGTATTATGCAGAACGCAGTAGTGTTTTGTTTTTGTACTTTGTACGATTTAGGCCAATTTGGAATAGGAGCTAAACGACAAATCAAAACCATTGTTCACTAGTAGTGCAACGTATTATTAACCGTTTGTATGTGTGAGTTTGGCGACAGCGGTTCTAGTATTAAATTTGCCATATCGCACTTCCACTGGTTTTTTCTGTTCCGTCACAGATAATATAATACTGGTTCCGTGAATGTCATCGGTCTTCTTGAATAATGAATTAGAGTTTTTGGCGGGAGTTCGTGAGATACGTTTGGAGTCCATTTATTTTATCGAATTTTTATTGTTTATAGTGATTTTTGGGTCATAATAGTAGTGTTATTTTGCGAAACAAAGTGTCGTGCGAGTGAACGATATACAGTTCGGTGAAATAAGTTTGTTTATGGGTTGTAACCAAGGTCGTAACCAAGAAAAGTGGACCGTGAATTTTGCGCGGGAACGCGAACAGTTCACCTCTTTCTTGGGGACTTCTCTACATTCCTTTAATTTTTCGACTGTCTCCAAAAACTCCATCGAAGCATTAAAACGTCTAACATCGTTTTATTGCAAACTAAAGACAATAATACTAAAGAATTGGCTGTATAGACAAGTATCCGAGGCCGTTAAACTATAAAAAAAAAGAATGAACTAATGTCCCCCTCCCCGCCCACTACTTGTCAATGTCATATAATAATGACTAAAGAATTGGCTGTATGGACAAGTTTCCGAGGCCGTTAAACTTATTAAAGGAAAAAAATCTTTTTTTTCATTACTTGTATTGTACTTGTGTGTGTGCGTGCATGTTGACCTGGCTGAGTGATACAATTTTTGTAATAAATTAAAAAAACAACATTTTTCTAATAGAAAATCCCATTGTATTTCATTATGTTGAGACGCATAACGTCTTCTATTGTCCAATGTCGTGGAATAAAGCATCAGGTAAAAATTAAGTGGGTTCGACCGGAGTATGTTCCTTCTTACAAACCTGAAAAATCTGGCGATTTAGAGCCAATTTCTTCGTTTCCTCCAGATACTTTGGGAAAAGATTATGCATTAAGTGAAGAAATTAAAGAGTAAGTAAATTTATGTCTTAACAAACAGGGACTTCAGAGAAACTAACCTCTAAAGTTGTAATAGTTAAAGTTAGTGTATCTATTTATAATTTTATTAATCTAAGTTTCACAGTGATTAAAAACTTTTGACATACCAAAGTTTAGCTATTCATATCATTACATGAATAAAAAATGAACTCTAATCCCATATTATTTAAGTATTATTATTTAACTACCTGTTCCTAATTCCCATGTACCAAACAGTATTTTTTATATTATTTGTTCTTGTATTGTAACAACACACTTACACTTGCTTCTGAAGTCGGTATTCTTTTCTATCAAGTATCAAATTTGTTTTAGAAGTTAACTAAGTGCCTTTGGGCTACCATCCCTCTTGATTGTTGGGCCTGTGTCCATCGCTAAAGTATATAGGACAGTTGGATTTCATGAACTCAGTTTGTATGTAATCTGTCCTGAACGTGACGTATTTATGAAAGGAGAGGTATCAATTGACTGCTTTAACAAATTTTAAGTAGCTGTTGATGCATTCAACTCATCCCTCAATTCGTAATTTTTACCAACTTCAGAAAGCAGGAGGTTTTGTATATGATGCATTAATGGCACACTTCGAGACTTGAAAGAAAAACGTTGCAATTTAAAAAAAGGAATTGGATGCATTCTAACAATACAAAGTTTTTTTAGAAGTATTTGTTGATATTCACTTGTCAAATTGATGATAATGTTTGCTTTATAGTGCACCAGAAGCTGTTAAAAAGATTTTTTCCATTGCTCACCTTGGACAGAAAGAATATAATGTCTTAGTGAAAAAGGATCTTATAGACAGAGTTAGAAGACACAAATATGATGAACATACATCGGAATCACGTAGTAAGTTTTTTTAACAATTTAAATAAATTTTAACACTTACACTGTGGCTTTGTTCCTGTAAAACTTAAATCATATGTCAAAATAATTTAAATGAAAAAGGGCTTTTACACTATTCAATCAATCAATCAGCGTCATTGCAGTCCACTGCTAGATGTAGGCTTCCCCAAGAGAATGCCACAGTGCACGATCCCCCGCTTTCCTCATCCAGCCACTACCAGCGAGCTTCTTTATGTCATCGTTCCATCTGGCAGGGGGGCGTCCCACACTATGTTTGCCGAGATGTGGTCTCCATTCGAGAACCCGTCTACTCCAACACTCGTCGGTTCTGCGACAAATATGGCCAGCCCGCTGCCACTTCAGCTTGCTACACTTTTGGATAATGTCCAGAACTTTGGTCCTATGCCGGACAATCTCGTTACGGATTTTATCCCTCAACGAAATACCGAGCATAGTTCTTTCCATAGCTCGCTGAGCGACATGCAGTTGCTGGGCCAGCCTTACCGTCATGTTTCACGTTTTGGCTCCGTATGTCATAACAGGTAGGACGCACTGATTGAACACCCTACTCTTCAGGCATTGCGGCAGTGACGACGAGAAGACATGACGCAACTTCCCAAACGCTGCCCAACTCAGCTGCACTATTCTTGTGATTTCACGTTCAAAGTTGTCTGAGGCAGACATATTCTTGAACAACTTCGACAGCTTCACTGTTGATCAAGATCAGCTCCGGAGTGATAAAGTCGTTGAACATAACTTTGGTCTTGTCCAAATTCATTCGGAGACCGACCGACATTGAAGCAACATTAAGGCTTTGCAGCATTTTCTGCAAATCCTGCACTGATTCTGCTATCAATACTATGTCGTCGGCAAAGCAAAGGTGTCTGAGATATACGCTATTGATGTTGATGCTCAGTCCGTTCCAGTCCAGTGTTTTGAAGACATCCGCCAGTGCGTTGGAGAACAGTTTCGGAGAGATGACATCTCCCTGTCGCACCCCTCTGAGCAACTGAATTTTTATTTATTTATTAAAACTTTATTGCACACATTTTCGAAACAAATGTACAAAAGGTGGACTTAATGCCATGCGGCATTCTCTGCCAGTCGACCTTCGGGCTAAACAGAAATGTGTTTTGTCTGAATGGGTTTCGTCTTGTGGTTCTGTACTTGGACGGACATCGGCGCTGCTCTGTATAGGCTTCTCAGTACCTCCACATATCGCCAGTCGACTTGGCATCGCTGCAAAGATTCCAGAACAGCCCAGGTTTCTACGGAGTTGATACTATTAATGATTATTTAAATAATAGGAATGTATGGCATTAAATTGTCCTAGCTCATACTTGCTTAATCTTTTTGTAAAGATTTATTTTATTAGAGGCTGACAATAGCCACCGAGTTTCTTGCACTGTTTCTTCTTAACACTAGACCTGACATGATCCGAAGCAGTAGTACGGATAAATATTGGGACACATAAACGTGCCTCCTAGGGCCTATTAGCAGAATTAAATCTGATTTTTACATATTTTGTGATATATAAATATTCTGATAATGATGACTCCTCAAGGAATACCACTATCCTCAAGGAATACCATCGGTATATTTGTTAATAATGATTGAAAATATCAATAAAATTTAAGAAGAAATTATGTTTTTGCCAAATAGTCTCTTTATAGCTATTTTTGTTGCAGTTGCAAGAATTACAGGGCATATCAGATGTCTTCAACAGACAATGGAGCAAAACCCTAAAAATGTTAAAGCCAAGGTAGTGTTACTCCTTAGGTATGTGGTGTCTTATCTACTGGGACTTTATTTTTATTTATTTTTTTAATTCTTTCAGCAAACCTGCCAAGAGTTGATTGATAGGAGGAAGAAACTATTAAAGTTCTTAAGGCAGTATGACTATAAAAAATTTGAGTGGATTTTAGAAAAATTAAATATTGAATATAAGGGACATCCAGAGTAAGTATCACTCATAGCCTAATGACGCCCACGGCTGGGCATTGGTCTTCCTAAAGCATCTTCACGACGATAATCCCGCGCTGCCCGTATCAAGCAGTCTCCCGCAACTTTTACCTAATCGTTGGCCCCCCTGGATCTGTAGGCTTACTCTTGAAACCAATCTCTATCTCAATCCGCTTCCAATCAGATCCAGTTTCAATCCCAATCTCCAAAGATTGGGCACTCTAGAACACAATCGACTATGAAATCGGATTCGACATTACGATTGAGTACCGTCGATCATTTTGGGTCAAATTTGGGATCATGAAATATCGCGTCGTAATAAAACGTAAAATCTTTCCTAATTTATTATTTTAATTAATGTTTATCATCATCATCATCATCAGCCTATCACAGTCCACTGCTGGACATAGGCCTCTCCAATTGCACGCCACTTTGGTCGATCCTCGGCTTCTCGCATCCAGCTCCTGCCAGCCACCTTGCGCAAATCATCACTCCACCTGGCCTGATGGCGTCCTACACTACGTTTGCCGAGACGCGGTCTCCACTCAATAACTCGTTTACCCCAGCGGTTGCCGGCTCTGCGGCTAATATGGCTAGCCCACTGCCACTTCAGCTTGCTAATCCGGTGGGCTATGTCAGAAACTTTAGTTCTCTGCCGGATCACCTCATTTCTGATTTTATCCCTAAGAGAAACTCCGAGCATAGCTCTTTCTATAGCCCGCTGAGCGACTTTGAACTTGTGGATTAGCTGTACCGTCAGTGTCTACGTTTCGGCTCCTTATGTCATGACGGGTAGGACGCACTGATTGAAGACTTTCGTCTTGAGGCATTGTTGGATCGACGATGAGAAGACTCGACGTAGTTTCCCAAATGCTGCTCAACCCAAATGAATTCTTCTGTTCATTGTACTCTTCGGTCTTCTGTATAATCTGCCGCACTGTGTGGATGTGGTCTATGGTGCACTCCGAAATCCAGCCTGTTCCGGTGGTTGGAATTCGTCGAGTCTTCGCGCAAGGCGGTACATGACGACTCTTGAAAACAGCTTATAGACGTGGCTTAGAAGAGAAATGGGTCGATAGTTCTTCAGCAGGGTCTTATCTCCTTTTTTGAAGAACAGGACGACAACACTCCTACTCCACGCCTCCGGAGTTCTCCCTTCAAACAGGACAACGTTAAAAAGCTTTTGAAGCGCCCTCAGTACGGGTTTACCTCCAGCCTTTAGAAACTCTGTTGTAACGCCATCCTCTCCAAAGCTTTTCCATTTTTCAGCTGTTTAAGAGCTATCTCGATTTCGTCAATGCTGACTTCTGGCAGGTCTTGAGTGTAGTGGCGTGCCAACGCGGCTCTAGGGTCCTCGTATAACCGCGTATAACTGGCTATAGAAGCGTTCTGCTTAGGAAAGGACTGTTGGCTTCGAAACAACGACTTCTCCACTTGCTGTGGTCAGTTTCGTCAGGTGGCTTCTTCCAAGTACGAACACTTTTGATCCCCGATTTTGCTCGATAGCTCTTTCAATAGAAAGAGTATTGGAACATCGGAGGTCGTGTCGTACGAGCTTACTGATCTCTCGGTTTAGAGCGCGCTTTCCTGACGAAGTGACGGGTTTCACGTCGTTCCTTAATCAGCCCTAAAGTTCTTTCCGAAAGCTTTGACTTCCTGCCCTTACGTTGCATTTCACAAAATCTCGTACCTTCTTCCCTGAGGATCCGAACCACATTTTCGAGGTTCTGGTTTACGTCTGTTGTGGTTTCCACGGCAGTTCAATATAATGTTATTCACTGTAACATGTACTTTCCTCCTATTTTTGCTTTGTGCAACTATATTTTACAGCTGACTTTGTCATTTAAAGTATTTGAGACTAATTGAGAATGTCTGTGTGAAAATAATTAAAAAAATAACTTTGTGCTAGACGATTAATTTATTAACCAACTAACTTGTAATTAAAAAATGTTACCGATGTTTTTCAACACATTCTTTAATTATGAAAGTGTAAAAATTTAAAGCAATACTAATAAATTGTAAGGTGAAGAGGTTCGATGCTTAAGTAAGTTTCGACTCAGTGTAAATTTATTGGTTGAAGCAAAGGGCATAAAATTTCGCTGACGCTTAATGCGTTAGGCGGTGCGCAGAAAAGTTACGGCAAATAAATATATGTATACTCTACAATTTCTCCTAAACTCATCATCACTCATATCAAACGCGTTGTCTGCATATCTTGCCATTCTTCTTAAATTCCGCCTTTGTCTCATATCGAATCTATGTCCGCTGTCTAAATTATCGTATATGGCCCGTTTAGGTACGTGCCATTTTAAATAAATAAAACTAGATAAAATCGTCAAAATATCACTCTCAATCTCAAAAAGTTACCTTCTTGTAACTGTGTTTACTCGATCCTAAACACGAATCCAAACTCGATACATCAATGTCAAAATTACGTCAAGAGTGCCGAAAAATCTTGAAGTCGATTTCATTTAGTTCCATTAAATTTCACCCAATCTAGGTACGATTTGGCGCTAGTGTAGGACAGTAATGTAGGGCAGGACCCGCATCTCCTCGCATGCCGGGCGGGCGCTATACCATTAAGCCACCAAGACACTGCGACTCAGCGCGAATTTTTCAAGCATATTCTTATCGCTGTAGCAAGCATTGCTTAGACATAATCTCGCCTGAGACATAATTTTTCAAGTTTATATACTGTTAGGACATATTGATATTATAATTCCATTTTAATTGCTAAAATATCAAATAAAGTAAAAAATGTCTTGTTTCGAAAAGGCCTGAAAGCGCCCTGGCATCTGACACTTATTTAAGCTACATACAAAATATTCCCTGAATTACTGTTTTCTTGAGTTTACGCGAACACTATACATTGAAATGAAGGATATGTTTATGGACTATAGTACGCGTTTATTTATGATTTAACCCGACATTTCGGTCACGGGCAGACTTGTACCATGGTCGTGACCATGAACACTGTAAAGTGTTAATCATAAATAAACGCGTACTATAATCCATAAACATATCTTTCATTTCAATTCCCTGAATTGTTTATGAATTCAACTGTGAACTACATAGGTGCTAATCAATTCTATCTTTTTATTTTCAGGACTTACAACAAGCTGTCTCGCAAAGAGTCACTACGTAAATTGACAGAAATGCACTGTGATGACATACGCAATAAGAAACTATCTGATTACAGAAACTTGTTAGAAAGTCAACAAGGGCCATTCCTGCAGGAGAAACTTCGGGCCTTGAATTTCATAAAAAGTGAACAAAAAGAACTTCAACTACCAATAACTGTAACAGATCAAGACATAAAGAAGGTAGAGAAACAGCTGGAAGAATGGACAATAAAGGATGAAATCAAAAAACAAGCCAAGAAGAAAAAGAGAAGCATGTTGATAGAAGATTTGGACTAAAAGTACCTACCTATAAATATTATTTAATATTGTTAGTAGTTAAAATAAATTTTAAAAATTACGAATCGTATTAATCGTTTTGAGCAAAACCCCGTTTACATGTAAGAGAGAAATACTCAAGAACCTTAAATCCTTGGCGTGAATGAATGTTTGCAATGTGCTAAAACTCAAAAATGTTTTATGAATACTTTCAACTCTTGTTTGCAAAGAAGAATTCTGGATTATGGTCGGGCTCCATTTCTACGGGCCCTGGAGGAGGTCGGACTGGCCGGGAAAATTGTCTACGATTTCCATCTGAAAGTGGATTAAAATTAATGCGATTTCTGCATCACAATTAAAAAATCTGTTTTTTAATTAACAAAAAGTGTAAGGAGCAAGCAATTCGAGCTGAAGATTTAGGGTCAAATCACATAAAAGTGTACAGATGTAGGTACTACAGTACAGCCTATTAAATGGCCTACGCAAACGTGAATTTTCAAAAATCACGTCTGCATAGGCCATTCCATATTGATTGATGCATGAATAAAATTTCCGCTGACATGCCCCTGCCACGACACGACTCTACCTACGCCATCTGTGACCTATATAACAACCGCAAATTTGTCCTTCATACAAATACTATAAAAAGAAAGTTATTTTTGCAGTCAAATAAATATTGTGGTATTTTGGCTAAGGAAGCAATGTGAAATAAAGTTGGTACGGAACCCCTCAGTGCGCGAGCCCGACTCGCACTTGTTTTAATCCGTGTAGTGCGTTATTCAATAGTGTGTAAACAGTAAGCTATATACTTTTTTATAACGCCTTTTACATAAAAATATTTATTGTATTATGTGTGTAGTGTTTTCTTATGATGAAATTTAAAATGTTGACTGCTTCAGGTTGGACTTAAGGCCTCGATCTTTAAGGCTGCTATTCCAACGCATCCAGCGAATACATCTATAAGTAATGGCTATGTAGTTCTCAGACTCAGTTTGAAGTGACGTGGCCCAGACGGACAGATCTACGTGATTGTAGAGCAGTCGCCCGGGTAGCAAAAGTTCTTGGGTCAAATTCCAACTGGCAAAGTGTATTTTTTAAAGTATTTCGGGCATACTCAATCTGAATAAGTTCCATTAGAAATATTTGGTAGGCTGTTTTGTAAGCTTGATAAATAAATAAAAAATGTTTTTTTTAAACATTTATTACCAAATATTACATACAAAACTAAATATATGTTAAAAATATATAAAAGCATTTAAAAATTCAGTCAATTTTGGACGGATAATATACATCTAATATTTCGATAGGAATTTCACGTTATTTGTACTCACTTTGGGCACAAGCAGAAATTTTAATATCTCTAGTTAACTAATGTAAGATATATTTTGTACACAATCACAAAAAAACAAGGTTATGTTATTTTAACATAATAATTAGGTATGGCCATTTATTACAAAATATATGTACGATTCGAAAAATATGTAGAAACTATAATACGTACTTACTAAAACATACCAATGTAACAGAACAAAAACCATTTCGATATTCATAACTTACTAACGGCCGGTCCCAATAATCTATCTATCTTCAGTTTTGGCATATCGGAGATAGAAAACATCTTCTGTCTCTGATTTTGCCGTCCAGAGAAAGTTGTTTTCTATCTCCGATATGCCAAAACTGAAGATAGATAGGTTATTGGGACCGGCCGTTAATCGGAGACAATATATGACAAGCAAGTTCTTAGCTTTAAAGAGAACTCCATTCTAAATGAAAAATAGTATCTTGAACTGGGCTGCAGGCTGGGAATATGGGGCTTATAAAAATTATGACACTTACATGGTTTGGTGATTACTGGACATTCAAAAGATCAATTGAAAATCAGGCCGCTATGTACAGGAAAAACTACAAGTTGTTATCATAGAGTGATTTAGACACAAGACAATTTTTTTATTATTTCATTATCCTTAAAAATTCACATTGCTTTTAAAATAATGATCCATTTTTATTATGTTTGGCTTTTGTTATTTTATAATACACACATAGCAGCATTTGATTTTCTCTTTAAATTGTGTAATAATCATTAACTAACAACAAAACTGTCAAATATTTTACTGATATGATTACTGATTTAAACTTTCATATCACTATCAATAGACTTAATTGATTCGGGGTTCACCATGTAAGTACTGTGTTCGCAACAGTTCTTCCGTGATCATGGCGCCTGCACCAGTGCCAAAATATAGGAAACTCATAAAACACAAAGTACATGTGGTGTAAACCCTGAATCGAAGAACTTTAGTGATATGATAATTTTAAACATCTTCGGCAGTTTTAATAATAGGGGTTAAAGTATGAAATTGCCGATTATTTTCCCACTTTTTATTTTGTTTATAGCTCTTAAGTATAGTCATATTATTGCGTAATTCTTTTTGTATTTTATCAAAAACTAAATAAAGTAACTTTTGACAAAAAAAAAATGCAATACTAGTGCCTATTACTTCAAAGGAAGTCGATGAAAAGACCCCTTACAATGTGTCAGCTGACCTTCTTGCTTCAATTAAGTATATTTGTATTATATACTTTGATTTTCAGAAATTTAAATAATGCGTAGCTTTATAACCATCTAACTTTCACCTTTAATTGCATCGAAAACGGTTCAGGCGTTTTTAAAAAAACTAAATAATTGTTAGTATGGAAAAATGACTTTTCTCGATTTTGTCCATACAAAACGGCAATTTTATATTTTAACACCTAATACTATAGCAGTATCTGATTTTCAATTTATTTATAACAGACGTAGCACTGTAAAAATATTGTAATGGGCCTCTGTAACTTATAACAGACATAATCAAAAGTTTTGCCACCACCATTAGATGGCGCTAGTCATCAAAGCGACGTGGTGTGCGGCGCGCGCGCATACGCGGTAGGAATGAACCCGGAACGCCGCGATTTCGGTGCGTGAGCCCACAGCCAGCCCTCCACTGTCTGCTGCGTCAGATCTGCGTAGACCCATTCCCCGCGTTTCACCGATAGGTCGTCCGGAGCTTGCGCCTGAAACATTAAAAACAATTCATCAGTTATATCAGTTTGAAAATACAATTCCTTGAAAAAGAATTTTTTTTCGACTGTCTTAGGGAAGACTACTCAAAACTTTTCGCTTACTGGGCGACTCCGCTTACTGGTTAAATCCCAATTGAGCTCCCATACATTGTTTGTGTCGACGACTCTATTTAAGGTTTTTAAAAGTTGTGAGCCAGCAGCGTTTCATCAATGTTTTCGGTTATTACCGCCAACATTGTAGAGAAATATTTTAACAAATATTTATACAATTGGTTAAGATGAAATAGCTTTGCTTAAATGTTTTGCGGCTATTTTTAAGCACATGTATTGCTGGTGTAAATTTATTTATTTATTTATTTAGACTTTATTGCACAAATATAAATAACTTACAAAAATTGAACTTAATGCCATGTGACATTTTCTACCAGTCGACCAGTGGGCAAGCAGAAATGTTTTTGTGGGCGGTGCGACAAAGGTACGGATATACAAATTAATTTACTTTGTGAGTTAAAGCATTAGAGTTAGAGCACTTGGAGCTTAATTGAAAATACATTTTTTTCAGTTTAATTGGCATTTCAAATTAAATTAATTGATATCAATAAATACCATTGCAAAGGTGTTAGAAATTAGTCGTACATAGACGACATGTAAAAGCGATTCTTGGAGCATGTCAATCCCCAATAGGTTAGGCAAATTCAGATTTTTTAGCGTTCAGTAGAAAAAATACAACGCTAACACTGCGCTGCGCAACTGCGCCAACTCAGTTTACTGCGCCGGATGTGTCAACGTACATTTTCAAAATGGGTTGGCGCATAGCGCACTACCGGGAAATTAAAAATATGCTGGCACACCCGGACTAACACCAAATTTTAGACAGATGGCTTAGTTGACAATTCACAATTTTGCGTCGAAATATGTTAATCTCAGTGACTTCATAATAGAAAGTCCTAATTTAGCTATGATATGGACATTAATTACGCCAACAATGTGATGAAACTAAATCTTTAGGTTTTATTTTCCTTACATATGAAGTGGAAATATGTTTTATTTTCGTCCCTTTAAGGACAGTCAATGATACAAAAATAAAAAAATTACAAATATAAGGTGGGTGCTACACCATTTATGAAATTGCAAATTTGTTAGACTCAACACTTGTACGCACGCTTGTACCTTTGTTTATATTTACCTTATAATCGTAAAGCATGACTAGCTCTGTCCCGTGGTACCGGCCGTCGCTATCCTGCTGCGTTGTGTTGTTCATGCTGCCGGGCGACAGGATAGTGTTGTTGAGGTTTGTTGACGGCGGAGAGTGTATTTGTTGCGTGTTGTCTTGTTGTGATGCTGATAGGGATTTTTTTTATCCTTTAGTATACACATTTTTACAGCAGAAAGAGAAATAATACTGCTTTTTTGAGTGTATGTAGTCATGTAAATTTGAAAACAAATGAGGCAATTAATAAGATTAATAATTATGTTGATTATAAAAACATTCAAGATAGTGTTATTTTTAGTTGTGTTACATACTTATAAAAACAAAATAATTCAGCGTAAGCTAGAATGAATTAAAAAATCTAAGGTTAAGATAAATTTGGTACTTATTAGAAAGTACAGGTTTAAGACTTGAAATTGATATACATTTTGACTGTATAAAACATACTTACCTTGCACTACAGCCGGATAAACAAACCCAGACGGAATGAATCCCTCTTGGCCATCACTCCTCACTATCCAGTACCAGTCAGGGTCTTCTCTATTTAAAACTAAAATAGTAAAATAATTCTTGTATTTGTGTCAAAGGAACTAAAATCGTTGCCAGGATAAAAAAACATTTATTGTAACAGACCTGTGACAAATTCTCCTCTTTCCACATCAACATCATTTTCATCTCTAGCAGTAAAAGTGTAGAGGACGACATATCGCCCCGAAGGGTCTTTACTAAACGGACATGCTTCCCCTTCGCTACCCAGCTCTGAATGGCCATCATTAGTAGCACCATCCGAAACTGACAGCCTGAAAAGACACAAAGTCCAATATTAAACTAAAAAACAATAAGTTTATTAAGTTTAAATTATGAAAACTATGTATAAAATGTGTCAAAGTATGTGCACAGTAACAAAAGAGCCTGAAGTAAGTTATCTCTATATTAATTGGAACTTTCATTGCAGAATCTACAGCAATTTAATATTAATTATTAATTTTAGTACTGTTATCTTTTACATTACATGTATTTAATTAATGTCACTTTTATTCAATACAGTAGCATCCTATCATAAAATTTCTGCAAGTTAGTTTCATCCTTCCAAGTGGGAACTATAACTCCCATTAATTAATAAATATTATGATAATTCAATAAAACACTAACTGTGAAACATCTCTATGTGTCATATCTGTTGGAGATCTACTCCTTGGTAGTTTTTTCTTCAGGTCATGATGTTCACACGGTGCACAGTATGAGTGAGGGATAAAACCCTCTCTTCTTGACTCAGCTACTATCACATATACCCAGTCATTTTCTCGATATAATACATTTACAATTTGGCCACGCTTAACCTGAGAAGAATTTTCAAAGTTACAGTTTAGTCATTCAGTTAACCAGTAGAGGCCAATAAAACGATGGTCTAAAAAATATGGTATAGACAAAATGTCACTTACCTCTAATTCATCATCTACACACGGTGCAAAGTCATGAAGCACTACCATCTTAGAGTCCGGACTGAGCCCATGCTCCTTTTCTATCCCGACCCTCACAAGAGTCTCAATACTGGCTGAGCCAGTAATACGACCCATACCAGGGCTGAGCCCTGAACCTGGTCGTGATAGATCTTTGTCTGAATCGCCACTGCTTGCTGTATACATATAAAAAGGGTGTTGTAATACAGGCTGCATCAATATTGATTAATTTTAAACATATAGAATGATGATAAAAGGATTTAAATGAGATGTTATTTTTCTAAATTACATAGTGATATTAATTATGTTTTACATTCAAGCATTGAATGAAACTATTCATAGGTAATCATTCTCATCAAATACAAATAATTTCCTTTTTAACATACATAAAGACAGACATGAGTTACTTTTAGAATTAAAATAAATGTTACTGTTAATTTCTAACATAAAATTTATGGTTAGTTTTGTGTAATAACTAGTTCGATAATGAAAACAGGAAATAAGAGTGGCTTGACAAGTGCAGATTGGACTTTGAAGTTGATGTTTGATATGAAATAGTACTTTTACGAAATTATACTAATGATCTTGCGGTTCAGGCTCTGTGATCTTCAAAGTTGTTTGTCAGGACGAAATTCATATTTATAATTATATAGAAAGTCTGAGGTCATTGACTCAAATCTTTGAGACGAAAGCTCATAAAAACTTACATTTCTTCTTCTTCCCCCTTCTAATTCTAACAGGACATAAGAATGCCATATTATTATTTGTTAATTTTAACACATTACAGTCACAAATTAAACATTTTAAAGCTTTATTTCATTAATCTTTGTCCGTCGTAAACGATTTTTCACACGGTTTCTACCTGTCAAAAAAGTTCACAAAACAAGTTTTTTAAAGAGGCGTTTCGGTTTTGCAGCGCACCTCTCATAGAAGAAAGCTTAATTCAAGTAAGTTTTATGCGATTATTTTAAAAGATAGTCTAAAAAACAAATGTTTCATTGTACACATTATACTACAAAAATTCTTCCTTCCTGAAAAAAGTACAAATAAGTAATACCTCATACCTCACTAGGTATTAAGAACTGTTAGTAAGGGTTGTTAAACCACTGTTTAAACCACTTTTTATATTCGGTTATACGAAATTTATTTTGTACTTATTATTATCGTGACCCTAATTGGTCTTATTAATTTATACAGCATGCGTCAATTATAAAACATGAAATATTGACAGCTGTTAATGAAGTAACAAAACGTTTTAATCACAAAAAGTCCCTCGCGAGCCTACAACTTTGAAAGCTTTTTACCACGCTTTTTTGGAATTACTAATAGATACCTACTCCTTGTGGGTGTTAATGACGAGATAAGTCTGACTCAATTGTTCTACGAGGAGTAACAATTACGTATTTATTTAACTACTTTACTAATTACGAGAAAAAAAAATATAAGTAATATAAAACTGAAATGTTTAAACTTTTGCAAAATTTTTCATACAGGCCTTCAATTCTATTTTAAGTTTATTAGGTACGCTCTATAAGGGATGGGACCTAGAGGTGTCTTCTAAAAAACCGTTTTTTAGGGTTCCGTTCCCAACCAAAGGGTCAACCTTTTTTAAATTAAGTACTAATACTCCGCTGTCCGTTTATCATCCTGTATCTCATGAACCGTGATAGACATTTGAAAATTTCACAGGTGATTTATTTTTGTTGCCGCTATGACTGCAATACTAAAAAACAGAATGCCTAAAAAATTTTATTTAGAGTGGGAACCTCTGTAAATCTCTGTATATTATACAGCAAACGTGACATTTTTGGTAGGATTTGCTCGATAGTAACGGCAATAACAGATACGCTTGAAATATTTACAGAAGTCTCAGATAGTTATACTTACTTATTGGTACGAAACCCCTAGTCCGACTCGCACTTGGCCAGTTTTTAGGGTTCCGTAGCCGAATAGCAAACAACGGAACACTTATAGTTTCGTCAAGTCTGTCTGTCTGTTCGTCCGTATGTCACAGCCACTTTATTCTGAAAGTCTTAGCTGAAAGTATTAGCATTACCTACACAGTTGAAACTTGGTAGGTAGGGTATCCTGTTGACCGCTTTACGATTCTGATACAAAAAATAAAAAATAATGATATTTAAGGGCTAAGGCTACCCATACATAGATCTAAAACAAAAATATTTTTTTGACTCAAACCTATGGTATCTATGGATAGTCTTTTAAAATGACATAGAGGTTACTAGAACCATTTTTTCCAAAAGTCTAACAATTCAATTCAATTCAATTATTTATTCAAAAACAAAATACATTGTGTGGAATAATACAATAATACAACTAATCCAGAATAAAAACACGAGTATCAATAAAAACCATCTTAAATTAAAATCATTATCTTAACTAAAACAAATCACCAATACCAATAAACTACATTAAATTATAATTATTATCATGAAAATTATTACTTACTATTATTACATGTCAAGTATTGTTATAATGTCAATTATCATTTGAATGTCAATTAATGAAATAATTCAATTTATCAAAATTCATTCTTTTAAATTTGTTTCAGTTATAAATTCACCAATAGCATAAAAACATTTTTCCAACAAGAAACATTTCAATTTTGTTCTGAAGCCACTTTGATAAATTGTACTCTTCAGTTCAATTGGTAACTTATTAAACAATGCAACAGACTGATAATAGGAACTCTGTCTTACTATTTTTAAATGAGGAACACATTTATTAATAAAATCTTTTCTCCTCGTGCTTTCACGGATATCTTTTTCCCTTGGAGTCTCATAGTCACTGATGTGCTTCGCAAAATTTGTCAATAAAACTAAAATGTAAAGGCTTGGAACAGTCAAAATTCCAAGTCTCTTAAAATGCTCACGACACGAGCCTTGTTGCTTTATACGGACCATAGTTCTGATCGCTCGTTTTTGTTGAACAAAGGCTTTATGAATATTATATTTGTAGCTTCCTCCCCAAAATAATATGCTGTACCGCAATCGCGATTCAACCAAGGCATAGTATACCAGCTTTAGATGTTTTTCATCCGCTTCGTCACGTAAACTTCTTAAGACGTAACAGGCAGAGCTTATCTTGCTCTCGATGTCATCCAATTCACGTTTCCATTTGAGGGTATCATCAATTTTCACACCTAAAAATTTTGCGGCATGAACTGTTTGTACCTTTTCACCATCCAACTTAGCATCTAAGACATCCCTATTACTTACATTATTACGAAACAGCATAGCATTCGTTTTACTTGTATTGATTAAAAGACCATTTACATTAAACCAGTCTTTCATAGTTTCCAAGGCATTGTCAACAACAGATTCCAAACTTTCGATTCCTTTAGCAGATATTATGGCATTTGTATCATCTGCGAACAGTATTAGTCTTATCTGGTCGTTTGACTTAGTAACATGATGTATAAAATCGTTTATATATATTATAAATAGTAAAGGACCTAGAATTGAGCCCTGTGGTACACCTACTTTAATATCTACAAGCTTAGATTTGGTTACCACTTCAGACCTACTGTCACTATCAAATGATTTAATTTCTACAAACATCTTTCTGTTCTGTAAATATGATTGAAAGAGGCTTAACGCATTGCCTCTTACACCATAATGCTCTAATTTTCCCAAAAGCAACCTATGGCTTATGGTATCAAAAGCAGAGCTTAGATCGAGAAAAAGTGCGGCAACCTTCATTCTTTCATTTAATCTATAAACCACATCGTTAACTAGCGTGTATATAGCATCTTGAGTTCCTATCTTATTTTGATAGCCAAATTGACTTTTATTAATTGCCTTGTTCAAAGTGAGGTGGGAAATAAGTCTTGATTTTATAATCTTTTCAAAAACTTTTGAGAATGACGGCAGTAACGATATGGGTCTGTACATTTTAGGATCCAATTTCGAGCCTTTTTTAAAAACTGGTACAACTTTAGCAATCTTAAACTGGTCCGGGAATAAACCTTCTCCCATACATTTATTGAAGAAGCAGCTAAGTGGTTCTGCAAGAATGTCTATATTATCTTTGATAATGGTGATAGGCACTTCATCATACCCACAGGACATTTTAGCTTCCATTTTTTGGACAATCTTTTTAACTTCCTCCCCTGTAGTGGGTCTTAAACTCAACATTTAGAAGATAGACGCTTCCAAAGTGGTAAAATGAATGAGAGAGGACGTTATGTTGGTGTTACTATCAACATGTCTGGCCGATATTCTGCATGCAAATTTTTACAAAAGCTTCCCTAATTCCAATAAATACTCGTATTAACAATGTCAACTTATACCTAATTATGTAATAATTTTTTCCCAAAAACAAAAAAAATATAAGATTATTAAACAATAATTGTTAGAGATAGTAATGTCAAAATGTATCGTTAAGAAAGTCATTTATACTGTAATAGCAAATTAAAATAAGAGAAAATTTTCAATCACGGTATATCTGAAATAGGTTTGGAGTGCCACAAGGAAGAGTCCTTGGACCACTTCTCTTCATAATTTATATAAATGACATTATTACTATAACCCGACATAAAACTATACTATTTGCAGATGACGTTTCATTTATTGTAATAAATGATTTCCAGGAATGTTTGGAGACCCGTATGTATAAAAAATCTTAGAAAACCGCAATTTTTAAACGAATTATATGATTGGCTACTTGAAAAAAAATTTACAGTATAAATGAGCTAATTAAATGAATCATGTTTGACTTATTGTACCTAAGTACCTAACTATTGACATATTGCTACTCGTACATTGCTGACATAAGTAGGTATTACTATTGACATATTATTTTGACATATTGCTATTTTGATTATTATTGTTTTCTTTAAGTAATATTTAAATTTTTACATGCCAATATAAGTAATGGCGAGACATGCCGACCTCTTGTACTCCTCTTATGATCTTAATAGTACCATGTTTTCTTGAAAATAAATGAATTGAATTGAATTGAATTAAGAGACAGACAGAGGAACGAACCCTAATGAACGGGTATCGTGTTTCCAAGTACTATAGCTTAGGACTTCGTCACTTTTATACCTAGGTAACACTTAAAATGTTTAGAAAAGGAAAAAAGGTTTAATGTAGAAAGTTGCCAATACATACTTTTATTGTGTTTCGAAGTAATCTCCGTTCCGCTTCCGTGTGTAGAGAACACATCGTCGCATTCGATGGAACCACTTAGAAAAGCAGTGGGCCCATTCTTCCTTAGGGGTCTCTTCTATGGCATTTCGTACGCTTTCACTGCATCTTCAGGGCTCGTAAAGCGAATACCTCGAATTTTATCTTTAGTTCTTGGGAATAAATGAAAGTCGCAAAGCGCCAGGTCAGGACTGTATGGCGGATGACATCTCGACACCTGCCATAGTCAAATATTCAACAGTCCGTTTTGCGGAGTGCGCTGAAGCATTGTCGTGGTGAAGGAGGATCCTGCTTCGAGGGCGCTGCTGTCAAGTTTATTCCAAGACAACAGGCAAACAGCGATTGACATACCAGTCTGCAGTAACTGTCCTTCCATCTTCTAGCACAACTGTCGCGAAATGACCTTTCCGACCAAAGAATGAGGCAATCATCTTTTTTCCTTGACTTCTTCCTTTCTTTACCTTAGTTGGCCGATCCTCGAAAGGAAACACCCACTGAGCTGATTGTCTTTTGGTTTCGGGTTCATAGCAATGGAGGCTATCGCTAGTGAATTTGCCACTAGAGGCGCTAGTGTCGCGTGAGGTCCAATATCATTCACTTTGTACTGGTTTTAGCGGAATTTGTTGCATAAATTATAATTTCTTTAATTTACCTGCTGGAAAGTGATCTCCTTCTTAAAATATCGCAAATATAGATTATTTGGCGATTAATGTGAACGCTTTAAAAGCGGAATTAAGAAAAAGCGCAAAAATAGGCGGCCTCAAGAGCAACTATTTCAGAAGTTAGTTTGTTGATATCAAGATAGTTATTTATAAACAATATAACCTTAATTAGATTCAAGATATAACACTTTGTTACGGCGCCAATCGCCTTTGACAGCTATACCACCGGACCTCAGTCTACAGTGGCGCCAACTGGTGAGCAAAGAAACGGTAGTCCCCATTTATTCAGCTTTCATCACCTGTGACGATGTCAAATACAGTATTTGAGTCACCGCCGTTGAACTTATCTAACATTTGGCTGCACCAGTCCATGCGAAGGTGTTTCTGATAATCGGTTAAAGTATGGGGAATCCATCTGGTACAAAGCTTCCTGATGCCTAAATGTTCGTGTAATATTCTTTGAACTTGACTCATACCAATGCCTAGGCTTGCCCGTATCTGCTGATAGGTCACTCTCTTATCTTCCTCTATCATGCGTCGCACAGCACTGATGTTATCTTCAGTAGTCGCTGTTAAAGGACGTCCCTCACGCGGATCATCATTGAGATTGCTACGTCCAAGCCTAAACTCGTTAAACCAATTGTAAATAGTGGCACGAGATGGGGCTTCATTAAGAAATGCTAATCGCAGCCTATCATAGCTCCGTTGTTGAGTAAGCCCACAACGAAAGTCATTATAAATCATTGACCGAAAATTTTCTCGCGTTAGGTTCATTTTCACGTATAACAAGAGTTTTAGATTTGCCGCCATTTCACAAAAACTAATGACAAATGAATGCATTACACTACATTAGGTTACCAAATATTTCTAAAATTAAATTCAAAAAAAGTTTTCATTAGCAATGTTTATAACTGGCCAGTTCTAAACATTTTCAGTGTTACCCACGTAATTCTTACGATTACTTATTACGGAACCAATGCAATCGTTTTGTAGGAGTTTAAATCTATGTTTGTGTAATCGATGGTGGCAGTAAATCTTCAGAACACATTTCCATCAATTACATGGTAGTAATCTATACTGCATTTTCCAGGCGACAATATTCGTGTCTGTCGTCTTTACTTGATAATAAAATAACAAAATTTTAAATTTTTATCCTCTTTCTAAACATGAGTGTAAAGGTAAAGTCCGAGATTGGCTATTGTCTCTAGATTATGATAGTTCAGAAAATATCTTGATTTAATTGCAAAATAACTTTGTTATTATCAACTGTACTGTATGTCGTATAAAAATAAAATTACAATAAATATGCACATTAAAATCTGATAAACTTTATAGGCTATATAAAATGTGTATGTATATGTATGTGTATGTCTGTTTATGTGTATGTCTATGCATTTATATGTGTAGGTATACTATATCAATATAATACTTTTTCCGTTAAAATAACTAATTTTATATAACTTAGAAGAAAATTTTATTTTGAATGTTGAAGAATAACAGATAAAAATTATTGTCATATTTCTGGGAGAGGGGACTGATTCCTAAGATACAGATTCGTCTAGTTTGGGAATCAGAGTCATTAATTTAAATTGTAACTTTGTTATCAGTAAAGATATTTGAATATGTGAATTGAATTTGAATTTGAATCTGTAAGGACCTTGTAACCTTGGACGTGAGGGGTGTGTGTGGTGTGGGTCACCGGAGGCAGGGTCTTAGACTGCGCAAGGCGATCGCTTACATCTACATATATCTATCGTACCGATATCAAACGTAATCATTCAGTCTCTATGCTGAAGTTCTAGCGTGATTGTATTAAGCATACCTAGCTACATTCATACAAAATCAATTACCTAGTTAGAAAGATTATTATATATATACCTAAAGCTGCTTCAGGTACATATTTGTAAGACATAATTCTGTCTGTCTTATAATTAGTATGTCTTAAGGGTTGCAAAGGTTTGATGACGGAAGACCTCTTTGATTTTCGCACGCCCGCTATCTGCTAAAGTAAAGTAGCATTACGTAAGTGTATGCCTTGTTAGGTGTAATCCAAATTTAAGATCTTATAGAGGGCTCGTTAGGAGTGTTTTTATTACGACATCGACTTAACAAATGAAAACAACTTTTCCTTGTAGAAAAATCTTTATTCAAATATGATCAGACAGGTTTTTGAAAAGTCTTACCTCTTAACTCTTCGCAACTGCAACAGGATTATATTTTCCTAATTTAGTTTGGCACCTTTTGAAACGTTGTTAATGTATAAAATTAGATTATTATTTTACATATATCTCACAACATTTAGTAACTACAATAATATTTTTTGGTTAGTTTACATTTTTCTAACACGATAATACTTATTTATCTTTATACATAGGTAATATGTAGGTAGGTAATTAGAGTTACATTACAAAAAAATCTTATTATTCAGCTTAAGGTAAGGTGTACATATTATCAAGTAGGTACATTATACTTTGTGCCCAAAAATGTAAAGCACCTACTTATAAACAATATCAGGAAGTAACTATGCAATATTTAATAAAATATTAGTGGAATTTAATAGTTCAACTCAGGCAACAAGTATTAAACGTAAATTGATTTCATAATTGTTCGATTACTCGTAAGGAAGTAATGAAATTCAATAGATACTTTATTTGATATTTTAGCAACTTAATTGCAGTTATAATATTATCAGTATATAAACTTGAAAAATTATGTCTCAGGCGGGACTCGAACCCGCATCTCCTCGCAATCCGGGCGCGGCGCTATACCAAGAACGCTGGCTTACAGCGATAAGAATATGCTTGAAAAATTGACGCCTATGACTTGTGTCGGTGGCTTAACACTACGCGCGAGAGAATTGAAAAATAGGTATTTGTAAAATCTATTGCTGTGATAAAGACAACTGCTTCTTGGACCGAAAATACCTACTAAAAGCACCCCAAATCAACGTTTCGTAGTCCCCCGATTACTTTTCCAAAACTAGACCGATTTAAATACTTTTTTCATTAAAAATTAAAGAAAGGCTTTGGCCGTGATCGTATGTTTTACTCTTTTTTTTTAATTTAGCCAAATTTGTTTTCTGGCTGTTTGAACACAGCGGAAAATCTTACGATTATTTTCGATTTTAAGGGCTCATATCTTTTTTATTAATTAATTTATGACAAAACAGAAAACATAGAAACATGCTAATAGTGGCCATAGATTTTTGTAATAAAAATTATTGCTCTATTGGCTTTATCCAGGGAGGAAACAGGGGACTACGTTTGTATGGAAAAACGGCCCTTGTGTTTCCTCTTAATGGTATAGCACTGCGCCCGGATTGCGAGGAGATGTGGGTTCGAGTTCCGCCTGAGACATAATTTTTCAAGATTATATACTGATATTAAAATTAATAGATCTAAATAAGTACTTAGTACCTACTATAATTATTAATTAACAATAATAATTACAATTTACTTAAGTAAATATGACACTGAAATAAAAAGTTACGTCGCGTACGTCCTTACATCATCGTAATTAGGTAAATTGGTTGCACTGGTTCGCAGAATATGGTTTAAATTATAGAAAAATACACGCCATATCAAAAAACTTTTAAGGTTTAGGTTACCTTTAGTTCTTTATAAGTATGTAAAACATTAATCAAAAACGTATGGTTCCAAAACAACATGACAACAACAGTTTTCTTTCTAGTCTAGCACCATGCATTTTCATAGAAGCTCACCTATAGGTTATAACCTTTTTTTATTAGTCAGAGCAAAAAAAAATTAGTCATATGAAAAATGTCGCAAATTACGGAGTGTGCAATATGGAAGATATTGCGACCTTTTTCAACCAATCCACAAGCCAGATAAGGAATGAATTAAATGTAGGTATAATTTCCTGCTAATCGATAGAAATAGGAGTATACGAGTACAACATGTATCAAATATCGATAAAATAAAAAGGTACCCTCTGATGTCTTAGTTTGGGAAGGTACCTTACTACTTAAATATGCTGCGTATCTGTTAAAGAGTGCCATTGTTCATGACGGTGGTCTGGGAACTTAATGCAGTCCATCCAATGCTTCAATCGTCTGCCTTTGCTGCTGGCTCCTAAGATGAGGCTGCCTAGGAAGTCATTGGGCTTCCCATAATCTTTATCCCAAACTGTCAATGTCAAATTTTGGCGGGAGAGCTCGGTAGGACGGGTCTCGAACAAAAACTCTTCGTTCCACACAGGGTTGAGATTCCGCCATTTTATGGATGTCTTGTGCTTTTTGTGGTACGGGTCTGGATCGAGATGTCTGAAAGAGTTTTTTATATGATAAATTTTATATAAAAATTGAATATTAAAAAAAAACTAACTCGAAAGTAAATAACAATTAATTAAATAACGCGCATTGTGGCTTTACGAGTAGGTAAATAGGTTATTAAGTAGAGTAATCTAAATCATAAACCATATAAGGTTTGATAATTGTAGTTTTGAAAAGGGTTGCCATCATAATATTTCCTTATAACCTTCGGGGCGTTAAAACATCGGTCAATCTGTTAAAAAGCTATGGGTGGTCATATATTAAAAAAAAGATATGGATCGAATTGAAAAGTGATATTTTTTTTCATCGGCTAAAATATGTCTTAAATAGTGAATAGCGGGACAGTCAGTTTCAAAAATATTTGAACGCTTTTGATTTTGTAATGTCAGGACGAAACGATAAGAGTTGAGATGTTATTCATCTTTTTGTCGACGTTGTCAAAATTCAAAATGATGATTTTTTTTTACTTTAACCTACTCACAATTTAACAAATGGGTCCGAATAACCATTGCTATCTTGCGGCGGCAGTTCAGCGGCTCTACACACCGTCACTACCAGGGCTCGTCGCTTAGTGTTGTAGCACAACGCCAGTAAGACCTTGGATCCTGTGGGCTCGGACCCTGAGGACGGGGAGAGGGCCAGGCGGAGCTGCGTTGGAGACTTAGCGCATTCCCGGAGGGAAACTGTTGCTGATCCCATCTCGTCACAGCCATATCTGTTGAAATATAAGCTGTAGTTGTAGTATTAGTTGAACGATTTTGAGAATATTCAGTGAGTGGCTGGTGTTGGTGTACCTACTTAGTCGATATATCTTACTTATTTTATCTTTGTTTTTACTAATATTTCTTTAAAAATGCAAAAGTATTGATGGATGTTTGTTACAAAATCACGCTAGAACGGCAACAGATTTGGGAACAACTGGTTGAACTTTGATCAGAAATAGATAATACTTTGAAATAACATATAGGTTAAGTTTTATTAAAAAAAAAAAACATGATTCCCACCCATGGGATAAACAAGTTGGTTTTTACTATTAAAAATGACCGACATGATTATTTGCACATGGTAGTTATGGGTCGGGCAGGGTAAACCTTAGGCAATATTTTATCCGCGAGCAAAGTCCCGGGGAACAGCTTCATTGTAAATGCAAAAAAATATTTAGAACCTAGATGTTATTTGGCATGGAGATAGATTATGGACTGGAAAAGCCCATGGCTAATGTTATCCCGAAATAAATGTACTTCTCCCGTAGGATAGTTTTAAGTTACCAAATTAAATATTCCAACTGTACGAAGTTGCGGGCTACAGCTGGTTAAAGAGACAGAGAAAACCAAAAAAAGAACTGCCTAAATAACCCAGCACTACAAATTGTATTGTTTGCTTTGTTGTCATGTCTACTTGGCTCGATTACAGTGCAGATAATAAAGCCTATCAAGTGTAAGTCGGGCTTAAGTTAAAGAACCTGAACTGAATAAAAAGCAAAGACGTAAATCCACTTGCACTTGATCGGTTTTAGAGATAAAGGCAAAGAATGGTTGGTGAATATAATTAGAAATGTTAGCTGTCACCGTGACTTCGTATACGTGTAATTTCAAATTGGAACTATCCGACTAACCGTAGTAAATCTTTCTGGGATAAAAAAATGCCTATGTGCTATTTAGTCAGCCTACAATATACCTCTATGACTAATCCAGCTGTATTTCCGTGATTTAGGAACAAATATCAATCCAATCTTTCGCATTTAAGAAGCTGTTGGACGCGAATTCGTACGCGTAAAGAAAGTTTCTCACGGAAACCATAAATTTTTTCAGGATTAAAATAGAAATTTTAGTTTTATTTACTTTTGAAAACGAGCGCTAGCTATACGGCCAGGTATTATTTATTTAGTCCTTACTTCCAAGAGTTATATTAAAAAATATACCAACCTGTCATCGTCAAACAGAAGGATCTCTAGAGATTTGACTAAGAGATCAGATTCCGTGATACCGAAGAAAGGGAGTGTTTCATTGAATTCAGGGTTTTTCGTTTTGTGGACTGTCTTGGTTCGTAGCCTGTTGGAGTAGGTGCCCTCTAGAATGCAAATACATGCAGTCAAGACATAATTGATGTAATATACTATTCGGAAAGTTTCTAGTTAAGATAATTAACAGAAATTATTCCATTAAATTTCTGTTGCAGGATTGGCGTGTGTACAAATAGTGAATGACTCTTTAACGACTTTCTATAAGATGACCTCCGTTGTGGAGGGTGTGCACACAGGTTTTGAGGTTTCGCTTGCTCTGAGGTACCGAGTTCGATTAAAGTAAAGTAAAGTAACAGCCTATAATCATCCCACTGCAGCGAAAAGGCCGCCATCATTGAATTCAAGTTACCACAGCAATGATGGGTGTTCTGGCATAATCACCACGCTTGCCAAATGCGGTTTGGTGATCACAAACCCGAGCAACGTTCGAAAATTCGAAACTTTTTGTTGCCCGACCCGGGATTCGAACCTGGGACCCCAAGATCTTGGCCCGGTATTTAAACCACTAGACCAACGGGGCGTTCTAGGCGAAAAGCGGAGTTCGATTCCCGGACGGTAAATGATATTTTTTTATTTTTCTCGGATTTCGGTGTCTGTAGTATTTTCGTTATTTCTGATTTCCACAAAACAAAAGCTTTACATATAATTACTTACTTTGGGATCAGGTTCAGGAAAATGTATGTGATGGTGTCCAAATTTTTTTATTTACCTATTTGTGCAAATTTATTCACATCTAAATACATAGTACTAAAATGTATAAGCATTCAATTGCCATCTACTGCTTCGGTGGAAATAGATTTTCATTTCGTAATCCAGTACTATTTCAACCATTTAAGCTTAGATATCTTATACTGATTTAAACTTTCATGGTCACTATCACTAAAGGCCTTTGATTCGGGTTTTATACCATGTACGTACCTTATTTATTATCAGTTCTCCCGAGATCATGGCGCTTTCAACAGTGCCGAAATATCGGAAACTCATTAATAAGGTTCATGGTATAAATCCCGAATCAAATAACTCTGAGCTTATCTTGTAAAGTTTTTGCGTTTTGTTGCAAATTAGTGCGCAGTGCGCAGTTTATTTATTATTTATTATGAACATGTCTGTTTGTACTGGTCTGGGTGTTTTCTATGTATTCCTAAGTATGTATTTACAAAAAAAAAAGTATATAAGTAAGTTTATCGGTTGTCTAGTACCCCATACGACAGGGTACTTAATAGTAGCTTAATTTGGGACTAGATGGCTCTGTGTGGCCCAGTGAGGCATGTCTTAAATATTATTATTATTATTAAAGCCCTTGAAGAACTAACTTTGACTGCAAAAATATCAATACTTATTGATCTATAACAAAATATTTTCTAGCAAACGTAATCTCCCCTCAAAATAATTATTTATGGAGCCTTTAACTATCTGGCACCTAGAGCGACCGCACCTCTTACTCTATCTACCCAAAGGCCTGTACTGCGAACAATGATTACCCGTTAGCTCACCTCGAGGCAAAACTTCCAACCTGCAAAACGGGTCAGATAGTCCAGTCATATCCATGCCTATAAGACCCCGCGCTCGCAACACTGTGACAGCCAGCGAAGAGGTCGCATTGTCATAGGCCAGTTTTATTTCTAAGGTCCCAAAGCCAGCGTCAGGTATCGTTGGGGCTCTTTCGATTTGTGTTGGCTTTATTTCTTTTCGTATGCTCCGGAGGCTGTAAGCGCTGCCTTTGCTACCAGTGCGCTTGAGGCCCGCTAGAGGTCGCTGGTTCAGACTGTCTGTTCTGTGGAGGCTTAGTCCGCTGAAGCCGTGAGAAAGGATGTCGGTTTCAGCCCATTCGTAGTGTGTGTCCTGTAAAGAAAGAGATAGAAATAGTAGAATCAATGCAGCATTGTTATGATTTTATACAAGACGAAAACATAACCAAATATGTAACTAATAAGTAGGTAGTAAAAAAAATCGTTTTTCCGAATGATGATTGTCGTAGATTCAGTGGCACTAACTAGAAATATGTTAAACAACCTACATACATGTTCTTGAATAAGTAATATTTTCATTTTCGTTTTCAATTTCATTTTCATGTTTAAAGTTATGATTATTTTTGTAGCTTATTGTCTCTTAGGTTTCTACTTACTAAATTTTATAGCTAAACATAAATAAATATCGCGTCAAGAGTTATGCGTGATGATGTAAGACAAAATCTTATTCTTAGTCGTTCGAAAACATTTGTATGACCTACTATCAAACATTTAAATAAAACCAATTATTAATTTAAATGTTTGATAGCAGGTCATAAAATTAAATTAGACATAGCCAGATCACATTATGTATTACGAAATGAGTAACTGGTATCAAGGAAGATCAATTCCCCCAACACCAACGCACAAGAAAATTAAAGTGCCAATAAAAGTAAGGCTTTTTTTATTTCAGTCAATAAATGGCAGTTAGAGGCAATTGGGTTTGGAAATATACGGCTATGTGTTTTAGTTCAGGCGTTTGTTGCCGGCTTGGTTTAGTGTAATTGTTTAGACGTGTACATAATAAAAACGAATGTCCGAATGCGAACTGGCATTGTTTATCGTGAAACAAGCTAATTAATTAGGTGACTACGAAGTCAACTACTTATCTGTAGTACCTAACCAAAAATATCCGATTTATAGAATGAAAATAATGAAGTCTATCTATTTTTATATACGAGTATATACTTAACTAGCTATACTTAATTCATATTCGATATTAAATCATTAAAATAACCTATATTGCTTTTAATGTTCAGAAAAAAAGGACATAATTATGAGCCTTTTAATATAGATTTCTATCGTGAAAATTTAATCCCTTAAAAGGGAGACAGTTTTAATGGTGAATAAATAATTAGTCATCCCTATTTCCCAAAGTAAGTTTGATTTTTGTTTTCTTCCATAAAACCAAAATCTATTCTCAGTCTAACTTACGATATAGCTTTACCAGAAATTTTGATCAAATAAACTTTTTGAATTGATTGTTGCATTTTTGCTTAGATAATTACACCATCAGACATTTTTTAGCTAATGAGGTCCATTTATGGCTAATATAGAAATAATATAAAACTGTAGATATTTATCCTTGCACCTGACTATTCTTATATGATTGGAAAAAGTTAGTAAAAAGTATTTTCAATACACGCGATTAAGTTACGCACAGTATGAGTTTTTTCATTCTGTACGTAACATATTAGATACCTTATGAAAAAAGAAAATATTTAAAACAACCCAGATATAGGCTTCTTTCTGATTCGCAAGTAGGCTTGCCATATTTATTTATTTAACTTGAAAAAACATTTCGGTTACCACACGTTTTGGATAAAGTTATGTTTTTACTTATAATTACAAAAGATTAACGAATATTGAAGTAGCACTCATTAGAAATTCACTCTGTATTATAAACGCAGATACGTACTCTGTTTTCCCTGGAAGCAACGAGTATTTGTGTCAAACACAGGATCTATCTCCTTGACCCAGTTATCCCGGTGATATGACACCAGGGTTGGATGCATTTTAATGTTTACTCAGCGACAGTTTTTCCATTTTATCTGACCCATAGAATGCTTAGATTAAAATCTCATAGTTTATGTTTATTAATCTTGCGGTATCATATATCCTAATATAATACTAACACATATCAAATAGTCAAAAATATAATAGCACCACCCCTTCTCGACCACTGGATGTTGTATAAAGCGACTGAAGGAATAACGCCAGAAGACGTGCAGCAGATTTTACCTTTCTCTACTATACGCCTAATGGCAATCGCAACTTGCCGCCAAAGGCGTTGCGTTGGCAAAAGCCTCCTTTCGGAGAGGATATGTTCAGCAATAGTACTATTACTTTTAAATTAAAGGTCAAAAATTTTCTTTTACAGCATCAAATAAAATACGAGCAGGTTAACCAGGACTTGCCGATCTTATAATACTCTTAAATTTTATTCATTTTTATTTAAGTTTTGCTTTCTACACCGGGGTTGTTAATTAATATTTAGTACGCGAGCTTTGACCTATTGTTATTATTAATTACTACTTTTGTTACTATTATATTTATTATTTTTATTGTTTTAATTATTTAATATTAAATTTAATACCCTAATATTGACATTCTGATTATTAGTAACAATCTTAATAAAAAGTTTCAGTTCTTATAAGTAACACTACTTTACTGCACTGTGTAGGTTCTTTTTAAAGTTTGTTTCTTTATTTATTTATTTTTTATTCGCGATTTAATTAGATACAACATCTCCCACTTCTGCCACACTAAGTTTAATGAAGGAACTGGTTAGGACTTGGAAACTGCTTCAACTTGTATAAGTACTATGTAATATTTTTTTTTCTGTGTATTTTTTCTGACTATCCCGCAGATTTTGGTTGCTTTTGTCCGTGCTGCACTCTGTGGCGCCAACGGAAGACCAGCGTTGTGTGCCCGTGCACGCAACATATGCTGAGATGGCTGCCTTTTTGCCGGGACCTTGAGACTCGTAGGCTTATCCTACTTATATTATGCTCCTGAATTAGTGTGTACTTTCTACATTGTTATTATTATAATTATTTTGTTATGTGTATATTTTTGATGTACATTTTTTGTGATCGGCCTAGTCGATCTCTCTGGGTCTCAACAAATAAATATATCTTTCTTTCTTTTCTTTCTTTTCTTATTAGACTTATGTGGAGAAAAAATAAAACAAGGAACGTACCTACTCAAAAGTGCTTTAAGTTGTTGAGTGCCATGGGTCACTGGTGAGCTCCAAACAATACATTTTCTATTTGTCTAGTTTCTTGGCAGTAAAAGATGTAAAAATATGAGAGTCTCTTCTTTTTTCCGTCAGTTGATTAAATACAGGATTTCCGGATGATCTGAAGTGCAATAAAAGCACTGGAATGGTCATTAACCGATCTCTCTCGAGACGACCTCAATTAGGCGTGAATCAATAAACGCTGAATGAGCATCGCCCTTCCTATCGCTAGCACTATGTGTTATTCTCTAACTGCCAAATTAGGTCTGATGAACTTTGCAGTCTTTTACTTCTCTTAATTAAAATCTTTAAAGGAAATAATGCCCTATTGCAGTCTCTACTAGTAAACTATTGGCCTAAAGTAAACAGTTTTAAAGGGTGTTGCGAGAGCGGCAAATTAACAAAATAAATTGACTTAATAACCATAATGTATTAATGCTATACCTACAAATATAAAAAAAAACAAAAACACTTTAAAATTACACGTATACGACCCAGTAGTATTCTTTTTAATATTTTAATGTGTAAACTATGATGGATGTTTGTTACTCAATGACACCAGTAGGTCAGATAACAGATCGGGATAAAATTTGATTGCATAGGATTTTTTGTACCCCGGAAACATTTTCTGCTGGGATACAAAATTATAGTTTCTGTGGAATAGTTTCAAATAACCCTATGCGTATGAGAATATAATCTATGTCTAGGTCTTTTTCTTTTATTTCGGAGCGACCAGTTGGTATTACTTTTTTTATAGCGATAACGTGACGCACGGTTAGAGGCTGACCATTCTGATGCCAGTATTATCTTGATCATAAACATGTGTTAAGAACTAGTACTATAATTTGGTATTCACATTTTCGAAGAATATTCGAACTTCGAAGCAAGCAGGGTAAGCTTACAAAGCCAACTCGTACGTTCTGAGACTCGAACCCATAATACCTGCTCCAAGTTTAAACATAAATATAATTTAGCTTTGGCATTTCTTTAAAAAATAAAGCAATTACATTGCTGGTTGTAAATTGGAAATATAAAAAACTTGAAAATATAACTTGTAAAATACCTCACGCCTAAGTAATCGAAATTTTTATTCAAAGATTTGTATAATTTTCAAAAATTATAGGTACTGAGAGTACAATAAAAACATCCTACCAAATAACGCTTTTCGTCAGTAATTTCTTAAAGAGTTTTATTTTCGAACAATTATATAACAAATTAGTGTTAAGTCGATACTAAAAATCAATGAACCGTAGAGTTAGGTACCTATCCTTGTATTTGTATTGTGTATTTAATATTTTAAATGGCACCAACATTTTGAATGTAAATACCGTACGTTTTTGCTGTTTTGGTAGGACAAACGTAAACACGTGTGAAGATTTCCCTGAAACGTGTCCTAAAATATTTGCTTTAGTTAGTGACCCTACCCACGGCCGACGTAGCGGCGCGACAGGGTGCTTAGCATGGTTTCCGATCCACTGACACTGTGACCTTTGTCTATTTACCGACTCTCCAAGTGTCCAGCCCTGCCTCCTAATTCCGCTAATTTACAAATGGCTCAATAGAATCGTAATTGCATCTCAATTATATATTTTGACACATTTTTTAAGGTAGTAATGTCAAAATATACGATTGAGATGCAATTGCGATTCTATTAAGCCATTTGTAAATTAGCGGAATTGGGGCCCTGGTCTTGCGAATTCCGTTCTTACACAACTAACGTCAAGATGAATTGGGGAATAATTGACAATCTGTACGGGTTAGCTGATTCTATCCATCATCATTAGCTCAGCTAAACGACGCCCAATGCTGGACATCCCTAAGGATCTCGCCGCGCCACCCGCATCAAGTGGCTTCCGGTGACCTACGCTTGATCGTCGGTCCACCTGGTGGGGGGCCTACTCACAGATCATCATGGTGCACGGGCGCCAGTTCCAGAACCTTTCCGCTATTGTGTGTTTATATATATTACTGATAAACAAAATGTTTTAAGAAGGTTATTAACTATGTTTAAAACAAACACAATGAAATTGATAAAAAATCACGTAATTGCTTTTTATGTGCCAACACTGTTACTATTATACTATGTATTGGCTTTGGCTTATATACGTTCACTGAAAGTACTTTTTATGTTCTAGCTGTGTCTTAGTTTCCCGCTCTCCAGATTTTTCTATTCACATTTCTGGGTGACGGAAAAATTTTCATATTAGTTCGCCTTTGAAAATTTGATTCTATGCCGAGACTAGAATCGGAATGAAGTATCAACTGATTTAGTTGATGACATGCGAAACGAATTCCGGGAATATTCAATCCTGGAATCCGGGTTCAAGTGCTTGTTTGTTAGAAACAAATTAATTCACCGAACTACTACGAGTATTGAAATATCCATTACTTATTGGAATTCGCCTTTAGCTTTGCAGTTTTATATCGCGCGTGGGGAAACTTGTGCCCTACAGTGGGATACCCAATAGCCTATGTTACTTCTAATACCTCCAAGAATATGTGTACAAAGTTACATGATGATCAGTTAAGAAGTTTTCGCGTGAAAGCGTAACAAACTAACTTACATTCACATTTATAATATTGTAGGAAGGATTTTAAATATAATCCATACTTAATATTTAATATTATTTATAAAGCTGAAGAGTTTGTTTGTTTGTTTGAACGCGCTAATCTCAGGAAGCACTGATCCGATTTGAAAAAATATTTTTGTGTTGGATAGTACATTTAAGGAGGAAGGCTTTAGCCTATATAACATCACGCTGCGACCAATAGGAACGAAGCATCAGAGAAAAATGTTGCAAAAATAATCGCGATCATAATAACAGAAATTGACGCGGAAGAAGTCGCGGGCAACAGCTAGTTTCATATTAATGTTTACTGGTTATTTGCACTGACTCAAAATTGGTGATTTTATAGATACCTAACTAAAAATATGTCCGTCCCGGCTTTGTACGCGTTTACTAATGAAGTTAATGCAAATAGTCTGTTTATTGACCATGTTGACTTTACCTACTTTTCATGTGGATATTTCTTTGAAAATGTTTTTTCTACAGTTATTAAACTTTTTCTTCTATGCATACCTTCTATTATCTTATCTGTGCTTCTACTGACCACTTCAAACACAACAAGAAAGAATTATCCAATTTGGTGCAGTCGATCGGAACTTACGCCTGTACGCACTAAGTATTACATTTCATAAGTACCTACTTATTTTTTGTTTTTAAATATAAATAACTATCGGATCCCGCGAACTTCGTATCGCCTCAGAATAGTATGTATTTGGTTTTGAGGTCTTAAATGTCGTTGTCGTCAAATATGGCCGAAAAATATATCAAGAAATACATTTTCTTAATTTTTATAACGTTAACTTTCCAATGTTTTTAATATTATTATAAGACAAATCCATAAACACTAAAATCATAAAAATCGGTCCAGCCGTTCGCGACTAATAAGTGGTGTGAACTAACACTAGAGGTTAGAAGAGGCTGACCATTCTGATGCCAGTATTATCTTGATCATAAACATGTGTTAAGAACAAGTACTATAATTTGGTATTCACATTTTCGAAGAATATTCGAACTTCGAAGCAAGCAGGGTAAGCTTACCAAGCCAACTCGTACGTTCTGAGACTCGAACCCATAATACCTGCTCCAAGTTTAAACATAAATATAATAAAATTTAGCTTTGGCATTTCTTTATAAAATAAAGCAATTTTACATTGCTGGTTGTAAATTAAAAATATAAAAAAGACGTGTGGCACTCGGAGACTGCCGCGGTAAAGCTATTGCATAGCATTTTTTATCAACATAAGCAATTATAAAACTAAAAAGTATCACCGCTTTGCCGGTCGGAGTGGGGGGTGTTAGGTTATTTTCGTTACGGAATTTCTGGATTCGGTCTCCACGCTCAAGGCCTGCGATAGAAGCTATGCAATAGCTTCAGTATATAAACTTGAAAAATTTTGTCTCAGGCGGGACTCGAACCCGCATCTCCTCGCATGCCGGGCGGGCGCCATACCATTAGGCCACCGAGACACTGCGACACGGCGCGAATTTTTCAAGCATATTCTTACGCTATAAGCCAGCGTTGTTTCATCAAATACTAGGAGTTTGCACCCCTAACATCCGAAAGAAACATCTTTGCAGATGTTTGACAGTCAGTTAAGATGAAACAGCTATTTATATACTTTATTTGACATTTTAGCAACTTAATTGCACTTATAATATCAGTATATAAACTTGAAATGCGAGGAGATGCGGGTTCGAGTCCCGCCTGAGACAAAATTTTTCAAGTTTATATACTGATATTATAAGTGCAATTAAGTTGCTAAAATATCAAATAAAGTATATAAATAGCTGTTTCATCTTAACTGACTGTCAAACATCTGCAAAGATGTTTCTTTCGGGTGTTAGGGGTGCAAACTCCTAGCATTTGATGAAACAACGCTGGCTTATAGCGTAAGAATATGCTTGAAAAATTCGCGCCGTGTCGCAGTGTCTCGGTGGCCTAATGGTATGGCGCCCGCCCGGCATGCGAGGAGATGCGGGTTCGAGTCCCGCCTGAGACAAAATTTTTCAAGTTTATATACTGATATTATAAGTGCAATTAAGTTGCTAAAATATCAAATAAAGTATATGCAATAGCTTAATTTTATAATTTTATGTATTTTCTAATTTCGACTTTTGTAATTAAATTTTTCTGTTATTTTGGCAGATATGGGGTTACCATAGGCAATCATACTGTGAGAATCCTTATTTTCTTCTAAATTCTTTTAAATTTCGGGAATTCAAAATTGTTCGATCGTGCCTCGCCCTGAGTGTTAGGTTAGGTTATTTTCGTTACGGAATTTCTGGATTCGGTCTCCACGCTCAAGGCCCGCGATAGAAGCTATGCAATAGCTTAATAAAACCATAAACATCTACTTCCATAAAATTATGAGTACAAAAACAGGTAAGTAATCATAACAAAATCGTCTTCGTATAAAGTCTCGTGTCACAGTGGTTGTGGTCCACCTCTTCCGAAAAAGGTTCGACCTTTTTTGATGGTTTTTTATTTGGAAGGTCCGAGGTTTAAAAGGAACTTATTTCATACCGATAAAACTTACAGTTCCAGTGGAATAGTTCCAAATTCATAATTCCACTCAGACGAATATAACGCGGGCAATATGCAACTATTAATGCACAGACAACGAACGGCAGGTCAACCTACCCAAAAAGTTAAAGATCATTGAATTGAGTTTTATCTTTATGTTCAACAAGTAGAGATCAATTTCAATTGAGAAAATTTGACGTTTTGTGGTAGGTTGACGTGCTGTTGTCTGTACATTTACTTTATTTAGTAAAAAGAAAAATTGCTCCTAAGACAAAAATAAAGGTTATACAAGCTAGTCTTAAGTGAAAGTAAACAAAAACAATTTCAGGAATCTATTGCGCACGTTTTTAATTAATGTCGCGCGAGTTTTCCCGCCTGATTATTTGTCGTAGGGCACTTTTACGATGCTTCTCGATTCTGAGACTCTATTTACTATCGATTTAGAAAACATTGCGTTGTGTTTTTCCGAGTTGATTGAACTGGCTAAAAACTAGATCCAATAAAAAAATGTTGTTTGTTGGAGCTCACATCACAAGTGAACCTAATAGGCACTCAACTTGTGAATCTTAAGACACTTAGATGGAATGGAATTTTTTTTTGTTTGTTTTCAGTTATAATTTTTATGTTTTATGTTTCTATTGTTTGTTAAATTCCAGGGCTAATTTTTTTATACTGTATACCTAATATTTAACCAACCATAACCAAACATTTTAACGGCACTACGCTGTTTCATCTAATTATTCAAATCCTCAACCAATGTATTTTTTCTGAGATCAGTTAGAAAAGCAGTCTACTGGATAGCAAAAAGTCTTCAGTTTTTGCTATCCAACCAAACTACTTACTAGTACTTAACCAAAATCTGTGATGAAACTACTTACGTCGGTTCATCGATTCGTCATAGAAAGTTTTTTCCAATAGTTCAATTTGAAAAGGAACTTGCTTTAAGCTGGATTGCGTTCAAATCCCAAAAATAAGGCAGTTATAAAAACATTGAAATCCACTAAATTTGCTTACCACGGAGGTATAGATTATTTGACATTAAAAACTACATAAGTTTTGCACATATTTTTATTTTTACGTTGGTTCTTCCTACCAGTTTATAAAAAAATACTGCCACAGTTTAAAAAAAAAGTTGCATAGTGAATAGTGATACTGGCAGAATAACACAAGTTCATTACCATTAGCAAAGAGTAAGAATAAGAAATCAGGATTTATATCATTTCTGATTCTGAAAAGCATTATCTTTTAAACTTCAGGATGTAGATAGAATAATTGGTCATCATATAAAAACAATGCAGACGGCCTTAATAAATTATAACCCCATCCCCCATGGATCTATTTTTATCGTTCGCAGACGTCAGTCGCAGGACAGACTGTGCCGCCCCCGAGGGAAGCTGATCATTGCGTGTCGCAAACTCGCAATCGCGATAGATGGTTACTAGGTAGGTAGGTACAGCAGCCTTGACATCATTATACTTGTCCTCTTTTACCCAACTACGGCAAAGCTAACGGGAAGGGAAATGATTTTAGCAGTCTTTATGTGGGTTATCATTTGCGGCTTAACTACTGAGCCGATTTTGGTGGACAAGGTATCAATCGATTCCTTATCATAGTCCAGGTAACAAAGGCTACCTTTTGTTAAAAAGCTACATGGCGAATACTACGACAATGTATTAGGGGCCTATGAAAAAAAAAGTTTGTAGTCATGTCGAGTAGGGTATCAAATGAAAGAAGACAAAATTCTGAGTACATAAATGTTTAAGCAATATAGCAAATATACAGGATGCCTTTAAAATCATTGCGTTTTCGTAATCGGGTAACAGCTTTTTAAACTATTTATACTTGTTTCTAAATCTTATGTAGAACCAGGTCGCGAGCACATGAGTAAGCGAGGTTGGGGACATGGAATACAAATCAGCGGTTTAAGCTTTGAATACCCAGGGATAAATGTTTGTTTGATGTTTATAAATGTATTCAATGATGTAATGCATTATAGTTTTTTAATGTAAGCAGTGTAATGTAAGATAGCACCGTCCCTTTCATCCTAAGGGTGTCGTGTGAGGCGACTAAAGGAGTGATGCCCGAAGAACAGCTCGTTGTTTCGACAGGTCAAACTGAGAACGCCAACCTGCTGGATGCTGGATGGGCCTGGCGGGGTGCATTAATCGCCACTGATTTACTCAAAATACTGTAATATCATGACTGTTATATCATGACTGTAAATTAAAATAAACTTTATATTTAGTTGGTTTATATTTATTGTAGTGGAATGCCCTGCCTGCGTTTGCTTTCCCGCAAAATTATAATCTTTACATTTTTAAGGCAAGTGTGAATAGGCTGCTTCTGGGTAACTTCGCTCTTTCTCAGGCGTCTTCCAGTAGAGTTAAGTATGTAGTCAAAAGCAAGCGTACTGTTTAAAAAAAATATATTAAGAGGTTTCAAGGGACACCTGGATGGAACGAAGTTCATTTTTAGTGAAGGAATTGTAATAAAATTTTATTTTATTTTTAATTCTCTCTTTCTCTCTCTCCCTGTCCCTCTTTCCCTCTTTCTCTCTTTCTCTCTCTCAGATAGAGAAACACGCGCACCCCGCTCGGCTTACAACTATAGCAAAAAGTGTCGTTCAAAAAGTGTCGTTACAATTTTTTCCGTCTAGCCCCCTTTCGCAACGCGCGATAAGGAACTTCGTTCCAAAAGTCTGTCCCTAGGAGAGGCCTATGTCCAGCTGTGAACGTCGGTTGGCTGAGATGATGATGATCTTATTTAGTTTGTGTGTGTGTCGTAGTCATAATAAAAAGGTCACTCGCTCAGTTACTGAGCTACAAGAGTTCATTTCAGTTTCCGTCTTTGTTGAAGTTTGGCGAGGGCGCGTAACAATGACATGCCAAGAATGACATTATAATAGGATTACATAAAAAAATATAAATTTAATTTACTTTGTCACTGCCAGATGATAGTTAATACTTTATTATGTTATACATAAACTGTTACTTAGGATTTAAACTTTCCTGTTGAATACTGTTTTCTTGAATTTCACGTTAAATTTTTTCTTCACTTAAAAATAGCACTTAACGGAACATCTGCACCTAATTATTTCTACCTATGCGTAATGGGATACAATATAGCATATGCCCTATCTCAGGGTCTAATTTATCATTGTACTAAATTTCATCAAAATAGGCTGAGTAGTTTCTGCGTGAAAACGTAGCAAACAAACTTCAGTACCTCTAGCACAAAAAACTATCGACTTCGAATCGTTTGCGTATCGAAAGCAAACGACACAAATTTCGTGCTTTGTTTTGTAGTTCTCGTATTGACCGCGCGAGCGCTGTTTAAGTTTTCATACTAAATATTTCGATGGCGATACGAACACGCAAACGATTCGAATTCGATAGTTTTTTGTGCTAGACCCACAGAAGTTTCTAAGTGATAGGTGAAAGCGTAACAAACGAAATCACATTCACATTAATATATTCATTAATTAGTAAGAAAAATTGTAACTCTTAACAATTACAAGATATATATTTGGTATTTTATGACAGCAAGAGCACTGAATTTCCAGAAATTTCATCAATATATTCATACATTTACACTAATTAAATTAAAAACGATATCATCATGGCACTTCCTCTTTGGCATATTCGTAAAGATACCTCTGATTCTTATTCTAATTTTTTATAGCGACACAGCAAAGATACATTTTTATCGACTCAATTTAAATGCGGACCTTGGACTTGCAAGATGTTTACCATTTTCATTAACAAACGCGGTTAATGATTATGAGACGTCGCGTTGGGTACAACACATGAAAATACAAATAAAACAAAATAATAAAATAACATGTCGGATGAAAATGAACGAACTTTTACCTTTCGGTCTTGTCGGGCGAGTCTTTATAAAAAGTTTTTAATTTTCCTCATTATAATGTCTTTAGGCGGATTTCGCCCACGGCTACTAGCATTGTGTACTTTTATCAACCAACTCAAAAAAGGAGGTTTTAATGTAATAAGGCTACTAATTATTAGACCCTTTTTTATTTTACTGCTTAATAACTTACAATAAGTTTTAGTATGGATGAAACCAATGTTGTAGGTAATGCCTGCTGGACAGGGGCGACTCTAAAATTAAATCTTTGCCATAATAAAAGGCCTGCTCAAAGCCTCATCCTGATTTGGAGTCACTCAAGGCATCCTTGATTAAGGCAGCCGCCTATATTGACATGGACCTCGTTCGTGCTGCGATAGACGACTGGCCGCGCAGATTGAAGGCCTGTATTCAAAATTGCGGGGTTCATTTTGAATAAACTTTATTACCATATGAATCTATGTTTTATTAAGTTCATTTTGCTATATAAATGGTTACATAAATAATAAACATGTCTAAATTATTTCATATTACACATGTGACAGAACTTATGACCTGACTAGGTATTATGTGTAAGTAGTTATGTATATATTACTATGATATTATATTATCTTTGGTATATTATGTAAGTAATTATTGTTATTTATGTATTCTTCTATTTTATTGATGCATTGCTTTTTTATTTCTTTTTTTTTTGATGCACCGCCTGTGATATTTCTGTTTGGGCCAATGGTTGACTGGTAGAGAATGCTTTTAGCATTAAGTCCGCCATTTTGTACTTGATTTTACATGTGCAAAAAAGTGTAAATAAATTAAAAAAAAAATCGCCACTCTTGGCCGGCGGGCGGGTTGGTGATCGCAGTTTGACCAATGTTAAAGAAAAGACGCTGCTGCCCGTCTTCTGGTAGTACTCCTTTAGTCGCCTCTTACCACAGCCATAGGAAGAGAATGATGTACTTGCTGATGCGTACCTACAGTATGATATAACGTGAAGCCTTTTTATTGTATTTGTAAATTGTACGTATTATCTCCACTTGTCGCTTTTAAATCGTCCATTATATTAATTTTGATTTAACGTCCATATTAATTGGCAATTTAAGCATTAAGCCCTGAGCACCCTTGAAAGTAACCAAGAATTTAATTTTACAACCTAATAATTTCACATTTTAAACAATTTATTCACAAGGCACAAGCACAATATTTTTAAAGACTTCCAACGATAACATACATAAGGTATGACGTAAGTAATTGTTAAAGCGGATTTGTTTGTGTCGGGGACTATATATTTTTTATAACTCATGTGTTTTACGTTAACTTTATTAAGTTGACCAATGCGATGGTTTTCTTATGATTTGCGGTTGCTGTTGGCTTATTGCTTAAACTAAATTCCACCACAATCACCATAATTTCGTATGGCATATATCCTGCGTGGATCATACATCAATGTCTAAGTCTTTCAGCCGCTTGCGGCGGCATGTGTGCATTTGTGGACTTCCGAAATTCCACCGGGAAAGCTGCGAAGTGGGCATTTGTTTACCACATGGGAAAGGGTTTGATCGGGTGCTCCACAGTAGCACTAACCACAAAAAAGTTATGATGATTGATGACTGCAGGCACAACACATGCAATTATAGCTAACTATAAAGTTTTTTCCCGCGGCACTGCCCACATGAACTAAACGTTATGTCGCGTGGGCGGACACCTTTGCCCTGCAGTGGAATACAAAATAGGCTATGTCTTCTCTTAATATTTTACAGACAGGACAGACAGGCAGATTACTTTAGCACTTAAAGGTAATATTAGAAAGGATGCTGGCGGATTAAATTTTTCGTTAATTACCCTTTACGAACAAACGAAGCTTTTAAGAAAAAGTAAATGTACCGTTGAATCATCATGTTTTCTTATTTCTTTTCCTCGAAATCTCTCCGCGAGGTAAATAAGTAAGAAAGACAAATAATCTGCGAATAAATATCCTTCACCTTAAGGATAACATAGTAGGTAAGTAACTGATGGCAGATCACGTGCCTAATAAAACAAAAGAAATATAAAGTTATGAGTTTGATCATTCTGATGGGTAGGTATTTATTTCTTAGAATCACGGAATATTAGATAACCATGATATTATTAACTCCTATTAAGAGTACTTTTCGAGTTTTTCCCTATAATATCATATTTAGATTCTGTGGCTAGTAATCGCTATCATTTTATCGCTTCGTTGTTTGGCAGGTTAAGCGATATACCATTATAAATTGAACTATTTTAAAAGACCAGTAAGTGAAAACTACAGTTCTTCTTATAATGGAAATACTCAGATAGACTAAACTATATCTATTACTTATAGGTACAAGGTACCGGAAGATTGATAAGCCCAAGCCAAGTACGGATTGTCCGGCTTACACATTTGTTCCGTTCGTTTTTACGGATAGACGGATAGATCCTCGTAATGGGGATAAATTACAGTATAGTTTAGGCATGATATTTGTTTCGTATTGTTTTTATTTTAAGCCATATTGGATATCTATTTAAATAATGAAATACGATTTCGTAAATAAAAATTTCGATTGCCTTAGATGGGCGTCGAACTCACAACCATCCGATTACCGGGCTACTGCACTGACCATTGAGCTACCAAGACATTATATTTTTAGAGATTCAAAATATGTTAGAAATATGTTTTCATTATTACTTGTTATAAACGACTTCCATCTTAGATGGTTCAGATGGTCCCGACTAAAGGCTCAATGTGCATCCCTCACCCCTTCCAAACCAGAGTCAATTTAGAAAAGATTATCATCATCATCATCATCATCAGCCTATCGCAGTCCACTGCTGGTTGCACGCCACTTAGGTCGATCCTCGGGTTTTTTCAGAGTTCAGAAAAGTTTTTCAAATTTACCTTGGAATCGAATTCATAACCCTTGCGTATATAGTGGACGTACCTACCTACCTCTACATTAGTACACCAAATGGACACTTACTCAAAGCAGTAAAAACCAACAATAAAAAATGGCGCCAAGGATAATGTTAGTGCTTCTGCGGGTCGAATGCATATCTCATTTAATACTAGGTATCTGTTCTCTAACGTTCATGTTCATGTGCAGAATGTCTGAAATGTTCTGAAATCTAGTTTCATGTCTTATATTATATATTTATCTTTTATATTTCAACAATTTCGGGATAAATAACTATAATATTAAGCACCATCCTATCCCATCCGTCGTTTAAAAGTACCTAAATCTAGTCGATACATCTGATCTAATTGTAAAGAAAACACACTATTTCACACACTATAAAAATATTTTATGGAATGGAATAGCAATACGGCATGAGGGTATTGGTTAAAGGCGACTAAGAAGTACCTAGGTACTGCCGGAAGAAGACTTCTAAGCTGTTTTCTAAGATGTCCTCTGGCGTGACTTGTCTTTATGACTTTCATCTTGCACATAAGACACGAGCAACGACTCTACATGCCTTTCGAAGCAGGCATGTAAGTTTTATTTAAAAAAAAAAACAATGAGCTTGCTCTTGACTACATATTTCACTCTACGGTTAAGAAGAAGCCTAAAGATGTAGCAAGCTTAACCAGAAGCAGCCTATTGACTCTTGCTTTAAAAATTTAGGATTATAATTTATCGGGAAAACATTTTCCTAAAATTAACAGACCGGGAATCGAACCAGGATTTTATTGATCGTCATCATTGTCATTGAAAATGGACTGAGATATAAGCAATGTACATAAGTCGGCAAAGAGATTGGAGAAATTTCAAAAACATACCTACCTGTGTTCATTGACATTGCTAAGGCTTTAAAAGCCAAACATAATTTAATATTCATGAAAGGTCTCATACAATTTGAAACGAATTTAAATATGCTTCTGATTATCCTCAAGTAGGTATGATATCAAAGAATCTCAGAGCCAGGCTTGTAAAATGACCAAAGTTAAGCATGTCTTTTTACTATACTAGCGTCTTCGTCGCGAATATAAATTCTTGAATCTATATTGCATTCCAGGTTTTCCGATCATATCGCTAACGCTATCATAAAAGATATTTTTGGAGCGAATTATATATGTATTATGCTTATAAGTATTTTGTAGAATATAATTATATCATTGGTGAATATGATGTCTACTTTTCTACCGTTAGAAGTATAGTTTATATCTTTAATATACACAAGAACAAGAAACCTAAAACTAAAAAACCCTTAAAAAATACTCGTATATATTATATAATAACTAAAAGATATTTTTTACCATCGCAAATGTTATTCTGTACACCAAACTTAAAAAATCTCCATAAACACTTCCACCTCACTTCCAACTCTTTCAGGGCATAATTTCAAAGACTAAAATCTTATATTACTTTTAGGCTCTCAAACTATTTCTATACCAATAATCTCTGAACTGACTTACATGAACTTATCAGCTAAATCGGTTGAAAGATGTTTTATTAATCATACAAATTACCATCCATTTCACCTTCTCAGGATGATTGTGTGGTGTCGGAGGATATAGGACAGGAGGATATAGTTTATAAGCTGAAATACGACACAGGCTACATTTTATAAAGAAAAAAAAGTAAAATTCTGGAATGATTTTAAATTCCATGCGTTTGAAATCGCGCAGGCAATAGCTAGAGAGAAATAATTTTGTGCTCAAAATATTCATGATCCGATAAAACAAATAAGACGATCTTTTTTAAAATTCTTAAATATCTTGCTTATCTATAAAACTTTCGATTTTATTTTCAAGCATTTACGTAAAATTTTCCACAATTTTCTCATTCTTGTTTTCAAATCATTTTGTAAGAATGTTGTTACAAGAGCAAAAGTGATTTATATTCATTCCGTTCATTTTGTTTTAAGCCAAAAGGCTTTTATAGGATAATTGAAAACCAAAATAACTTTTACATTTCTTAAATGAAGGCAAGAATTTGTTTACTCAGTTTTAATTTATAAGTGGTATGGTGCGGCTTAAAATAGGATTGTTATACCTATTCTTCTTCCTCTTATAAGGGGTATCGTAGAAAGAAAGAGACGACAAAGGGAAAACTGCGGGTAAAATCCATCATAGGCCAAAACATGTTTGTTGTAAGAGTTGTATGTATGTGGTGAATGTACGAATTTCACCTGAATTAGTTTTAGTGTGCCATGGAAATATAATATAAGAACTAACTAAAAGTTTTTGATGCGTTAGCAACGCATCAAAAACTTTTGGTTTGCCAATGTTGGTACCGGTACCTCTCTCGGTACCGAACAAATCATGCCACCCATGCGCCATTGTAATTAAATTGGTTCGTTCAAAACTCCAATATGACCTCAGATGCCCCGGAATGTAGTGATGTGTTTTGAATTTCATTCACGATTTTCAAAAAAAGATATTATCAAGACCACTTCTTAATTAATCATAGCTGTACATACTATTTTTTGAGGAGTATTATTTATGCTCTAGAACAATTGAGGCCGTCTCGTCAGCGCAAAAGTGGCCTAAGCTTAACATAGTAAGTATGGAGATAAAGAAGTTTGAATATTTATGAATTTAATTTGAATAGGTACATAGTAATTAAATGTCTCAGTTTTATTACAATTAAATTATTCTTGAATTTAGTTCACACTTGTGTTTTATTTATGTACTATGGTACATTATTTGTGATGAAGAAGTTTATTTTGGAAAATAATCACAAAATAAATTGCGATAGATAAGTACGAATATGAAAAATTGTGGGTAAGGTCACTTTTGCGCTGACGTTCTCAAATTATGAAACACCTTCCGAGTGTTAGTTGCATATTTAGGAAACTTTTATCAACAATTAAGTAACTCTACCATCAGTTCTAATGAAATCGATTCAGCCAAACATACATTTCAAACTGATCTACATACTTATCATATATAATAGTTTTTCTTTATTTTGTAGTTCATAGTGACACAGTTAAAATTGTAGGTTATCCCATTAAATTGCACTAACATAATCATACCAATGACAATACTTAATTTATACTATCTTTCTACAATCAAATAACCCTAAATATTTTTTGGAGAGACTATTTTGAGAACACTTGTAGAGTACTCCATAACGCAAATAGAAAACTTAATCAAATACGTTTATTTGACATACTTAATTAAATACTTTTTAAGCACGTAAGTACAAACTTTTTTATGATTAAACCAAAAGTTTCCTTCGGATTATGTACCTAACCAATTTATCTCCGTAAGTATTTCCTTTTACATAAAAAATAAGGCGCCCCATGAGGCGCCCGTAGAAACGGTCAAAGGAAAATTATCCCAATTTGTTAATGATGCTACTTAGTTTTGACAAAATGAGACCCATATAATTATAAAGCAAATGTTACCTTTAGAGCTCCATTAATAACTATTACCTTTATTCATAGATACAATTAGGAATGGTACCATTTTTTTATAAAAACGTTGTTATGACGCTCTCAATATACTTATAAGTACCTACCTACAAAACGAAGATTTAAAGACCTTTTGAGCTTTTATCATGTCTTTAATTTTAGGATCTTCAATTTTTCATACAAAATGGTGTTGTACTATTGCACGTCATATTGCATTTGTGTGATTTAAAAAAAAGGTTCTTTCAATTATATTAGTCTATTATTTATGCATTGTTTTACGGCATCACAAACTTTATTTATTATTAAACTTTTCCCTGATAGTTTCTTAATTTATTAAGTTCTTTATTACATAAGCGTAAGGAATATGGCAAAACCTTCTTTTGGAGACGCCTGCTGTAGATGATTTTGGGTATAGATGAGGTTGCCTAAATGTCGCTCATCTGTTTTGTTCATCTGTGCTGTGACACCAATTTTATTATGCCTAAATATAAAAATAGTTGAAATGGACTTACGTGGGGCGATCCAATAGATTTCCGCTCAATACTGCTAGCTTGCCTTGAGAATGATGGCGCATGGATGCTTAACGGTGACCCTGGCTCCGAATCAGTTTTTCCTTCATTGCTGCTGTTCCCTGTCTCCTACCATAAAAAAATGTGTTTTAATTTTGTTAACAATAAATATTTATTGTCGTGATGAATTTGAAATATTAGGTATATTGAGATACTAGTCATGTATGCACATACATTGCGATGGGTCAGAATCAATATGCTTCTTATGACTTGTTGTTTGTATTGTTTCTTCAACGCTGTTAACATTTTGGGATAAAGGACTAACAACTGAAGTTTTATTTTTTTAAGTTTCATTTCCAGGAAAACGACCGAGAAAAACATTTACACTCTGTAAATGTTTTTCTCGGTCGTTCAAAGTCTTTAACGCCCAAAACTTTTACATAGAAACAACAAGTTTTAAATTTTACTAAGCAATCTACTTGGCTAAAGTATATTCGTATTGTGCCTAAACATACAGCCGATATTTGCACGCTTATGTTATTGTCCACCAAAATAGACTCTCGATTTCAACAATACACACACACATCAAACACTTAAGAAAATTGTTTGGTGAAGGTCTACATAACACCATACTGAGATTGCGTATGTACGCGATTGTAAATGACGCTATGAAGAAATGATACTCGCTATACTTTTTACAATGTTGGTAAATATTCTTCTGCCGTGTCGCGTAATAATGAAAGGCGCCAAATGTGATGGAGTGTTGAAATGCTGGTTTCGTACATGTAAGCTAAATTAAATCATATTTCACTTTTTTCTCATTTGTTCCAGGAATATTTTTTTAGCGACAATGCCACTTTCTTACACACAAATTTAGTTAGTGCTATAATACATAGGAGGTTACAATCTACATCAATGTGAGAACCGTATTGGAGACCCTATCGGGTACGCAACTTGGAATTAGGACTCAACTCAAGAACAGTTTAACAATTTTTTTTAGACAGTATAAATTATTACGAATCCCGTAACCTTCCCTTATTAAGGAAATCTTATAAAAAGGCTCTAGGCCCGACAGCAAACAATGGAGGGACCCATGCTTAGTATTTCCCTGCGCGATAGAATCAGAAATGAGGATATCCGTATGAGAACTAAGATGACAGACGTCACTCGACGAATTGCTGGTCCACTTCACAGTGGGATACATAGTAATAAGAACCGATTGACCTTTGGCGCAAAGGTTGTGGAATAGCGCCGCGCACCGGACATCGATCTGGGGGTAGGTCCGCGGTGGATCGACGATCTAGTGAAGTTCCAGGAAGCCGCTGGATGGGACCAATTGTTGTGGACCCTTAGAGAAGTTCTAGTCCAGCAGTTTACGTCATTTGAATGAGATAATGATGACGATGGCGAAGTTACCTGTAAAGCCCTCGCTAGTTCGGATTCATTGTATCGGCCCGTCACTCGTCTTTCCGGCAGGATGTACTTTGGCAAGGACTTGAAAAACCACGCTCCAGACTTTTTCCACATCTCCCTGGTCTCCGCGCACAAGTTGCACATGTACTGCTCCCGGGAATACAACGGGGATCTGCTCCCGTTGGATACATGGAACAAAAATAGAAGAATGTTTGTTAGAAATAACATGGACCTAATGAAATCTAGGGAATCCAATAACGTTGCGAGCCACGCGACGTTTGAGTGAACTTAAATAAATTGCACGTACTGCGTAACGCCCTATTGGTCAAGTGGTTTAACTACCAAGCCATGATCACGGGGTCCTGGGTTCCTACCCTCAGTACGAGCAACAAGAAATTCGAAATTTCGATCCATGCTTGAAATTTGTGATCACCAACCCGCATTGAGTAAGTGTAATGATTATGCATGTCCTATCATTGCTGTGGTAACTTAAATTTAATGATGAAGGCGTAATTTTTTTTTTCTTTTAAGGTATACGAAATACAGGTTCAATTCAGCGCAATTTAGTAAGCTTAGTTGCCGGAATTCAGATAACAGTGATAGATTAACCTATATCTACGCAAATTAAGAAAATGCAAACGTTGTTTAGCTTTAGAAACAAAAAACTACGTGCTGTTTACTTGCATCCTAATGTTATATTTGTATTATATTATATTTATATCCTATTCATTTCTGACTGCCTTTCCCCCGTTAGAAGTTCTGAAAAAATTGCAAAATTTAATTTTTGGCTCCAAATATAAAGATCCTTACTGAATCAACTCTTAACCTCTTAGGGTCACCTGTTTTCGATAGTGCCATTCCCACCCATTTTCAAAAAGCTATTACAAAATTGAATGAATGTTCGGATCGACTTTTGGAAATAAATGCACATTCGGCTCTATTTATTCTAAGGTCCTGTCTCCTCGTACCCAAATTGAATTACCTCATACGTTGTTGCCCAGTATGGAAATTCCAAAATTTAATTAACCATTTGGATGATGTGATTAAAACACAATTAGAAAAAATTCTTAATATTCATTTATCAGAACGAGCATGGAACCAAGCGTCTCTCCCTATACGTTATGGGGGATTGGGACCCGCAAAATTTCGAGTATTTCCTTACCAGCTTTTCTATCTTCAGCCTACAGCACGTCTACTCTCGTTGCCAATATCCTGCGGCCAATCACCGCAACCTTCGAGGTGGCGTGCTTGGATGAAGCTAGAGATGCTTGGATAAAGGATTTTCCCTCTAAATTCCCTTCAGATTTAAAAAATCAGCAGAGCTGGGACAAAATTTCTTGTGATTTTCTTTTAGAGACACTTATACAAACAAGCATCAACAACGCTGATCTCGCCAGGCTGAGGGCTGTGTCTACTAGAGAATCCGGTTATTGGCTACAGGCGTATCCCTCAGCCAATGTTGGAACTCTATTAGACACAGAAACTCTCCGTGTGGCGATTGGTCTGCGTGTTGATGCAGAGGTTTGCAGTCCAAACAAATGTCCTTGTGGTGCTGATGTCAGCTCGTTGGGACACCACGGGCTGTCTTGTGCGAAGAGCGCTGGGCGGTTATCGCGCCATGCAAGCATTAACGACATACTCCGACGTTCCCATGCCACCATCAACGTGCCGGCTATACTTGAGCCGAATGGTATCGTGCGTGATGATGGCAAGAGACCTGACGGTATGTCGCTTATTTCCTGGCGGATGGGTCGGACTCTAGTGTGGGACGCTACCTGTGTCGACACACTGGCGGCCTCCCATCTGCCCGGAACTAGCCAATGTGCAGGTGCGGCGGCGATTAAAGCCGAAAACATTAAGATAACCAAGTATAGCCAAATAGGCACCCAGCACTGTTTCGTACCTTTTGGTGTCGAAACCCTAGGTCCGTGGGGTCCTAATGCACTCTCTTTATTTAAAGAGATTGCTAAACGATTATCGGACGTCAGCGGTGACCCAAGAGCTGGCAGCTACCTCGCACAGCGACTGAGCATCGCAATCCAGCGAGGTAATGCTGCCAGTATCTTGGGCACCTTACCACGAGGACCATTTTTATAGTTTTTTCCCTTTTTATCTAGTATATCTAAGTATTTGTTTCTTTTAATGTTATTTTTTATTTATAAGTTGTAAATATTGTAGTTTTTTATGGTTATGTTAATATAGTACTAGATATGAAAAATAAACTTTTTTGAGAGAAAAAAAAATAATGTTATATTAATATTTGATATTGTTTTGTGTTTACTTTATTATTACCTACCACACGCATGTTTTTCGTACGTAGTCATAGTTTTTTTAACCCTTTACTAGTTTACTTATGTGTGGGGGATACCACAGGTAGTCTGTATTTCTAAATGGTCTAAAAGCTAGTTACAGGATAATGGACTGGGAGAAAGGACTATTATAATTTCAACACAACTGTTCTCTGATATGCGAACAACAAAACAACAGCAACACACCAAAGTTACATCGCAATCGGATGAATGGTGACGCATGCAGGACTAACAAACATAACTTTTATAAATGACTAGTAGTTGCCTGCGACGAGATAAATTTTGAATTTGTAAAACCATCCCAAGAGAACCGTACTAATAATGGGCTTTGTTTTCTTGGATATTTTGAGTAAGAGAGGACTGACTGATAAAATAAAAAATCAAGTCGATAACCTACTGTGTGAAAATAAAAACTTGTCTATCCTGCGTATTAATAGTCGTATTTATTTCGAACACGAGAAATTGACAATTTTTAATTCCAGACTATAGAGATAGATAAAATAGATTTCATAACATATTTTATCTTACAATACTTTGCCTTCTCGACAGTATAGTTGTTTAACTTTAGACTATACTTAATTTCTGTAAAACTTGTCTTATTATATTTTGTCCGTGTAAAGATTATTAAATCATTTTAATACCAGTATCGCTGTTTCGGTTCATAAAGCCTACCCTCGCCACCTCAAGTCGCAACCGCCCGACCAGACCAAAGAAAATAAAGATAAACAAGAATGCTGATGTCTAAGAAACGCGAGAGTCATTACCATAAATTACGTTAGATGGCGTTACAAGTTTCGCATTTAGCTCGCATGTAAAAAAATGTTTGAAATATGCAAAATATCGCATTATTATATTTTAGTTTGTCATGCTTACTAATATTTTAGTTCAAAATAGAACTACCTGTGATTATAATTAGTCTAAAATACAATTTAGATTTTAGCTCGTTTTATTTAAAGATGGTTTGAACATCTCGATAAATAGCACGTTTGAACATCAGTTTTAATTGCAAACATTTATACTAACATACGCTAGATGGCGCAAACTTGTTATTTTGAAAGGACGCAGTGTTATGACGTTTTCGATAAAATTATGCTCGTTCGTTGCCCAGAGTTCAATAAACTTTCGGGTCAGGGTTTTTTTGGACTTTTTTATTTAGGTTTCAGAATTATATTTTCTGAAAACTTAAAATAGGTTTTCAATTTGTTTTAAGTTTTAAGAAATTAAAAATAATAAATGAAACGATTCCAATTATAAAACGCAGACGTTTTAAAATACTGTAAGCATTATTTTTAAAAACCAATCATTGCATTACCATAAGCCATACACAGATTTAATAAATTGACGATTTGATTTAGGCACAAACAAACATATTGAATTAACCTGTAGATATAAAAGATAATAAATAAATAAATGTGGACAACATCACATACTTACATTGGTCTGATCCCAATTTGAATAACTATTTAAAGCATTCGTGTTTTGGAAACCAGGACCAACGAAGGAACCATTAACACCCAGACACGTGAAAATGTAGAAAAACACATTTTTTCTACATTGACCCGTCCGGGAATCGAACCCGGGACCTCGGAGCAGGCGACACCTTGAAAACCGGTGTGTACGCCACTCCGCCACAGAGGTCGTCAGAAGATATAAAGAACTAAATCAGTAGGTACTTACCAACTTTTACCTAGTTTAAGATTTCAAAAACATGTACTTTAACAGGTACCTACATTGTTATGTTGCATTATTAAAGTGACTCGTCATTTAGGTATCAAGGAGAAAGATTTATACCAGGAATACTATTAGTATTGAGGTTGGGAACAGTTAGTATTAAAAAGTTAAAATACTAAATTAAAACAATGTTGCGGCTTATGACTTTAGTGCTGCGCGATTTTAGACTTAATAACTATTGACACGACGACGGATTCAGATGAAATTATACAATGTGACGTTGCCAATTCGGCAAAGTTACAATGCGCATTGCGTTCTCCTACTGGTGCCATTATACCTATAAGTACTTTAATTATACAACGTGTAACAGAATAAACGCACACTGAGAAAGTGGTTTGTTCAAAGTCAGTACTAAATCGAATCATATTTTAAATATGTTTTTTTTTTCTCAAAAATATCTAAAATTAATTAAAATACAGTCACCTCTTTATGCACATAGAAAAGACAAAGTTAATAAACAAACGAAAATAAAACCTAAGTCAAGGTAATAAGACTTTTTAAAATGTCAATTGAAAATTTGTTAAACAAAAGAAAGTACAGCGACAGTACATCAAGTTAAACAGTTGAACTGCGATAACAACTTGTATTACGTAAGGCATAAAGGCGGTCTCAAGGTCAACATGTTTAGTCTGATGTGCCGCCGTGTGTACATAACGCGTTCTAATAAATCCGTAAATTTATCTTTCATTTCAATGTATGTGTTCGCGTAAACTCAAGAAACAGTAAAATAAAGTAAGCTTTATTTCAATAGTATTAAGATTGACGAAAACAGCGGCATACACAATCGCACACACAACACAACAATAGGCACGTGCCAAAATACAATCATAGTTCCTTCATCCTTACGCTATCTCTTTTTCGCATACTCAGAACGGTGAGAAAGAGCGAGATAAAACTAGCGTGTCATCCGATCTCGGCAGTGCCCGGATATGGTCAACAAGGGGGCTTTTAAGTGAATTCGAATCGACTTTGACCTCGGTCGGCGCCGTCTATCTCTATCAGTTCACCGCTTACATCGAAGACAGAAACTAAGATTGTCGAATGTTAGACAAAGTGAAAACTATTTGCGTAGTAGTACCCCTAAGCACTTGCGGCGTAAACAAACTATCTCTCGTCATGCGCCGGTTGTAACTTGGGCATTTTTAATTTCAGTTGCTTGAACGACGATGTGACTTTGAACAACTACAGTATAAAAAATTGAATCATTAGCTTAAATTATCTGATATAAAATTATGATTTATTTAATTCTCTAATACAAGGGGCGGCAAACCACAGCACGCGGATGTCTTACTTGCGGACTATATTTTTTTTACAAATGAGTTCTAAATTCCAAAATAATTGCATGAACGAACCATGATGAGAACTTGAGTGCCATTCTTCTAATTGCAACTACAAATATGACAGCTAAAATACAAAAACTAGCCTGCATTTCGCGCGGGATCTCAGACATAACATTGTTTCAGTATATAAACTTGAAAATTTTTGTCTCAGGCGGGACTCGAACCCGCATCTCCTCGCATGCCGGGCGGGCGCCATACCATTAGGCAACCGAGACACTGTGACACGGCGCGAATTTTTCAAGCATATTCTTACGCTGTGAGCCAGCGTTGTTTCATCAAATGTTAGGAGTTTGCACCCCCAACAACCGAAAGAAACATCTTTGCAGATGTTTGACAGTCAGTTAAGATGAAACAGCTATTTATATACTTTGCCTAATGGTATGGCGCCCGCCCGGCATGCGAGGAGATGCGGGTTCGAGTCCCGCCTGAGACAAAATTTTTCAAGTTTATATACTGATATTATAAGTGCAATTAAGTTGCTAAAATATCAAATAAAGTATATAACATTATTTATTACTAGCGGACCCGACAGACGTTGTCCTGTCTTAACTATGAATAAATAAAAATAAATAATTAAATATTGATTTCGAATCGGTATAGTTAATAATTCAAAAAAAATCAGATACTTAGTTTACAACTTTATTTTATCGACATGCAAATGCTAACGGCACTGGAAATTGTAACCGTTTGCAGCACGCTTCCTGTCAATATTGTGTGAAACGCCATAATGATACATTTAAAAAGTTTAAATTGTCAAAAGGGCTAAGGTTACATTAAAAATAATTTAATATGGTGGTTACGTATTCTTAAATTTTCTAATTATCTGCGCAATTTTCTTATTTTTTTCTTTTATAAGAACATTCTCCTTACAATAACAAACAAATAAAAAAGAGTTAGCGAAATCGGTCCAGCCGTTCCTTTATTTTAGCGGTTAAATTGGCAGCACTATTTGAAAGTGAATATGCTTAAAAATTAATTTTATATCAAGAATCTACATAAAACATGCTATAAAATAGAATAAACAACATAAAAACACTGTCCCACGAATTTGCATGTAGTGGAATTCCACTATAACGTGACGGGCTAATTTTTCAACTTCCTCTACGAATTTTACAAAATAATGTTATTTTTTTGATAACGGCTACATTCCCAAATCCACTAAAGCTAGTGTGAGCGTCATCAGTGTAAAAAAATACGAAGTGTGAAGCGGTTGAGTTACGCTGGCACCAAAACCATCATTCCGCATACGTGACACAAATTTTTCAAGTAAATAGTAAGTACTTTTTTATTACTAAAATATTTTTTTCTAATACTGTAATATCTATAGAATGCGAAAAGGTTTGGACTGATCATCTAATTGCATTTCTTAACGATGAAAAGTATTTCTAAAATTTTTATGCATTCATTCGTCACATCCATATCGTCACGTTACGTATATGCGGATCGCAAAAAGTGACGTTTGGAATTGTTACACGCACAATTCACACCTACGGTTTTTAAGTTAAAATTATGACAATGGCAGCACAGGCTAGTAAATGAATTTTAAGAACAAATTTCCAGGATGTATTATTGTGTAGATGTATAACAGATCCGCGAAAAATCATCGAAAAAAAATGAACCTCCCACACATTCCACAGATCAGCTGACAGAGTTTATATGGGAGGTTTAATATTTTTTCTTTGATTTTTGTTTTTTAACTGTGTGGAATTGTAGTCTGTTAGAGATTCTGATTTCCATTATAAGAGGTTATTGGTGATTTTGATATAACCCTCTTGTATCTTTAGGTATCAAACAAAACTGTCAAAAACATATAGCATGAATATAATTTGGTATGCTTTGTGCTTTCGTGTGAATATGAATATTATAATGTTTGTTTCATAGATGTGCTTATTGCTTGAGCTTGAATGCACATGAATAAATAACATTTTTTTGCAGAAAACTATGGTTTAAAGCAGTAGAAACGATACAGAGACAAGGTGAAACAAAAGCCGAAAAAATATAAAGCGCAGAAATAGACGATAATATGGTTTATATCCCGCGATAAATGTAACGTTATGTTATAAATGATTACTCTCTAAATTTTTATTCAAAATAAAATTAAAATGAATACGTGAGAGTATTTCATAATATTTATCTGCTATGTACAACCTACCTTACTTTACTTATTCTCTCTATATAATATAATAGTCTCAATATTTTGTGAGACAATATTCTACGTATATAATATAACTTATTTCTGCTATAAATTTGTCATATTTAAAAATTATATAATATGACTTAAGGAATGCCGCATATTAAAATGAAAAATAAGGAATGGTTTGTACCGAAAAGTGACGAATTGGATCAATTTAACAAAATATCGTTTTAGTTTAAATGGTGTATTTTATGTGATAGTGATTTTAGAATGATAACTTTAGTTTTCACTTGTTTATTCAAATCTTACGATCACCTTTATAATTTAACAGCCCAAAACATTTCGTGACGTTGCGGCACTTTGAATGATACACATAACACAACAATAGCAATTTATTTAATTTTATTAAATATTTCCTATAACATGCATATATTTATGTATTCTACGTTTATCTCTTCTCACATCTAAGTTAATTGTAGACTAAATTAACATTATTGTATTTCGTCACTTCCGCTGCGTAACACAGCAACTGAAATTAAAAATGCCCAACTATCAGTGTGTAAAATAATTAGTTCGCGATGGCTTTTCGGTATTCAAATCTACTGCAGATTGACAAACACAGACACCGAAATGGTGAGAACATTGGCAGTATGTGATGACAATGTGGCTCTTGCGTGCAGAAATCCTTTCAGCAAATTATATAAAAGAAAGAAAGGAAAATAAAAGTGTGAGACAGATAAATGATATAGATGACGATAGCATGAACACTTTAGCAAAAAAGGTTTTAATTTCTTTATTCAATAAATTACCTCTGTTAATAACCATCTAATTCTATGTTGATTTAGACTAACATCATAAAATATTAAAAAATAATTCGAAAAATACGAAACCGACCAAAACTCAAACGCATTCACTCTACTTCGAACGCGCTAAACATCATTGAATTCGCCGAGTAATTCACCTGCGCAGTGGAAACTTAATCCCTCGATCGTGAGTTATTCCAGACACAATTAAAATCAATTGTTAACGCGACAACCGGTTGTCGCTTGGGGTTTGAAGTTATCTATTCTTTAGTCACGTGTCTTGCCTTTTAACATCCCGACCCGCGCCCCACAGCCGGCCCTTCGGACTTCTACCTTAGGAATTAGGATCGCTTTTTGCATATTCAGTCACACGAGGGGCGGGCGACGCAGCTCGGCCGCGCGTCTCCCGCGCCGCATCCCGCTACCGTTTTACTACACTTACTAAGAATAATACGCATGCGCACTAATGTTTTCAAAATTTATGATTTTTAATGGAAATTCCAAAATTTAAAAAATCGGGTGTATTTCACTAATACACACAGTTATAGCAATTGTTTTAGGTACAAAATACACAGTAAATTTTTCCACTCGGTAAAAAAAGTCACCCAGTATATGATTAAATATGTATAAGTACTGTTTGTGTATATATCCTTTATATTCAGTACCAAACACAAAATAACCTAAATGAAATCAAGTTGACAATTAATTGTTAAAATAACTTCTGTTACTTTCTTTCTTCCTTTCCATAGTCGGAATGCTATTTCAATATACTCCCTGACTAGTGTTTTCGTTAGCTTGGCTTAAATATTTAAAAATCTCAAAATACATAGTGCTAATTTTAAGAATTCAATTATTTCACAAAATAATTTGTTTCACATAAAAAACATCTCTAAGTAGGTATATCTTGTCAAAATAATTCTACAAACTAATTTAAAATAAATAGTTTGTTTGATAAATTGTAAACGTACCTTCAACATTTTGGAAAAATATAAAACCTAAAATTATGTTATTATTATTATTATGTTCGTCATTTTCCAATCACGGGACTATGGAGTCCCGGACCTTTGGAAGGCATACGGGCGGTCGAAAAGAAAGACGCGGAACCCGGAATAAAATATGCGCGCGTCTCGCGTTGACTCGAGTCCGCCCGCGGCGGGGCCTCTTGTTTGGTGCGCTTGCGTCTTGGCCGTGGGGCCTGGAGCTGCGGAGTCCGGACGCGGGGCTAGCTTTTGCTTCTCATCGAGAGAAGGCACCCGATAAAACCTAAAGACGCACGGAGTGTCACTAGCATGTACTCATAAAAGGTCGCGCTATTCTAGAATGCAATCAGCGTGGAACTGAGTTCTGTAAGTAGTTATTTTTCAGAGGACTACTAGCGAAGGGGTGCTTAAGCCCTCCTTTTTCTGGCTCGCGGTGTATCAATTTTTAAAGTATTAATGTCGTTGTATCATCATCATAATAACTAAACTACAATAAAAAAAAGACACTCGTTTAGGAGCTTCGCTATCACATACTGGTAATGTAAACATATACCCGTCAAGCTAATAAACTGAAAAAAGTGTAAAATAAATAAATTAGGCACATTAAAATGTAATGTGTATATTAATTTGCATTGTTTAAATCCGATTTGAATACACATATTTATCAGGAATTTAGGACGTTCGAACCATTAGGCCAAACGAGCTCTTACAATGTCGACGAATTTTAGTGTCTATTGGTACTTGTGACACAATTAATTTGGATGTCATTTCATGAAAATTCGTCCTAATGCTGTTCAACGCCATCTCGTGACTCGCATTTCATATTATCTTGTTAGGTGTTGGAGCTGTATCAACTTTTCGTTAGATGGCACCGGATATTTCACACTTCAGCGTGAACACAAACTCCATCTATTATATTAAGTCGAACCTGGAGGTACGAGCGAAGATAATAAGTTTTACGCGAGTTTTTTCATTTGTATGACATTAGCATTCTTGTTTATCTTTATTTTCTTTGACCAGACGGCATAATTATCTATTCAGTTGTTTTGGTGTGATTGTATCACAAAAATTAATGCAAAGTTTGGATGTAAGTAAATGGTTCATAATTCATATATACGTTATACAGGATGAAATTTTAACCACCTTCCAAATTTTAATATATCAATCTACGAGACAAAAAACTATTGACGTATTTTTTCTATTGGTATAGCCCAGTACAAAAATGTCAAGATAAAGTACTTAGAAAATATCCGCCAAAAATCTAAAATTTTTGATACGGCCGCCTAGCAACACTTTTTTTACGCGATGCGCATTTCATTCATTCATTACGATACTAATCGTAAGTTTTTGATTTTCCCTTTAAACCTGAAAAGGCCTAGGACCGTAAAAATTAAAAACTATATTGCGAAATATATTTTCGAGTGATAACTTGATTTACATTTTTTACTTCATAAATGGGCTCTAAATACGATACTGAACGCCTACAATAATTTTGGAAAGTGGTTAAAATTTCATTCTGTATACAATATTATACGTTTAGATGAGAGTACATGATAGGACTAGCTTATTCCTGCGACTTTATTTGCGTGGATTTCGGTATTGGGTTAAGAGAGGAATGAATAACGTTTGCTTAAAGAAATGACATGATAACCAACCGCCACGCCCATCGTTGCTGATTATAATATTTCGCTAGTATCACGTGACTACATACATACCTACCTAATGCGGTTAGTTCCCGCGGGAACTACAAGGATGTTGCGGGATAATTATAACCAATATATTATTCTGATGTCTAAGCTACATTATTTGGAAAGTTCATCAAAATCTATTGGTTTTTTTTTTGCGTGAAAGAGTTCAGCAGTACTGAATGCATTTAGTAAATATTATTCAACAGAGTGCCTCAATCGGCGCAAATACGAAAGTCTTGGTGAGACTTACATATTTGAGCCATTTGGGGTGGAAACTTTGGAACCGGTGGGGTCCGAGTGCCCACAAGCTGTATCAAGAGATGTCTAAGCGCTTAGCTAAGACATCTCTCGATCCTAAAGCTGGCTTAATAGGCCAGCGTGTAAGCCTAGCTATCCAGCGTGGAAACGTAACCAGCCTCTTGGGTACCTTTCCGCTGGAATATGCGACCTCAGTCAGATATTTAATTTATAGGAATTTAGGTTTAAAGAGTTTATTCTCATGAACTTACGTTATTACAGTTCACTTAAAAATTTCCTATTATTAGAATATCTGACTGAGCGTAAATAGTTCAGGTTTTTATTTAGGTTTGTATTTAACATGCTTTTGTATTACTTTGAAGATATTGTATCACTATTATTCATATAGTATTGTAAGACAATAACCTATTCCTATTACAAAAATAGTTAATACTTTTTAACATGTAAGTACGAGTATAACTTGTTCAACATAAAACACTCAGTTTGTTGTATTATCTGTTACGTTCGACGATAATATTCTTTTTTCATAATATCGATATCAGCGCGCACTATATACAGATGCCTTACTCTGCAACCCGAAGCTCGTATTTACGGATATATCTGTCTCTTTCAGACACTTTAAGACATCAGTGATAGGGACAGATGGATTCGAATATACGGACATTGTGTTGCGGAGTAAGGCCTCAGAATAAAAATAGCACAGGAAATACATTTAGAGTTGTACAGTTTTATATTGTACCTACAACAATTTTTTGCTTATCTATACAAATAAATGAAAGTGTCTGTTTGTAATTTAAAATCAACGGCTTTTCACTGAATGCATAAAATAAAAAGTAGTTCGAAGATTCGGAACTCTGTTGCCTTACCCGGGGATTGAACCCAGGACTCCAAGATGTAGGTAATTAAACCACTGACCAATAATAATTGGCGTTGAATGTATAAAAAAAGTGAAGTAACGGCCTGCGACGACCATTTGGATCAGCGGTAGTTAACGCTGCTTCTGAGCCATGGGTCGCGGGTTCGATCCCCGCGCAGTACAAATATTTGTGTGCATGAACATGTCTGTTTGTACTGGTCTGGGAGTTTTCTATGTATTATAAGTATGTATTTACAAAAAAAAAGTATATAAGTAAGTTTATCGGTTGTCTAGTACCCCATACGACAGGGTACTTAATAGTACCTTAATTTGGGACTAGATGGCTCAGTGTGGCCCAGTGAGGCATGTCTTAAATATTTAAATTTTATTTATATATATATATATATATATATATATATATATATATATATATATATAATCATCACACTGCAGGGAATAGGCCTCCATCATTGGATTCAAGTTACCAGAGCAATCAAATGGTGGGTATGGGCATAATCACCACGCTTGCCAAATGCGGGTTGGTGATCACAGACCCGAGCAATGTTCGAAAATTCGAAAACTTTTTGTTGCTCGAGTCAGGGATAGAACACGGGACCGAACCACTAGACCAACAAGGCGTTGCAAATACTTATACACCTACACTAAAAAATCAAATATAACTTTTGTCTGTCATAGTGGTCCGGCTAATATTTATAATGACTGGGCAGATTTTGACGGGACTTTTACTCGGAAAGAGCTAAAGTAATGTAATATTTTATTTAAGAAATTATATTTATTTTAATTAGTAAAAAAGAGGGTGAGATACGCCAAGCATACTGTAGTCCACGCAAACAAAGTCGCGGGCACATCTATTTCTGTATTAAAAAGGTGTATCACATTGTACTCTTACATATAATAGTAGTTGGTAGAGAAATACCGTCCTGAAAGCTTTTGTGAAAAATAATTTCCGGCGAACAAGCTTATATGAGTTTGTTAAATTGTTAACATGATCTCTCAGTGTGATGACAAGAAAAATCCATACAGTCCATTGGGAGTAAACAACTATACTTTTAGGAATGTATGTGTTACATTAATAAGTTATGGCGGATATATGATTCGATAATCGAAATATATGCGCGATAGAAACGACCTTACTTGGAAATAGAAAAAGTTTTTGTCAATATTTTAATTCTGTTGAAACGTTATCAATCAATAATATTGTCAACGCAAAAGTTTTAATGTGTTTTACTCAATTTCCTTGGATAAATCTCTTACAAAGTTTCTAAAACTAATCATGTATTTGGCGAAGGGTAAGTAAGTAGATCAGGATAATTTATTGACAGGCTGTTAATATGTTATGATGCTATATTATGATGTTGTATTTATGATAAAGAAATTATGATAATCAAAAAATTTAATTTTGCCAGATTATAACAAATCATACGACTGAATGCGACTGATTCCAAATGACATAGTGACTCATCAGCTTCATAACCCGGCAAAATTAAGCGACTTACTGTAATATGCTAATAAACAATTTATTTCCATGTAATTTGAAAAATACCTTAGAAAATCAGCTCTGATAAGATTCCTTTTATAGTGGTATATAGGCAGTGCCCACGTCCCACATACTGAGTCTCGATATAAAGATGAGTAAATATATAAATGGTTTCCTTTGGACCATCACACTGAGTGCTTTTCAAAGCCTGGATTTTTCTTCGCTAGAATGTATTTTCTCAGAGATTGTTTATAAAATACCAGAGAAAATATATTTTAAAATACATATCTAGGTGCAGTGCAAGTGATACTGATTGGTATTTACCTTATGTTAAACATGCATGTGTTTTGTTTATAGATTTCCAACAATATGTCAAAATATGCTCATAAATTCTAGAATTAATGGTGATGGCATAAAGTAGACAACATCATTTTGAAAATATATATTTTCATACAAAATACGAGACAAAAAACAAATGATTTATTTTTTCTTTTGGTATAGCCCAGTACAAAAATGTTAAGATAAAGCACATAAAAAATGTCCGCCAAAAATCTTTGATACGGCCTCCTAGCAATACTTTTTTTAGGCGATGTGCATCTCATTTATTCATTACGATACCATTCATAATAAGTTTTTGATTTTTCCTTCATACCTTAAAAGGCAGACCTTAAAAATTTTAAACTATGATGCGAAAAATATTTATGTGTGAAAACTTGATTTACATTTTCTATCAGTATATAAACTTGAAAAAATATGTCCCAGGCGGGACTCAAACCCGCATCTCCTCGCATGCCAGGCGGCCTGATACATAATTTTTCAAGTTTATTGATATTGTAGTTGCATTTTAATTGCTAAAATATCAAATAAAGTATTTACATTTTCTACTTCACAAATAGGCTATAAATACGATGCTGAACGCCTATAAACATTTGAAGATGATGAAAAAGTCAAGTCAAAAAGTCATCATGTATGAATAATAGTGTTTTGGTAAACCTTTACACTATACAGGGTAAAATTTTAACCACTTTCCAAAATTTTTATAGGCGTACGGTATCGTAATTAGAGCCCATTTATGAAGAAAAAAAAGTAAATCAAGCTTTCACCCGAAAATATTTTTCGCAACATAGTTTTCAATTTTTACGGTCCTAAGCTTGATGAGGTACGAGTAATAAAGGGAAAATCAAAAACGTATGAATTGTATCGTAATGGATAAATGAGATGTGGTTCGCGTAAAAAAAGTGTTGCTAGACGGCCGTATCAAAAATTTTGGATTTTTTGCGGACATTTTCTAGTGCTTTATCCTGACATTTTTGTACTGGGCTATACCAAAAGAAAAAATACGTCATTGGTTTTTTGTATCGTAGATTGATATTATATTAAAATTTAAAAGGTGGTTAAAATTTCACCTGTATAATACCCTTAACAGAGCTTTGTAAAACAATTCTTTTCATACAATAGCATTTGTATTTGTTATGTTGTTTTGGTGGAACTCTGTAACTGAAATCACTACATTTTATTTTAAACACAAATTATATGACATCCTAATCATCTTGCTGGGCTGTAATTTTTTTGCGTTTTAATCGGTATTTAGAAATCGTGGTCACAAACGTGAATGTTTATTAGATGTATTTTAGATATATTTGAATACTAGTATTCTGTTAGTTATAGCATCGGCCGCCACCGCTGCGCATGGTCGAAAATCTACCCCTAGAAGTAAAAAAATAATATCATTTGTTTTCCAATCATACTTATCTGTAAACTTTTTAAGTGAAAAACACAATTTAATTTTGCCCAACTTTGTTATAAAGTAGTCATATTAGAGGTGCGTAGAAAATGTTTCTTTGTAAAAGTTATCTACTTAAACGTTCTGTAAACAAGTTGAGGTTTTATTTTCAAAAGATTAATTCTACTTTTACGGGACTAACAAGCTGAAGTCATTGACCTGTTTCAAGCTATTGTAAAAAAAGCTAACTACTTGCATGAAAGCCATTAAATACTTTCTAACAAATTAGAACAAAGTGCGTGCGTGTGTGTGTCATCCATATTTTAATGAAGCTAGCGGTACATGAGTAAAAATATCCATAATATTTATTCATGTGCTAGCGGACCCCATTTTAACTTCTTAAATGCCATCATGTTGGAAAAATTATGGAAAAATTCATGTTTGTATGGGAGTACCTATAGGAAAGTGTTGTTTTTTTTTTTTTTTTTCTGGATTTTAATTTTTCTCTGCGTATGAACTATCCTCTTATCTGGCTTAGCTGTTCTCGAGATTTGCGCTTAGCAACACTTTCAGCGATTTATTTTTATGTTATAGACTAGCGAACCCCGCGAACTTCGTACCTATCGTCTCAGATATTTGAGTTTGATGTCTTAATTGAGATCATCATCAAATATGGCGGAGTTTGAAAAAATTATGTTTTTATGCGAGTATAGAAAGGTGTTTTTTTTTGTACATTTTCAGGCATTTTTTAAAATTATTCTCTGCCTAAGAACCATCCTCATGTTTCAAGGATTATTCTAAAAAAAGGATGAGCAAAATCGGTTCGGCTGTTCATTTGCGCTTAGCAACACATTCAGCAATTCATTTTTATATTATAGATGTAAGAGTGACAGTCAAAACGTAAACAAAGATTTATTTCACTCATTCAAAACTGTAATTAGATCACAATAATTGTTCTGAAATTTTCTGTTATTTCAGTTATTATTTGGGTGTCTTTGTGCATAAGCCTTGATCTAATTTATATATTAATTACATTTCAACAGTTACCTGTGCGGCGGGGTGTCTATCACGCACTTGGGGCAAGCTGAATTTCGGCAAATGGCGCAGGTTCTTAGTGGAGCCAGCAGCCTGGCAGTCTCACCACACACTAGGCAGGTCCGCGGTGCAGGCCCTTGCGCTGATCGACGCATGCCTGCGGAAAAAAAAGTACGTTTTGTTGCTTTTACTTGTTAGTAGCTAATGTGCAAAACAATAGAATAATCCGAGGCAGTAATTCAGCTTAAAAAAATATATTCGCACATTTAGCAGACAAGTGAAACTGTTTGAAAGGGTTACGGCCAATATTCGTTTGGATATTAATTAACTGTCCGCCAAAACTTTGAAAAGCATTACAGATTGTCTTTTCATATTTCCAAAGTGCGTGTTTGCTTATGGAATCTGCATGATATTCATAATTTAAATGTTGAAGTTTTTAAAGTAGCTTTACCTCTATCTTTTACCTGTTTAGCTTTACCTTTACCTGTATCTCAAGAGCCGCGATAGCTAGACAGATGAAATTTTCACAAATTATGTATTTCTGTTACCGCAATAACAACAAATACTAAAAGCAAAATAAAATAAATATTTAAGGGGGGCTCCCATACAACAAACTCGTTTTTTTGGCTTTTTTGGTACGGAACCCTTCGTGCGCGAGTCCGACTCGCACTTGGCCGATTTTTTACAAGTTACGCTCTCCCGCTACTTTGCTACTACACTTTAGTGTAAGTTTGCCAACGTCTCGCAAAACTAAGGATTCACCTAAATAACTAAAACTCGATAACTAAAATTGATGTTATATTCGAAACTATTGATTTTTGAGCCACATGTTCTAGGGCGTTTTATATTATTTTTACCTATAGAACATAACCTTAGAGTTATGGGATATCAAAAGGAACACGTTGTATTATACAAATGAGGAGTATCTAATTAAGATACTTATTTATTAATTATAACATACTAGCTTTTAAAAAAGCTGTGCCCAGTTGTGGGATACAAAATAGCCTATGTCCTTTCTTATGGTCTAATCTATCTTTGTACCAATTTCATTAAAATCGGTTCAGTAGTTTAGGCGTGAAAACGTAACAGACAGACATAGTTACTTTCACATTTTATAACAATAGTAAGGACGGTGCTGTAAACAAGCAAATCATTAGGGATACTTTTCTAAAAATAAAGTATAATAACAGGTAAACAATCTAATTACCTACCTTTTGTCTGTTAAATATTATCGTCGTTAGCTAAAGCACGCTAACCTATTTCTGTATCTAGACTAATTAAGTAAACAAACTTGCTCCAATTAATTTTGGTACTTATTTGGCCCCTGTAAACAGTCAAACTGAAATCTGAGTTTAGCACGGCTGGTAATATAAATTATAATAGAGGTTGAGATTTGGGTTTATAATATACTAAGTACATGTTTATGTAGAGGAATACAACACACAACTGCTTAGTTTTGTATTGCGAACATTTAAGGCTAACTATCTGTAGTTTCTCCAGACTTAGGATTTCACGGGAACCGTACTTTTCTGGGATAGGGATAGGAAATAGCCTTTGGTATTTTAAAATCTCTTTCCGTTCCAAATCCGAACATCGGATTCAATCTATCTAAACATCTCCCATGCTGAATTTTCCAATCCAATTTCATCTAGCTGTTATGTCGTAATTATGTAACAAACAACCATCCAACTTTCGCATTTATTATTCAAAATGTATTTATTTAAACCTTAAGTCAAGAAGTATATTTAAAATCTAAAAATACAGAGTGTTCAAAAATAAACTACGTGCCTGAACTAGGATTCCCTGTTTTTCAGCCTTATAGTCTAAAAGCTATACAATAACGTCCATTCATGTGCAAGACTATTTTTAAAAAGTAAATAAAATAAATCTAATTAAGTAAAACAATTATTTACGAAAGCTAAAAATAACTCGGGTGGTGTCAGTAACCTTCTTAAAACTATGTGACGCAAAAGCATTTTTCTTTGCACGGAATTATATTTGTTTCACTTAAGCATAGGTATGAACACTTTAAGTTATGACTTTCTTAAACAATAAGTAATTACTTCTTTACAAATACGGGGATAAGATCTCGCAGCTAATCAAGTACCTAACTTCTTAGAATCCTTTCAGGTTCAAGGGCTTAATCAAAAGGTCACACATAGCTGTTCCCTCGCTCCGGGTGCGAAGGCGCGTTGGCGCCGAAATACAGGGACTGAAGGGCAATGACGTCCAAATAGATTACTGTTTGTTCCTTACTGAGTTCTAGGATTGTATACTTGAAAGCGAACGTCTGCAGAAATTATGACCTATCATTATTTCGGCTATCAAGTCTAGAGACATGTTTCAACGAAACCAGCCTATGTTCAGCAACATAGGCTACGCATAGACAAAAAAATTATGGAGTTTAAAGTATGAATATGAATATTCTCAGAGTACTGATATCAAATTTTTGACTTTGCCATAGGTGCTATTTATATGCATAAGCTAACAATTACAACACTATGTTAATACGGCTAGTAACATAATGTTCGACCGCGGTCGTGAAATAAAAGATACAGCACATTTAGTTTTTATTTTTTAACCAACCTTCTTGCTCTCCTCTGATAGCTAAGAACTACAATTAAGTATTATAATATTATTTACTAAATTATATCTAAGCGAGAATTAGGTACTTTCGCTAGTGATTTAGGACGTTTAGGTTCCGATCAAAATCTTATATGACTTTGCAACGGAGAGTAATTATTTTTGCTACCAATATGAGTTTTATGTATAGTATACCCTCGGCAATCTCCTTGGGGACGCTTTAATGAGTGCACACGCCGAGAAATAATTGCACTCCGTAACTCCGACGACCAACTTCTTGAAAAGAGAGACATTGTGTCAAGGTGTCATGTCTATCAACTATGTAGAGTCTATTAGTGATTACTTGCTCAGTGGAGTCTATAAATAAAGTACTCAAATGTAACAAACCATGGAGTTTAATCATTAAAACACCGTTTGCTAAACAGAAGCTGCTACGAACTGTGATCTGACTCTACTCCGCAACACAATGTCCGTGTATTCGAATTCATCTGTCCCTATCACTCACATTGATGTCACAAAGTAACTGAAAAAGACATATATATCCGTAAATACGAGCTTCGTGTTGCAGAGTAAGGCATCTGTGGTTTTAACGGATAAGAAACTGTAGGGTTTGCCCGCCTTAGGCGGGATAGATGCCCCACTTTTTGAAATATCCTCATAATTTTGAAAATATTAATTTTATGTAAATAATGTCTATGAATTTAGCTAGTTTAATCCTTAATGCTTAACTGTGTCATAATGTTGTTTTGGACCTATAAATTAAAGATTTTGCAGATTTTAGCTTTTTGTGGAACTCCTTTTTTGAGGATGGATGCCTACCCGTATGGATAGTTGTCCCACCATAAAAATACTAAGAAGGATGGATGCCTGCGGCGCGGGATAGAAGCCCTTCATGCTGTAGGAACGAAAAACTCAACCAAAATTTTATGAGTTTTTGAGGACAACTAGTGTTTTATCAGTAAAAGGCTACTCCTAAAACAGAAGTTATCTCCAAGAAACATGGACCTAATAATGAAAAGTATTTTGCAGTTTTAATAGTCATCGTTAGAATATAATTACTACGAGATCAAATTAAATAATCATAAAAAAATTTTTAAAGTATTTGTTAAACATAAATAGGAATTCTAAATTATTTTCATAAAATAGTAGCTGTTGCCCGCGACTTCGTCCCCGTCAATTTCTGTTATTATGATCGCGATTATTTTGCAACATTGTTCACTGATGCGTCGCTACTATTGGTCGCAGGCTGATTTTATATAGCCTAAAGCCTTTCTCAATAAATGGACTATCCATCACAAAAATATTTTTTCAACTCGATTTAGTGGCTCCAGAGATTAGCGCGTTCAAACAAACAAACAAACTCTTTAGCTTTATAATATTAGTATAGATTAATTATTGAGTTTCAATATGCATAATCAATGTCATTATACACAAATGTGATCAAAATATACACCGAAACCACATATGTATGGATGTATGTATGGAGGGATAGATGCCCCTTGGGACACCTATACCTCGAAAAATCAGGGCAACTATCCTTTTTGATAGAGATAGATGCCCAAGCATTTATTCAATAAATAAAAAATAAAAGAGCAACTATTTCCATCTAGATGCAGACTTGATGAATCAGTATATTGATGTAATTAAAAATATAACGGAATTAATAACTACTTAAAAAGTTATAGAACAGCAAATACTAACCCTTAAAACTTTGACGTGTTTGTCAAGTTTGCCGGGGTGATGAATTCACACATAAGCGAAACGCGTCCTCATAGCTTGACGGTCCGTGTTTAACTTAGGTGTGGGGTGACTGCGGCTCTTAGTATACTATTGTTCCTTAGTCGCGAGTTTGGGAAGTTAGGTTTTTTGTAAATGAGGCATCTATATCACTGGGGCATCTATCCCGCCTTAATCCTAGTCCGCGTAGTCGTGGCAGGAATAGTTTAGCAGTGATGTCTTTAAGTTGATGTTGACGTATGATAAAGACTTAGAATAACTAAGGATAAAGATAATAATGTTCTTCTATCTCTATACTACTGTGTACTATAATAAATTGAGGAATCCTTATGTACGTATAACTCATTTATCTTGGAAATGGCTCTAATAACTCAAAATACGAATTTAGATAGGATTTTGCACTTCAATAGTATCTATTTAATTTTAATTCTCGCAAAGAATTGCAAAGTAAAAACTTTGCCTAATATCCATGGAGAAAAAATCCGCTGGCCTACCCCAAACGCACCTAAGACCTCCCATAACAAATCGAATAAAGTAAGCAGTTAAAATTTTAGTACTACACTTACCTTCTAGTCTAGCGACCAGTCGACCGACACGTCGAGCTTCGACTTCTTCCACTTTCTCTGCTCTCTTGACAACAGCAGCTATAGCTTCTCGCTCACTGGACGTCAACGGAGGCTCGCTGCGTGCCGCGCTCCAGCCAGTGCGAAGTCTGGCGACAATTAAAAATATGTGTTAAAAAGTAAATTAAAAATACAATCCTTAAATAAAAACTTGATCGCCTTAGTAGGTGGGTGGGACTTCCGCTTGCGGGACGACTGCTCTAACCATTTAGGTACCCATGTTTTGTGTTGACGAATTTATCAAGTAAGTTTTTTATTCAAAGAATGTTATTTACAATTCACTCTTTTTAATCAGTTCACAGCTTTACTTCTTTCTCCGAAAAGAGAATGTTATTCTACTAAAGTAGTCAATAAACAGAAAAAAATCGTCACCAAATAAACATCTTCCGAACATTTGGGTGCTTTATTAGATTATAGTTGCATTTATCTTTAAGTTATGTCCTCAAGATTTTGCATGCCATTATCTACCTTCCTATATTTAAACTTAGAAAGTTAGAAGTAACCTTTTTGTATGGGAATGTGTAGGTATCTTATAGTTCTTATTATAATCGTATATCTGCTTACTGGTATAAGAGGTTAGCAACATAATAGCCTTTGTCTATCTGTCGGGCACAATAGCCTCAATATACCCATAGCATGTCAGCGGGGACCCTCAGCGGGAGTTCGACGTGCTGAGACGTAGCTTGTTGTGGTAATTGTTTCTGAGTGTTAATGTCCTTGGCGAGTCAAGGGCGAAATAACAGTTTATTTTACGAGTAGTAGAAACGTTAACGATATCAGACGAGACCGTGCTATTGTCCAGTAGTTAGTGCAGTACAGGGAGATTTAGAGTTGGGTACGCAATGTTAGTGAAAAAAAAAACGATCCATTTTCAGTGGCTTACCACAACAGCAGTGTCCTGTCCTCCCGAGTATGCTGTGCTTATTTGCGTATACACGCACGCCACTGGTTCCCACTACATTATTATTCAGCCTGTACATTTTTGGTGCAATCTAGCACTTGTGTCAGCTACGTTAAGATGCACCGGTGTATAGCATGTGCTGTCGTTTGTAGATAGATAGATAGATAGATAGATAATACTTTATTGCACAAAACAAGGTAGAATAAATTACATTGAGACACATCTGTACAATAGGCGGTCTTATTGCTAAAAGCAATCTCTACCAGACAACCTTTGGGTAGAAAAGGAAAACTTATTTTAGTGGAGTAGGGGTGACGTGGTGCAGATTAGTTAGATTGTGTATCAAACGTAATACAAATAAATATACTTAAATCTAATAATAATCATATTTAAAAAAAAAAATAAAAGAAATAAATATAATATACATACATACACACACAACATATATATATATTACATATATATACATACAACATATATATATATATATATATACAATATCCAACATACACTATACATACATAATTATACAATAACCAAAATACAGCACAACATAAACATGAAATAAAATAACAAATAACAAACCAGACCCGCTGCACATCTTCAGCGCGACAAAAAAAGTGCCTTGACTCTAGTCTTGAAAATAGAAATGGACTCTGATTCTCTGACAGTATGTGGCAATGAGTTCCAAAGACGGACAGACTGAACAGTAAAAGATTGTGAATAAAATTGTGAAGAATGAGAAGGAAAAGAGAGTTGTAGTTTGCGAGACGACCGCAAATTATCCTGACCATTGGTGGAATGCAGAAATTGGAAACGTTCCTTGAGGTAAAATGGAGTTTGGTGGTTAAATAGTACTGAATAAAGTAAACTGAGGACATGAAGATCACGACGGAGGCGGATAGGAAGCCACTTTAGTTGGTTCCGGAACTTAGAAACGTGGTCATACTTCCGCAGTCCAAAAATAATACGAATACAAAAATTTTGTAGACGTTCAAGCTTATCAAGGGAGTTTTCATTGAGGTCTAGAAAGCAGCAGTCAGCATAATCTAGTATTGGCTGAAGTAAGGTCTGAACAAGAGCAACTTTGGTGGGTATCGGCAAGAAGTTGCGTAATCGGTTAAGTGAACTTGCCGATGCAAATATCCTCCTGCTCACCTCACTGATATGTTTGTCCCAAGTTAATGAATTGTCCATAAAAACTCCCAAGTTCCTTACACATTGACTGTACGGAATGTGTACTCCGTCAAATATAACTGGATACAGTGTACCCCAATCAATCCTAGAGATCAACCGGGGGCTGCCAACAATCATAACCTGCGTTTTGACAGGGTTAACCTTGAGCCCAAAAGACTTACTCCACTCCAAAATGTGACGTAGGTCAGAGTTTACTGCATAAATAACATTGTCTAGGTCATCAAGGCCACCCTGCCGATATAGTTGAAGATCGTCTGCATAGAGATGGTAAGAAGAAGTAAGATTGGTAGAGATAGAATTTATGAAAATAGAAAAGAGAAGAGGAGATAAGACGCCACCCTGCGGCACACCAGCTCCAACTTCGCACCACACCGAAAATGAATTCTCAGCAATGATGCGCTGCCGGCGCCTGTGTAGGTAACTATGAAACCAGTCAATTACCGTTGGAGATATGTTAAGAGAACGCAATATGCCAATCATAATGTCGAAGTCTACTGTGTTAAAAGCATTACTGAAGTCCAGCAACGTCAGAACCGTAAGTTTCCTATCATCCATACCATGGCGGATATCATCAGTAATCTTGACTAGAGCTGTAGTTGTACTGTGGCCAGAACGAAAGCCGGATTGGAAAGGATTAAGGAGATTGGAATTGGTAAAGAAGAGACTGAGCTGTTGATGAACAGCATGCTCCAATACCTTGGATAAAAAGGGAAGTATTGAGATGGGCCGGAAATCGGTAAAGGAAGATGGGTTAGGTTTTTTAGGAAGAGGAATTACTTGAGCATCCTTCCACGCAGCAGGAAAAGTGCTAGTGCTTAAGGAGTGGTTTAGAATTGGCGTGATAATAGGAATAAGAACGTCAAGTAAAGGGATTATCATTTTTCGGCTAACGTTATCACTGCCCACAGCATTTGAAGCTATGCTTAGTACGTATCTCCTAACATCACAATCGGATAATTGACTAAAGGCAAATGACGAGAAGTCAGGAACTGGAAAGGAAGATAGATAATTTAAAGTTTGTACTTTTGTTGCATCATCTACGAATGCAGACGAAGAGAAGTGTTTGTTTAAGGAGTCGAAGTTAATATCTTTCGGGATAGTATCATTGCGAGTTCTTCCAATTCCGATAGATTGAAGGAATTTCCAGACCTTAGCTGGGTTTCCATTTTGAACAGATTCGTGAATATGGCGTCGTTGAGCGTCTGTACACATTCTATTGCAGCGATTTCTTAGTAACTTATATTTCTCGCGGTTTTTATCGGACGGGTCTTTTTTGTACTTAGATCTTGCCGAGTTTTTTTTATTTCGTAAAGCTTTTAGATCGTCAGAAAGCCAAGGGGCAGGAGAATGCTTCATCTTTACAGGTCGAACAGGAGCGTGTTTGTCGAACAGTTGTAATAAAAGTGATTTAAGAAGATCAACTTTCTCATCTATACAACTGGTGCTTTCAATCACCGACCAATCGATGTTTTCAGCATCCAGTCGCAACCTGTCGATATCAATACCACCAAAATTGCGCTGCAGCAGTATCCTTGGCTTAGGTTTTTGTACTTAGTTGATAAGACTTAAAAACTCTTGCTGCCATGTGTTTAGCATAATCAAATAGAAGGCAAATCCAAAAACTACTATTTATTTCAGAAGCAGATTTGAAGGTTGTGTATCTACAAACTACAGGATGAAATTTTAACCACCTTACAAATTTTAATATAACAATCTACGAGACAAAAAACAAATGACGTATTTTTTGTTTTGGTATAGACCAGTACGAAAATGTCAAGATAAAGCACAGAAAATGTCCGCCAAAAATCTAAATTTTTGGGTGAAAACTTGATTTACATTTTTTACTTCATAAATGGGCTATAACGATACTGAATGCTTATAAAAAAAATTGAAGATGATGAAAAATGTCATCTTTATGTGTTTCTGAAATCTCAAAATAAAAAAACAATAAGTACCTACGGTAAGATGGTAAAGTGAGGTGTAATAATAAGTTACGAAAGAATAACTTAAAAACAGTGGGTAGGTAGGTCATTATTTTAATAAAGTTACAACAAGTCTTACACTCTTTGTCCAAGATGTGTTTCAGCAAAGTAACTACAACATGATATTTTTACAGTACCTACTCGTACTTATTTGTCATTAAACTGTAACGGGAAATTTTTACAATATCTGCCTAGGCATTCATTAGAATAAGGCTTCAACATGATGGTTTTTTAGTATTTATTTTACTTAAAAATAAAATTACGCCCATGCATATCTAGTGGTTTATTTAAGTACCGGGCCAAGATCACGGTCCTGGGTTCGATCCCCGGGTCGACCAACAAGAGATTTGAATTTCCGAACATTGCTCGGATTTGTGCTCACCAACTGCATCTGGCAAGCGTGGTGATTATGCCTGTGACCAATCATTACTGATGATGGAAGCCTTTTCCTTGCAGTAGGATGATTATAGGCTGTTACATTACTTTTGCATAAAATAGCTAAGTCTAAATCTTTAACGACAGTCTGACGATCTTGAGTTTCACGATTTGGTCTATTAAACCCGTGGTTGCAGGTTTAATTCTGGATAATTAAGTGATGATGGGTATTTGCATAAACAATATTAATCATGATTAGCCTTGGTTCATCAGTCCACTGCTCGACACAGGTCTCATCTCTTCAAAAGGATGATTTAGCCATAATCGCCACGCTTGTCAAGCGGTGGTGGTCTACCTCCTTGTGGTACACCCTGCGCAACGGCATCTTTGGTTTTCTAAGAAATGATGACAGCTAACAGATCCCTCTGCGGTAGTAAAGGCTTCGTAAGAGGCTGCCTCGATGCTACCACCCTCCTGCCGGAGTTCAGCGCCAAACAGCTTATCTATGTTCCGCTGGTGTGTGGAAGAACCAGTGCCTCTAGGTAAGCTCGCTCCATCTTAGGCTTCTTCTTAACCTTAGAGTTAGGTATGTAGTCAATAGCAAGCCCTTCGTGTATAAAAAAAAACGGATTGGCGAACACAGTTTGTTTGTCGCTGACTACAGCGGTAAGAGGAGAAGGGGTGGTGCTATTGCGGTAGCCACAAAACAATTGCTTTAATATTCACTAAAACGTTTTACTTGTTCAGTGATAGTCACTTACTTTGGGATCCAAAAATTTTTAAGTGATGTTGCCTACAACAATTATTCTATTTTTGTACAGGCATCACACATGCATAATTATATGATAATAATGTACCTATAATTATCCGTTATGATATAGTTGGCATTTTGTACGCTGGTTAGTTTGGGCATAGATAATTAAAGCAAGTGCGTTGAATTAATTGAAGTTAGCATCTGGATGTGTTATGCCACGAAATACTGAATAGATTATCCTCTAATCAATGGTATTACCAAAATACAATAGGTGTAACGCCATTAATAGCCTTTAGACAGACACTAAGTTCGGTCTTACTTTAATTTATTTATTTAAACCTTATTGCAAAATTAAAATAAATGTACAAAAGGTAGACTAAATGGTTGTGGTCATTGTGTTCTACTCGTATGACATCTTTGAAATGCAGTCCTACCATAAATGGGTAGAAATTCTTCCTGCAGATTACATACAAGTCTAGAAAACTTTTTACAAAAATTACTGAAGAATCTAATGAAATAAGCCACCAATTGTGTGACGGTGCGTGATGATTATCGTCAACTCTATTATTTTAGCCTCGGAGACTTTAAAAAAAACAATAACGATACCTACATAAAGCTAAAAAATAGATTTATGTATAGGTACTTAAGTACCATAAACGCGTCGAATTATGAACCTCCTCTAAATAGTCTAATTTCGTCGGGACCAAACATACTACAGCGATTTTTAAACAGCAGCAGGAGTGCATAGAAACGTAAAGAAAATTCAAGCTACTCTTGACAATTGCATAAGCTTGTTTAGATTTTATACAAGATGAAATTTTAATCACATTCCAAAATGTTTATAGGCGTTCAGTATCGTATTTAGAGCCTATTTAAGAAGTAAAAGTTGTCACCCGAAAATATTTTTCGCGAAATAGTTTTCAATTTTAAGGTATAAAGGTAAATCAAAAACTTATGAATCATAATGAATAAATGAGATGCGCAACGCGTAAAAAAATTTTGCTAGGCGGCCGTATCAAAAATTTTAGATTTTTGTCAGACATTTTCTAAGTGCTTTATCTTGACATTTTTGTACTGGGCTATACCAAAAGAAAAAATACGTCATTTGTTTTTTGTCTCGTAGATTGTTATATTAAAATTTGGAAGGTGGTTAAACTTTTATCCTGTATAAATCTAGTTATCCAATTATTCGTTCCCAAAGCATGCCGTTAGTTTCCTATGTTTAGTGTAACAATATTTGGGATCCCCTTTGTTCTCGATGTCAGTGCTTAGAAGTAATATAACGTTTAACTCAACTTTGTATACTCTCTGTCTCGAAACACGCTGAACCCACATTGGTTATGTAAGGAAGACTGGGGGTAGATTTGACAGAGGAAACTTAAAACTATTGTAACATTGGTGATGTTTCTAGTAGGAATTACAAAGGTGCTGAGACTTGTCCTCTGTTACTTCTTTCCAGTCTTCTCTACCTATTTTGTATCTGGCGTTACTCGTTATTGACACACTAAAACATTTGCACGTCTTTTAAGGTTTTTTGTATTTTAATATGTTGTTTTTCTAGACAGTAAGATCAATCAGAAAACACTGTAAAAGAAGAAGTAAAGTAACAGCCTATAATCATGCCACTGCAGTGAAAAGGCCTCAATCATTAAATTCAAGTTAACACGGCAATAATATTATGGGTGCATACAACACTGTAATGTAATATTGGGTGTCGTGAATATACATACATATATACATACATACACTCACGCCTTTTTCCCGGAGGGGTAGGCAGAGACCACATCTTTCCACTTGCTACGATCCTTACAGACTACTTTCGCTTCATCCACATTCATTAATCTTTTCATACACGTTCGCCGGTTTAGGGTACTCTTGACCTGACCTTTCTTTAGAACTTCCCCGATTTGATCAAGATAAGTTCGTCGAGGCCTTCCCCTTCCAACATTTCCATTCATACTCGCCATATATATCTTTTTAGTCAATCTGCTTTCATTCATCCTCTCAAACATACATACAGTCGTGAATATACATTTCAAATACCAAATCTTATCGTTAACATTTTTTTCCATCCGTGAATTAAACCCGGGAACCGGAGCAAGCGACACAATGCCTTGAAAACCGTTGTGAAACCCCTCTCACAAACGGAGTTCGTCAGTATACTACATAGTGCTTTCAAAACGTATTTTGTTTAACTTGATCAAACCGCTTAAATAATACAACTGCCTTAGTAAACAACACCGAAGCTACACCTAAATCACTTTCGTCTGAAATTTGAAACTTATGAACTCCACAACAAATAAGTAACAACTCACTTTATGAACGAAGGGAGGCTGAAACTGAAAAGTAACCTATCTTACTATGAAAAAGTACATAGAGGGATGATCTATTTTTATTTTTCTTTGTAATCCCATGAATGTACAACATGAATGATGAAAGAAACATTTGTAACACTGGTCGATTAGTGTCATAAACATACCATAGAAAAAAATGTTTTGTGTTGGAGGTCTATGGTCAATCACAGCGTCTTTTATCTCTACATTTATGTATTTGTTTCTAAAACTATCGACTACTTTGGAAAAGGAAAGACCTAGTCACAGCAAAGATTACACACCGTGACTATTTTTACTTACCACACAATTTTTTAGTGGTAGGTATGATGATGATGAATATTGGTATAATGCATTTTATTAACAAAGAAAAAAAAACAGACATTTATGCATTTTTTTTATTTAGGTAAATGTTTTTTCAGTCTCCCTAAACAGGTTGATAACAATATTGTTATACTTTAAAATTGTATCTCTACAGGAGTTTGTGTTATTTTTTCGCAAAAAACAGCAAGCACTACAAAAAAAAAGTTTGCCATACTCTTTTCCTAATAAACTTGAATTACAATCCATGGGTTACTGTACCCATTACCTTTATCTGTCGACAGAACATGTATGTCCTTGCGAAAAACTTGCATAAAATATCCATCTCGTGTTTGAAGCACCGATTACTGATAAAGCGGCGTTATAAAAGTTGTAATAACATTCCTGGTTCATGCAGTTTATCTCCCCTATGGATTACAATATCTGCTTTCAATCAATAACTTATAATTATATGTAGGTATAAGCGAATGTGTTTTATTTCTTTGAACAGAACTAATATACCCATTGAACAGGATTGGCCACACTCTCCGGAGGGATCCTCATCATATACCCAAACTTGGCATCGCACTGTAGCAGATCGGCAAGACTTGGAGTGAAATCAATCAAACGCGAAGCTCAAGACCGAACGCTATGGAGGACTACTGTGGACTGTGGACGCCCTCTGCCCCATCTTGGGGACCTACACAGGCTACAATATAACACCCGTATTTGTAAAGAAGTAATTACTAATTGCTTAAGCTTACTAACACCCGTATTTATAAACATGTAAAAGTAATTACTTGAAAGACAATTTGTATGCCTTAATCACTACATAGTATAAAACAAAGTCGCTTTTTCTTTCCCCATGTCCCTTTGTATGCTTAAATCCTTAAAACTACGCAACGGATTTTGATGCGGTTTTTTTAAATAGATAGAGTAATTCAAGAGGAAGGTTCATATGTATAATAACATCCATTAAATAGTGGAGAAATACTGTTATTTTTGAGGTTTCTAATATGATGTCGTAAATATTTACATTTTTTTCCGCTTACATTGCAAACGCAGGCTAAACCCTACGAAATTTATCAAAATAATGTACTAAGTATTGTATATATTGAAAAGGTCCACAGAAAACTCCGCGATGGTGTATGTCTATCTGTTATGGATATCCCACAATAATTTTTTTTTTGTCATTTTCTTTTTACGACAAATAATGGCTAATTTTCGAAGAGATTTAAACCAATACAGCATTAATCCTTATCCAATTAAATACTTTAAATACATTGTTGATTTAATATTGATCTATATGGTCCTTTACAGAATATGATATAACTAAATATTTTCGAAGATATTACAGATTTAAAAATTACGGGACGTAGCGTTTGCGGCGGTAGGCCGGCCAGGGCGGCGCGGAATTTAGATATTCCAAAGACAGCAGGAAATCTTCATGATATTAGGGAAAGGGGAATTGTTTTACTCCAAATTTAACACATGCGGGCCACGGGCAGTAATGAATAAATCAAAACTACTGGATCGATTTTAATCATTTTTTCAGTGACATATTTCATACCCGTGCGAAGCCGGAGTGGGCCACTATGTTTTTTTTTATATAGAACGTTCACAGTTTTTTTGTAGTGTATTTAGTATCAGCATTGCACCCGTGCGAAGCCGGGGCGGGTCGCTAGTCTAGAAATAACTAGAAGTTAAAACTACCAAAAATTAGCATTCTTAGTTAAATAATATGACTATTAATGGTGACCCATTACTTTATTAAGGAATACTAATGGTTACATAAGTAAGTAATTACTTTTACTTGTTTATAAATTCGGGGTTACTTAAGACATTAATTCAAGTAAGTCAAAGGGGTGCCAGCACGTTATAAGAATAGCATCACTTCTCTTCCATGGTTGTCGCAAGAGGCGACTAAAGGAGAACGGCCAGAAGGAGACGAGAAGAAGCGTCTTTATCCCAACATTGGCCAAACTGCGATCGCCATCCCGCCTGCCGTCTTGCTTCTTTCCACAGAACATGGGAAAAGGTTACAGGAATTGTTTGAGAACCGATTTCGCCGCTTGCGCCCCACTACATAAACGAATTGAATCTTACTTATCAGGAAGACAACAGCTCACTCAAATTACTCGAACAGATCCTAACACCAAAATTGAAATAAATAGTCGATCTAATCTTAGGACGGTACTATTTGGGGTCCCACAGGGTAGTGTTTTGGGACCATTATTATTCCTAATATATATTAATGGCATAGAATTAAAGTGGCAGTTCAATATTTGAATTATGGTAGGTAAAAAAATAAAAAACGCATGTTTACAAACTAGTTTAGCAGTAAAAACTGAGCAGTAAACTTAATAAAAATGAGTCATAAAATAATTTAAACGGGCAGTTCAATAAATACTGAGCATTGGAATAGTTAAACTGGGCGGTTAGGCGCGTACATTTAACAAATCGCAATTGGTTAGTAATAAATTTTATTTTAAGCAGTTCCACAAACGATGAGGCGGTAAAATGTATTCCTTGTGTATTTCAGCATTTATTGTCAAGAAGGGAAAAAATATGAAGCATAACCATATTAACCATGCATAATTTTTTTTACCTTCTTCACATTAAATGCTGAACGTGAACACATCCCTCGATCGTGAGTTATTCCAGACACAATTGAAATCAATTGTTATCGCGGCACGCGCGTGCCTCCTGGGGGTTGAGGGATTAACACGGTCGTAGAGTAAAAATAAAGAACATTACGACAATCTGTAAGTATTTATAATTTGGCATTAGGATACATGTTAAAATTAGGATACAAAAACTAAGATAGGTACATGTTAATAGTCAAATGAATCAGCGACATAAACTTATTGTATAATAAGAGCAGGTTTGGCTTTCAAAGGCCTGCCCCTCTTCCTCTTGTCCAAAAGGAATGTTTTTGGCTTCAACAGGAGGAACAGCGTATTTCAGTCGTATGGCCAGGCCAATTATATGTTTACACATATACATTTTATGAAATGTTGGGCAAGTGCATGTTCCTTGAGTCCATTCTTCTCTATTATGAGGTAATATTATTTTGCATTTACTGAAACTTTAAACTCCGCCCCTTTTAACGAAAGTTTACCTCTCTTTTCAATCAAAGTGACGTTCGAATGATACCGCTCACTGAGAATTTGCAAACTGCCCATTCCAACCGTTTTACTGCTCATTAATTTATTAAACTATTTGAGTAATTTTTGCACTGACATTGAATGATGAAATAACAGACCAATATTTTTATTACTTACTGCTTATGTTTTACTGACTCACTTATTTACTAACCGCCGAAAAATTAAATGACTGTCCATTAAATTTTTTAACTGATCATGATAACTTCTGTATTGTTTAAATAACAGTTGTAAAAATTAATTCCCTATATTAATGACCTGCCTTCTGCAACATACCATCACATGACTTTATTTGTTGACCATAGCACAATCTTATTTGCTAATAAAAACCCGACATATCTTGAATCTGACATAAACGTATCTAATAAATTAATAATTTCATGGCTTGAAACCTTAAAGTTAATTTAAATAAAACTAAAATTATATAAGTACTTTACTCAAAAAAACCTTGACTTAAATATTGACATCAACTACTCAGGAATGACAATTTAAAACTGCGACAGTTCTCATTTGCTCTCCACAGATTGCAACTGATCGTCAATGAATCTGCTGTTTTAACAGCCTATCACAGTTATGTAGTATATGGTAGTATCTACACTCAGATATTAGATCTATGTATCGTCTAAAATCGGATTACTCTTGCAAGCCATATTTCATTAATAAGAAAATCTTGACCTTTCTTTGTCTGTTTATTCTGGAATGTGCCATATTTATTAATTCAAACATAGATAAATTCGAATTTAGATCACGGGCTCGTCATAAAAATAAAATATGCTCAATTCGTGCCAATTCAAGTTTGTTCAGAAAAAGTATATTTTGTATTGCTCCACAAATTTATAACCGAATACCAGAATCCATTCGAGACACAAATGACATTAATTATTTTAAATTAAAACTGTGAATTATTTAATTGACAAATGCTATTATTCCTTTAATGAATTTTATTGTCATATTGTATAATAATAGTAATTAATATATTCATGGTTTGGTGTAAATTATATTTTATTGTAATATTAAATAATAATAATAATGTTAAATGTTGAACTCGTAATAATGTATTTAATTATTTGATTGTACGCCCTAGTGGCAGGACACGGTTAAAAGTTTAAAAAGTTCAAAGTTCTTTATTGCATCATGTTGTTTCCAAGATGTTAGTTACAGGTTTAGACCCAAACATGACCCTGCAAGGGATCAGCAATTTCTTAAATACTATTATATTATTAACATTAATATTATATTTTCTATATAATAATATATTGATAATATATTGATAAGTTCTAAGCATGACATTTTATAAGACCCTTGTTGTATACCTGTGTTCCACAATAAAGATTTATGATTATGATTATTATGAGTTCAAAGAACGCCAATCAAGCGAATTATTGCGACGTCAAAAGAAACTAATCACAGTACTCGCGTTGGGGCAGAAGTATTAGCATTTACTCATACCTTTGTGACGCGCTTGATACCCCGCCTATACATGCAGGATGAAATTTTAACAACTTTTCAAATTTTTTGTAGGCGTTCAGTATCGTATTTAGAGCCCATATATGAAGTTAAAAATGTAAATCAAGTTTTCACCCGAACATATTTTTCGCAATATAGTTTTATATTTTTACAGTTTTAGGCCTGTTTAGGTGTAAAGAGAAATTCAAAAACTTATGATTAGTATCGTAATGAATGAATGTGATGTGCATTGCGTAAAAAAGTGTTGCTAGGCGGCTGTATCAAAAATTTATCATTTTTGGCTGAAGTGCTTTATCTTGACATTTTTGTACTGGGCTATACCAAAAGAAAAAATACGTCATTTGTTTTTTGTCTCGTAGATGATATATTAAAATTTGGAAGGTGGTTAAAATTTCACCCTGTATTTCGCCTTTCTAACCTTTTTCCATGTTCTGTGCTTCTTTCCGATGTTGGGCGTACATAATCAAATTTATTGATGAAACCCCGGCAGTTTTCAACGAAAAGCCAAAGTAAATTTATATGGCACAATGTCTTGGTAGCTTAGTGCAGTCGGTAACCATAAAGTTATGGGTTCAAGTCCATTCTGGGACAATTAAATTTTTTTGTTCGAAGAATTTTATTTTAATGTACAGACAACAGCAAGTCAACCTACCACAAAACGTCAAATTTTCTCAATTGATATTTATCTCTAAAAGTTGAAAATCAATTCAACCTACCCAAATTTAACTTTTTGGGTAGGTTGACCTGCCGTTGCCTGTACACTAGCAATCTTATTGCTTCAAAATAGTATAAAACACATGGAAACCATTATGTTGATTGGTGAGCAGCGCAGTTTGGTAACGAAAGACGCTGACTATACGTCTTCTTCTAAAAGTAGACCGTACTACTCTTTTAGTCGTCTCTTATGATATGCTCAAATGAAGAGTAGGGGTAGTGCTAATCTATTAGTGTGTCGTCAACATACGGCACTTAGTTACAAAACTGAAACCTATTCGATTACTGTAATATTATCTATAAATCAATGTTCTAACGTTTTTAGAACAGACACCTGTGTCTAGTACCGACCCTAATAATGTAAGAGGAGATCAGTGTCATCCGATTCTGATCGACGCGATGTCAACGTTCACCTATAATTTATTGGAAAAAGGAATACATTCAAAGATCATATTTTTGTGTTTTAATAGGCTGTAGTGTCTGTAGTCAATAAAAAGTAACGACGGCTTATAATCGATTCTGAAACAGTTTACCAACAGAATCTTTCATTCTTTAACTTTTCGTCCAAAGAACGATTATTCCATAAATGTTTCGCCAACAGTGTTCGTCAGTGACAACAGAATCTTTTGGCCAGAGAACGTTTGCTAAAGTAATAAGTACCTATTAAAAGAGGAATGCAACATAGGTAGAAATAGAACAGTTCCCGTCGGTTTTGGCCTTTCAATTAATTAAAATTATGGAATTAATAAGCATATCAGTTTTATTTCTGCAAATAGGCCCCTTTAATAATAATAATAGGAGCCGATTTAAAGTTTAAAATAGGTTGCATGTAGGTATACTTACCTACTCGTAATTACGACTTGTATGTATGTAAACTAGCTAAAGTGTATTTTGTTCCTATAGAAATTCAATTCAACTTTAGTACTAAACGATATTAACCACGTACTTTGGAAAGCAATTCAACATAGAGGAAGCGGATGTGATGTGACACAAAGAGAGATAAGCGAGTGTGCCCTGCAAGGCCGATAGAATGAATAATCCGTACGTCGCAGCCTTGTTTTATTTTTAGAAAGAAAAACCTCATGTTTTCCTTTTCACAGGAGTGGAAATGCAATGCATTGGATAAATTTAGTCACAGAATATACAATTAAAAGTTATTTTTAAACATTACGTATCTTGTAGAGTGTTAATGTACTAGAGCCAAGTGAACAGATTACTGAGTAGTTTAAAAAGATTTTTAGGAAGTGTGATTGCTATTACGCAACACGGGCTTGATCCTATTTACCGTAATTACAACGAATCGTAAAAGGCGGCTCGGACCTCGGTACTATAAATATAAATATTTTAAGACATGCCTCACTGGGCCACACAAAGCCATCTAGTCCCAAATTAAGCTACTATTAAGTACCCTGTCGTATGGGGTACTAGACAACCGATAAACTTACTTATATACTTTTTTTTTGTAAATACATACTTATAATACATAGAAAACACCCAGACCAGTACAAACAGACATGTTCATGCACACAAATATTTGTACTGTGCGGGGATCGAACCCGCGACCCATGGGTCAGAAGCAGCGTTAACTACCGCTGATCCAAATGGTCATCGGTAGTCTATATATATATATTTTAATTTTGCTTCGATGACAATAAAAACTTATTGTATTTGAGCACCAGAATCGCTCCTTAGGGATTTTACTAGTTACAGGTACAGGATACGACGTTGTATATTCACTTTTTTACATCTAAGACTAAAATCACCAACCAACTTTCCTCTTTCGCTTAAATGTAAAATATATCAACTTGTATTGTTTCTACACATCTAAAGATTATGCAGACTTAAAGCCAAGTAAACTAAGTATCAATGTACATAGAAACTATTGCCGAGAAATTCTAAATTAAGCGAGAATTAAGTGTCAAAGGTAAAATGCTACAATTCCCTAGATACATATTATTACGTTCTCGACAAAGTTATTTAAATTTGCTATATTTTTTGAATACAACAGAAAATAAACATAAATGTTATTTACGAATAATGGTTTCACAAAATATTATTTAACTTCCTCAGGACTTCAGTCACATGAATAAATATATTTACTCATGTGCTTCAGTGTTGTTGTACTCACTTGGGGGTCGTACGAGAGAGAAAATTTAATGTTATGCCAAACCTTAGGCTTTCGCTAAAGTATATTTTTTCACAGAGACAGGCAATTGTCAACAAATCACTTTATTTAGTGCCATAAAAACATATACCGGGACAAAATATTAATAGAAGTTTTGTAGATTGGTTTTTAATTAGGTTAATAATGCTGTATAAACTGTTGTATTTTTATAATCACAATTTTACTCCATTAATCTATACTAATATTATAAAGCTGAAGATTTTGTTTGTTTATTTGTTTGAACGCGCTAATCTCAGGAAGTTCTGGTTCGAATTGAAAAAATATTTTTGTGTTGGATAGTCCATTTATTGAGGAAGGCTTTAGGCTATATAATATCACGCTAAGACCAATAGTAGAGAAGCAGCAGTGAAAAATGTTGCTAAAATAATCGCGATCATAATAACAGGAAAAAGACGCGAACGAAGTCACGGGCAACAGCTAGTAAGATACCATTACCCTTAAAAAATGCCTTTATGATTAGAAGGACTTACGTTTCCTTTAACTTTATAACCATTCAATATTACTATGAAAAAAAATAAACAAAACTGTCGCTTGTTCACAAAAGTTTGAGCGCCATATAAAATACTTACTTGGCACGCAGAGACAGCTGACGGTCATTAGGGCACACAAATTTGTTGGCTTTACTTTGACAGTTCATTGTGCATTCGAAATACGAAAATTTTTAATATAGATACGTCAACAGAGCGCGGGAAATGGACCGCCGCGCGTTCCCGCCTGTTGATTCCTTCCAACTGTTGCTTCGCGCGTGGCGAGACCTCATAATCGATATTTTAACATCGCTCTTGAAAACAGCAGAATATGGTTGTGAATACCGGCATTTTTATCTGATACGCAGTAATATGTATGTACTAGGAAGTTTATGTTTCACTAGTTACTTAGCCAGATAACAGTATGAGAAGTCATGTCTAAGTTTTCATAACTTAATGAATTATTTAAAGTATAAATCTATCAAGCATTAAAAATACTTATATAATTATCTATGCAGTCTAAATATAAATAACGAAAATATATTAGTTATGTATTTTGCGCTTTGTCCTGGGTATTAACGGTTTTAAATCTAGCCTAAATACTGATAAATGATGATAAAATAGTAAATTGGTAAGTAATGTTTGGATAATATTTTAAATTATGGCGGAAGTTTTAGTGACAGGAAGTGACGGTTATCTAAGCGGAAATGAAGTAAATTAAGTTAGTTGTAGGTATATCTATTTATTAAAGTTTTAAAGATACTTAGCAAATAAATTGATGAACGAGAAAAAAAATAATAGTAAAATAAAACTTATTAGTGTATTATTATACACTCTTCTTTTTGAAATATATTTTTGAAACGATACAAATATTATGTGTATCCGAACACTAAAAAGACAAGTATTTTGCATCTCTGTCAGTGTTGTTTGTCAATATAACTAGTGTTGTTATCAGACATAACGTTACGCTAATATTTTAACATTAACGTAAACAATATTCAAAGTGTTTATTGATATTTTAAAAAAAGCCTCTAAAAATTAGCCTAGTAAAAGTTCTAAAGCATGTGTGTTAAACTAAGATTTAAGTTACGATAAAATAAGTAAAGTGGTTACAAAGGATGTCTCAAATAAATGAATAAAAGGTAAAATACACTATTTATTTGGGATTACCTTTCGATTTGATTTATTTATGTTTTTATCTCGACATTCAGAACTCTTTACATTATTTGTTTTGTACCCGATTGTGCTCTAGATTAAGTAATCGAGCATTGTTTGCAGAAATAGCAGTCAAGGTTGGCGGTCGTTTTATTCAAATTTTTTTCATTAACTAAATTGAAGTGAACACTGCAAAATGTCCCACAAGAATAATGCAATCGAAACGAATTAGCTGAAAAATCATTCTATCATAGACTGAAAGTTTGAAGGGTTGATAACGTTATAAGTAATTTCATATAGTATTTATGTATGTCAAGGTAACAATTATTATGAATATTGAAACACTAAAAAAACACATTTGATTTAGTAAGGTGTTAGGTGATCTAACCTACTAAGAATCTACAGAAGGTAACTGACAAAAGTTTAATTTTTTTTCCAATCACCCACAAAGTGTGGACTAGGTTACTGTTTTGTCCAAGGAGTTATAATTCATAGAGAAAATAATAGACTAACCGTCATCTTATGTGCGAGTGAAAGAAATATACAAACAAGGCATTTTTTGTCGCATGTCGTCACGCAAGATAAAATAGTTACTGTAGTAACTATGCGCCATTAAGGGAAAATATGACATAGTGAGTACAGCCACTATTGGCCATTAAGCAGAAAGAGACCGTGCCCGAAAGTATTTAAAAACAAAACTACGCAGATTCACGCTACTAAATTTACTGACCAAAGTCATAAATACAATTTTGAAACACTTCTGACCTCTCGATTTTCCCGGAGCGAGAATAGTGCTATCCGCTAGGTTTAAAATCTAGCTAAATAAGTTTGGTAGTGAAGTGAAATAAATTTAAAAATTACAGCTATGATTTGCTATAGATAGAATTTGGAAAAATACTGAATTAGGTAAAGCGCTGACGCTCGAGATCAGTCCGTGTTACATAGCGTTATAACAGTCTGAAAATAATTTAAGAGTCTGAAGATCAGTAATGTATTTATAGTTGATATGTCTGTTTGCCTTCTCTTTACCAAATGATGTATCACCATGGTGATGTACATATTGTTAGAAAATAGAATGTCATTGTATAAATAAATATTATGATGAATCCAAGTCTATTTTAATTAAATCCCTGGTGCGGCGTCACGTCGACCAGATGCTACAGGCCCAATCAATACCTATTTTTATGTAGAGTATTCACGGCGGAGGATTGATATGTCTGTTTGCCTTCTCTTTACCAAATGATGTATCACCATGGTGATGTACATATTGTTAGAAAATAGAATGTCATTGTATAAATAAATATTATGATGAATCCAAGTCTATTTTAATTACATAACAATAGTGTTACTATTTTTAGACACAATATAATAATTACTTACACAATATACTTAATGTTAATTTCAAGGACTGTGCAGCGGCTTGGCGAGACGTAAGACCAGGAACGACTAAACATCGGTTTCCGTCACGAGTTTCACGGAACCATTTCTGTTAATTCAGCTATTGCGTCATGCAATGTCCCTACACCTTTAAGTCTTTTAAAGTCGTTAAACTGATATAGCTGAACAAAGCTCATGAGAATTGTCAAAAGTAGGATGAAGTGAAATAGTTGACTTATTAACTTTTATTCGTAATAAGATACAATATAACTTTAGCACATACATACATACTTCCAAGGGTTGACTTGCAAAGAAAATTAAAATGTAACGATAGATTCACTATTCTATCAATGCAGTTATATGGATCATAACGTTGCAACGTAACGTTATTTAGTATGTCTTAAATATCCGTTATGACAAGTATGACAACAGTCAATAGCTACGAACAAGGCATCCCTATTCATGGTATTTTTTGACATTTCACTCTTTCAGTAATAATGGCGCACTTGCTAAAGGTGGTTACATTCCTGTAATCTTTATTTAATGTGGTGAAGTGAAGTGAAAACAAGAAATTTTAATGCCGTACCGCAGGCGCTTCTCCGCCAAGATGCCGGATTACGACGACGAAGTAACCGTTGTCGATGTGTATGATTTGGCATCGGACATTGGCAAGGAATGCGAAATAATTATTGAAAAATACGGCCCTGACGCCGTTACAGCGATGCTGCCTAAGGTGATTAACGCTTTGGAACTTCTGGAGAACCTTGCGGTGCGGAACGAAAAGGAAAACCAGGCGTTGCAGGAGCTGACGGCGAAGATTTCTCAGTTGGAAAATGACAAGATTGAGAAGGCCGAGTACAGGCAGCGTTTCGAGAAGGTAGGTAGTAGAGGTCATTGTTGATTGAATTTACGTGTGCAGCTGAGTTGAATGCACGGAACGCTAGTTTCAACACCTGTATACTGGATGTTGTTGCAAAAGTCAGTAGCACCGCTGAGTATTGCGCGACATTGACATCAGAGTTGCGGCCGTCGAAATGTTAATTAACTATATTACTCACTGTTTTGTTTTCGTTATACATACTTCTAAATTCTGCTGGACTGATTGAGGTCTCTGCAAATCTGTAAGTGATTCAAATTATGATTTTATGATTTGTGTTAATCAATAATTTAGTTGATTGTTCTGTTTATTATCATTATCAGTCCGCTGTACTACTTAGTAGTACTTAACCCTCAACCCCCAGGAGGCACTCGGGTGCCACGATAATAATTGATTTCAATTGTGTCTGGAATAACTCACGATCGAGGGATTAAGTAGAAGTAACTGAATTTATGTTACATGAACTTTTAACTTGTTTAACCTCTTCTTAGTATTTTCAGTTAATAATATTGTTGCATACTGTAATAATGTTTTTGTAACTATAGAAATATAAACCTTAAAATATTTCTCGCATGAAGATATTTATCAGGGCTTCAACCCTATAAGTTCTGTATGCTAGTCAGATAATCAGTATAACTAATAAAAAAACTTTTTGTCTAAATATTTACAGCTTAAAAATCAATAAACAGCAGTCTTTTCCATAAAATTCTTGAAATCTTTGAAAGAAATATATTTGTTGACTAAACTGCTGTAGCTGTTTTTTTTTATTTAGATATTTGAGTCTATGACTCGTAACGGAGGTTCAAAACTTCAAAGTATTGTATCTAAAGCCCTTTAAACGGTTAAACTATTACCTAATACATACATAATTGGGTTATGTTGCTGATGTATTTGTTGATAAGATTTCTCATAATTACTAATCAAGGTGAATGTTTATTCTACATTTTGTATGGATTGGAACAATCACAGTTTGATAAGAATGCTCAGTATTACATTTGGATGTTATCTTTCCATTTTGCAAGTAAGGAAGTATTTTAAATGTTTCATGAAAAGGCTTGAAACAGAAAAAAAACTTTATCAATCTGAATGTTGTTTAAGAAATCCTATTGGTAGTTTATTTATTACTTACTATCATCTGATGGGAATTTACAAAAGGAAACCACTTGTATGTCTGCTTTAATCCCTCAATCGTGAGTTATTCCAAACACAATTGAAATCAATTGTTATCGTGGCACCCGAGTGCCTCCTGGGGGTTGAGGGATTAATCCAGCCAATAAAAGTACTACTAAAAACTTAAAAAATTACAAAAAAATTAAATTACAACTAAAATTATCATACTGAACCATCTGCATATTTAAATTTTTTATTTAGGTATTTATTTTTTTATTTGTAAATAAATAAAGGCATATAGCGTTTATTCTAAATACATTTTATTACAATTTTTTTTATTTTTTTAATCAGTGATGATTGATTCTGTGTGCTTTTGTGCAAAGGTCTCCCCCATTCTCCTCCATTCCACCTTGTCATACACTAGTCTGGTCCATCCATCATTTCAGGTCAGGTCTTGGTCATTCCAGCCATTTCTTCGATTTCATCTGCCCAACTTTTATATTGCCTACCACTGTTTCTTTTATAGCTCTAGGGCATATTTTAATCACACACATATTTTAATATACCAATATAAATCTGAATATTTAAATCACGATGTCAAAAACTGCAGTTGAGAGTATCAATCCAATTATATGGTAGAAAGAAGGCAACACTACCTGTTTTCTCCTCACAGTACTCCATATTTCCATATTTACTCGTCCGGGAATCAAACCCGGGACCTCGGAGCAGGCGAAACCTTGATAACCGGTGTGTACGGAGGTCAATTCAATTCAATTCAAATATTTTATTGCGTTCTATAATGTTACAAGGATGTTATAAAGTATGATGTAGACAGTTCATTATAGACCCTGTTCGGGCACAACAATACAATTTGTAGCAGTAGACGGACAGAGAGGATGACGCCATAATTACATAATATTTCAATACAAAAGAACAAATAAACACCTATTATTACTACATACATAATTTACTTACTTTCTAAAATTTACTGTATATTCAATTTATAGATATCGACTAATTTGGTGATAGTTATTAATTTATTTTATATAAAATAACAGCTAATTACATATTTTTATTAGATTATATTATTAAACATTTATATAAATTTGAATTTGAGAAATAAAATAAATTGTAATATTTGTTGTCATTGTATTAATTAATTTGGTTATATATTTTTTTATTTTATTAGATTTTCGTCATTTAGGTATTCATTTATTGTATAGTAGCAATTTTTTAAAAGAATAGATTTTATTGATTTTCCATATTTTATTTTATTTGATTCTTCTTTTATAAATTCCGGTAGTTTATTGTAAATTTTTATAGACATGATTAGTGGGCTTGATGAATGAAGCTTTAGATGGACAGGCGGTAACATTAATTTGTTCTTACGAACACTTCTCAAAGAGTGGTTCGAGGGTAAATTCGATCGCTTTGTATAAAATTCGGGATGTTTTCGGACGAATTTACATATTTCCAAGATATACATACATGGAAGGGGAAGTATGTTAAATTTTCTAAAATATGGTTTGCAACTTTCAGTCTGTTTAGTGTTGGCGAGAATTCTAATTAGCTTTTTTTGCAAGATAAAAAGGCTGGATGCGTCGATGCTATTTCCCCATAGAATAATGCCATAGTTAAGCCACGCGTTTGCATAGGCATAGTAGGTAGTTAGTGCCGCTTCAAGGTCAGTAGTTTTTTTCACCTCGTAAAGTGCATACGCGTAGCTCGATAATTTTGATTTTATTTTTTGGATGTGCGCTTTCCAATTTAGATGTGTATCTATTTCTAAACCGAGTAACGTAAAAGTGCCTACATGTTCTAATTTAGTGCTATTGTGAATGAAATTTATGTTTAGTGCCTGTTTTTGGTATGGGTGGAAAGACATAATTTTAGTTTTATGGAAGTTTATTTCCAAATTATGGTCATCCAACCAGTTTGAGATATTCGAGAGGAGAAGGGTAAGTTTTTCGTTCAATTGGCCATTTTTATTATTGTCACATTGCGCAAGTAGTGAGATGTCATCCGCAAACAAAATACAAGGTTCCTTCATGCTCCTAGGGAGGTCGTTGATGTAAATCAAAAACAGGAGACAGGCCACCACGCTTCCCTGCGGTATAGACGCGTTAATTATTTTACAATCGGAACGGACATTTTTTATTTCTCTCGAAGAACTGTCAAAGTGTTCAACTTCGACATATTGTTCCCTATTTCTGAGGTACGACGCGAACCAATTGTGTGCCTCACCGCGAATACCTACTCCATACAGCTTTTGCAGGAGTATGTTATGCTGGACCTTATCGTAGGCCTTTGTCATGTCTAACAAAACACCGACGGCATATTTTTTTTTATCTAATATTTCACAAATGTTTTGTATTAATTTGTAGACGGCTAAGGAGGTAGAACGGTTTTTCCGAAAACCGTATTGGTTTTCGTTAAAGACATTATATTTCTCACAAAAACTATACACGCGTTTACTCATAGCTTTTTCGTAAATTTTAGAGGCGGTAGGTAGAAGTGAAATTGGCCGGTAATTGTAAGGATCCGCTTTATCGTTTTTCTTATAGATAGGTTTGACAATCGATTTTTTTATAATGCTTGGGAATACACCTTCTTTAAACGATTGGTTAATCAATAAGCAGAGGGGGAGAGCTAGGGTATCCGCGCAGTATCTAAATAAGATAGGTGGTAGTTCATCTATACCACAGCTTCGCTTATTTTTTAGGTTTTTCATAATCTTGTTTACTTCGTTGCAGTCTACCGGGCTGAGGAACATTGTGCGTTCAGTGGGACAGATCACCGGGTGACCCCGGGGCGCGGTGACGTCACCGTGCTCGGCGTCGCCGGCCGGCCGGACAATGCGCTCACCAATCGATGAAAAATATTCATTAAATTGATTAGCCACTGATTTAGGGTCGGTTGTGTAGCCATTTTTTGTTTTTAATTTTATGTTTGATTTACTTTTGTTTCTAATTTTATTCATTCTTTCATGGATAATGTTCCACATAGTTTTAATTTTGTTGTCAGATTTTTTTAATTTGTTTTTATATTGAAGTTTTTTAGCGCAAATTACGGTTTTCTTCAACATTTTTTCGTATTTTTTTATAGTGGTCAATTAGTATCTGATTTTTTGATTTTATTGTAAGTAATTTAAGTTGCCTTTTATTCCGACACGATTTTTTTATTCCTACAGTTAACCAGTCTTTTCTAGTTTTTGTTGTTTGAGTAATTGTTTTAATTTTTGGTATACATTTATTTAGAATTATTTGTAATTTATTGTGAAATGCATTATAATTATTGTCAACATTGTGGTAGGGTTTAATTATGTCACTCCAATCTATCAAACTTAGTTCAGATTTAAACAATTTCAATGACTTTTCGGTATAGCGTCTTATTTTTGAATACCAAATTGTTGGTTTTGTTTCTTGGTATAGGTTTAATTGCATTGTAACTCCGGCATGATTTGTAATCCCTAGGTTCTCAACTTTAGTACAAAATTCTATGTGTTTAAAGTTTGTGAAGATATGATCCAGGCACGTAGACGAAGTTGGTGTAAAGTGTGTAGGTTGTTTTATATGTTGAGCAAAGTTAAATTGTGACATTAGATCCAAGTATTTACTAGATTTTACATTACTTTCTAAAATATTAATATTGAAATCTCCTCCTATAATTATATTTGGTTTGTTATATTTAATGTTAATATATTTTAAAATTAATGTCAATTGTTTATAAAATACGTCTTCCTCCCTTCCATTCCAGTACATTGTAATTAAAATAATATTATGTTTAGTTAAATAAGTTGCACAAACTTCCAACACGTATTCTACAGACATGTTCGCAATATCACTCAATTCAAGACAGTCGATGGGTTCTTGAAGCAAAATGCATACACCGCCACCCATGCGATGTTTACGGCAATAAGACGAAGCTATTTTGAAGCCCGTGATTTTCAGCATTTTTAGTTTCTCATAATTTAACCACGATTCTGAGATACATATAGCTTTGTAGTTAGGACATTGGTCTATAAAAGCTTCTAAAATATGTTTTTTGTTATGTAGGCTTTGAAAATTTTGGAAAAGAATTTTAAACTGTTGTTCTGGGGTTTCGAAAGGAATAGTTTTTATCTTTATTCAAGTTCCTTTCTGTATAGTGATGTGAGTGATGTGAGTATTGGTCCGTATTTCTACGCTCTGATGTTGTTTGGGGGGAAACCGGTTTCAGATGGTTGTCTTTCATAACTTCGCCCGTACGATCAGTGGGTTTTTCGTTAATGTACAGCTTATTATTTCTTATAACAGCATAGTAGCCTTTTTTTCGTGCCGCTAACATTTGTTCCCGTATTTTTTGTCTTTCCATTCTCGCTGTTTTGTCTAGATATTCAGTTACTGATAACCCTGTTCCACTAAAGTATTTGTTATTATTTAGTATATATTTGGCCATTCTTTTACTTATAAGCTCGATTTCAAGTGGGCGATGTATGCTTCTGTTTTTGCCAATCCGATGAAATTCTTCAATATATCCAACTAAGTCGACATTTAGGGTATCCCGAAATACTGCTATTATTTTATCATGCAGGTCACACTCCGATTCCCTGAAAAACTCTGGTAAACCATGCAGGACAATTTTTTTATTATTGCATTCTGGGTAATAATTACTACTAGGCGTCGTAGAAGTAATTTTTGTACATAATTCAATCATTTCCTTTTTTAAAATGTCAGTTTCCTTTTTAAGCAATTCAATTTTATTATTTAATTGTTCAACTTCTTTTTTTCTTAATTTGTCTTGTTCTTTTATAATGTTTGTTTCCTGGTAAAGTTCGCCTCTCAATTCGTTTATTGCTTTTATAATTTCTGTTTGAATCGTCGTTTGAATTTGAGAAATGATGTTGTGGTTGTTTTCTTTCAGCTTCTGTGTAATTACCTCGCTTACAGTCTGTATTGTAGCATTTAACAACGTTTCGGCATTACCCATCTGCTTTTCCGTCCCATCCTCATTCGCTGTGTCGCCCAGTATGCTGTCAAAACACGACGTATCCATAGTTCGGTTTGATATGTGTCTTCTTATCGTTACGTTGCTACTACTCTCATGTGAGGGGGACTGATCAACAGTTAAGTCATTTTCCCTGATTCTTACTGGTGTGTTTGCGTTCCCTGTCTTAGGCAGTTTGCAATAGCATGCTTGACATTTCCAATTTTTCCTGTGGTCTGGCGTCATGGTGTTATAGAAGCGCTGGCTAGAAACGTTTGCGCATTCCAAATCATACGAGTCATTACATTTCGCACAAGTCAGGTACTCCCTTTTTGGTAATGCTCGAAAACATCCCGCACAAGACGACATATTAGCGCCCTCTAGCTGTTTGCAGAGTTACCTTTCGCTACAATATGGTCCTATTTATCAAATGCAGATCAATAGCACTTGCTTTGGATCGACAGCAGATTAGTCTCGTCGTCAATAGGTGGCGTTGACGATCCTAGTATTTGTGATGTTTTTGTTTCTTTGTTGTAGTAGTTTTAATATTAATTGATATTATTATTAGTATTAATAAGTGTTGATCGACCAAGATTTGTACTACAATAATACTTTTTTTGATTATTTATCACACACCGAATTCACCGAGTTTTTGACTAAATTTTAGTTCGAGGGTATCAACATACAGTTTTTCACTTGGAGAATCCTGGTTCACAAATCACTGTATAATTTTGTTTTCGCTGTGGCTTCTGTTACTAAAACACTTGTGCACATAACTTGTTGATAAAACTATTAGAAATTATACGAATTATTTGGAAAACTGTACTTATTGATTTTATTTACAATTATTTTGTCGACACTGATGTTAACGTTGCGCGGTGGCGCCCTCTCTTTTTCCTCCTTAAGTCACCTCTTACAATACCCCCACAAAAGGGCACGGAGGTACAATTCTTATGACGTGCCGGAACCTTATGACATGCTGTAACATATTGTCAGATAATTTTTTTAAACTGTTTCTATATTGTGATTGAAATTGAAAATTAAATCCTATGAAAAAAATTTTTACTGCCCTAGGCAGTATCTGATGAAGCTAAAAAATTATTGGCAAATTAATATCTTCTAAGCTGTACTTAACCTACCTAATTATTTAAAAAAAAATTTATTTATTAATTTCAAATGTTTTCAGATATTTTTCTACTCAACACATTGAGTTTTAGATAGTGCACATCTTCTAATACTTTAATACATGCTTGAATTTAAGATCAAACAAGATATTACAGTAAAGTATGATCATCACTGTTCTATCTTAAAAATTAGATTGTTTGTAATATCATGACCAATCAACTTTCACTGCTGCCGTCAGCAAATACTATTCAATTTTTGTTCTTTCTTAACTTTCACTCTTTTTATTGTTCAATATCAATACTATTTCATAGCTATTAAACAATAAACTTAATAAACAAAGCAAAACTTTGCATACAAATTGGAAAAATTGGTAACTAACAAGTCATTGCATTGCAATTTTATTTGATTTAATTAGACATTGATGTAGGAATTTAGTATTCATCTAAACACATTTACATAATACCTGCACACACACAGAACAATCTGAGTATCATACATAACTATACATTGTCTGTTCATTCATTCATCACCTATAAATGCAATATCTCAGTGCATTGTGTTTCTCAATAGAGTAATTGCCCACTTCCTTTGGTATGTACTAACATCTGGAGTACATAGATTTATTAGTTGAATTAAGTTGTTCTTTGCTGTGCTTGAGTTTATTCATGTCTTTAATTTTGTTTTATTTATTTATTTCTTATAATCAGATAACTAGATTCATAAATAAGTTTAAAACGGGTTTCTTACATGTAATGTTATCAGACAATTAATTTAAATCATTCATTTATTCACAGGTCAAATCAAACAATAATGAGATTACAAAAACAAAGATAAAAAAAAATTACAGGAAAATTTCAATGGGCCACACGCGTCCTCAATGATGATTTAAATTATAAACAGCACTCACCGGTGACCTACCTTTGACCCTTCCCTTTTTTATTTTAAATAAGCCCAGTGATTATTAAATAGTTACGTTAAAAGCTGACTAAATTAGATTATAGACCGAACCATATTTCTATTAGTATATTCTATGAACTATTTTTTTTTTTGTGTACACTATGCCGTTAAGCGTTTATGGTAGAGTTGCCAGCGTCATGCAACACAGTAAATTTTGGACGCTTTGATAATGGTGAATAACGTCAACGAACTATGAATTGGCTGACCAGTGTTATGGGTACGCGGTACCTGACCAATTCATCTCATCTCTCATTTTGCACCAACAGCGCCACGGTTTTTTTGGACTATCATCCCGTGATGTCGTATGTGTAGCTGGACGATATTATTTTATTAGTTCGAGGATATGTGGGACTTCTCATCGTAATAAGAGCAGAGTTACCTACTAAAAATGTTTGACGACCTCCGTGGCGGAGTGGCGTACACACCGGTTTTCAAGGTGTCGCCTGCTCCGAGGTCCCGGGTTCGATTCCCGGACGGGTCAATGTAGAAAAAATGTGTTTTTCTACATTTTCTCGGGTCTGGGTGTTTGTGGTACCTTCGTTGATTCTGGTTTCCAAAGTACGAATGCTTTAAATAGTTATTTAAATTGGGATCAGAACAATGTATGTGATGTTGTCCACATTTATTATTATTATTATTATTATTATTTATTAAAAACCAGACGGGGTTTGTCGCCAGGTCGCATTGCGCAGAGAGAACACATAGGTCGCGCCGTGGGTAATGCGATTTCCCAAGTGTACTCTGGGGCTACGGCAGCCACTTCCAGCCTTAGGCGAGGAAGTGACTAACTATCGGCTATTTTCCCGCTCAAGAAACGCACAATAGATATTACAATCCGTGTAAACAAAAGAAATGCATACTTAATAGTTGATCACTGATTGTTTACACTGCTGGCGAGGTTTCGCCCTACTAGTTTATCATATAACACACTCGCTTCCCGCTGCTCGACAATTCGTTTCTAGTTTCTGGTACTACTCACTTCTCGTTGCGTTGGTGGGACAAGTGCCTTACGCGCTGTGGTGTCCTCAAGGTGACAACGTCAACCTTTTATTAGAATCAAAATGTGCGGTTTAATTAAACACGCTTGACCGATTGGAACATTCTTTGTAGTTGACGAGTTGGTTATTAAATCCTTTATTGGCGGCTTCTTCAGCGGCCAATTTGGATGCATGGGCTGGGAAATGATACTGATTTCAGTTAGGTAATTCAGCCTTGGCAATAAGTTCTACTTCTTGAATCTAAACATTATCGTGTCGTTTCTCTGCACTAAATTTCGTTTCGGTGCTGTCCACTACTAATTTGCAACATGAAACATCATCGTGTCGTTTCTCTGCACTAAATTTCATTTCGGTGCTGTCCGCTACTAATTTGCAACACGATGACACTATCTTCATCATACTTTTGTGTGAAATTTGTGTTTGAATAGTCAGACCAAGTTGACAGTTTGTGTGAACTCAGATTTTTGAGATCTATCTTATTATACATCTTTTGCTTGCTGTATTGCTTTGTGGACAAACCTCATGCATGTTTTTTGTCTTTTACCTCTACTGTCTTAACTTTTTACTATTTGAAATGAAATATAATAAGTTTGTTTATTGATTGAACTTTAGTGGAACTTTAGATTGTATTTTTTCCCGACTTTTCGAACACTACACCTTTTTTCTTTTTTCTTCATCTATTTATATATCTATTTTTGCACAGCCATTATTGCGTATTCATCAAATAGGTCCATCAAATCTAAAAATAATGACTTCGAAGAGCTTTTCTCTAGTTCGTCTAGTTACTTACAAACACCTTATAATCTAACGATGTCTTTATTATCGGCACAGAGGCCACACCCAATACGCATCATTTTACCTTGTCTTCGGCAAGCTGACAAGTTTCTCGTGCCTATTGAAACATTTTCAATAAGCGTCGCCCTCTGCAATGTGCGGCTTGAATTTTCTACCCACAATTTAATATAGAAGTGCTTTCAGAATATCTGAAAATGTCAGCCTATTTTTAGGAATTTTATTCAACCCAGCAAATAAGCAATTTGCTGTCGCGGGGTAAATCAGGGTATACCGATTTATTGTGATCCCTTGGGATGCGTGGCGAGAAGCATTTCCTTGCTGGTCGTCTTCCCCAAGGACAAAAGTAAAAACATAATATGGGATAGAAAATTTTCCTTTACAATGGAAAAATAAGATAAAAAGAATAATATTGAAAATGAAATCAGTCAACTCCGTTGAAGTCAAGTGAGTCATACCTACTCGCGACTTCAAAATCGGTTTTGCATCGTTTTAAAAAGACCATTGTATTCCATTATCTGTCTCACGAACCGTGTTATCCTAGCTGAGGTGTGTGAAAAAACTTAATTTGAAATACTTTCTAGTAAAGAACGCTATAAAGAAGAGTGTTTAGTGTGGTAATTACCTGTATCTTCCCCTCATGCAATGTGAACTATTATTGTCATGTCATCTCTTTTCATCAGAAGTTAGTTTTAATAAGTAGGACGTGAATTCAAATATAATACGAAGTTGACAATATTCTGAGTGGGTATTAGGTACATGGTCCTTATACCCACTTAGAATCCTCGTTGTGTTTTATGTTTTCATATGCATTTTGATATGGTATCGTTGCCTTAGATTATCTTTAACCTTTTGGGTTCTATTAGATTTAGGACAATAAATGGATTTGTTACGAACGCGCAATCTACTTCATCCAAAGCATACGACGATTTGGGTTTTTCTGTAAAGCATTTGTTGTCCCAGATTGCAACAAGACCAGAAATGCCTTCATTAATGTAGAAATTCCGGGCTTAACAGCCCGCGAACGATACTTACTTTCGAAGTCTTATCAATACGCGTTGTTTACATTTTTTTAAACCTTTTTCGAATTACTCAATGGATCGAGCATACTAACTATTGCCATTGCCACCTACTTGCCAAAGAGAGCAGATCATTGCATTCACATTTGATCTTAACATTTAGTGAAACAATGGTTTCAACGCGGGTTACATTACATTAAGCACGTGATTAATGTTTGTTTTGTTTCAAGTATTAATATAATAATAATTATTAGGATTGTACTCGGTGTGCCCACGTCCCCACGACTTCATCGGAGCGGCTATTGTTTTCATACCTTCCGATCCAAACATAAATATAAGATACTCATGCAAAATATTTTCTTTAGAATTTCTATTTGCCGTTTCGACATTTACTGCACTACCTTAACTAAGGTGGACATTAATCAAGCATTGATTTTGATATTATAGAGATACGAGTACTTTGAATGTATATTCAGTTCAGTTTTCAGCCTTATAGCTTAATGCGCTGGCAGATAGTAATCCATTAGCTTGTCCATTCAGTAAAGATAACGCTGCTAGCGTTTTGGCCTCGGTAACATGTTGCAGAGAAGATTTAAGCGGCATTATATAAAATCTTAGCCATAAAAAAAGTTTTAAATTTAAAAACGAATACCTACGTACCATTAAATTGTAGTTGGGAAACTTACAATTGATTTTATTGCATGTTTTCTGATCCTGAATAATCATAACAATTTTCTCTAATAACATTTCTCCTGTACTACCGAAAATGTTGTAGCAAATAAAGTCTGGTATACTTATCATAGGATTTGTAGTCATTTTTCGTAAATCTCTGATATTGCGTTGAATTATAAGCTTAGGAGGGATTAGCCTAGCGAGTAAGTTGGTTTGCGATTCACCAAAAGGATAAGATGTTTCTTCCGGTTAACTAAGTACATTCTGACAAATACCAATGACTGTTTATTCATTTTTCTGATACTCAACTACACGTCATGTAATTTTAGGACTCTCCCGTAGGACTTTACATTTTCTGTCCCTACCTATCAATCTTTTCTCGTCGTGAATCACGATGGAAACGAATTTAGTGACACGTCTTGTCCCGTATCTCGAAGGATATATGTGAAACCCAGCAAGGGTTTATGGTTAGTTAACATTTATGTTACAATGTGTAACAATTTGGTGTGTGCTATGTGATGCCGACACATAAAGAGACTATTCTTTTACAGCCCACCCTTTCTCTTTCTATGGGTGTTGTAAGAAGAGGTGACATAAAGAGTACCTACTTAATGTCGTTTACCAGCCTGCCAAGCGTGGCGATTGTGGAAAAACCTTCTTATGAAGAGGCCCGTGTCTAGCAGTGGACTGATCTGAACTGGTGATGATGATGATAATGATGATCACTGGCGATAGGACAATGCAATAATGTCATTTTTTATTTTTATCTTATCTTTAATACCAGTATCCGTTTATTCTGGATCTAAGATCCAGTTGTATCGAAATAGGCTGTCGTCTCTTGTTTTATCTGAATTTGCTTGTATTCCTTTCCGTTTGCCTTGTACATTATCAGTTTATATATAAATTTATGCTACAAACCCGTATTGTTGTAGTTAGGTGATATATTTACTGATTTAGGTTTACCACGCTGCGGTTAATCTGTTTTTATTGCACTAATAATAGGAAATAAAATCACGTTACCTAAATGTGTGTTTAACTGTATCATATTTATTATTAGAAATTCAATTGATAACATACTTTGTGCGTCTGAGTTTGTTGTCAGGTTTCCTTCCTTGACCCAAATATTAATCTTAGGCATGCAGTCGTATTGATGCAGGATTCGCCTTCTCCATATCACGAGAACACGTATTGATGAAGCGGGCATTCATTTATAGCATTGTCGAAAAAACTTTATATGATATTTTAGCAACTTAATTGCACTTATAATATCAGTATATAAACTTGAAAAATTTTGTCTCAGGCGGGACTCGAACCCGCATCTCCTCGCGGGTTCGAGTCCCGCCTGAGACAAGATATTATTGTCGAAAAAAGTTACATTTTGCTTGTCATAATTACCTAACGAATTACCATATTAACCAAATCAGCTTACGTTACTTAGACCATGACGAATACGCTTTTCTTATGAGCATGCTATAAAAATTGTGTTTTATTCGCCAGGAAATAGAGGCCATTGAAGAGCAGTGGCGGACTGAATCTGCTGAACTGGTGACAGCTGTTGGAAGACTTCAAGATGAAAACAAACGTCTCAGGCGGACGATCAACACACCTGCCGATGGTACACATTTTTTTTTAAATCTTAATTGTTTTTTTTTGTGCTACGTAGATCTTATTTTACTCAATGCTTACATAGGGATCAATAGAATAAATTTTATGAACTGGGAAAATAAATATTCTAAAAATCCTAAAATTATTATTTATTATTTTGTGCCTGAGTATATTTTTAGCGTAATTGTCTTATCTATCTTGTTTGATCTGACTGATCATAGTACAGTCATAAGCACACAAACCTCTCCGTACTTCAAATTCTCCAATTGATTTACAACTTTAAGTCCAACACTAACGTTTTCTAGTGAATTGATAAGGTGTTAGCTAAACAGGCGAAACTTGAATATAGCGTAATGTTTTTTCGTTTATCATATTTTCGGCAAGATCATTTTCGTACCTATACGGTCGATAATGCCACTCAAGACTGCTGTTCAGTTCTAGTCACTGTAATTTTCCGATGTCGTACTAAGTACAATAAGTCGTCGCCCACAGAAAGCCCCTTTTCTGTCAATTTATTTTCATCCCAGGTCATGAAATGTAATGGAACAAAAATGATGGAGATTCACTAATTTTGGAATGCATATATTCTGAAGGCAGAGATGGGCAATATAAATAACAGGATAATTTTATCCATCTGAGATTAACATCTCAATTTAACAAGTGATCACAGTACGTACTCACATCAATATACTTACTGTCCATAACAACGTATTTTGTTCTATATCGAATTGAGCCATTTGCGAGAAATGTCACCGGAGGCGGAATGCGGGAGCACGCGTCGTAAACATACGTGCTTAACTGAATACAATGACAGCGCAGCGGATTTGCGAAATATGCCACCGAATATCCAAGCGGTTCATCCGATGTTGTTGTGTAGAATATGATCCATACTTAGGAAGGAGTATTGACCAAAGTAGTGTCATAAGTATCGGATCATGCACACCGGTATCAGGTTTAGGTAGCTTTTCGGTTAATTGATATTAAACCGCTAACTGGTTATTACATAATTGAATAGATCGATGTACCAGGTCATCCGAGAGAAAACCACAATATCAATATGAGTAATAGCAGTAAGCTAGTCATACTAGCTATGGCTATTCGTAAATACTAATGTGTTTTATGGAACAGATAGCCCAGTCATACTAACTTTGGCTATTCCTAAATACTACTATGTTCTATAAAACAGATAACCGATGGTAGACTAGTCTTTAAATGAAATCGTGACTTGGCAATCGCATCGTAGAGCGCACTCCAATATGGTGGTAGCCATGATCTATAGCTGCTGAGTTGAACAAATCGTATGAAGAACGTGCTCAGTGACTTGTGTTGGTTTAGGCAAATCAGCATACGACGCAGGCTAAATTATAATCTTAAGCCTTGCTTGATATGATGAAGACATTAGAGCACATGTGCAATGAATGTCGGAATAGTTTCTACCTGGAAGTAATTTAGACTTGGCTCATGGATTATTACAGATATTTCAAGGACATTCGAAAGCACTTGATTCTGAATTCCAACATACGATGGGGTCATTCACACGAAGAGTGAACGTAATCTAAATGACCTACATGTGGTACATGTCGTTTGGTTTTGCCATTGTGCACCACTCGAGCAGTGAATGGATTAAGCTATGCAGAATTTAGATACTATCTTTAAATGGTTTAACAAGAATACAACACAAATCGTAACCGTAGAACACTTGATACGATGATGTCTTGTATTGCAGATTTGCAGACGTTATTGGCATTTTTTAAATGATTATTACAACCATCCCAAAAATATTGTTTCTGTTTTTTTGAGGAATAATAAAAGGTGGAGTTAGAGCATTTTGTTAAAGAATTGGATCTCCTAGTCAAGTTGGAATTTTATGAAGAACTGATTACGAATTCATTTGCTCATTGATCATACAGTCCTGTATTTTGCTAACAACTTAATCAAGTGACTATCATTTGTTAAATTGACTACACCGTAATAAATAAATATACTCGTGATGAATTGATTTTGTAGTAATTAAAGTAAGTATAAAGTACGAAGCATTTAAATTCTTTGAAGATACTTAAACCTTCTAGACAAAATCTGTGTACATAAATTTAACCAATTTGGTGGGCTACCTTCCGTTGTCAAAAATGAAAGACAATTATTTGCATTTACATTTAATTACGTAGTACCTTCCGCCATCAAAAATGGAAGAGTGTTATTTGCATTTAAATTTATTCATTACGTTATAAGGTTTAGGAAATAAACTCATGATTATTTATTTTACTAGGTACGAGCGCCCCACCATCGCCGGCGCGAGAGCACGACCAGGAGGTGCTGTCCAGGCTCTCTAGCACAGCGGAGAAGCAGCGCGCGACCCTGCGCCATCAGGAGTTACAGCTTCAGGAGAAGCAGCAAGTCATTGATGGGGTAAGTTTGATTCAGCCATCAGTATAGAATAGAGCATCTTATGACATAGGTAGCAGTTATTGAGTGTCAATTTTACTGCACAATGGAGAATGTTACAAAATGTGAATAATGGAACCAAAATTGACGAAGTTTACGTTCACGCCATACAAGTTTACGTCGTGTACTGTCTAACACTTTTTAGGGAGGTTTCACATAACAATATGTAATTTATTTATTTGAGAGACAGTCTCTTTGTGATTTTTTGAAGTTAATCTGACAATTAATTTGACATCAGTATTATTCTCCATCAAGTCTTGCCATTTTTTCTGATTCATACTTTGTCCTCTAATAATATTATTTGCAGTGATTCGTATAAAATTATGTTGAGAAATTTGACTTCGATTTCTCTCGGTACCTTAAAATATTTATTTCCTTACTGAGCTTTAGAATTATCAATTCTAAAGTTCGTATCTATTCGTTGAATTATAAATATGTTTTTTAATAGAAGTTTTATGAATAAAAAGTGAACTAGATTCGCAAAAGCTTTTAACTGGCATTACGTATTAACCAGTATGCAGTTTCTAGAGTTACTAAGACCGGATCAATGATCTATTTTAGAATGACCTTTTTCTATGCTCTTTGTGGTTTCAAAATTATCTTCGCTCACATTATTTATCTCAAATACAATTGCAAAGGTCCATCATTCGTGATTTATAGGCGTCTTCTAGGTCTATCACAATATTTTTGCTCCATCATAGCTATCAATATTGTGATCAAGAGTATGGACTTAAATGAAAAAAAAAACGAGTTTATTATTAATGGAAATTTGGAACCACAGCTAGCCTAAGATGGCCTCATTTAGACCAAGTGAATTAAGGTAATTGCTGAAATTATCCCAACTAGGTCAACTTAATGACCTCAACGGGTTTACTGTGAAGTTCAAGCAATTTTACTCCTAATGGCCTGGAAATTGAAGTGCTATTTGCCTAAAAGGTCTCCCATGTTTAGGATGGACGTAGACGGGTCGTCTAACGTCGTAAATGTTAACGGTGTGGACACTTTTCGGTACAATAAAAATACGCTAAAAGATTTATATTGAGACTCTTCTTAGCAGTGACAGTGATGTTTCTGATAAACTCGTCCGCTGCGTAGTGTCATATAAAAGGAAGGTTATGCTATTCAGGATAACTCTCAAGAATTCTGAACGTAAGAGATACAGAATACCCCTCGTATTCTGTATCTTACATGATAGGTACTTCTTATGTCAAGACTTTTTAAGACACTCATGATTATGTGCAAGTGCTTCGAATGCTATCATTGCATTTTTAATCACATACTCGAAATACAAGTGTGTAAGAAACTAAAATGTTTGTTTATTTTGTAACCATCTTTTTCTGCAATTTGTAAATGTACCTATTTTAAAATTTTTTCGAATGCGCCTATGTTGTATCTATTCAAATCGAGTCAGCTAGTATTATTAAATTGTTATATTATGTGAATAAAATTTCATTTTATTTGCAAATATATCACATCCGAATTCTTCGCAGAGCTATAAACATTAGCGAGAATAAATTATATTGCATAACCTCAATTAACTAAGTAGAGATGTTAATTTGACGACGGTGCGATTTAAACGAGTCAAAAATGGATTGCCGCTAAAGTTCGCATTCGGTTGGTAAAATATTTAACATTCCGTGGCGATCTCGCTCCGGCTACAGCTTGTGTAAAACTGTAAAACAGCTGGTCCGTCACTATCATGACTTCAAAAATCTAATAGAGCGCACCCTTTCGCGATTTATTTAACTATATTATATTTTTTTAGGATTTCGTACATAGATACAATAGAATCGTAATTGCATCGCGATCGTATATTTTGACATTACTACCATAATTATTGTGTCAAAATATACAATTGAGATGCAATTGCGATTCTATTGAGCCATTCGTAAATTAGCAGAATTGGGGGCCTGTTCGTGTGTCTGCTGTCTGTCAGTCTGTCAAGATCATTTATCTCGGTAACGCGTTGAGGTAGGTATGGAGTCGATATTTAAACATATACTCAAGTCTTTAGTTCCTTGAAGTTGTGAAAAAATTAAACTTCTAAGTTAACATGAAGAGAAGATATGACCGGTCATAAAAAAACCTATAATTGTATCGTCACTCTCAGGAAAATCAAAACTTATGGGGTATTTTCCGTATGATATTTAGCAACTAATACCGTTGTTTATACTGCAAGTAGGTATAGGGATCTGAAAACTATACCTGTAATCAATCAAATCATAAAATCTGTAAATCTGTGACGCTGGATTTCTGAACTAGGTGTTTATAATATGTATCCGCAAGTTTTTTAGGTATTGAGAAGTTACATAATCATATTTTTTTCTCTCCGCTAATCGCATACGATTTAAATGAGACACCGCGTCCTAAGTGAATGTCAAAATGATGGAGCATATAATTTGGTTGGCTGTAACGCTGCGAATATAATTAGTTTTCTGCGGACTATGTTCCAACGATTATCTCGTTACAGCGATGCTATATCAAGCTCAAAATATCTTATTACTGGGCTTATTGCGTTATTAACATCTGGCTTAAAAACTTTAAACGCTGACAATAGCGTGCTTTGCCTGTTTACATAATTTTTTGCTTAACTATAATCTTTCTCTACAATCAAATGTTTAGGTATTAAGTATCTTGAAAGCATAAAAGGCATCATTTTTATTTATTTATGCTAAGATTTCCCATTCAAGTTTAAGACCTTTTCAACAATTTTAACCTAAGAGAAATTGGTTCGTAAAATTCCGTTTGTCCAAGAAATAATACCATTTACCCTAGAAAAAGATTTTACCACTAACGGCGCGGCGCGGTGTGATCATTCATAATTGTCTCTGGAGTTAACTGCGGACTGATAGACCTAAATAGTAGATATAGAAAAAAATATACCGAAAAACAAAAATTACTTTATAATTACTTATTTAATCCTCTTTTGCGGCTGAATTTTTTGGTGAAAAGTATTTTTAAGTAATGGATCAGGACTAAAGGTAAAAGTAAATTTTATATTAAACGAGCATTTCCCTTTCATAAGGCCGAAAGATCTTAATGAAGTTGTTTTAACGTTTATTTTATTACTTTGCGCTAACTTACTAAGACACGAACCGCTTAAGACGTAAATTCCTTCATCTGCTTACAGAGGGTGGCTAAGAAAGAGACAGTTAATCCAAGTAATTAACAAAGGGTGGCTAATTAACGGCGATGTCTCTAATCAGGGCCATAATTAATTGAATACTGTCCTGAAATTGACAGACTTTGAAGATTTTATTACTAAATGATTGTAACGACATTTGAACTACAGTGTATACATATCTGCAAGCTACTCTTTGAAATCATAAATTAAACAAGTTTTACTACGGAACTAATGGTGATATCGAGTAAAATAATCAACAGTAACTTTTAACGAATGTTGTTTTTTTAATATCGCCATTGGTACCAATTAATCGATCGATTTGCCATAAAACATTTTATCATTACATATGCTTAAAGGGTGAGCATAGTACTGCTTGTGCTTAAGCATGCGAAAAAATCTATGTTTTTTTCAAACTCATTCAATTTAATTTTATATACAATAGTGTAAGTTATTACAATTCAGATAAAGACAGTCAGACAGTCTACAACTACCGTTCACATGACTTCCTGAGTATACAAGTCTTAAATTAATATATGATACAAAACTTTCTAATTTGTTAGGCGTCTTCTGGCCATCGCTAACCACAGCTCGTGGTAAGAGTGTGACCACCCTTTCGCCTAAAAAAAGGATTAGTGCCGTCTCATTCTCTTTTTTTGTGTGAACCTATAGATAATTTTCCTAATCATTAATTGAATGAAATCTTGTGTTTTTTTTAAATGACAGGACATCACTTAAAGGCGTATTTAGCTAACATAGTAAACACAGTCCATATTTTTTTTTAATCAAAAGAAATTAATAGGGATTTTCGTACAGATATGTGACGATAATAATCCCATCGTAACTTATTAACTATATATAAACATACAACTTATTTCCTAAAAGATAAAGTATACAGTATTTTGGCCTCTACCGAGGTAGGTTTAGCCAAAATACTTTGAAAGACTCCGACATCAAGCCGGTTTAAGTTCAGCCCTTTCAGAATCTATTCCCATTTAGCTGCGTTACGGACACATTCCATCGGCATGTGTTGCACGTTTTCGTCTATGTCGCAAAGATCACATTTAGGCGGATTTACCTTTTTCATGAGGTAAGCAAAATTAAGTGAAACATGACCGGAACGCAGTCTGTGTGCGACTATATTACTTACCACAGGCGTTTGACCTTCATCTAGCTAGTTTATCCTAGTAATTAATTTAAAAATAAAAACAACTTAAAAAACAAAAACAAGTTTGCGTGCGTTTAAAAAAAAGGTCGCCCAATCAGACCACGAAATGTCAACTTGTATCAAGTTACGTAAATTCATACAGCCTAATTATAGCAAGTTACGCATTGACTCATAATAATACAAGAGTTTCTTGGTAATTTTCGCAGCATAGTTCTTGCAACAGAATAGTGCGTGACTCTTCTTATATTTATTTACGACATCAAGCCCTAATCCAGCCACAAAGAGAATAGAATTGATTGATATCTTACCACCGATGTAGGTTAACGACATGTCTTATTGAAAAATTAACAAATAAGTACTAATTATTTTCGCACTACATATATAGGTATTGTTATAAATTCAAATTTGTGTCTATGTGGCTGTTAACTTTTCACGCTCAAATCTCTGAAGAGGTTTAGACGTAGAGATACATTCCAGGGAACTTTCCCTATATATGATAGGATAGTTTTTTTTACGAAAAATCGTCCTTTATAGAGTGGGGGGGGGGGGGGGGGGGGTATAAAGAGTTGTAGTCGTCGTTTGAATGAGTAATCAATTAGATGGACTTTGGTATGGAGGTAGTTTCGAGGTCCCGAAAATTACATAGGTTAATTTTAAGGAGGGGTATGGAGCATAACAGAAAGCTATTTCAAAAATATTAACTGATCTCTAAAGATAGCGATATAATGGGCAACGAGATATAAGCGGATGAAGCGCTTAGTAACTATATGTATAATAATTCACAAAACACATCTGACTTTATTATGCATATGATAGCGATGACGACATTCTTATTTTACTGTAGGATACGAATAAAAAGTGGCAGCCTAACGGCCGGTCCTAATAATGTATCTATCATCAGTTTTGGCATATCGGAGATAGAAAACAACTTCTGTCTTTGTTTCTCTGGACGGCAAACTCAGAGATAGGAATAATGTTTCCTATCTCCGAAATGTCAAAACTGGCGATAGATAGATTATTGGGACCGGCCGTAAGTCTTCGACAAGTTCTATTTTTGCTTATGTATACGATTATTTTTATATTCTACACAATGTATAAAAAAATGAATCCCTATTTCCCTTGGTCATCGCATCATGCGTGGACGGCTGGACCGATTTCGCTAATTCTGTTTTTGTTTTGTTTGTTATTGTCAGGAGAATGTTCTTATAAAAAAAAAGGAAATGGCGCGGAAAATTACAAAATGTTACCTTATTGCTTTTGACTTTTTAATGTAGGTATGGCATTTGACATAACATTGACAAAATGCGTGCTGCAAATATCGTCAAATAGGGGGTAAAAAAACTGAATTTAGCACAAGGCCAGTATAGTCGCCTGTTACTGTGTCGGAATACCAACAAAGCTATTTATATACCCACCAGAAAAAAAAAACAAAGAATGTTGTGTATCATGAAGCATAATAATAATAAACTATTGGTAACATATTTTTATTATACCATTTCGTTATCAATATTTATAGTTAAAGACAGGAAAACGTCTGTCGGGTCCGCTAGTACAAAATAACAATAAGTCTCGACTACGATATTTTTTTTTAGTGTGTGTGTCTATACGATATAAATTGTCGTCTATTTCGTTCAAGAAATTACCATTGATTGATATGAACTGACTTTTTACTGCGTTATTTGTCACTTTTGATTGATATCTTTTCAAGTTGGTCACATTTTATTATATATTTAATTCACCAATGGATTGTTGGTAGGCCATTGTCATTTCCACCGACCGTTTTACAGGAAAAAATACCAAATAACTTAGGTCAGTTTGTTTGCCTGCCAATGTTTTCGAGTTTCATTTCGACTTTCGGCCTACGATAGACAAGCGAACCGAAATTACAAGTATGGTACGCTCCATGACTTTGCGAAGCTCTTTAAAATTGTTTATGAGTCCATGCTGCCGTGCCTATCTGACTCTGAGTTAATATGTTAGACCTTGCTTATATTACGGTAGTTTTTACTTGAAGATTTTTATCGTATTCCAAAAGCACCTGGCACCCAATAATATCCTGTACCTACATGTGTAAAATACAGTATTATGACTAAACTGTAAGCTAACTCAACATAATCCGAACCGCAAATATACCAAAACAATTGAGCAACACGAGAGTCTGCATTTGTCCCCTATTTGTACTTGTCCGTGATTCATCGCGACAGATCCTTCCGATTTATTTTCCCGTAGAAACGTGATCTCATGCTTGTACATTCAGCTTTGTCTTCTATACCGATGACGCGGTATGTTGAGCGTATAATTTAATTCTTTACTTGTCTGTGTCACTTTATTTACAAAAAAGTTATGTGTGATGAGATAACATTATAATAACATGGCGTTTACCATACCATGGCGGTGACCCATAAAATTACTGATGTCAAAGTTTTGCCGAGTTGTTATATTACAAGTAGAGATGTAAAGAGCTATTAAATCATTTGAGCGAGTTATTTGTAAGACTTAGTAGTTAGTTAGGCTGGTAACGTTTCGAACTTTCGAATAGGTATTTATATATATAAATCGGTTTAACAAAGTCGTACCCTATACAGTAGTCCGGTCTGGGAAGCTAGATTTATTTTTGATGAATTATATTTTTCTCGCTGATCGATGATGTTGTTAAGTATACCTCTCAAAAATATTATCATACTATGTTCATACCATTTATTTAAAAGGGATCCATTTGCGAAGTATAAAGTTTTGAAGTGCTAATTTTTGTTAGTGTCCAAAAAAGAGTAAAAAGAAATATAAAATCAGAGCAAAGTAGTAGTTAGCCAGTAAAAAAGTTATTTACTGACCCAAACCAATTAAATCGTAATTTGCGACGTGCAACTACGGAACCTTATATTTCACGTTCTCGCACTTGGCCGGTTTTTACATACTGTAAATGTGATGTTATGTAAGCTTGTTCGAAGAATGAAAAGACTCACTTCGAAGAATGAATGTATCGGTTTTCCATATCGGATTTGTCACTGTTAATTACACGCAGTGACAAATCTTATGAAAGCTATGTAGAGTCTTCGAAGTCGTTAATGTTTTTATTACAGCTACATTTCATTGAGAGAGACAGACACGTGATTTCTGAGTATACAATTATCTAACGTTTTTCTGTATCGATAATCATACTGCTTTTAGCCCTAACGGTTTATCATAGACCATGTCCAAATAATATAGCCAACATGTATCAGTATATTTTTGGCCGATTTGTATCTTATCTTGACAATATTTATGAAGATGATCTACTCTTCCAAAGAGGTTCCATCTTGTTTTAACGAATTAATACATATTAAATAGACTACCACTTATTATTTCACTACACCTATCCAAAACACACTACAATTGTGTATTTAAAAATAACTTAACCTAGTTGTCTGTTATCATTTACTTAGTCAACATTTTGTAGTATTAGAGGGCTACGTAGGTATTCCATTCTGCTCATGTCCCGAACGTAAGTTGGGCGTGCCTCACGTATCTCCTATCGAAGTTTGTTTATACGTAGTTCGTTCTGGAATTTGTGGTCAATACCAATTTGTAGTCCTAGATACAACAAACTCTGGATAGGACGCTATTAAATAAGATAGTATACCTCCAATTGAGCTGACATTGAAATGATTCACACTCTAAATGCGCTCAACCAACGCCATCAACTCATATAATGTCAAATGCATACTTAACACTAATAGTTAAAATAGCGCTTCCTATTTTTCAGTATATATGTTATCTATAATAAAATTAAATACTATTTATCAAGTGGTTTAAGTTCTGGGCCAAGATCTCGGGGTCCCCGGGTCGGTCAACAAGAGAGAGAAATTGCTCGGGTTTGTGATCACTAACCCGCATTTGGTAAGCGTGGTGATTATGTCTGTACCCATCATTACTATGGTGAATGATATGAATTCCAAAATAGAGACCTTTGCTCTGCAGTGAGATGATTATAAGTCAAATTTTTTTGATAAATTGAAAAAAAAAATTAAAAGAGAAAATAACATATCTTTTGTTAGTTAAACATCTAATGCTGATGAATGATTACATAGCTTTTATGTTATATTATCTCCATTCTCGTAATTTCGTCAGACATTCCAATGCATATATCCAGGTCTGAGGCAGAACTCAATAATTTTTTTTCATCAACCTCATCTAACCTTTGCATTTGGTTCGTTTTACATAAGTAGCAAGTAGCAAATTATTTTTGAAATTTTCTGTGAAAAGTCTGATGTCTATTTGACATTTAATATTCTTTTCATAACTAGCTAGCCTATGTGGAGCTATTTCTGTTTTCCCTTAGTTACTAAGGTAACAATGACGTAACTACCGGGGGAAACCCAGTGAAAATAAATAATTCTAGTACCCCAATTTATAGTGATTTTGATGGATGACTTATTGTTATGATTACATATTTTATCAATTGACAGGACAACCTGTTTCTTTGCCGCAAATTAATGATGTTGTATTTTCTTATATCAAGGCTTAAAATATTCAATCAAGGCTCAAAGGGGTTCTTTTACTGTATTAGATACATTAATTTCATTCTTATTCGAAACTCTTAATATGCATAGATAATCGATTACCCAATCAATCAAGTAATAAATTACTATTAAATTAAATTAAAAAAAAAATTATGGTTGCATTGTCTCTGGCAAGTTTATTATGAAGAGTCGAATTGTACAAAAAATGACATTGTTTAGCAGATTAATAAAACTTAATTTACCCGAAAAGTGCACGAATGACATCAGTTTTATAACTCGGAAAAATTCTAAGGTCCCAAGTTTGGTAGCTAAATGTTAATATCTTTTATTGGCATTGAGATGCCTCTCGCGAATCCTGAAATACTCTAGTTTTTACACCGTGTTGTTATATTAAGACTTCAATAAAGGTTGGTCACTACTTTTAGTGCCCATTACTTTTCAGTAATGTCTAATAACACGAGGCGGAGTCTTCTCTTTATTCTAGAACATTGTAAAAGCGCGTCTGTTTCTATATAATCTGACCTTTAAACCTGACCGCTGGCGAAACTCAACCCTGGCGTATAGTGCTAAAATGGTCTGATTTATTGGCTTAGACTAGGGTGGAAATAGGGAACTATAAATGTCTGCCTCGCGCCAGCGACCACCCCTCTTTTATTGCAGAAAACTTTGATTCTGATTCATGCATAGTGTTTAATATTGTTTGTCGCTTTGTAATGACGTCTATAATAGTGAAGACCTCGGTCTGTTGACAGAGATAATTTATGTTCATTTGTTTTGTCTATTACTGGAAATGTCTACATTCCCCTAATTCAGCTTAAAACAACAATATATAATTTTTTAGCTAAGAAAACGAAGGTATATTTTTCGTTTGAACTTTACGTTGATCTTTCAGAAATTTGATACAAAAAAAGGGCAGTCCTTCGGTTAGTGAAATCGCGTGGGTTTAATTGTAAAAAACCTGTAATATTATTTGATAGAGAAAAAGTTATATAACATTTTGTACAAGGACGCTATTAAAATTATTTGTCTTCTAAATAATATTTTCTTGTAGAAATTTTCCTTAGCTTAGCTATTGTATGTAAGATTTTTTTTTTAAGTAATGGATATTGTAATTAACATGAAGTAGGTATGTTGCCGTTGTGTTTTTGTTGCCGAACTCCAAGCATTGGCATAACAGCATGCTAACTGAAATGAGTAAAGGTAATTAACTTACAATTGTAGTATGTTAACAATGTTTTTGTTAACTTCTCAATCTTGCAATATAGTGTTTTTTTTTCATAGTAAATAATTAATAAATATTTAAGACATTAGGCCACACAGAACCGTCTAATTAAGCTACTATTAAGTACCCTGTCTTATGGGGTACTAGACAACCGATAAACTTACTTATATAACTTTTTTTTTGTAAATACATAGGTACTTATAATTCATAGAAAACCAGTACAAACAGACATGTTCATGCACACAAAATTATATTTGTACTGTGCGGGGATCGAACCCGCGACCCATGGGTCAGAAGCAGCGTTTACTACCTCTGATCCAAATGGTCGTCTATTATTCTATTATACGTTATTATAGTATTTGTATCAGAAACTACAGACAAAGTTAGTATTCAAAAGTGCACGTGATTTCAGTTTATTGATTGTGTAAATTGATTTTGAAGCTCACAAGATTAAAGCATTTGAAAGGATTAACTATTTAATTAGACAATATGTCATGATTAATTTGTTAATTTGACATAAGTTCCGTGCAACTACCTCTATTTTGGAAAGAAGTACAGTAATTTACGTGTGTTATACTTTAGACTTAACGCCACTTGCCAACTGCTGATTTTTTAAAGTCAAATGTGTGCTTCCTCGCATATAACTAAAGAAGCTGGCCCTTTCGTAACCGGGTCACATAATACGCCCTGAAAGTTACTTTCAACCTTTTCAATTCAAAGTCTAGGCTGAGAGATGGTGAACAACAAGTAATACTCATTAGCTTGCACTATTAAGGCTAATCCATCATTTTGAAGCAGAAAGTTAAGAGTTACATTTGTGAAAGACTCGATAAATGTAATTGGAATGTGTATGATTAAAACGTCTGATGCGTGCGTACCTATTGGAAATGTCGTACCTACATGACGTTTTTGAAAAGACAAAAGTAATGCAACAGTTTGTATTTTATGCAAGAAGCAATATCAATAGAATATTACATGACGTATAAAACAATAATATATCTTTATTAGCCCCTTCGAGAAGTAAGAGTACGCCCCTTAATACCTTTTCTTGTGACCCATTTCGTTGGCACTGCCATTCATTTATGTATCCATGTGTCTCATCCACTAATCTGCATAGAAATCAGTGAGTTGTTGGTTGTACAACTTATTTCTAATTGCTGATTTAAATAGCAAGAACGTATAATAGAATTGCATAGTTTTACGGAAATCAGATAATAATATGTACCAACGATGTTAAATTCATATTATTAATAGCTAGCATGCAATCCATACTGATCAATGTTTTCTTATGGTAACTTAAATTTAATGACGGAGGCCTTTGTCCTGCAGTAGGATGGTTATAGGACGTTACTTTACTTTTTTTTATTTGGTCATATCGGTGTTTCGGACAAAACACCATCCAAATTATTATGCAATCGTTTCGACTTTGTAGCAAATCGTCAATAACACCCCTCTTTCTCTCAGTCAAACAACGACGGTAGGACATATACCTTTTCTAAAGATCTCGACGACAGACCACCTCGTCTTCCTACAATTAATTTAGTGTTTGCTTACGTGCCTTAACAAATATTGGCATTAAAAATCAATTTGAGAATGAAACGATTGTAATGTTGCTTGCACACGCCCTGTCCCAGTGCTGATTGATGAGCCATCGAAATGAATTTGTATACAACAAAGGCATGAAACTTGAAGATATTCCGATTTATTTTTACGTATGATTTAACATTCTGAACGATTTTCAATCATCAATAGCTAAATCAATCACTTAAGATCTGAATGCTTCTTTCCGTTTGATTGCTTTTTTTTTCTCTTCTTCTTCGTGCAATATTTGAATCGAAGTCGTACAAAATCTGTGCTTAAAGTAATCATCAATCAAAGCATAAAATCATTCTCAATTATTATTGATAAAGAATATAAAAATATAAAATTTTACATATCTAATCTAAGCCTGCACAGCACACCCACTTAACGTGGATATACGCACCTGATATAGTATTTATCTCATTTTATTTTATTTTCCACTATCAGAAATACACATTTGCCCATATTCTCGCTGGCATCACGTGTTTTTACAATAAACATATATGTTTAGTTAACAATATCTCAAGAAACTATCGGTGCTTTTATAGTTTTTTTCGAGAAAGTCGTAAAGTGACTCCTGAGAGTATTAAAATTGTTTTAAAATGGCAATATTGGATACTTTGCAGTTGACGAGTCAAGTTGAGAAGTTGGCGCAAGTGAGCCGGGATCTCCGACGCAAACACAAGCAGCTACAAAATCAGGTAAAAATTTGAAATTAATCAACAACATCACCTGCACAAAATCAGAATAACACTACTCCCATCTCATCTTAAGAGTGTCGTTAAAAGTGACTAAAGAAATACCGCCATAGGAAGTCGGGAAGCAGTGTCTTCCCTTTAAAATTGGTCAAACTGCGATCGCTAACCGTCCTGCAAAGCTTGGCGATTACAGCAAAAAATCCTAGGAAAGGAAATAGAGTAATCGGTTCCTTCCTATTCACTGACAGCCCCGCTAGTCATTGCCACCGTAGCGGTTTCCTCCCTGGATAAAGCCAGTAGAGCAATAATTACAAAAATCTATGGACACTATTAGCATGTTTCAATTTTTTCTGTTTTTTCATAAATTAATTGATAAAAAAGATATGAGCCCTCAAATATCGAAAAAATTCGCCAGATTTTCCGCTGTGTTCAAACATCCAGAAAACAAATTTGGCTAAATTTTAGAAAAAAAGAAAAAAATACGAACACGGCCAAAGCCTTTCTTTAATTTTTAATGAAAAAAGTATTTAAATCGGTCTAGTTTTGGAAAAGTAATCGGGGGACTACGAAACCTTGATTTGGTGTGCTTTTAGTAGGTATTTTCGGTCCAAGAAGCAGTTGTCTCTATCACACTCTGCGGTAAAGGCGTTTGGCATTGCGCGACAGCAATAGATTTTACAAATACCTATTTTTCAATTCTCTCGCCCGTAGTGTTTCCTCTTAAGGTAACGCCGGGGTGCTAGGAATCGCCGGGTTAAACCTAGCTACCACCCAAGACGATAGACCTGGCTTTTACATTGAGCAATAAAATGATTGAATATGCGTTCTTTATCTCCTTTGTATCTATGCTAGTATGTATAGTATGTTTGTATCTATGCTAGTAGTATGTATAGCGTGAAAAGATTGAAGATGTTTACCAGAATATCATGGAGTGTGTCTGGAATGAAGAAGAGAGAATACAGTTTCTTCACGCTATTAACTTTGAGGGAGAAACTAAATACCTGCAATCTGCAACAGTATCCTAGCAGACCCTTTGTTAGAGGAGGCGAAATTGCTTTATAAGTTGGTTCAATGTGCAATCAAGCGTCGATGACATATTTTTGTGATATTTATCTATGAGGATATCATTTTCTATGAGAAAAAATCCTCCTTAATATGTATAAAAGAAAAAAAAAACTATACTTTCTTATACCTTCATATGCTAATTAATGTGACTTGTGTTGTATATTACGTACGGACACTTCTTAGTGCATCTATCTAACTGTACATGCTAAAACATAACCGATTTGCATACAGATGCGCTTAGTATGCGACGAGCGCTCGGAGCTGACAGCTATAGTGCAGGCGCAACAGAGAGACATCAGCGCCCTCCAGCAGGTCAATGCACAGAACCAGGTAAGGAAATATTTAAATTTTTTAGAAGTGGCCAACGAGCCATTGACATACTTGTTTATTCATCATCATCATTTTAGCTACACGACGCCCACTGCTGGACATAGGCCTCCCCTAACGATCTCCACAACGTAAATATAAATAGACTAGCTGACCCGGCAGACTTCGTACTGCCAAATATAGCCTGTCAAAATGATTTGTAATGTGTCATTTTTTTGTTCCTACATATTTTATAGTCGGGGCAAAAAATTCTCCTGAACAGAACCGTCACCCTGGTGATAGGGCGTTGTGAATAAGAAATATAATTAAATAAAACATATATAAGCATTTAAAATAAGTAATTTCTTTATTGTTAATCATGTGAATCATAATTATTAACAAAAATCAGTTTTATTTTCATTGTAGTGCTTTGTGATATACGATGTTTTTTGTTTGATTATCTGGCGCATAGACAAACAAATCTGATGGTTTTCCAACACAGGCAACATACAATTGACCATGTGAGAAACATGGGTTTTCCAGATTAATACCACAAACACTTAATGATTGCCCCTGGGACTTGTTTATGGTCATAGCAAAAGCAAGCCGAACTGGAAACTGTTGTCGTTTAAAGTCAAACGGCACATTATTCGGAATCATTGGGTTGCGCGGTATGAGTACGTCTTCTCCTTTATACTTTCCTTTCAGTATAGTTGCTTCTATCACGTTGTTTAGTATTTTTTTTATCGCTAACCGTGTGCCGTTGCAAAGACGCGGTTGATATTTCGCAACATTATAACTACCGATCCAACCTTTAATTGAAGATTGTAAGGTGGCAATCCTGGCAAATCCAGCGAGTTTAAAAATTCTGGTGGATAGTTCACTACATCATCTTGGTTAGTAGCCGAATCAACTGATTTATATATCCTCGATTCGCCTGTAATTTGTTCTTGTATTTTTAAATTTAATTCATTTACATCTATGTTTTTTGCAGCCAATATAGCTTATTCGCTCAACCAATCATGGTTTCTGTAATTTTAAGAAACATCTGGAAACACCTTATGAATAATTTCATCTTTTGATCGAGTTAACTGACAAAATGACTTTGAGAAATGTTAATGCAGCCAGTCAACATGTTTGCCATTACCAATGTCAATGAGTTGTTTAGAGAATATGTTTCCAGATTTGTCATTTTGTAACTCGACACGCATATTCTTGCTTAATTGAAGTACTTTGACATGTTTCCACAAATTGGAGGTTAGCTCATTAGAGTAGGAGGTAACCGAAAATCCAAGAAAAAAACCCACTGAAATTGACAGTTTGTTGTTGTTTCAACCTTTTTTTTAATTTGATATGACTTGGAGTCAAATCCTTCAAGCCGTATTTAAAATAGGGATATGAAAATTTTAAATAATAAAACACTTTTGGTAACGCTGTTTTTGATTGGACTGATGTAATGACTTGAAAACTGATGCATTTTAAAGTAAAACATATGAAATAATATCGCGAAACCGACCAAATTATACTATTCGATTTCGTTTTCTTTTTCTTTTTTGTTTATCTGTGCTCCAATGCACACTGTTTTGATAGATATGATTGAATTAGAACTTTGTACAGAGGTAATAAAGTGCAAATTGACTCTGACGATAGGAACATACCTACATTGTTTAAACAACAGTGGCTGCTTGTAATTCAATATGAACTTTATACAATAGCAATAAAGCTCGTTTTAGTTAGAAAACGTTTGTATGGGAAAAAGAAAAGGGCTGTTTTTAGGGATTTTCCGGCAATTATTCGAATTTTTCTCGCCGTAAAAACCATCTTTGAACTTCAACGAACATTTTAAAAAAAGAATTGGCCAAATTGGTCCAGGCTTTGTTGAGTTATGCGCTTACCAACACATTTTGCGATTCATTTTTATATTATAGATAAACGTATATGTATATGAAAAGATATTAGTTCACACTTACATTATGTTTTATTTATCTAATTTAATTTAAAAACGGTTTTAAGTTTAACTTTTACTATTAAAAATATTTATTATTATGGCAACTCACAGCGTCATAATACAGAATTTTAAGAAATCCTACCAAAATAAAACGGTTTAGGCGCATATTTCAGAAACGCAAAATGACAAGCATGATCCGATAATGAAAATCAATGTAGATTTAAATAAAAATAATCAAATGCGTCGCAATTGTCTGTATGAATCAATATATTTTTTATCATATATAAAAGTGTCATACATATGTCTAAAAAACTTTGTACCTGTATAGTATATCCGTCACACGTTCGCAAATTAACCTTCTATGTTATAATGCCATTAACTAGTTTTTATAGTAACACCGTGCTATTATTTCATATTAACATCACATTAAACTTACGAAACTGTGAAAATTAAACATCAGATGTTAAACTGAGCTCTTAACCGGTGAAGTCAAAATACATTGATGTTTTAAAAAAGCTTTCATTTTTGACCGACAACGCCCTGGCAATTAGCCATTCGTTGGCAGGGGCGTGCACACAAAATTTGGGTAGGGTAGTTTTAAAATACCATAGGAGTAATGCAGGGATCGGTATTTTATATGTATAGTTACACGTAGTGGGCAGGGTATGCAGTGCTTATCGGCATGTATAGTGTGCACACCGTGCTTTTTGAAAACATTTTGCAACCAAAATTCTTAATTGGGTAGGCGACACTTCAATCAATTGACATCCTTATTATATTTGTCGAAAGGTAGTTTTGCTATAGATTGTGTACAGCAATTGTAAACTATGACGTTACGAGTTACCGTATTTGAAGATTTAACTTTCTATTGATTTGCATATTATATTGATTAGCAATTAAATTATTATTTAAGAAACAGTGCCACGAATGATTGATTGCTAGAGAATGCCATATTTATGGCACTAAGCCCACTTTCTGTAAATTTGCTAGTGCTCATTTGTGTAGTAAATTTAAATAAATACAGTGTTAATTTCAAGGATAGTTTATTTTTTATTTTGTGTGCAAGGTTTCATACACCTATTTGAGTGATTGTATAATTTAAGTTTAATATATGGTTACATTTTTATACTCAAAGAGCTGTGGCCCCTAATTCAGCTAACCAAATCGTATCACAATCGTAATTGAATAGCAGGCTTTTGTCAGTTCTAGTATGGGCTACATGTCAAAATCGCCCAATTCAATCACGATCGAACTGCTATTGAAATAGCTGAATAAGGCCCCTGGAAGTGCATTCGGCGCTAAAATCACGCTTACATAGTGTAGTTGATGTTATGTCCATTTCCAGAAGTGCAGAACATGCGGCGCAGTCTCTCCGGATGGCGTGGACGATGTGGATCAGTCATCGAATCGGACGTTCTGCGAACACGAGCTGCTCGCTGTACTGCACGAGAGAAACGAGCTGAAACTCAAGCTCAACCGTGCCGAGGAACAGTTGCAGGCGTTGCAGGTCGAGCCACAGCAAGATAGGTAAGGCCTAAGGCACAATTTCACGTAAGTCAGTCGCCAAGATTCGAGGTCATCGTCCCCTCCTAGGGTGGCTAACGCTACTACACACCGTGCTTTTTGAACCGCCCAGCCTGATAAAAGAAGCCCATGTTATGTGACCATTATGCATAACATCATGGCAGTACTATTTATTTTGTCTATAAAAATATTTTTTGGAAAATATTAAATGTTGATTCAGACTGTTAATTTAGTAACACGCTGTGACGTTAACAGACGTATTATTTTTCTGGGGCGGGGTCCTGGATGTATGAACTTTACACAGCTACGTCGGTGCGCGTCACAGCGTTTTGAAATAAATAGCTGAACCAATATTTTATATTTTTATTTAAAAAAAAATGATAAAAAATGAAATAACACCGCCAATATGTTATACATAATGGTTACATAACGTAGGCTTTGTTTTTAAGGTGGTTGGAAATGCACGGTGTATAGTTACCCTACTGTTTAAGTTGACCATCGACTGTTGTTGTAAAAATATACTATAGTACAGACGACGGCACATCATGCTATTACATCAGGGCATCTTAATGTTATTGACATAGGTGCGAGTTTGCAATAAACAGTGCAGGCCACTGTTTGCATACGTTAACTATAACATACTCGTGTATATCGCAGCGGTTCCGATACGTCACCGTCAATGAGCACTATTGCAAGTTCAGTGGAAGGTGACGATGTCAAGCTAAATATCGGGGCGTCATAGTGTTATTGACATAGGTGCCACTTTGCAATAAACAGTGCAGGCCACTGTTTGCATACGTTAACTATAACATACTCGTGTCTATTGCAGCGGTTCCGATACGTCACCGTCAATGAGCACTATTGCAAGTACAGTGGAAGGTGACGATGTCAAGCTAAATATCGGGGCGTCATAGTGTTATTGACATAGGTGCCACTTTGCAATAAACAGTGCAGTGGGTCTAGCACAAAAAACTATCGAATTCGAATCGTTTGCGTGTTCGTATCGCCATCGAAATTGAAAACTTAAACAGCGCTCGCGCGGTTAAAACGAGAACTACAAAACAAAGCACGAACTTCGTGTCGTTTGCTTTCGATACGCAAACCATTCGAAGTCGATAGTTTTTTGTGCTAGAGGTACTGGCCACTGTTTGGATACGTTAACTATAACATACTCGTGTCTATTGCAGCGGTTCCGATACGTCACCGTCAATGAGCACTATTGCAAGTACAGTGGAAGATGACGAAGCGCCTGTCCAGGGCCCACTGCCCGCGGAACCCGACGACGCGCCGTGGAAAAGAAACAGCGGAATCAGGAAGTTGTGAGTATACTGTTCAGGTTGTAGATATTACAAAGTGTAATCATTTACTGATAAGACAGTAATAAATTAGCAAACAAAACCATAGATCGCGATCCATTCAATTCGTTTTTTTCCAACCAAATACACTCTGATAACACCTAGTGATCTCTATACGAAAGAACCTATAATCTTTCTTAAGGAGATCGCTTACTTACTAGCTATTTGTTAATATTTCTCTACACTTTATTCACTAAAATCGGATTTATTGGACCTTAAATGGCTAAGAAAATGTTACCTATAGCGCTTCCTGCTCGGTCGGTGATGGGTTTACCTTCAAATTTTATATTGGTGGTCAGTTTTTATTCTTTCTTTCGGAGCATAAAAACTTTCCTCAGAAAACAATTTTACTAAGTAATCTGCATGTATATATTTTGAAAAAAAAAATGTTTTGTTATTTATTAGTGTGTTATACATATTAAGAGCTAACTCGCCCATGGTGGGACAGCCCTTTCATGGTGATGGGTTGCCGGGTTTATGCCCCAGCATGGTTATGTTAGCTTTTAATTTCTGCTGGTTGATTTGTTTTGTTTACATTTTATAGCAATAATAATATGTATTATAGTGATGTCCAAAGCATGTGGTATCAATTGTTTTTTACTCTTTTACACCATCACTCATATTATTTACATAACTGTGTCTTTCGCCCATACATTTGAAACACTTTTTGCTTTATTTGGTTCTGGTTCATTTTTCTTATCTTTGTTTTTTTTTTATTAATTTGGGGCAGTAGAAAGCATGAGTTCGTGCGTATAAATTACTTTAGTATACGGAGCCTCCGGGATGACTAGTTTCTCAAACAAGGATTAAATTAATCGACCAGTATATACCATATGTGAAAGATAAAAGGTAACAATTAGCGTGTTACTTTCTTATTTTTTTTTGTTTCCATTTTAAAACGAGAATTCAAGAAGTGCAGGCCAACAGGCCCTCATTAAATAGACAGCTAAGCGAATAAGCCGTGTTAATTATAATTATATCCACTTTTCGACTCTTTATAGAGTTCCTCGAAAATGTTTTTCAATTTCATTAAATATGACAAATAATAATATGTATAAAATGTAAAATCTTAATATGTAACGGAATTTAAATCCTTTATAGCATTTTCTATAGTTGCCTGTTTGAATAGCGGAGCTCTGTTTAGCTTGGACAAAACAAAATTATTGGCGTTTTAAGTTTGCGATTACTGTTAATAACCTAAATAAAAAATCAATAAAACTCAATGTCAACATTCTTTACGCATTCGTTTCGCTGTCTTGTTAACACACGCGGATCGAATAATTTGATCGTTTGAGAGACTAGTGCAGGATTGGCAAACATTTGACGATGATCAAAATTGTTTTATCTTTTTAGGTGGTATTTTTTAATGGAAAATGAGACCAGGGCCGAAAGAGATCATTGCATACACGGACAACGCTCGGCACGTTGCATGGACGGGTCCATACAGTCACTACGACAACGCTTAACGCTATCACAACCTTTACCAACTCCTGATCCCGTTATTGTCAATTCTATCTTACATATGTGTAGCACTTATATATCCATAATTTTACATAACTCATTTGCACAAGTAATATCCACAAATACGAAGTGGAGATTACGACAATACTGTAATAAGCTAATTTCATTTTTCAAAGTCAAACATTTACTTGCACAACATTGTGTGGTACATTGAGATGGGTCGAGTCGACTATTTACTGCCTTATTTTGTCGGCATGAAAGTTTATGTAATGTGTTCGTTTATTTTATTGCGATGTAAAGTTTCTTTGAAGTTGATGCTTAACAGTAATAAGTACTGTTTCTACTGCATCAGAGTCAAAAATATTAAAAAGAGTGCCTGTTACGTGACATACATATTGGTGTATCGTGCACAGGAGATTTTAAAGAGTATAATAAAATAAAAGTAAAAAATCGTTTATTGAATAAAAAAAAGCAGTTCATAGACAAATACAATAAAAGTTTACATTGTAAAAAAGTATATTTTGCTTGAATCAAGATAAACCTGTAATTCATAAATTAATTATGCAACTTGCTCCTGAACTAAAGACTGGCTTAAAAAACAACACTATAATTATTTCCAGTTTTAAAAAAAAACCTGTTACGTTATTTTAACTCTTATATTTATGTTGTCCTACCCAATTTTGGTCCCGTATTATTTAGTGTTGCCCATAACTGGTTGGTGTGGTCAGGTTCTGGCTGGCGCTGACGCGACGCGACGAGGGCAGACGGTCGCCCCCGCCAAGGATCTCTTTCGGCCCTTGGTACTGATTGCAGATAACCCGGTAGGTATTATTAAAAGTGATCGAATATATGACATTACTAGCTTATGCCCGCGGCTTCGCTCGCGTTAAATTCGGGGTAACAATAAAATTTCACCCCCTGTTTTAAGGGGTTGGGGGCGGACTTCCAAAATAAAAATCATGCACGAATTTTTTTGTTAATCACAAATAGTCCGCATACGAATTTTTAGTTTTCTACCTTGAAAATTGTGGAATGCTCCATACAAACTTCCACCCCTCATTTTATTGAAGTGGGGGGTTAGAAAGATACAAAAAGTAGCCTATGTCACTCTGCATCCCTTCAACTATCTCCACTTAAAAAATCACGTCAATTCGTCGCTCCGTTTTGCCGTGAAAGACGGACAAACAAACAGACACACACACTTTCCCATTTATAATATTAGTATGGATATGTAACTTCTACTATACTAAGGACAGTTCATTTCTATAATCTTTATATCGTTATTTTCGTGCACTTTTTGACTTTTTTATGCTTAACTTGAAAGTAACGCCCGAATACCCGATCACTGATAAGTAAGCGTTTAACTTGGTAGGTTATCACCCGTTTAGTTCTTAAAGTTACTTTAGTTTGTAGATTTTTCAAAATATTCCTAATCATAGTCATTTTTGCCCGAATATCCGATCATTCGTAATAAGTTTTAGGTGTTTAATTGACTAAATCTAAACTAAAGGTGTTTCTAAATAAAACAATGGTATGCTAGTCTTGCTCTCAGAACATTATAATTTCGCCTATGAATTATAACTAGAGATAGGATACTCGAATGCATATTTGCCTAAAGTTGTAGTGATGACTGTTGTGGAGTGCACTTTAGTATCGAAAACATCCAAGGATTTCGGGATCAACATACATGTTTTAAGCCAAAAACTAACTAGGTAAATATGCATCCGATTATCCGATCTCTGATTATAACTATGAACGCATTCCCGTTTACTTAAAAGTTCTAAACTAGTTTTTAAAATAAGCCCACTTAGTAAATAATATCACTTAGAGCTTATACAAGGTTTAATATCAATAACGTTTAACCTCTCGGTATTTGACCAAGTCTAAATGTTACTTTCTCATACAAACCGTAACAGCTGGTCGATAATTTGTAAAGAAGTTATTATTCCTATTTTGATGTTGGTCTCATAAAAAGAGTTGTGTTTGAGCACGAGAATCGCCCCTTGCGGCTAATTGACTAATCACAGTGCTCAAAAACTTTGATCTGTGGATTTCGTGCGTTGTGATTGGTCAATCCACAGTCCGCTCCTCTCCACTCTGCCCTGCTCCGCTTCTGTGGACACGCTGCCTCAGGAGGTTTTGTCTTATTTCAGTTATCGTGTTTCCCGATGACATATAAAATCTTTTATTTTTTTACTCTTTTTTTTATTGTTAGATTTGTATAACAGTATATTTTTTGCACGCCTGCGAGCAGGCTAAACACACGAACTATTACAATATAAACTGGTAAGATCTTAACTGTGTTTTTGCAAATGTGTTTTGTGTAAGTTTTATTTTAAACACTTTTATAGATTTATAAATACCTTTAAATATTCTATTCAAAATTCTGGTCAATTGTGACCATTTGCATGCCGTTAGATCGAGTTTCGGGTATAATTAAATAACTAGGTCTTTCCCTAGTAACATAACGTAACATCGTGGTTACATATTTTGGCCGTGTCAGTGTTATCTGAGTCTAAATAACTTCATTCAATATGTACTTTCCAAGTAGAGTGCATGTTTGGTGTGGGAATCATTACTTTGACATTCAAGAGAAATCGAAAATAGGTATGTGAGAGATATGTAAAGTATACAGTCAATAGAATACTTCAATACAATTTGTGTCGCGTAATCTGAATAATTTACATTCTATATCTATCTGTCAGAAAATTGTCTAGATTTTGGGCAGCTAAAAGATGACGTTAGTAGCACTTATGCCAACATCTTAAAAACTAGTAGGAACTGATGACTCAGGCTGCGTCTCCATAAAAACGGAGCTGGTGGAGTGGATCAAAGCACTGTGATTTGTCAATTCACGGTCCGCTCCTCTTCACTCCGCACAGGTCCGATTCTGTTGAAACTCAACCTTACGATCTATGAACACACACACGCCAATTAAAGTGTGACTATACCATTGATGAGCTAATGCTAGTTTAGAAACTTAAATTCGATTCCCAAAATAAGCACTCGATCAGGTAAAAATTCATTCAAAGACTCGACTCCTGGATTAAAATAATTCATGAATTAACTTATTATTAATTGTCCCCGTTTAATATAATGACATGTTTGATTAACTTTAATTATCAATAAAGGTAAGTACGGACAGTAAATGCTTTTTTATGAAGACTGACATTAAGATATTAAAGCAATATTATTAGGGTGCAGAATGAAAATATGGGCGTAATTATTAAATGGTCGAAAGTAAGTATCTTGGTGCATGTAATGTAAATAACAAATTATCAGTATAACATACCTAACCTAACTTGTATAGTCATACATTAGAAATATTTCGTAAAAATGTTTTTCAATTACGAGTATAGGATCAAATAATTAAGAGAAAAAATAATTCGACACACGAATTGCAATAGATGAATAACGGGTGATTTAATTTAGTAAAGGAAGTGTTTACTTTTTGCGATTTAGATTTAATTATTAAAAAGAAATAAAAATTCAGTGAACGACAAATAACCTTGTGTATATTTCTTTCAGTTTTCGCAAGCTCTTTGTTGAGTCTGATAGCACCGTGGGATCGTTCCCGCGCCGTTCGCTTAACTCGATCGCCAGCAAGATGTCCTCGGCCGGTGGACCCCCCACCGCCTCCGCGTAGGCACTCGCACCCCTCCGCGCCCCTCCCCGCCGCACACGCGCGCCCAGATCTCACGCACACATCCAAACTAGACCTGCGACAGGAACTACTCAACACTAACGTCAACATCGATATCGACTCCTGGCTCGGGTGCAAGTTCGAAAGCAACGACGAACACCGGTATGATCAAGACATGCCCCTGGTAAGGTCAGTGTCCCTAGATAGAGGAGTAGAAGTATTTAACTATTTGCAGACGGTTGGATCCGATTGGTCAGGTAGTAGTGTTGGGTCCACGTGGACAGTACGTTCCTACGGCCGCGAGAGCGTAGGACGGTGCAGGAGTGTCGAAGATATCCCAGCTTCTCAGTATATAGCGAAAAGCAGGCGAGCATCTTCGGATTTCGATAACACATTCGGACGGAATCTAGCATTATCCGTGTTGAGGGACAGTTATAGGGGCATTGACATGGGCAGCGGAAGCCTGTTACCTCAGATAAAAAGATTGAAATGGAGTTATTCTTTAACCAAGTCCTTTGAGGACTTTAAGGATGCGAAAGATGATAGCTGTCCGCAAAGTATGTCTATCCTTGAATCAAAGATATCGTATTCTAAAAGTGGTTTAATGGCATTAAGTACATCAAATGTCAATAGCGATGTTGAGGACTACAGAGAGGTCAGAAATAGCAGAATGTCAGAGAACAAGTTAAGAAAGAAGTTATCACATCAAAATTTAATTCAACGTAAATATACTGAGTCTGATTATAAGTCAGATAGCGACGAAAGTGAAAAAGAATCATTTAGGCCCTATTTCAAAGATATTTTGATGCGACCTGGAGAAACAAAGCACGGAAACTTATATAGCCAGCTTGATTCGAAAAATCAGCGTACCATTAGGAAACATTTAAAGAGTTTTAAAATTCCTGCTGACATTGACGCAGATTTGAAAAGCTTGCAAATAAGAAAGAAGGCAGAGTTGCTTCAAAAAAGAAGATCGTTTTACAGAAGCGTATCCATGGGGTCAGATAATGCCAACGAACATAGGGAGGTAGAGTGTTCGCCTCAAAAAATACTCGGAATGTCGAGTCACGTTTCGTTTGTAGGGGTGAAAAAGCTGGATACTGATTTGAGGAAAGAGGTTTTAATCAGGCAGAATATGAGTAATTTCCACAGCTGCGAGGATATTTTGACTAGGAGTCACGAGACGCGTCGCCGGTCGATTGAGTCGAAAGCGGGTCCTAGTTTTCCTTCACTAAAAAGCTCCAAGTTTCAATTCCGTAGTGACATTCAAATGTTAAAAAGTATTCCTTTGCAAGCACATCTTAAGCAAGCAACCAGTGTTGCCAAATTAAAAAATATAAATCATACTAATACTTCCAATTTAGTAGAAACAGGTAGAAAATGTGACTGTCGAATTTGTATGGAAGAAGTGAGAGAGGATAGAAAGTCATTGATTCGTAGGATTTCGAATAAACTTTTCATGAAGATTATTTCAAGTAGGAATTATGGTAGGAAGTTGACATGTTGGGATGAAAATAATAATTTGAATGAAAATGAAATGTATACTTGTATTATGCATATACTGAAGTTGATGCTTGGTCTTTGGTTAAGGCATTTAGATCACAATTAATTTAGATTTAGAATGTCGGTAAAGGTTATTATATTGAATGTTGACGAAGTTGTTTAATAGGTGTTTGATTAGTTCTTGTCTACATAATCTTGGACACTATGGACAACGACTGTGTGTCATTAGCTTGTTATTGTAATAGTATTAAATTAGAAACTCTGTGAAGTATGTTTTCTTTTTTCTAAAAGTGCACATATTAGTTTTAGGGATACTTTACTTTGCCAAATCATCAATTATTCTTACTGAACCCCATTATATCATCAATCATCATTCACATTTCTAATTCATGTCAATTTCCTACATCATAAAGTATGGATGTTATAATTAGGTTATGTGCTGAATTTTAGTACAAATAGAAACGATTAACTGTGACGAATAGTAAGGTTTGTATTCCTTTATGAAATTACTGTTGATGCTTCCAATTTGTACTAGTATTTGATGTGTGTACATGTTGCTCGATTTATAGAACCATTCAAAAGTTGATTGGTATAATGTGAAATGTATTTATTAAGGTTTTATTATTGACTTATTCAAAAGCCGAAATGTTTTGGCTTTAAATTTAGTTTCATTTTATCTTGATTTAAACTTTAATGATAATGACCATTATCATACCATTTTTTTTTCTAAAATTAGGCGCTCACGACAGAGCCGAAGTATCAAAATATAAAGACAAGAAAATACATGGTAGTAATCCGGGTTCGATTTATACTTCCTTTTACTTGTAGTTTTTTAAGTCGGGCAACATTAGCAAAGTGACTGACACGCAAGGCTGTGTATGTGTGACATTGTATACATTAAAGTATTGTATCACAGCTTGTAATCATTTATGTTTAAGTTACAACTTAAAGTAAGTTTAGACCGTGACTTTACAATTGATAAGAAAAAAAAGTTGTATAGGGTCATGGTTTGTCGAGCCTTTTATTTTGTCATTCCGACTAAAAACTTTAATGGTCACAGTGAAATTGGTGCAAAACTAGTCGAAAGTAAGACTAAGCCTTTCTGGCCAAGCAACAATGACTTTTAGAACTAGTGTCGAATCAATCGAGAACACATTCATGGATTTGCACCATTTTCAGACTCTTTTTAAAGTGTAGCTAGTATTTTGAGACGTTGGCTTACACATTCCTCAATTCGTTTTGTTTTAAAGATTATCAAATTTTGGCTTTGTTTTGGAAGCGCGAGTGCCATTATAAGATAATGCTTTTTTTGTATTTTGTATTTTCTGTTACTACAATAATCGGACCAATATAAAAGTAACATATCTTCCATTAGCTTTTCACCATTTTCACAAATATTGGTCTCGAATTTTAAAGTATGTTAATTCTCAAATTAGCTGATGTTTAAAAGACATACATTATTCATTCTAATTATGTTATGGCCTAATATTATGTATGTATTATAATTGTTGAAATATACAGTCTTATCTATCAATTCATTTTAAAGCAAAAGTAAATACACGTTTTCGAAATGTGACGTCATCTAACGTGTAGGTGGATTCATTTGAAATTTATTTTATATATCTTTTAGTACTTGACAATAAATAACACTTACGTCTTTTTTTTATACATCTTAAGGCAGTACCTACGTGTGGTTACCATAAAAATAGTGCGACTTCATATTTGCATGTATCTTGACTGTCGATATGTACCTTCTAAATGAAGATAATACAAGCAAGTTCATTGTAATTGTTATATATTAATTCCAAGAATGCAAAATAACACCGAAAGGGCCGCCAATGCAATCACAAAAAAAGCTCCTGTCTATATTAAACAAAATCATTTGAGGAATGCACATATATTGTTCATTCAAACGCAGCAATTCAAAACTGAAATGTTGTGTTCTCAGTGGTATAAAGCTTGTATGTTATAAATTAAAAAAATATTTAGAAAATTTGTTGTATGATTTACTTTTTCTGTGATCTAATAACAGACCTACAGTGAAAGTTGATTTCTTTAATGAACTTCACTTAAAATAGACAGGTTACGTGTGCTTTTTTTGTGATTGGACTACCCATATTCAGACATTTTTGTCATGATATTATCTGCAAAATGCTGCAACGAGCACCAGCACCATACTCATTTTCTAAAGTTTCAATCTCGAAATCATGCAACGTTTTAATCTACATTTGCACTGTGATAAGTCGTGAACGGTTTCAGAGGAACTGACACTGGTTCCAAGTTAACACAGAACAAAATAATCTTTGTATATCGGCTTGGCGGCTCTAGTTTCAAGATTCACTGGTAAAATAATCGACGCGTACTAACTTTACGACGTCCTGTCATCATCATTGGTAATGACAGCTGTCAGTAATTGTTGATGTTATCTTTAAGAATATTTGTGAATCCGTCAGAAATGTATGTTAAATAAATTTACACAAAATTTAAAACATCTGATTTCACAAAGATATAAATTATTAAACCTTTTTACAAATACATAGGTTTAGAAATTCGCATGTTTGGGACAGTCGAATCCACTAGTATCGATTTTGTTTAGGTACTCATTTTAAGGTAGAAGATATCGAGAGAATAGAATCCGTTATTAACTTATTACATAACAAACCCGTTGTGACTAGTCGCAAAACGAATTCGTAAAATAAATAAAAGGAAATAGTGGAACAGTTTTGATAAAATAACTGTTATAATAGTTGTTCTTGATAGACTAGACGGACTAGATCAATAAATAGAAGTTAGGTGAGATTTAACTGAATTTTCTATGATGATTATTACTCAACCAATGTGTCCTTTGATCTATTAATATTAAGAATGTGTATTGGAATCTTTCAAACATTGTGTACAGGTATCAACAGAATCACTAAACTGATGACAATCATTAACAAACATACTGAGTATAACAACATAGTATATACAAAATTGATTCGATCATTGAAACAAAATTTTAAAACATCAGGAAATTTCGTTTTCTTTTTAGCACCTTTCTCATTGTAATTGATGTTGTTTGGACATTCATCCTTCACGAACTTTGCACAATCAGTAAACCGATCGATTCCTCCATTACGAATTTAAATTATCAAGTAAAACATAACTTAAAACAAAAAATCTTAAACCAAGTCCATGTCTAAATATAATATACATTATATTGTTTATGTAAAAGTCATCTTAACTCAATGTAAATTTATACACTTACCCAAATTATTAAATATTATATTATATTCTTATTTATTAGCGAGTTTATTAGCTCGCAATAGACATTAAAAAACACGTATATTTTCTTGCATCTTGTATGATTTTTACTATGTATAACTATATAATTTATTGTTTATATTTTCTAGTCACAGCATTACTGGATACTAGAATAATAATTGTTTTATGTAAAAATCGATAAACTGCGCTTATCCACTGTTGAAATGGCAGCAAAATAACTTGCTTGTAATAAAGTAATTATAACTTCTTTGTCTGATATGAAGGGAGTTATTACTAATTGATACATAAACCTTTACGTTAAACATTTCCTTAAAGTACCTACAACAACACTGGTTATAATTTTCTCATGATCTGTTTATGATGTCATAGGAGACTACCGTTTACATTATGTAAAAAAATGCCGTAATAATATTCTCCTTGAATGTGGTCGTCATCTGCGTATTTTAAATTAACCGCTGGCTTTAAACTAAGTAAACATACATTCCCTCGTTAACCCTCTGACGGGCAGTATACGACGTTTCTTTACTTTGTGCTTGTACTGTCACCCAACGTGTTAATCGGTTTCTCTATCACTGTTGTACGTAACTAACCTGACATATTATTATAACCTTCGATTTATCAGTAAGATGTCATATTGCACAGTTGAATGTGGTTGTGCAATATATGAACCGTATTCAACCACAAATGTACAATATCATTGAAATAAATTGCCTACCTCAATTTTGTTTTTTATCAAAACGGTAAGAATGCACGGCCATTTTAATTTTGGGTAACGCACTGGGAAGTTTATAAGTTTTGATTGGTTACACAGAATGTAACACGATAACATGTCTGTAGTTCTATATTTATGTAATTTAATTAAAATGAAAAGAATTTAAACACTACTTTCTTGAGGTTACTGGGAACACTTATTTGAAATTCAATTTATTGTAAATGCAATTTAAATATGCACGGATGCTACTTTGTAAAATAATTTCAAAATTTGTTTAAATGAAATATCCGTGAGATGTCAAGAGAGCAAAAACAATGTTAGTATTATTTATTAAAACATAATATGTAAGTTATCGATATTTTTTTATCGATAATTATTTTGAGTTGTAATCATTTGCACCTCTATGGTTTTGTTTTCAACTTGCGTAGTTTTAATGAATGTTGTAAAGACGATTATTGGTACCTAATCTATTATAAGTTGACGGTGTCAAAGTAAATTATATATCTGTTTGTATTGAGAAAAAACGTGTTTTATTTCTATTCGATTTCTTCGGAACCGTTGAATAAACCTAAATAAAAAGATCCCTCCGAGTAATAGGACTTAATAACCTTATTGTACGTTATTGTTTTAGATATACATTGTATATATTCTGAATGCTATTTTTTGAAGTGAAACTTCTTTATCGGCGTTGGAAAAAATTTACCGTCACGTTTTGCGTCAAATTTTCGTCACATTTTTCGGTTACGCGCCATCTTTTTCTTGCCCCTACCACGGTTGGTTCAGTCGATAGCAAAAAGGTAAAGTGAAATAATATTTAACCAATTTAACCAATTTCTGGAAAGTTGCATGTAGATCATTTTTCGAAAAATAAGGCCATAAAGAAGTTTCACTTCTTACGTGTGTACACTAGTACACGCACAACTTTTTTAAACCTCTCCAACTCATTTAAGTTTCGGACAGTTTGTAACTAGTTTTAATCATCAAACTTGTCTCAAAAGATATGACATGGTTTTCTTTACTGACCGTACGATAAATCATTCAGTCAAAAATTTTTAGCTGTTACACTTAGTACAACAGAATGTCCATATTACAAATTTGTCAGATACTTTCTTTGGCGTTCACAATACATTAGCTGGGTCCAAAATAATAAATTGGCTCCACAAGATATACATTGTATAATATTATTATATTGTCCTAGCAAGCCCGTTACTCAATTTTGTCGACCATTTGGATCAGTGGTAGTTAACGCTGCTTCTGAGCCATGGGTCGCGGGTTCGATCCCCGCACAGTACAAATATTTGTGTGCATGAACATGTCTGTTTGTACTGGTCTGGGTGTTTTTCGAGTCGATGAGTATGTTTATCGGTTGTCTAGTAGCCTAGTAGCCAATACGACAAGCTTCGTAGTAGTTGCTTAGTTTGGGACTAGATGTCTCTGTGTGGCCCAGTGTGGCATGTCTGATATTTTTTTTTATTTTTTTTATCTTGAAATATAATATGACTAACAAACGAATTAACCAGCTAGGTTCGGAACAAGATTATAAATGACGATCGTTTAAGGCTTAGGAAGGAAATTAATAGTGTGTGTAATTGAAAATACGGTAAATTAGAACTATCGCGCCCTCCACAACTTCACCATAGCGGGCAAATTATGATTCTTGAGCTACCGAAACTTATTTGCATCGTAAATTTTGTCTAAAATAAAATGAAACCCTTCTACTTCTCGTCCTACGGGAAGTCGAATAGGCGATAAGAGTACTGTCATAATAGGTTAGTCATTGGCCGAACTGTGATCGCCAACCCGCTTCCACAGTATGGTTTTTATAACAAATACCCATTGATAAGGTATAATAACTAATAGGCAGTTCCATACAGTAACTTCGAACTTTCCAAGCTTTCAAATATAAGCGTCTAATCCACACATGTGTCATGCACACCGTAATGTAACTTCAACCTTACGAAAAAATCATAAAGAATATTATTGAACTAAGGTAGAAGCCCAAACTTTAAGGGTTGCTCATTTTCGGTGAGGACGTTTTTCTGTCAGTGATTTTATCTCGTTTTTTATTTAACATCAATGCAAATACCGTCTGGAGAGGCTTAGGTCCAGTTGTGGTTTTATGTGGGCTGATGATAATGATATCTATGATAGAGTAACATGACGGGACAGCAATGGCTTCAACGGCATAGCACTTGAATTCTTTAAAACGATATATTCCAATCTAATACTAAAAACTACGAGGGCGGGTCAATAAGTCCGTGACTTTTTGAATTTCTGACCTCTTTACTGAAAAAGCAACACTACTCCTGTCAACAGGTATCTGTCAGTTGATTCCTATCAAAATTTGAACTTGCTGCGTCAGTTAGTTTGTGTTTGACAGCTATTTTTATCAGACTACCCAGTAATTTGAGGAAAAAATGGAAAAAGGTGAATTTCGTGTGCTTATTAAGCATTATTTTTTGCGAAAAAAAACCATTACCGAGACCAAGGCTAAGCTTGATAAATACTATGGGGACTCTGCACCATCGATTTCAACGGTAAAAAAGTGGTTTACTGAATTTCGTTGTTGCCGTAAAAGCACTGAAGATGCCGAACGTCCTGGACGCCCAGTTGAGGTCTCTACACCCGAAACAATCGAAAAAAATTGTGGAAGCCGTAGGGATCTCGCATGGCTCAGTGGTTTCAATTTTAAAAGATCAATTGGGCATGAGAAAGCTTTCCGCAAGATGGGTGCCGCGTTTGCTCACAGTCGACCACAAACGCAATCGTGTAACAACTTCACAGGAAGGTTTGGCGTTGTTTAATCGCAATATGGAGGAGTTTTTGCGCCGTTTTGTAACCGTGGACGAAACATGGATCCATCACAACACACCAGAGACCAAACAACAGACAAAACAGTGGGTTTAAAGGGTGAATCGGCGCCAAAGAAGGCCAAGGTGGGTTTGTCAGCCAATAAAGTTATGGCGACTGTTTTTTGGGATGCACATGGGATAATCCACATTGACTACCTTCAAAAGGGAAGAACAATCAATGGGGAATATTAGCCCAACTTATTGGACCGCTTCAATGACGATTTTAAAAAAAACCGACCTCATTTGGCCAAGAAAAAAGTTCTTTTCCACCAAGACAATGCAAGGGTGCACACATGTGCAGTTGCCATGGCAAAAATCCATGAATTGGGCTATGAATTGCTCTCTCATCCACCCTATTCTCCAGATTTGGCTCCGAGTGACTACTTTTTGTTCCCAAACCTGAAGAAATGGCTTGGTGGAAAAAGATTTGACTCCAATGATGAAGTCATCTCGCAAACAAAGGCCTATTTTGAGGACCTCGACAAATCATATTTTTTGGAAGGTACAAAAAAATTGGAGATGCGTTGGACAAAGTGTATAGAGCTCAAGGGAGACTACGTTGAAAAATAAAATGATTTGTTTATCAAAAAATCTGTGTTTTATTCCAAAAGTCACGGACTTATTGACCCGCCCTCGTAGTACTTACGTACCAATGGTAGTTGTTTAATAATCGTAATTAATTTTCTTTTCTGAACGAAATATTAAAAATTTGGTATTCGTTTACAATAGAAAATCAAATACGTTAATAAACTAATACCACAGGTATTAAAAAGGAATAGATCTTTGAAACTTATCGTGAGTACTTTAGCTCGGGTCCGTGGCTTATGCCCTCAGTGGTGTATGTATACTTTTTTAGCCCTCAGTGGCTCAGTTAGATCAGTTTTCTGTCTTCTGTGTAGGTATCTTCGCGACATCCGAATGAATCTACTTGTTCGAATGTGAACGTTTTTTTTAGGATTCCGCACCCAAAGGGAACAACAGGACCCTATTACTAAGACTTTGCTGTCCGTCTCTATCTCATAAACCGTGATAGTTAGACAGTTATAATTTTCAGAGATGATGTATTTCTGTAGGCTAGTATAACAAGAAATATTATGATTGCTCGATATAAATAAGGGCTACAGGTAGACGCTTGAAATATTCACAGAATGTTTAAATATACATATATACACTTTAAAAATAAATAGTTAAAATAAAACAAATATTTAAGGGGTCACCCATGCCGTTTTTATAGATGATAGTACGGAACCCTTCGTGCTTGAGTCCTACTCGTAAATGGCCGGTTTTCTAATGATTACTTGAAGACGTTATTGTATTGTAGACACAAACAAAATCATGGAATTATCATCGTTTCTAACCCTAAGTAACATAAGTACCTACTATGAATGAATTTAATTGTAAAGCACAATGATATTTCAAAAGTTAAAGCAGATTCAAATCGCTTTAGTTTCGCCGTTTTATGAATCTGATGAGATGGGTTAAGTATTCGTGTCATTTGTTTGTCATCAGTTAATATGATCCTATAACCCGACATATATTTTTTTCAATATACTTAGCGATAAAATTATTTGACTGTACGTAGTCTTAACTGTATGTATGTACTGTTACGTTAATAACATAAGTCCCTCGACTTAACTTTACCAAAGGGTATCACTTTGAATTTAAATTATCGTAAAAATTCCTCCTCGCGACAGATTTACGATAACTGCGTGAATTTGATAGTGGTTCGTGCTCAGTATACAAAGGTGTATTTATCGTCTCGCCGTGTGTAGCCCGAGCCTATAATTTTCGGCATTATCGGGACCGGTTCCGGTCAAGTTCAAGGCAGGTTGTGACCCACATGGAGACTTTCTTAGCTTCGTAAAAGTTGAGTCTCCACAGATTCAGAGGATAAGTACCTACGACCATCTGTAAAATTTTCCCGGATTGCTAAGATGTAGAATTAAAATAATGTTTAGTATTATTTGTACAATACTATAAATATTTTAATATAAATCTAAATAGAAGATAGTAGCGCATTTAGGTATAGGGTAGGTGATATGTCTAAGTCTTAAGATTTTATCGTCTGGTTATATGGTCCCATTAGGTTCCCATTAATAGGAGTGAATGACAAATAAATAAAACAAAACATACCTACGTAAGCGTCCGAGATAATTATAATAATTTTATGCACTAAGTTAGAACCAGTTTAACAAGGAAGGTGAAAGTATAATAGTTATTTTTCCTTTTCAGTTTTAAAAGCAAATATTTTTCGTAGTAAGTAATATGAATTGCTTATTATAAACGCGTAAGTATCTAATATACCATTATCAAAGTTAAGAAAACCATATGGAACATATAGTTCTTCTACATCTAATTATTTGAAAGAGCTGCTCTGTAGTTTTTAAATTTTATTTTGTTTATCTCTGTTTTTGAAAATTAGAATAGAATTTAGAATTTCGATGTGTTTAAAATATTATAGAAGTTGAATTCCTTGTTTAAACGCAATAATTTATAAAAATAACTGATTAAAGCTCGGTCACTAATATCACAGATACATGGGCGTAGCCACGGTGGGGCAGGGTGGGGCGCTTGCCCCACCCTGGATCTGACCTGTAAGGGACATAATTAAAACTAAAAAAATAAATTATCTAGGTACCAACTGCAATACTTAATATCCGTAAGGAATTTCACACTCGACACAAAAAAAGCGATCAAATCAAAAGGTTTTTCTCTTTCAAAATCCTCTTGTTTTTCGTTTGTGTGTTTGAGTGAGTGGTTGACTTGAGAGGGAAAGCGACCCGCCACCGTCCTGCCGCGCCCCCGTCCACATCCGCGCAGCGCAGAGTTTCTTGCTTCTTCTATCGCGGCGCGATTCGCATTGTTTGCTTGTTTACTATTTTATTATAAAAACATTGTGAAAATCACAACGGCAGTTTTATAGCTGAAGCTCAAGTAATAGCTGACGCTCTAAAAGTAGAGAGTTATGGAAACGATCGATGATTCCCCTACGCAGACAGACTCGCTCACTGGAAAAGCATTTTTTTTGGATAACAACTGACTAACAAACACGGCCTCGACCTGATCCCGAAAATGAGGACCTTAGAGCTACACGCCACTACACTCAAGACCTGCCAGAAGACAGCATTGACGAAATCAAGATAGCTCTTAAACAGCTGAAAAACGGAAAAGCCCCTGGAGAGGATGGCGTTACAACACAGTTGCTAAAGGCTGGAGGTAAACCAGTACTAAGGGAGCTTCAAAAGCTTTTTAACGCTCTCCTGTTTGAAGGGAGAACTCCGGAGGCGTGGAGTAGGAGTGTGGTAGTCCTGTTCTTCAAAAAGGGAGATAAGACCCTGCTGAAGAACTATTGACCCATTTCCCTTTTAAGTTACGTCTATAAGCTGTTTTCAAGAGTCATCACGAACCGCCTTGCGCGAAGACCACTCAACCACCGGAACAGGCTGGATTTCAGAGCGGATACGGCACCACAGACCACATCCACAGATTCGAGATCTGGTCCGTTTTGAAGTCCCGGCAGTACGTCCAAGTGATGGGATGTCTCTACGAAGCCGCCACCATGTCCGTCCAAGTACAGAATCAGCAAACAAAACCTATACCGTTACATCGAGGAGTGAGACAAGGGGACGTCATTTCCCCGAAATTTTTCACAAATGCAATGGAGGATATGTTCAACAAGCTGCACTAGAAAGGACGAGGCATCAACATCAATGGCGAATATATCTTTCACTTGCGATTTGCAGACGACATCGTCATGAACCGCTGCAGGACCTACAATAGATGCTGAATAACCTGGATGAACCTGATGCCTTACAAATATGTGTACCTTAATCCCTTAGCTCCCAAAAGAGACTATAGTCCCTTTTTGGATATGGCTTTTGGGAATTGAGGGCAGACATTGCAGTTAGGCAGAAACAACTTTGAGGATGAGGTGAACAGAAGAATTCAGTTGGTTAGGGCAGCATTCTGGAAACTACGTCGAGTCGTCTCATAGTCGATCCCACAATGCCTCAAGACGAAAGTCTTCAATCAGTGCGTCCTACCCGTCATGACATACGGAGCCGAAACGTGGAAACTGACGGTACGGCTAGTCCACAAGTTATGTCGCTCAGCGGGCTATGGAAAGAGCTATGCTCGGAGTTTCTCTTAGGGATAAAATCAGACATGAGGTGATCCGGCAGAGAACTAATGTTACCGACATGGCCCACCGGGTTAGCAAGCTGAAGTGGCAGTGGGCTGGCCTTATTAGCCGCAGAACCGACAACCGCTGGGGTAAACGAGTTCTTGAGTGGAGACCGCGTCTCGGACGCCCTGAGGTCAGGTGGAGTGATGATTTGCGCAAGATGGCTGGCAGGAGCTGGACGCGAGAAGCCGAGGATCGACCTAAGTGGCGTGAAACTGGAGAGGCCTATGTCCAGCTGTGGACTGCGATAGGCTGATGATTATGATGGTGATGATGATGAGATACAAGGTGCTATGGGGTGTAACCCTTTTGTATGAAAAAAAAAGGGTGGGAATAGTTTTCTAGTCATATTTTAGACTGCTGCCCCACCCTGAGCCCATGGCTGGCTACGCCCATGCACAGATAAGATAATACTATGGTAATATGTATAATGTTAATAAAGTCTTATCGTGTGATTATTTTTCGCGGGAGATCTGGTGTGAAAAATTTCCACGGTTCAGCTTGTATTCCAAAAAACTACTTTAATCCCACTCCCCATATCCCTAACAGATTCTAGTCAATTAAAAAAAAACTTTACCTAAATTAATTCGACTGGAAATGGAACTCGAAAATCGCGGGACAAACTACCGAAATAAATAAAATAACTACATACATCAGTAAAATTACTTTAAAACTATAATTAAATATAATACTTTTCATACTGTAATGTGCTGTAACTTAGTCAGGTCTTTTTGTAGCTAATAATCCAATTTAAATATTAAGTAAACTTAGTCGTTCGTACCTAAGATTTTCCGAGCGATTGCGATACTATATCGGGGACATGTTTTATCGACACATGAGGAAATCTTCGTGAGTTTTTACATTCCTGTGGCATTGCATAATTATCCGGTCAATACGTAATTTTGCTTTATACAAGTTAAGCATGTAATCTTCGTCGATTGGCAGGTTTTAAATCGTTTATTTCATTATTATAACTTTAGTTTAATACGCTAAGAAACCGCAAAGATCTTTAAAAGCTTAAGTAGTTCCATAATTGATCTCTTAATTGTAAGAATCTAATTTTAACGCACGTTTATTAATATAATTATAGGCGTCCGCTTGGATTACTTGATTAATATTCGAATTAGTTGTGCGATTTATTATGTAATAGGTGATTAATGTTAAAAACTTTTAAATACTTGTAAGTAGTTGATAAAATTTACTGGTTAGGTACTGAAGCTGACGATCAGTTATTAAAAGTATACCCAAAGTTGATTTTATTATAAATACATTTAAAGACTTATTTGCCGTAACACAATATTGTACTATATACTTAATTGTAATGGATCGTGATTGATTAGTGATTACAGATAATAAGGCAATCCATTTGAAGTGCCGTTTCAGTAATTTTACATGAAATACCTACTTAGAAGCCATAATATGTGGGTAATAAGATGAATATCGTTCAAGTAGATTTAAGAGGAAAATCCTTACTTAATCTATAATTGAGAAATTCTGTTTATCTGCCTTCACGCTTAAATTACTGAATCGATTTTGATAAAATTTGGTACAAAAAATTGATTAGATCTTGAAAAAGGACGTAGGCTCTACTTTAATTATGATAACTCACTGCTGGGCTGAGCATCAGGCGGAAAGGTAATACTTAAGAGGAAATAATACGGCCGTTTTTCCATACAAACGCAATATTTTTTATTATAAAAATCTATGGCCACTATTAGCATGTTTCTATGCTTTCTGTTTTTTCATAAATTAATTAATAAAAAGGATATGAGCCCTCAAAAATCGAAAAAATTCTCCAGATTTTCCGCTGTTTCAAACATCCAGAAAACAAATTTGGATAAATTAAAAAAAAAAGGAAAACATACGAACACGGCCAAAGCCTTTCTTTAATTTTTAATGAAAAAAGTATTTAAATCGGTCTAGTTTTTGACTACGAAACGTTGATTTGGTGTGCTTTTAGTAGGTATTTTTGGTCCAAGAAGCAGTTGTCTCTATCACACTCTGCGGTGAATGCATTTGGCACGGCGCGACAGCAATAGATTTTACAAATACCTATTTTTCAATTCTCTCGACCGTAGTGTTTTCTCTTAAATGTATAATTTAGGTACTGCCACAGATGAGAGTATACTGTAATCCACTACATATTATCATACATTTAATGTTTTCTCATGACATGACATCATTTTAGTTCAGATGAACTGAAAAAAATAATTAATAATATAACTTGTTTCTCGCAACTTACTAAGTAGATACTTTTCATAAGCAGTTGGTCAACTTTCAGTTTTGTTCAAACTATCATTAATCTTAAGTTATTTTAAAGTTTTTAATTCGCTATGATTTAATTACTGATATAAAAGGTTGTTGAGTTTACGGCCTTATTTTTGGGGCACGAAACTTGCCATTAATGTTGCGGTTCGCAAGTGTTGCTTGCATAGTTGTAGAAGTGATGTGGATAGCCGATAGTCAGATGGAGCGTAGAGAGGCTGTGCGCCGAATATCGAGGCCATACCACGAGATGTTGGAGGTTATACAGCGGGTTTTGAGCTTGATACTAGATTGGTTTCGTTTTAGTAAGTTTATCTGAGGGCCAGATTATTATTTGTGTGTATCAAAAGCGTTGGGTCATGTTTTTACAAAGCCAGTTTATTTAATCCCTTAACCCCCAGGAGGCTATTAATACTAATATTTAATTAATAATATGAACACAGGTTGCACCTACAGATAGAAAACTCAATGTACCCATTAAAAATAAAGAATATTTACAATATTGTAGTGTTGATTATTGGCGTTACTTTTAAGGAGGGAAACTTCTCATCTGATTCTTTAATCTTTGATTAACAAAACCATCGCAATAAATTTTCTTGTACATATCTACTTCTATGGTGAATATTAACCATTGTAAGTAAGTCATTACAATTACAAGTAATATTGGTAGGTAATACTGTTAAAGTGCAAATAGAGCAAGTGTTAATATTTGTTGCATTATGTAATTAAATATCATTTGTCTAATGATTTCAAATAAATTTCGTAAGGTGTTTTGATTCAACCTAGATTTTTGGTAAATTATTACTCGATGGTCGTGTTTCTATTAACACTTGAACAAATACAGGCAATTATATGCCAATTAACTTATCTTTTAACCCATAATTACATTGCACTGGTCTTACGTCCTACCTACCTACCTACTTGGTCTGCAATTAAAAACTACGTTGGATTGTAGGTAATTATTTATTTACATTACCTGCTATTGTCATCACTGTGATGTTCATTATCAGTGCCATAATATTTTTATATGTTCCATCGTTGCCTTGCATCAAGTATCAAGGTTTTAATTCACCGTATTCCTAAGTAAAGGTGAGCTCGGCGCGGGCGCAGTGACGTGTCTCTTCTCACTTCTTTTCCTTCACTTTAGTATTCCGCGGACCACGCTACGAGACGGACGTGTTATCGTGACTCTGATATAATACAAAGTTGCAATTTGTGTACATTGAAATCAATAAGTGTGATAACAAGCGAGTTACGCCATTCTCACGGTTTCTGTACCTAAACATTAATATGGAAAGCTTGTTATCTTTGCAAGGACTGTGTTAAAAGTTTCGTTTGCGGCGTTTTAGTGATATTTTTTTGGTATATTTTGTTCAACTACGGGATTTCTGCGTGCGAAAGAATAATAGAAGGTGAGTTACGTTACTTAATTGCTTGTAGTCAGGAGACGATTTCTTGCAAATACCAAGCGTTGCACGCTGTTCACGCGGGTAACCAACTTTGGACGTTGGTATGTCGAGTTTGCGGGTCGCAAGCGAAAAAACGCGGAAATTCCACATCTTGGGAATTGAGATTTCAACTACTTTTAGGTCTGCTTAGGAAATGTGTATATATACTTTCCGGGTAAGTGATTGCATTTTTTTGTTCATAATTATTTTTATGTTATGTGTTATATGTACATACGTATGTGTAAGACTAATGAAAGTCTATAGTCATAGGTCTAAATTCGTGCTTAATAGAAGAATGATGAAATCAATTCTAAATACATAATTGTTTTAAGATGTATATCAGTAAACGTTATATAAGCTAGCTCAGGTTTTAATCACTTAGTAAGTTAATGTTTTTTTATTTATTTATTCAATGTTCAATGACACATGAGTATGTCCATTGCCTTTCCAATCGGTAGGGCCGAGTGGAAAGGCAATGTAATAATTTGAATACAACCCGGGTACTCTTATATTGATACAAATCGATTTCTTGGGAGACAGATTCCTAAATTTAATTAAAATCATCTTTATTAAACAAGCAGAGGTAACAAATCCTAACAGTATTGTGGACGCCAGACACAACAACCTCATACTTTCGGAGCCGGTATTATTCGAACCACAGATTCACCCAAGCGTTGCGGTTGCGTAGGAACTTAAGACTTTTTTTTTAGTTGTTAAAAGCCTTAGGTAACGCATTCAACGCTTTTGTCGTCTACCCTTTAATGGCTTGCTCATTTATGCATAAACATATGAAGTCGTGTTGTAAATTTGCTAATATCTGATACGACGAATTATGACCATAATCATTATCCTTTGCCATCAGGCTGCCGAAAATACAAGAGTTCAATTTGTATCTGCGGCAATTTAGAGTTTTATCGCTTGGCAATGACTAGATGGAAAGGAATAGGCGTAAGAAGGCAGTGGTGTGTATTAGAAAACGCGTGTATCAAAAAATGACCTGGTGATTATAACAATAACCACTATTCACTTCGATTATAAACATCGACAAAACCGCATATAAGTTGCACCTAACATTCACTAATGGTAAGCTTTATTAATTTTGTATGGGTTTGTTATTTAACGATATTATTAACATAGTAGTTAAAGATTTAATTAAAAACTTCACAAACGGAGTATAGGAGCATTTGAATTAAAAGAGCAAACAAAATAAAAAATTTAGTCATTGTTTTTTGATTGTACTTTTTCAACGAATGTTATAGGTACCTATGCAAATTATTTATGCAGCTCAAACATAAATTGTCATAGATCCGAGTTCACCAATATTTAAACAGCCGGTAAACATAGATTGACAATTAGTTTGACACAATTCCCATACAAAATATGTCAAAAAATATTTTAAACGCTGTTTAAATTTTAACCGTCTGTTGGTGAACTCGGGCCAAGTACTTAGTAGTAATTATTTTAAAAAATACTCTCGGGATTTATACGTTTATGATGTATATTTATTGTACTTTTCTTTACCAACAAAACAACTTATTTTCTAATAAATGAATGATTTTTATCCAGTCAGGTAAAATTTGGCCATCGTTTTTTTAAATAAAATGCCTACAACCTGTCAGGTCTTCTTTACAACGACAAGTAGTGAAACCAAACCTGTTATTATTTTTAGCCCAAGAGACAGGGCCGGCTTATGAATGCAAAGAAGATACGTTGATAAATGGCATACTTCGGCATGTGGCGAGCCACCTCTGAGTCAACCAACTTTCACGTAACTGTCACCTGTCACATTGACAGCAAAACAAGTGACATGTCAAAAGTCAAGCTCTTTCCTTTCAATAGCGGATACAGTATAAGTCATGGACATGATTGTATTTTTTTCCTAAGCGTCTTTTTTACGAGTTATATGTATCTGTGCAGTTTTTGTTATTACACTAATTCAAATACTTAATTTTAATTTCTCCATACCGTAGTAATAAATCTTAGGGAACTAAGAATAGGTATTTTAATTTTGATCAGGCTATTTGATAATTTATGTTCATTTCTAGGTTTTCTGCAAGAGATCGTCTCTCTTCATGGTTCTGTAAACATCCAATGTAATCATTGTGTATCGCGTTTAAAGCGTATTTAATCACAGATTTATCAACGACCAATACTTTTTTGTCACATGCATTTGAACTGTACCTATCACATGTTTATAAATTGTTTATTGTTAGTAAACAAACGACAACATTGCACCCGAACAAAGGATGCGATTGTCCTCTATTTGTTTGCATATTTGTGGTGTGTCAACTACAACAATGAAAGAATAATAGGCCGACTGCCGTTAATCAGTAATTATTGAAAATAGTTATTACAAATTTTAACCAGACCACCCATACAAAAGACATCAACGCACTACTTTAACTATTGTATAATAAAAAAAGTATCTTTTGTTAACGTGTCACGCAAAACACGTTTTTGTAATCTAAATATTTTTACTTTTTATTGTCTTGTGAAAAAACGTCTTATATGTGGTTGGTACTACGAATGAAATTGTGATAAAATTGTGATGAAGTCATTTAAAATTCTGAACGTTTTTATTGATTTTAAATTACCTTATACATATACATGTCTTCTAAAATACGGATCAATTTGCATTTAATTTATTTAACAATTAGCGTCTTGTCGACTGATAAGGATTCCATTACGCTGCTAATACAAGTTAATTAGAACTATACTCGCAAGTAAGAAACAGGTTCACTTTTAATTAAATAATAGCTAAAAGGATACCGATTGCATATTAATTGGAAGTATTTGTATACCGCGAATACGGCGTGTGAAAGAAAGTCCGCAAGCCCCGTGATGTGTGGGCGAAACTCGCGCTCTGCGGCTGCGCTCGCACTTTCAACGCCGAAATGCGCAAGATTATCGCCACATGTAATATAGAGGCAAATTTTAAGACGCAGAACTGACGTAATTGCACAAAATGTTTTTGCCTCTTTTGCATTTTGTGTAAATGGAGTCTTATAAGGGAAGGTTAAATTTGGTTTTCATTTCAACCAACGTCCTTACGCCCTTAGAACTTGAGTAGATAATTTTAAAATGATAATATTTGTTAACCGACTTCAAAAAAGATGAGGTTGTGTATCTCATGCGTATTTTTTTATTAAAATTATTCGTTTTGAAAATAAGTTTGGGATAAATCCAGCAATTTAAGCAATACATTCATTTATGCCTATCTTAAATATAAGAAAAATTTACAAAGCCATGCATTTATTTATACTTTGGTACTGAAAAACTAATGAGGCTAGCTGTAACTGAGATAATAATTAAAACAGTGTCGCTTGGGTTTTAGTTATATAGTTAGACTTAAAAGAGCTTATCAACCATAATTACACTTTTGCATAGAGGTGGACGTAAAAAAATTCTGATTAGCTATTGTTTTATGTTAGTAAAATCCCCGACACAGAAGATTTTTCGCTAAATGTACAGACTATATTGGAATCTCAAATAATTGGATAAGAATCTCATAGGTTAGGATGTTAGGTATTAGGAGGAGGTATATCTACTGAGTATAGCTTCGTCAGTATAGACAAGATAATTGATAGTGAAAATTGTCGTTGGTTTTATGGGTTCAACCTGATATGCCAGTTATTGAGACTCACTTCAAACCTTTTTCATTGTCGACTACCTTTTGAATACACGATGAGAACAAACTAGGTTTTTTTTTGTTGATTATAATTTATGTGGCATGTAATCCACCCTTTGAATGGGAGTGAATATAATTTATTACAACGAGGACGAATTATTTATCACGACCACCCAGCCGACTGGAAATGTAGCTTAATTCATTATACATAAGACCATGTTCTAATAGAATAAGTCTTTTGTTTTTATCCTTCAATTCATTCTGGGAATGACTAGATTTGTGTTCAATAAGAAAAACATCCATACATCATATGGATGTTTTTCTTAACTTTTTCAAAGAATAAAATTAAAATATATAATGATAATATTTCATCATCTGTTGATGCGTACTTGAAGTTTTCTATACTTAGTAACAATATTGAATAATATCCGTTACGCATTTCAATTTGTTTATTAAATCTGACTTGTTAGATATTGATTCAGGCTTCGAATCCCATTGTTTAGGTTCAAAAACAATGCTTCTCGAGTTCTTTTGAGTTCATATGCTATTTATTAATAACGATTCTAAGCCCTGTGGCTCATCATCAAAATTCTCAAATAAACTGTCTTTCATACATTATCATCGGGGTAAAGGACACAGATACGCAAAAAAAAATACCTTGAATGAACCTGTGCTTTTAGATGTTATCAGACGTGGCCATCCGAATTCGACTTAGCCAACGACAGTTTGTTCGATGTATTTTTTTTTTGCTTACCTGTGTCCTTTACCCCGATGATAATGTATGAAAGACAGTTTATTTGAGAATTTTGATGAAGTTATTTTTTAGCCGTAATGAGAAGGCGTAAAATGTTATTGAATTACGTTTAAAAAACAAAAAGGAAAAGTGGACTTGAATTCGTATTTTTCTTAGAACAATTAATTGAAAATGATGAATGAATGAATCAGCATAACGGAAGGAAGGAAGAATATATCTCTGTCCAATGAAGTTCCACGAACATATTATTGAAAAAATTATCTTTTAAAATAATTGAAAATATAATCGTATTTTAACTATAAAAACACTTTTGATCAACTATGGCTTAGTTTACACAAACAGGTTTGCAAGTTATATAAATTAATCATAATGGCCGGTAATATTACTTTTTGTTTGCAACCTTTCATAGCATAAAAATGATAATGAATACATAGCACCTATCTTGTAAGTCGTGTATTTACATAGCTTCCTTTTCCTCATGCTAATTAATGGTAAACTATATAATCTTTGTGCCTTGCTATGTTAAAAATAATAGAAAATTGTTGTTTGAGTACTTTTAAACTATCGCGTTGCATTGTTGTTTGAGTAATTTTTATTTATGTATGTAAAGTATAATTAAAAGTTAAGTATAGTTTTAAATACTGCTTAGTAGGTAAATATTTCGTGAAACTAAAACTTTACATAGATTTATGTCATAACCACTTTCCTTATTTTTTTAAGAATTTGTTCATTCAAATCTTTTCGAAACAAACATTGAGTGAGACAAAAAAATTCTAGAAAGGGTCTTTTAAAGATACTTGAAACGTTACGGCCCGCATTACGGCGTAGTAGGTTTTATTAAAATTTCAAGGGCGTGCTAAGTAATTTAATGTTTATTAATTCATTCCCCATACATTTGAATTATTACCATCTTATTTAATTCGATTTTGAGTTCAAATTGTGTATCACAAAACATCATGTTTTGCCAAATGATATTCTTTATTAGTTTGTTTTAAAGTTGAAATTAGATTAGATAAGTTTACAACTTTTGGTAGTTTGACATGCTTTTAACTATAGGTACTTGAATAAAAACGAAAGGTCATAACGCTCGGCTGGCTCATTTAATTGTTGCTTTACGACCGAGAGGTCACGAGTTCAATCTCGTGCCGAGCTGTTTGAGGTGTTATTGAGTTGGTTTTAATTTCAGGCTTGCTGACCAAGAAAATATAAGTAATGTATGTTAAAAAATATTCTATTAAATGGAATATAGGTTCATGACCCTGAGTATCTAAAACTAAGCCTTTCACATGCATCGTACCTATGTCTTTAAAGGTTTGTCTTCCATTTTTAAGCATTCGATCACAAAAATATATTCGATAGTTTAATGTTTACTACGTACTTATTATAATAGGTACCTACTATTTAGTTACTTATCGTTTATAAACGGGCTAGCTTTGATTTGTAAAGACAGATGTTGCCTTAACTTATTCTTACACATATTCACCTATAAAAACTATCAGTACTTATAATTTGATGACAAATATCTGGTAGACTTAAATACAAATGTTTACCTAAATGTCTGACGTGAAAACTTCCAGCAATTCCAGGATTGAAACCCGTTGTACCTATATGTATAGTCGACAATTAATGCAAACCAATAATTAGTATTATATCTTCTGCAAATTTTATCAGCTTGTAGTACAGACTGAGGAACAAGCAATTACTTAGTTTAGTTCTCAGCGGTTTACTTAAGCAAAGAAGTAATTGCCTACAACACTTTATTATAGGATGTGATATTCGCTAATTATTTGGTGCTAGCTTACGTAAAGCTAACAAGCTGTTTGAGTCCGCATCGATGCCACAGGAAGAGCCATTGTGTGGAACCTTCGCAGTGCATCCGCTGTGTGTGAAATCGATCTTCCTTATTGGTTTTCTTGTGCCAATAAACAGAGTTCTTAAACATTTATTGGAAGTAAGACCAAACTTATAAGAATATTAGTGGATCAACGTAGGATCCAATGGCATGAAATTTGGAAAGACTAACCCGATTGATTGACCCGATTAAGAACAGTTATCATTCTTTGAACATGTTACGATTAATCGCAATTTGGACAATATCAGAGATAAACGCTGCTGCCTGTCATCTTCTGGTCGTAGGTATTCCTTTAGTAAGCTCTTACAACACCCAGAGAACAAATAGAAATGGTACTTATTATTATTTTTAGGTCTGCATCTGTACACCTGATCAGACACGATTATGCACATTTTGACGATTTCATACTTATGAACAAGGACAATCTTACTAATAAAATGCGAAAGTTTGGATTAACGTTTGTTACTTAATCACGACAAAATGTCTGAACGGATCTGATTTAAATTTGATACAGTGTCAGATTAAAAGGATTGAATAGCACATAGGCTAGTTTTTACCCCGGAAAAATTGCCGTTGCTATTAGATAGTTTTTTCTTGCATACGAAGTGCGTGACTTTGTTAAATATTAGGGGTTAAAGTATGAAATTGCCGTTTTGTATGGACGAAATCGAGAAAAGTCATTTTCCCATACTAACAATTTTTTAGTTTTTTTAAAAACGCCTGAACCGTTTTCGATGCAATTAAAGGTGAAAGTTAGATGGTTATAAAGCTACGTATTATAGTATTAAAATTTCTGAAAATCAAAGTATATAATACAAATATACTTAATTGAAGCAAGAAGGTCAGCTGACACATTGTAAGGGGTCTTTTCAACGACTTCCTTTGAAGTAATAGGCACTAGTATTGCATTTTTTTTTAGTCAAAAGTTACTTTATTTAGTTTTTTAAACAATACAAAAAGAATTACGCAATAATATGACTATACATACTTTAACCCCTATTATAAATAAGTCAGTATAAAAGCGCCATTTTAGCTATTCACAGAACATATTCACCTTACCTGTGTGATACAAATTAAAGCTCTATTCATAACACCGACTCGCGGCGCCTCTGTTACGTAAACTGATAAACGATCGTCTCGCGCTTTCTACTCGATCGGGCAGCGATGACCGCGGGATGTAATTAGTGTTCCTTATCAAAAAGATGAACCAAACCTGATAACTGAAACAAATGAACATGGCAAACTATCAAGGTGTCAGCATCTTGACTGACTTATCGTGAAGACCATTTTAAACCGACGAAAAAAGAAGAGGTTATCGATTCGATTTTTGATCAATAATGATAATGTTAACGAGGTCGATCGGTTTTGATTTTTGTGAGTGGGTGTCTGTCAAGGGTATGGCTTAATGTTGGTTCTATGTATTGAACAAACAAAGTGTAAAGCACAAAATAAACTACCAATTTTATCTCAGTGCCAAATCCTTTATCACTGACAACCGTGATGCTCCTTTTCAAATTGGTGACTTTAATGAAAAGCACATCATTTTTATCGGTATTTTTCCCTGGAGTTACCAAAAAGTTGACTCGCTCAATCCTACAGTCAAATTAGAGGACTCAAATCGTTTTACAAGTTTTCTAAAATCATGACAGACAGAAGTCACGGGATCTACTCGGAGTTTTTCTTTCGGACACACGATGAACCGACCCGCACAGTGAATCCTTAGAACGCTAAGAAGTTTGTCTCGTACTCGTAAAGTTTCTAATAAGGCTCTAGCATCTTGTGACGGTAGCTAAGTAGACTAACGTCACAAATAAACCTCAAATAAAACGTCAACGGTATATTAACCAAATGAGACTAGAATCAATAATTACATTGTTTTAAGCTTACGTCTTTAACTTTGATAATTTTTCAAGTTACTACATACTTTGTGGTAAGCGACTGTTTTGTTGTCCAAAATTAACTTAATGGCTAGTAGGAAGCTGTCCTTCACTGTCAAGCAAGTCATTAAAATAAGTAACTACTTACCTATTTTCTTTTCAGTGACACACTTTAGGAACTACACTAAGATAATTTGAATAAAGGATAATACATTTTCTATTGAACGTGTAGTTTAGCATAATAATAACCTGCAAAATAGCATGGACAGACAACAGCACGTCAACCTACCACATAACGTCAAATTTTCTCAATTGATATTGATCTATAATAGTTGGACTTAGAGTTGAAAATCAATTCAATGACCTTAACTTTTTGGGTATAGGTTGACCTGCCCTTGTCTGTACAAAGACAAGATAAGCAGATAAGCCAAATAACAAATCAACCCTAATACCAAATTTTTTAAATGTAAATTACATAAGTACTTAAATTAGTCGACTATTTTGTCTTGATAACATTATCGTTTACGAATAAACACTTTTTTTAAATTGATAAAGGTATATGCCAAAAAAATTATACCTAAATATAAGCACTCAATATATTCTGTCCTAAAGCTAGCTCACATTCGTATGAATATCAATTATAAACGTACGCAGCTTTGAATAATTTTAATTTAACTATAGTTTATCAACATTAAATTTTATAATCTGACTAATCTTATAAATGTGAAATTATGTATGGATGTTTGTTGCTCAAGCTCGCCAAAATCGGCTGAACAGATTTAGTTAAAATTTGCAATGGATATAGATTTAGACTAGGCTGGCTATTTTAGCACGGTTTCCGTTGGATACTATTGAAGGGCACGTCTAAGAAGTCGCGGGCAATAGCTAGTACTATGTAAAATGTATTAAAGTCTACTATCATTTTATTTAAAAACATACTACTCATCCTCTATGGCATGTTTTACAGACATGTACCACATTTCTAAAAGAACACAACACAACATAACATAGGTATTATGCTTCGATCGACTTTTTTTATGCGGAACCGAAGAACAACGCTTATCTTCTTGCTAGACCTTTTTATACTATCGTTTAATCTTCATTGGAAAGCGATGGCCGATGACTGACATGTCTTTATTTCTCTCTGCGGACCATGTTACGCAACAAGCCCTACTGATGTAATGTGTGACGAAATCAGTTATAACTAAAAGGAAGGTCTCAGTTTCATTCAATAATATATAACTACTGCTATTATTCTTGTTTGATCTGTCTTGCTACTAGCTACTATGGTTAACCATTTTGTTTGTACAGTAGTGTTACTAAATAACTAGTTAGTAATGTAACTACACTCTCAAATCACACAGCACACTGAATGACACTAAGGCCATTTCAGCAATTTGTTATCTTCATGCAAATGTTAGACACTAAGTGTTGCTATAAGTTTTTTAATGAAAAAATATCGTTGCTGGAGCAATGACACCCTAGTTTTTAAATGCCAAAGTTCCAAATATGTAGCATGTCTTTTGGAATTTTGGTCACATTACTGACAGGTGCTAAATCAATGAGCAGTAATACTTTATGCGCCATTTCCATATGAAACAGTAAGTTTGCCATATATTTTCATATGGTGGTGTAGGTATTACTTTTTGGATCTTGCACAGTGCCGGTAAACAACTTATCATCGTTCACGGATCTCTCTCCTTCTTTTTAAGGATAGGGGGTTAAGGCCTTAGATCCACCAAGCTGGCCTAGTGCGGATTGGTTCTTGTACGTGTATGTTTGCAAAATATTTTTCATTTATCTACTTCATAATCAAACATGTTTCTCATAAGGAATTTTGCTGCCCTAACAAACATCTTTCTTTGAATGCAAGTTTTATATGATACATCGTTATTTAAAATGAGATATCCAATCTAATGCATTAATTAATTAATTTATTTTATTTATGGCAATTCAACCATGTTAACATTCCTTATTCCAATCTATGGAATTTAAGGTACAAGCTATTAAAATCCTGTTTTATCTCCTCTAGTGTACAGGTTTCCCTATAAATCCCATAATTGAAATGCAACGACGTAGGTACATTTACATTTATATGAAGCGAATGGGCACGCGGCTCCGTGTCACGGTGGCGGATGGGCGCGCGTCGCATACTGAACGTCGCATCCGCACGGAACGGGGACTCTAGGAAGTTAGGAAGCTTTGGAAAAAAAAGAAAGATATATTAACTTATTAAGTTAATAATAATGAAGCTTTTGAAATGAATGACGACCTAGGAGTGACTATAGTCACCCACGCTTTTAAATTATAATTACAATCAGATTTATTTCTATAAGTAGGCCCCAAAACTTTTGGGCCAAAAGGCGCTTTTTTATGTCCCAATATTCTAACCTTCCTTCGGACATGTGGGTCGGTTCCCGAAGAAGCAGCGCCTCTTTTTAAATAATTATAATTTTTAAAATATATTTCAATACGAGCTAGCACAATTAAAGATTTATCATGTTAAAAGTTTCGTAACCCCTGTTTATAAAAAATAATTTAACATACAAAGTCTGTTAGGTACAAGTAACTACAGGTGTTCATTCTGGAACAACAATGTTTTTTTTATGTATGGAAAATGAGGGAAAATGTTAATGTCACTTTTGAAGGAAATATATGAAGGTTTTTACGGACATGAATTATATTTTCGTAAAATGTATTAAGAAGCAATTGTAAGCATAATATGTACTTTTTGGAACAGGTTTGAGGACGTAAATCGAAGGTGCCTGCAGAGAATGTAGCTGGACTTTACTGCAAAAATTGGTATAAATAGTCACTTAGAGTGTAGGTATTTAAACATTAGCACTAGCGTCTCTACTCTAAAATAATCTATCTCAACCACAGAATATGGAAATGTTCTGTGATCTCAACACTGGAGAAATCAAGGAAAAAGCCTCCGTATTCCTCTATATCATGATTTGCTGCTCATCAGATATCATAAAATTTCTAACACATAATGTTTCAATCAGTCATCTACAAACGTCATCTAAACACCGTGAAACATCTAACCGCAATTTAATAGAAAAGATTACCAACAAAATTGTCTTCCATAGAGTAAACAATTGCAAAACAGTTGGTGCTATTTAGACCTTGATCTTCCATGACCTAATCACAAACCATGAAGATGAAACTACTTGGATCGTTGACATCAGCCTCCGATCTAGCCGACATCTCAAAACGACTATGATTTCAGTCCATTTCCCCGATAATCAGAGCGAGACACCTAGGCGACATCTTAGTAATGTTTTCAATAACTTAACGGCATTTACTTAAATTGTTTTAGATTAGATTGCATGGTGCCTGGTTTTGTCGTGAGAGAAACGATGCTGTTGTAAAGAGTTCTGATCTGAATGAGTGTAGTTATTGAACCAGATCTATATCAATATTGGAGCGATTTTGATTTATTGCAGAATTTAAGTACAGACAACGGCAGGTCAACCTACCTACCAAACAACCTACAAAAATTTAGAGGTCACTGAATTAATTTTCAACTTTAAGTCCAACGAATAGAGATCAATATGAATTGAAAAATTTTGACGTTTTGTGATAGGTTGACGTGCTGTTGTTAGTACAAAAATACGCTTGTTAATATATTAGGTACAGTTAGGTATTATGTCGTCCTGTAAATAGTAGGTAATGTTATGTTAATGGTTTACTGATATTAAAAGTACGTACCTATTCGTTTAACTCTTCGTATTCACTTAAATTAACATAGACAGCAAAACTGTAATAAAAATAAAACAGTTTCATGGTTTATTTTATCATTAAACATTAAATTTATGTAGGTACTCTGCCCCCGATAGTTGAAAAGCCGCATCTAACAAAAAGTCAAAACGGAGAAAAAAATGTTTGAATAAATGAAATGGAAAATCGTCTGCTGTTCTTAAGTAAAGAAAAATAATTACCTACATGTTGAAAATTTTGGAATATTAGCAACGATATTTTTCTTTATGGTTTTTAATTTTTTAATTAGAAATATTAAAAAAAAACCTTTTATTTTAGTAAAAAAAAGTTAATAAAAATACTAAGTCCTTAATTGAATAGACGCAAATAGCCAGATGCGCCCTTCCAAGTTTATTCGGGCATTGTAATCCTAAGAAGAATAGGCGCATTTGGCTATATCCTTATGTATCTAAAACCATACCGATAATTGTCGACTAAGATAAAAAGTACATAAAATTATATATTTAAACCCCTTTTTATTATTGAAAAATTAAAAAAAATTAACATCTAAAGATAAAATATTTCCGAACTTACACAAAAATATCAAACCAAAAAGGCATTTATACGTAAATGTTTAAGTTTAAGGCAAATTCGTCTTTTCATCTTCAATCAGGTGCAAAAAAATGTGCAGAAGCGCCTTTTTTTGTTGTTCTAAAACTGCAATGGAACGAGATAGAAAAATATAAAAAATACTGGAAATTCCGGCAAATGTATGTAACTCAATTTGGTAAAAAATTATAGATACGTCTTTTCAACTAACGGGGGCAGTACTAACTTGTAGTTGAACCTTACATTGATTTTAAAAGTAAGACATCTCTTCGGTTTATTACTTACGAATGAAGGAAAATTATTTATACATACTTAGAGCTTGACTTTAATTTATGAACTGTCTATAATCTGTCCTCTAGTTCTCCAAAAAGATGATGTTACCGTAATATCTACGTTTGTCAGACAGGTTGGCATTTTGTCCAATTGTGGTGAGAGAACGCTATCTCCCGTATTCTTCCGACGGTTTCTTTAGGCGCGTCTTACGACATTCTTAAAATAAGAAATATAGTTCAATCTTTCGGAGCTCAGGTTGATTTAGTATTTGATACAAACAACACTTTAAACGACCAAATCCATTGAATGTTTTCCCTGAATTGAGCCAATAATCGTCATCGTTTCGAGACCTAAGCCTTTATAGCGGTCATATTCGTGCAAATTAACTTACTTACTGTAGCTTTAAAAGTCAAAGAAAGTTGAAAATACCTCCGATATATTATCGTGACCTAAATGAGCCTATTAAAATTCCTCGAGACACGGTGAATTATGTTTATTACGTCGCGATTCGAGTTGTATTTGCGATTGATTAAAATTCAGAGAAGGCGAAAGTGATAATTGAGGTTCCTTGTTTATTGGAAAATAAATAATGTTAATTGTTATTCAATTCAACATTAATTACGTTTAGCTGTTGCAGTGCATGGATATAAAATAAAAATCCTTATTCATTTACGCGTTATCAGGCTAGCGTTATTACTTTTTGATGCAACTAAAATAATTAGGCATAAATATTTTTGTATCGGAAGTAGGTATGTAATTAATAAAAAAGGAATAGTTACGAATCAGTAATTGTTTATCAATAGGTACTTACGTAGGCATCTTGCACGATTTTTACTGCTAATTAAGCTTATTTTACTTGATTTAAGTAAATTGAAGTATCTGACTATTTGTTTTAACGTTTTAAAAATTTTTTTAAGTAAAATACATTACTTAGATATTAAAATGTACTGTACCTATCAATTTTAGTTATTGTAGGTAGGTATTTTTTCCGTTTATACTTTACTAGCTGTTGCCCGCAACTTCGTTTGCGTGAATTTTTTGCCTATATGTTATTCCAGCTAATAAACTAACACCATGGCAAATTTCATTCAGATCCGTTGAGTAGTTTTAGCGTGAAAGAGTAACAAACATCCATACATTCTTACAAACCTTCGCGTTTATAATATTAATAATAGGATTGTATTTAAATACACTTAGTATTCTATGTTCACAAGTAATTGTAAGTCAGTATAGTAGATTAAGAAGTGTATGTCTGGCGAGACTTAGCAGTTTTAGCTTTGTTTCATTCTATAGAGCTAATCTTGCCGATATAGTCCGATTTCATTTCGAAAAGGAAAAAATCCCGGGATAAAATGAAAAAGGAATGAATCCATAATAAGTGTAACGTAGGTACGAGTAACAAATTATGAGCCCGAGCTAACAATTCGATCAATCATAGAAGCAAAAGTGATCAGATGTCTGTTTGTACTGGTCTGAGTGTTCTCTATATATTATAAGTATATATTTACAAAAAAAGTATATAAGTAAGTTTATCGGTATCTAGTACCCCATACGACAGGGTACTTAATAGTAGCTTAATTTGGGACTAGATGGCTCTGTGTGGCCCAGTGAGGCATGTCCTAAATATTTTAAGTTTAAGTTTAAGTTTTCACAGACAACCCGACCTACGTCCGTATCTGTTTTTCAGCACCTTATAAAAATTAAAGTACTTATGACTTGGCACAAAAAGTATAACTACAACTAACACTTGCTGCTTCTATTTAAAGAGCATTTAAGCCCTATCATCTTCAGCCTCTACAGTCAACGCCACTGTTGCACACAGGCTTCTTCTCCAGAAGGATGGTTTTGCCATTAACACTTTGCTTGGCAAGACGGGTTGGCAATTGTAGTTTGTCTAATAGTGAAAAGAAGATGCTGATGCGCATCTTCTTCAGGCAGTACTTTTAAATCGCCTTATATGAAAACCATATTAATCCCTCGATCGTGGGTTATTCCAGACACAATTGAAATCAATTGTTATCGCGGTAGCCGGCTACCCTGTGGGGTTAAAAGAGAAGAAAATAATGGTTTTTGTGCCAGCACTATACAGTTATTTTAGTCTGGTGCGGTCAAAATTTCTATATGTCTCTATACTACATCTTTTGATTAAGATAGAGCTCCGGACATAGCTGTAAGCAATTCTTCACATCTGTCAGAACAATGGTGGCCACTTGAGCCCAATGTGTGTCCACTCGTTTTATAACAACTGACGTATAAGGCTCGCCGGCTTTCTCCGCGGAGACGCCGACCCACTGCGCGTAGCACGCGATCAGAAAAACCTATTTCTTAACCACTCAGGTTCATGATAACGTTTCTTTTGCATATATACAAAAAACAGTTTACAATAGTGAGGCGAAAATTGTTGGCATCACAAAAAATACCTTTCACAATACATGTTAAACTTTCATGGCTGCTAAATCTAGGCTTATATTAAAACAGTATTGTGATCAAGACGCCAAATTAAGATGTAACTATGTTTTTAACTTTACACCTTCTTTTTGTTAATGATTTGTAGCTTAGTTTAGGATTTCCTATCGCTTTTTTACTTTTATAATCTAAAGGTTTAGGTACATAAGCTAAAATATTGACATAATATTAATTCATAATTAAGATATTGTTTCTTATTTCAGGTTTCCTACTCCTGAATCTTGAACGTGAAATGTAAGTTGAAGTTGAATAAACCAATTTTGACCTATAAATATCCTTGATATATGTTTGAGTCTAAACTTTCATGGTCTATATCTGAGTTTCTACCATGTACAGACAACAGCACGTCAACCTACCATAAAACGTAAAATTTTCTCAATTGATATTGCTCTCTACTTGTTGGACTTAAAGTTGAAAATCAATTCAATGACCTTTAACTTTTTGGGTAGGTTGACCTGCCGTTGTCTTTACATTGTTTTTAATATGCTTCCTTTTATTTGGTACTGTTGCAAGCGGAGACTGAAGAACTGATATATTTTAATGCTCTCTTTTCTAATTCTAGAACCCTTTCTATTATGTTTGATTGTTTATAGCTTCGATTCGGATATGTATACATTTATACAGGATGAAATTTTAACCACTTTCCAAAATTTTTATAGGCGTTCAGTATCGTATTTAGAGCCCATATATGAAGAGAAAAATGTAAATCAAGTCATCACCCGAAAATATCTTTCGCAACATAGTTTTCAATTTTTACGGTCCTAAGCCTGTTAAGGTATGAATGGAAAATAAAAAACATATGAATAGTATCTTAATGAATAAATGAGATGCGCATCACGTAAAAAAAGTGTTGCTAGGAGACTTGTGTGGAGTGCTTTATCTTGACATTTTTGTACTGGGCTATACCAAAAGAAAAAATACCTCATTTGTTTTTGTCTCGTAGATTGCTATATTAAAATTTGGAAAGTGGTTAAAATTTCATCCTGTATATTACTATGTCACTGTAACATTTCTTTACACGAAGGTTAAAGTAATACTGCTATGTGAGACCATGGTAAGCTCTCAAGTATCCAATGATTATTGCAAGTGACATTATGTCAGTTACATTGCGCAAGAACTGCGAACATTATTATAATAATTGCTTGGTAAGACCGTTCGTCCACGATGAGTTAGCAAAGCAAACGAGTTGCTGGTTAATTATTAGTTAACGGGCCAGTAATTGTCCCGTCGGTCAGTTATATTACTGTCAGCGAACGCTTACATACGAATAAAATGGTAATTGTGAAATCGTGCGATTTGATAGAAGATTTTTCATTAATCGTCAATAAAAACGTTTGGCATCAATTACTTTGGAATGTCTGGTAATATTGCGATCGTGTTTTCAAGAACATATGCTTGTTTTAAGCAACTTGAGATAAAAAGGCTAAGTCAAACAATTTGCATATAGTAATACATGGTAATACATAATACAATATTGTTTAGTTTTGTTTTTATGCTGTCTTGTTTAGACCGTCAAAACTACCATTTTGAATATATTTGAGGATTATTACTTATGCAGAACCTGTCGAAACACATAATCATTTTATGACGTAAAGGAATTTTTTAACCAATTATCAGTTAAGATGGTAACAAATTACAGATTTCTTGTTTGATGATTTTAAATTCCCAATAGCTTAACAGTGACGTAACGTTTGACCCTTCAATTAAGGTCGTGATAATGGAGAAGGTCAAAGACGAAATGATTGAATTACCTACTATACGTCAATGTGTTTTGCCTTTATTTCAATCTCGAGTGTATGGAACTCGCCTGACAAGACAATTACGTACAGAAGCCAACCGATCACATCGATTATCTAATTCAATAGCCTGATCAATATGATGAGAAACTTGGGGTCGTTAGTCTTGGTTGGTGGCGTGACGAATGTTTTCTTTGCGCACACAGATCACAGTATTTGCACAGACACGAATTTCTCACCATAATCATTTATTATATCACAAATCGCAATTTCTTACAGTGTAAACGAGTTAGCACAGTTCGAAAACGTGTGAATATAAACACGAGAAAGTGGAGGTGGTCCAGCGGAGTGCACGTAACACCAAATTGTTGTCAAACTAATGGGGCAGTTACCGTCCCTGTACTTTCGTTGATATTACCGTGTATTTCTGACATGTATTTTTAGTGGCCATTTTGTTACTTGCCAGATAAAAGTTTTGTTTTAATTCATTAACTTCTTTTAGCTTTACCACAGATAATATAATACTAGCTTTACTAACTAACTAGGTATGTGCAGACGTAAGTAATCTTGCTTTTTGTTAGGTGCCTATTTCTGACGTATTCTAAGTTCATTTTATTTATAATACAAATGCAATCAACAAAGTCATAGTATTTATTGCCACATTTCATCATCACAGTAGGTAATATGGCTCTGTAAGGGCATTGCAAAGTTACATTCGATTTGAGTGTTTTTTATTACATTAGATCAGATTGATTGCAATCTCATACAATTTACTAGTAAGAAAGCAAGACTTAAATTTAAATGAAAGTAACCTAAAATGTTTTGGTGTTTATAAATACATATTTTAATACGATGAGGCAAATAGGAAATATACATCCGTGCATTCCTTTACATAAGCACTGACGTAATAGTATTAATTATTGTATTTATAACTATTTAACATTGTATAATACATATTACCTATACAATAAACTCTTTAACTTTTTACTTTATAATAAAAACCTTCTTTTCAATGTAAATAAAAATAATTTGAAACTATGCTTCCAAAAGATGTTACGGCTGCAGATTAAAATGCAGATTTCGTGCCTCATTGGCGCTTGTAAATTTTATATTTACACGAGATAAATATTTAAACAGTTTTGAGTAAACATTTATTAGGGCGAATGACCTACGTTGGCCGTAGGTCGTAGTGTTTGCGTAGGTATGCAATCCGAAACCACGTTCGTGGTGTACTACTTAAACAATTCTCACACTTTCATTCTCACTTTGATGTTTTACATGACAGTTTATATTGTGACAATAAAAAAAAATCTGTAATGATATCACAGCCACTATAGGGAAAGGTAAAAGGTAAAGGGATCAAGGTATGATATGGGCTAATCGTCTGACATCTATCTTAATTCATCATATTGAGTTTTACTGTAATTACTTATTTATAGTTTCATGGTGCGATAAAGTGTATACAGTATAGTACCCAATATAGTGTAGGTAGTACCTAAGTTGTTTTGGGGTAAAGTATATGTAGACATCCCAAACCGACTAACTGTTACAGTTTTAGTATTTAAGTTATATGTAGTTTGTGTTTTATAGTGATAAAAATATGGAAACATTGATATATTATGTAGGTATATAATGCACTTCGTTGGGTTTCAAGTGACACGCCACTTAGATAGGTACCTACTTATGCAGGCCCAAAACCTGCTTTAATAGGAATCGTTAAGCATCACGGAATCCATGGAAAGCAATACCACACTAAAAACATTGTTATAAACAGTATATTAAAAACACACTACTCTTAACCGACATTGGCAAAAAATAATCTCAACTAAAAGAACACTGGGCCAAGAGCGCTTAAAATGGCTGCTGGAAGGGAAATGAAAGTTATGTCCTCTAATAGGACATTAACCAATATTAATCCAAACTTGATCTGCTTTTCCTGTGTAGAGTTTTTCGATTTAAAATGTCGTTGCTTTGCGATTGTTGAATGGAAGCTCATACGCACCTATTAAGGTTAATTCTGTTGTCCGTATTACGATGCACTAAATAGCAAAATTGCATAAAATTAAACACTTAACCATAATTAGCTATCACTGTGATCATTTTTAATAAAAAGTGCAATCAACCTGTCAATAATATGAATAACAAAACAAGGGTCAAATAAAAACTGAACTGCCTTAGCTTTACCATATAAAGTTATTTTATTAAATCATGAGTCAAGTATTTCATTAACACTTAGTGAGTACCTTGACATCGTTGCAAAGGTGAAGAAAGATTCATGTTGACTAGGACCTTTGCACACTAACAGTAGATAGATAAATAAGCACATAGATACTCTTTGTACCCCGTTTAGAAAAAAAAAGTGTTAGACGGTCTTATTGCTAGAAAGTAACTCTTTCACACAACCCCTATCTAATAATGGAATTTACGCGTGTTTCTATTGACACTCCAAAGCTTAATAAATGATTAAGGATTGGTTTGGTGATCGAATATTAAAAAAATTCTGAGGCTACCTAAGTATAGGTAACCAAAACTTTAGATGTTGCCTCGTGTCCATAATTTGAAATTATCGTAAAACGCTTTTTGTGTGCATAAGCCCTAAATGATAGAGCAAACCTTAGAATATTTGATTCGCAATTTACATCAAATATTCAATTGACTCATCAATCAATCATTAGCAAGTTAATACATGGTCGTTTTACAGGTGAAGGTTATTGTTAAGAATTTGGGCATTATGTAGGCAGGTATTGTGTTTAACGCCAACATGATAGTTAACCTATTGCTGGCCCATAGCCTTCATTCAAGAATTTCGAATTGATTTGTTATATTGATGCTTACAGCTTTTCATTTCTAGCTTTTATATTACGATATTAATATTGGAATCCAAATGGTTTACATGTAATTCTTTGATAAAGATAGTGTACCTGGCTGCCTTTAAAAGTGAAATCAGATAGATAATAAGGTTTGTGTAATTTTTATCATGACGCAAACAGCTTAAGATGATGTGCCTTACTAATGTAAAAAGCTTAGCTGCAAAACAAAGATCCTGCAACGAGGAGTGGGCGTTTGATGTAAGAATGTTATGTTTAAATTGTCATAATTACTCATCGCTAATAAATTAAAGGAGTATAGCTCAGTGATAGTTATATATAATACCAAGTGAAATATTTTTTCATACTAAATCATCTTGAATATGTTTTTCTTTATCTAGTTTAGCAACACGTTTTACTAGAAGGAAAACTGTTATCCTCATCCTTTAATACTGCTCAAACAATGTTTAATGCTAAGCCTTTGAGAGTTCAACAAATATACATATCTCCATGTCCTCGTCACGCCAAGTCAACACAATTCAAGTTATTAACAGACTATAAAAATTCCGTGTCCACAGTCGGCTGCAATTACAAACGTACTTGTTATCGCTCACACTGCGCTGATAGCATTGTCGCGATTAAGCCTATGCTTGGCGCAACGATCAGTTAAGTAATATATGTTGGGATAGCATAAAAGTCTACAAATTATAATATTTTTTGTTTATTTCTATGCATATGTTTTAGTCGAAGTCGAAGATATAATCTTTGACAAAGTAATTTTGATCACCTCAGATGGGATCAAAACACACGACCTCTGACTACTCTTCCAACCCAGATATTACTTCAAGTGGTTTGCGCTTTGTCGTTATTTCAAAAGCCGTTAATTTTTTTTGCATGGAATCCAGGTTACATTTTACTTCGGTATGTTTTCCATATGAATATGCACAAGGTACCATGACTTTCATAGGTAAATATAATTTGAAGATAAGCTAGTTTGTATGTGTAAGAGATAATTTGAGATGAGATCAGAGTTACTCATCTGCGGAATCCCAAAGACCTTGGCTAGATACTGGTTTTGTAAGATCGCTTTACATGACAGCTATATAGTTGCGATCATTATCGGGTTTAGGATTTTCAAATTGATGTTTTCTTGTTTAATTTGTTAAATACCATATCTACTTAGCGTATTATTAAATTAATAGTGTATAAGACAAAATAATAACCTAAATGAGCGTTTGAAGTTTCTACTGGGTCATATACTCGTAGAATGATTTATTAAACCAAAACACATAGGTTTGGTAAGTTATTAGTTATCAAAATTTGATTTAAGTAATTACAAAATTTGTTCATAATTCTAAGAAGTAGACTTTACAGAAAGTTGTCTAACCAAAAAAAAGTATGCACACAATCAGCGATTGTTTTTCGCCCTCATAATTTCACAGAGCACGTTATCCATATAAATTTATAAGTAGAAGACTAGTTTATAATGTGCTATTTCATTACAGATTAAGGTTTCATTGAGATTATTTTGTTTTATATCTAGTATCTAACTATCTACTTGTGATTGTTATCTGAGCATCGCATGTATGTCGGTAACTTTTTTACCAGCTATAGCATATGCATGTGCATATTCAAATGTCGAGACATAAATATTATTCACATTTCCTCGCGGTAGGAACAATAGTTGGAAGAAACTGATTAATTAGTATTCATTTGAAAGTGAAATTATGATCGGATGTAAGCGTGAAAATCAAATGACGTAAACTGATGATATATACTTAGTTTTGCATAATTATCGCCTTTTTGACGAAGTGATTGAACTTAGGATTTGTTAGCAATAAGGGGTCTAATGTTTGAATAGCATACAGCACTTTAAAGGTCACGAGACTGTTTCCGATCCCTAAGCTTCTTATGGATTTCTGTTTATAACCAATTGATTCCCAATACAAACTTTCAACCCCTTTTCACCTTATTATAGGATGATTTCCGAGATATAATATAACATACGTTTTTCCGGGATTCAAAACAAGTTAACACTCTAAAAAAGGCCGGGCATGGGACTCTCATAACCGATGTTTATTGGTTTTAGCCACCACGTGGATAGTGAAAGGAAAATATGTATAGATAATAAGAAGGGGGTGCAAAGCTATATAATAAGTTACCAATAGAAATTAAGGAGACTGAAAGTTTTAATATATTTAAGAGAAAACTGAAATCATATATCTATACCAACATTTATTAAGCATATTTAGTTATTGTCGACGCACTGTTTTTCGATTTGCTACCATATTGTTAACTTTATTATTTATAATAATATTTAAATCTCATGTAAGCGAACTATGTTCTTTTGAGAAATAAAGATCTATAAACCTAAACCTAGATAATAATTATAGATAAAAAGTAAGGCAAAGACAGCAATGATGGGTACAAGCATAATCACCTCTCTTGCCAAATGTGGGTTGATGATCACAACCCCAAGCAACGTTAGAAAATTCAAAACTCTTAATTGTTGCCGTACGACCCTGAGATCTTGGCCTGGTCTTTAAACCAATAGACCATTGGGGCATTTAGTTAGATAATAATACGCATTTATCTTGTATCGGAAGTTGTCGATTACTGAAGTTTGGTTATTGGGTACGGCCGTTACCAAAGAACATGAAAAGAGGTTATAAAGGCTGTCTTGCGCCATTTGTATGAGAACTGATGTCGCCGCTTGCGCCCCACCACTACTTGTGCACATTCAATGAACGCCGATCAAGTGAATTCTTTTGACGTCGCGCGACCAATAGAGTTGCGCGACGTCAAAAGAAACCAATCACAGCGCTTATTTACATTCATGTTTGGGCAGGAGTATGAGCACTTGCTCATAACCTCTGTAGCGCGCCTGCCCCGCCTACATCGCCTTTTTAACCTTTTTTCCGTGTTCTGTGGTACGGCCGTTACTGTACAGTAGGCAGTGCTGTACAGTTAGCATTCAGCCAGCTACACTCACTTTTACTCATATTATTAGCATGCACGCGAGCGGGTGAAAACAATCGATTTGTCAGACTATGTATTATGTATTTACTTTCACGGGTTTGGACACGTGGTTGACATGACCGTGTAATAATACTTTCCAAAATTAGATATAAACACGGTTATTTAAAAAACAAAGGATTTTTCCTAATTTAGCAATGCAAACGTTTCTTTCTTTACGAAGCAAAATTTATCTCCCACTAGTCAAAATATTTAAGTTTGTATTGTTAGTAGTATCTTATCTGTAGTATTGACTACCCAGTTAATGTTGTGGTGCGGTGGCTACTGTGCAAAGGTTCGATTCCCAGTTCTAAATTTAGGAGTTGTCGGAAGGCAGAATATGGCGTTAGTTCCTGTTACTGTTGGAAGATGGAAGACGTAAAAACAAAAAGAGGAAGTTGTAAAGTATTATTATACGGAATCATAATGTTACGTTTTTGTTAAATTGTTAGTCAGTGTAGTATAATCATGCGTGACGTCACAGCTAACTAATACATACCTGTATAGCGGCTCACAAAAAGTGCTTACATATTTGTGGTGCAAACAACCCAATGTCGAGCGTGTGCATTTGTCTGGCGCAAAATGTGGTCATTTAGGGAGGTAGAGTCCGGTCTGACTTAGTTAATGCCGAAAAAAAGAAAGAAAGTCGTTGGAAGCACCAGCCACAAAGGTTGGTGTCATCAAGGCCATCGTAGAAAAGGCACTATTATCAAGTTCACTAAAATGCTATAATAGCCTTTATCCTCATTAGATTAAAGCCTTTCAGTAAACAGATGATAATCAAAGAGATTAAAGAGATTTGTAGGCACATTAACGCAATGTTTGGAAAATAGCATGAATACGTAAGTGCTTTTAAAATATTACAGATAATATATTAGAGCAATTAAAATACTGTTAAGGCGTAAACAAAGGCGTATATTATCGCTGTATCTTTTACATCTAAGATATTCTGTGCCCAGTGATTCTAAACTCGTTTGGTTTGGTGAGAAATTCCAGAACGAAATTCAAAACGGGTTGTCATTTATATTTTTATTATAGTAACATTAGTTTGTCATTTAGAAACCGGAAAATAGTCTTATGCTATAAAATGTTTTTATCTTTTTATAAATTAATATAGAACTAAATGAATTAATAAATAAAATAAAAGTTTGGTTGAGTAAAGTTATTCTTACTGGTATATGGGATTAACCTGATCACACACTTAGGATGTCAGAACAATTTCTACGAAATATATCGTAATGATAAAAAGTAACACGATTTTATTACATGTTAATCGGAATCGATATTTCGTAATAAAATTACTAACTATATTAGATGCCAGGAAGATGCAACAGCTCTCGTGAGCATAGTTCTCCAGTGGAAAAAACCCAACATTCTGACTTCAAATCTTTTTTTCTTCTGAGACCTTCGTTTTGCAAAAACGGTGCCTCCGAATCATATCACTAATAGCACCAAGAGACTCGTGCAGGATGGTATTTGTTAAGTACAGAATGCTCACAGTCACTTGCTTAAACATCTATGAACTGTGCCGCTTCGTGAGAAGGCACAGCAAGTATTTTCAACGCATCGGCGACATGTCAAGGCGTTATGGTTCGCGTCGCGAAAATGATCTTGTACTACCCGCGCCGCGGCTTGCTCTGTATAGAAATGGTCCGTATTTTATGGCTGTCAAAGTTTATAATCATATGCCAAAATATGTAAAGGCCCTCCAAGGTGGAAAGTATGAAAGTGCAATAAAGGATTTACTAATCCAGAAAGCATACTATGACATTAAAGAATATTTTGAAGACAAATTATAATCAATTAAATACATGAATATAATTTATTTTCTTTTTTTGTCATTTTTTTTTTCTTAATACATTTGTTTATATAGATTCTTTCTTTGACATGTAAATTTTATTGTAAATGACTTGTATTTAGTAATAGGTATTGACATTTTTATAATGGTTGCATGATTTCATTTACGTGTTTACATATGACATCAAAATTCACAATGCCTAGAAAAGGTAAATTTGTAACCAATTTATTGACCTCAAAGTCCTGACATTACTGTATCTTTTGTTACAAATTTAATGTGATTAAATGAATATGAATATGAATATGACCTATGTTTTTGAAACATAGTTTTTTTTTAATCAAAATCAAATCAAATCAAATAATTTTATTTGCAGAATGCAGAATGAATGTTATAACATTACAGGTGTTCAGTGATAAAGTTAGTTTCAAATACATTCTACCGGGTATTGTACCGGTGTGCAAATGTTTACATGTCAAATATTAGTTCGGATAATACATTAAAATTTATTAATCTGAGTACAAATGTCAACAATTACATATCAAGCATAAAAATATAAAAAAAATACTAAAATTTAAAATACACACATGCTAGAATTGAATAAAATTTGATGAACAAATATAATTACGTCATATATCATTTAAATATTGAGTTACACTATAACAACATTTGTCAAGAAGCCATCTATTTAATACATTTTTAAATATGTTGAGAGGAAGTCTTTAATGTGATTGGGTAGCTTATTATATATTTTAATAGCCATTAAAGGAACACTATTAGAATAAAATTTGAGTTACACCTCCTTTAAAACACCTTTTCATCGTCATTATGATATTCTCAGAAGCGACAACTAGGCGTAGACCTCCCAGTTTTTAAAACATAGTATAAAAATAAAAATGCTGTTTTAATTGAAGTGATGGCAAATAATGTCAGCCACTGGAAAGCCTCCTCGTGTTTCGTCGGTGGAAAAATACTTACGTATCCAATCGTACCACGGTTATTTTTTTGTTATTACCAGACAGGTAGGCGTGTTAATGGAACAGGTTCGAGTTAGATCGCGTGCCAGTGTTTTGGTATTTTAATACCCCTTTTGTAACTTTTTGTCCTGTTTACGTTTTTTTTGAGTTCACATACCTTTTTTTCGGCAAAGGAATCTAAGGATAAAGCCGTGAAGGTTATGGTCACGGTTAAACCGATTTAACATTCTTAACTTTATTTTTTTAGCTTTAAATTTTAATGTAAATTAAAAACTAGTGTATAAATCTGTCTGCTTAAGTTTGAAGAAGTTCCCACGAATTAGAAAATACTTGTTTGTGGATTTATTTTTTATTCTGTTAACAAATTTAAATAGATGGCTGTCTCATACTACTTTAACCTTTTATATTAGAAAAATATGTTTATCGAACAAAAATACGCAGGAAAGATCTTTCTATTAGACAAGCCTATATTCATTGATGCCGATAGGGGCCGATGATGATATGATATAATATCTCTATGGGGCCGATGTTAAAATTTGCAAAAACTCGTTACGCTATTCTATTGTCGTCCTTTAATCACGCGATGTTTTTAGCAACATTTTATAAAGAAAACAGTAACGGCCTATAATCATCCCACTGCAGGGCAAAGGCCTCCATAATTGAATTCAAGTTACCACAGTAATGATGGGGACAGGCATAATCACCGCGCTTGCCTAGAATGCAGGATGGCGATCACAAACCTGAGCAATGTCCGAAAATTCGAAACTTTTGTTGCCGATCGTCGACTGATATTAGCCCGGTACTTAAACCGCAGACCAACGAAGCGTTAACTTTGTATAAATTGATTTAATAAAGACGAGGTGACCCTAGTTTACCGACAATAGCAGTAGCACTTTGGTAGTATTACCCCACTTTGCAACTCCAAGAATCCGGCTTGGATCAGATCACGACATTGTCCTCTGCACTCGATATTGTATTTGTATTCGGTTACGCAACCGCTTACATTGATTTTCCGGAAGAATCGATTCGTAGTAATTGGTAAACTCACAACGTAATGTAAGTACAGTAGGGCTTCCAATTCCCAGAGTATTTCGGCAACTGTATTAACCTACAGTCAAATTATCGAAAAGGACGAATTTGGTAAACAGATTTTCAATTGATCCATCATCAGCAGCCTGTATCAGTCCACTGTAAGACACAGGCCTCTCAAAATGGAAGACTTTGCCATTACTGTAAGATTGCCAGGCACACGCCTGCCAATCGCAGTTTGGCCAATTGTAGAGAGAAGACCTGACAGTAGGCTCCTTTAGTTGCCTCTTACGACACCCATAAAATAGAACGGGATGTGCTTTTATTTTTATGTGATGGCAACATACGACACTATATATAATGTATATATTATTATGTACTGCCGTAGGGCTGACAATTAATATATATGCCGTGTGTTACCGTAAATTCACAATTTCCAGAGGGATGACACAGACCATGGTCCGTGGGGATGACAGACGATTGATGTCTGCATACTTTTTTTCAAAAGGCAATAAAGGTGAGTTATGAACTGGCCACTTAACATTATCTACTCACATCTCTACTTGACCTTATCAATTGAATACGAACGAGACTTCTGTGCATAGGTACCTTTTCTGTGGCCAGTCGATACCGTAAGTCGGCCAAGTGCTCAAATGCTTGACAAATCGGCCGATGTTTTGGTTCCTTATAGGCCGGTGGCCCGGTGGCCCAGCGGAATGCCAAAACTGGTAGTGACGACCGATCATTGTGAATTAATTGCTAATTACTTAACGGCTTTTGATTTTGAGGACACTTTTTTGCCAACTTGATATTATGTTTAAGCTGAGATTTATTGCATATCCTCTTTTATTGAATCTTGAACATTATTCGATTACCTTAAGATGTGCTTATTGTGTGAACAATAAAAATGGAACATTTGATAAATCTTTAAGTGTGAGGTTGTGGTATTACCTTTATTTCTTTTGTTTCTTGAAATAAGGAAAATTAATTTGAGAAGAAAGGAATTTTTATAAGCTAGAAACAAACTAAAAATGGTAATAAAATAGCCAATCTCATAAACCTCACATAAAAAGTGTAATATTTTTTTTACATTATCGGTAAGCTCGTCTTACTGTTTATTAAAACATAGTTACAAATGTTAAATGGTGTTTTACATATTCGTCTATAGTTTCATTTACCGTGCAAAAATTCCAATAAATATATTTCTTTAAACATGTGGCCTCTTTAGTGACTATTATATTTCTTAGTGCTTACGACAAAATGGCGAATAATGATAGTAATATCACAGATTCATTTCCTGCTGTATATTGAATGCTAATGGAATACAGTAGTACTTGGATTTAATGTTCGCAAGAAATAACATCAACATAAACTATCAGGATACGCTATAAAATGCTATTTTGTGTTAACAGTTTTCTTAAATAACCATAACACATTACGTACCATTAGTTATACTGACAGTATTGTACGAATAGTTATAATTTGTTAGCTATGTGCGTTAGTTAACGCAAGTAATATTTTAAACAAAAAATTACATTATTGTAGTTTAAAATATCTCTAGGGTTTCTACGTTTTCCCAACTAAATTGTTAACTTGAAGTCAAAAAGGAAATTATAAACTAATTTTTAGGACCTTTATACATAAAACACTAATATTTTAATTGATGTTGATTCAAATCATACATATCGATTTGGATTTATACATATTATCTGCTGTTTAATTATTAAGTGTCTTGTCAAGTTAGGTATTGTTTAAAAAAATATATACTTTTTACCGTATTTGCCAACTAATCATCATTCACGAAGGTTTACGTTTTTAGTATGTAAAGTTTATAGTTTCTTATTGTTTAGGCCGTTCGTCTATATCGACACTTAAACAGTTAAATCACACAATATTCACAATAATTCGCATTGTGTACGTGCCTTTAGAGCCAACAAATCGTGGCATGCTTCTTAGCTATTTCTCTATCGAGATATCTTGACCTTACCGCGGCGAAAGCCTCCAAGGTCGCACCCACTTGTGCTTGTATGCACCCATAGTACAGTCAACGAGTTTTACTAGATAAATACCAATACAATAATTATATGTGTACTAATTATTGTCTAGCATAAGAGAAAATCACATTATTTACTTTGTCGATGTAACATTTGAAAACCTTTTAGAGAAATTGGAAAAGACCAATTACATCAAAAATGTTGTGTTCATTTTGTTTATTTTATTATAATGTTAGACAACGGAGGTTATAAAAACTATCTTACAAGCTATCTTTCTTTGTCCTCCAATTTTAAAAAGTTATATTTTTGTACCTGACTGTACCCACAATGGAATGCTTGTGCATATTTTACCGGTGTTTGCAAGTTTTCATACGTTGACATTGCTTAGTGAGGAGCACTTCTGGTCAAGGAAAAGTTTCTGTTTATTTCCATATGAAAACGGTCGGCAAAATCATCGAATATAGAATAAATTTGAATATTAGTTGTAGTTCATTATCATATGTGTATTAATTATCCCTTCTATCTTATGAATATCGTAAGACGCCAAGAAGGAGCAAAATATGACGGGAAGAAGTGTCTTCCTACCAAACTGCGTTAGCCAACCCGCCTGCCAAGCGTGGCATCTATAACTAAATCCTCTTCTTCTATCTTCAGCAGCGGACTGACATATGCTATGATGATGATGACTGTTAGTTATTTAATACCTTTGTTTTTTTTTGTTATCAATTACTTGATTTTTAATACGTTCCCGGCACCGCACGCTTGTTGACGTAGTAACAATCAAACTTCTACTATGTCTACATTTGAGTCCTAAACTGAATATATCACTTTCATTATAAATATTTAATCATCTTTACAACTACACTTAAGCTTCTTTTTGTGTTAATCTAATTAATATGGCTAAAATTGATTAGCAAACTCGAACAACTAGTCACGAAGATAGCGATTTACATTGTACTCATAAAACTTTTTTAAATGTCGAACCATTAAAAACTAGAAGAGATGTTAATAATGGACTCGTAACATTTAATGAACACTCATGAGATGCTTAAGTGTCCAATAGGTATATTATTATATCTTTTTTACCGGTATAAGTAGTTATCACTTTGTAATTGGCAACATACTTGCATGGTATTACGTAATGTATTGAATAGTGTGCATATCAAAGATTTCTCTTTTGCAAGGTTTTTATAGAGCAATATAAATGCTTCAATTCACACTTCCAGTTATTTTTATGTTCACTGCTATATACACTTTTTTTTCGATGTAAGGAACTATATAACTATAAAAAAAAACTAGTGTTATATTGTCGCATAATTTGTATTTTATTGTGATTAAAATTACACTAAACCCCTAAAATATCGACGTCAAACCTGAATTCAATCGTAGATGAGATTCATTCGTCAACACAACAGATGTTTTAGTAGTTAAATGGTAGTCGTCCGGTTAGTGAAAAGTTATGGGTACGAGTCCCATTCCCATCTTAGGTAGCTCAATTATTGATGTGTAAGGTTTTTTAGAGACAGGTTTAGAAAATTTATCGAGTAATCTGGCTGATAAATAGTTTTTAGTTTACAAAAAAAGCCATGTTTGTGCTATACGTCACTGGAAAATGATATTTTAATTTATAATAAAAGTAAATTACGAGCCCATTAAAGGCGGCTAAAAACATTAACATTAGTCGTAAAAAATAACTGACAATATCATAAAAATTCAACAGCCACAAAGAAATCGGCTTGTGACAAATGAATTACATTTTTTACACGTACTTTTTTTTGTGAAAAAGTTTTTAAATGTTTTTGACCTTATTTTGCTATTATTGATGCGAGCACGTACCAAAAAAATTAATTTCGAATTTAGAACCTACCTGCCTGCTTAGTGAAATTACGTGCAATCTGAGCTTTATCGAGGAAATATTCAATCGCAGGCCTATTAATAAGTCGCCATGAGAAATCTCTGCTATACTGTGTACATTCTCCTAGACTCCTAGACCCATTGTTTGGAGGCGAGGCGGCGAACAGTCGCCCTCCACTCAAGGTTACTGGTTGACTGACCGGTCGCATTCCTACTCACTTTGTTTTTATCACTGCACGTATTTCCACCCCTTTTGCTTTGAATTGGACCTACTATGTTCAGATTATTATAGAGATTGCACCTTTGAGGTGCGGAGCTATTTTACCTTACATATTACGTTCTTCTTGGATGAAAAATTATAGTTTGTTACAAGTTAGAGTTTTAATAAAAACTTTAAAAAAAAAGAGTTTTTTTAATAGTAATCTGTTCCTGAGTTAAGTTGACATATTCATATCAAAATACATTGAATAACTGAGTAAATTTTTATGTTTGACTGTACACTAAGACTACCTATAAACTAAGCATACAGTTCTAGTTTAAGCTTAGGTAGTCTTAGTTAGGATATTACCAATTTTCATATTTTTATACTATACAAACTGAAATCCAGCTAACGACCTGCCTAAAGACTCTAAATTCAATAATAATAAAGTATTATCTTACTACTGACGTCTCTTTTAAGGGGTGTAAAATCAAGTATAACTTATTTGTAAAAAGGACCTACAACAGTAACGCAAACACAAAATCTGAATATATGTATATATATCATAAATTCTTTATTTCTGTTACAATACCAGATACATCAAACTCCCCGAAAGCTGACTTTTTTATCAATATTTATTGACCATCCACGCCACTCAAATCTTTGTCAAAAATAAAATATGTATTCTTATCTCGTTTATAAATGTGTATATCTATGAATGTACACTAACTAGACAACATTCAATAAACATAGTTTACATGTTACTTTCAACTTAATTCCGCAGTTATTCGACGTAAGTCTGAGATTCACGCACTCCATCCATATAATGAGCGCCTGCGCATACAATAGTCGAGTAGCGAACAAGGATATATAATTTGTAGAGTTCTAGATATCTGTGGCAAAATAAGAACAGACTGACTAGAATATTTGGATGTTTTATGAAAATTTGTGAGGCTTTTTGCGTTCTAAGTAACTTTAATATTTTTTACAACGAGCTACGCGTAGCATTTTGCAGGGACGACTATCAATCGATAGTGTTTAATAGACGAAAAAAGAGAAGTATTTAAATTCAACGCATAACTTTCGAACAGGCAGCAAACAGCCTTCAAAAAATAATAAATAAACCATTTTTCAAAATAAATGGAACGGACGAAAAGCATGAAATAAGCCGTAAATTTAATGTCGGTGTCAATCAAGAAATCACCGATAAACATCTTGACTTAAATTGGTCGCATATTTACGCTTATCATCAGTAATTTTTTATACAAAAAAAGTTATATTTTACGGGTCAAAGAAGCCAAATCGCCAATGTAAGCAATCATATGACTCAAAAGTTTTTTACTAAACCATGAAACCTACTTTTTAAATCGTAATCTAAGTATAAGATTATCATTACTCTTCAATAATTAAATAAAAATGCAAAGCAATAGTGTTTAGTTTTTCTCGTACCTCTTCCAGTAGTTCCTAAGAAAATACCATTGAAATCTTTGTGCTAGAGAGTCAAACATTCCAGTAATCTGGTCGGTTTGAATTCTGCTCGGCTCTGTAAGTAATCGGTGAGAGTTTTGAATTTCACATGTCCGGTAATTGGCGCCCATAAATAGTATTGTGTCAAGAGACAACGGTCGTTCCATGCTAGATTAACACCACCCCTTCTCGCCCTACCTTAAGAGACGGTAAACGGTCTATTCTACATCATTGGTTAAACAGATCATGATGAAATCTCCTTTTGGTGAGACCCATGCCCAGCTGTGGACTTATACGAGCTAATGATGATGACATAGATAGATACTATCGTTTGATAGAAGTAGGTGACTTAGATCAAACACTAAGTCAATTATTTGTTTATAAATAGAAGTGTTGTGGTACAGATACAGGTACAGAATGATTTCTGAAGTTAAATTTTACTTTGCTATATAAACGACTAAAACTGATAAAAAATATCATCACCACCACATCCAAACGATGTCCACTGCTGGACATAGGCCTTCAGTAAGGATCTTCAAAACCATAGGTCCCCTAACCGCATTCAGGCCATTCTGAATCGACAAAGAGTGTAAGAAAAAAATTCTTTTAGTATCGAGTCAAACTTGTAACATATTGTAAAACAACTTAGTCTGTCAACTACCCATTATTTTATTTATTTATTTATTAATTTATTAAACAACAATGTTTGTAATTGGTTTTACAGGCATTTATACCCTAATTAATTATTTTTGGATAACTCTTGTTTTGCTTGTCGGTTAGGCGTTTAAAGTAGCTACAATATTGTTTTTGTATTTCGGTTTACGTAACGCTATATTTCAATGTGTATTTCTTAGATATTTTAGCAGCCACATGTAAAATTGTTACTTTTACTTAGCGAAATCCTGCTAAATGAGTATATGGTCATATTTCTAGAACTATTGTTGGAAATAAACATACCTATCTACAAGTAATATTGAACATTGAAAGTTATATAGTGTTGGGTATAAAAAAATAAAATTATAAGATTCTAACCAATTATTGAAAAAATTTTGGAAAATCTGCGTTTTACATGGTTTTACATATCAAGCTTTACTTTGCACTATTTAATGAGCGAATTTATTATTTCATGTTCTTAAATTTCTGTTTGTGTGTATTCTCAAACGGAAATAATATAAAAAAAAAACATTTTAACACTAAAGTTTGTATTTATAAGTTGGCGCGTGACCTTTATTATCATGAAAATACGTTTCATACAGGCTATCAAATTTTAGTGTTATTATCACCCATAAAATTAAAGAACTAGTGAATCTTATCTTCATTGATTTAAAGGTCAATTTACCTTGTAAGCGACAACTGTCACATCGAATAACTTTTACTGAAAGGATCATAATATTAAGTCGGTGCTAAGTATCCCTTGGCTTGATACCAAAATCTCAGTTTATTGTAGTGACCTTAAGAACCTCTTTCGTTTTGAATTTTACGAGTATCCTCATAAAGTACAATCATATAAGAAGAGTGCCAAGTAGATTGAATTGCTTTCTACGCAAGATGAGTTCAATAAATACTTATAAGTAATAGCATTGATGTGTTAGTTTGTACAACAGTAAAACGTATGTATTATATATCTTTGGATTTGACATTCAATGGCCTTGAAAATAAAGCCCATAATACCAAGATATAAATCTTTAGTGGTTTGTTGTATTTTATTACCTCTTTAATGAAAGTTCCATTAAAGCTGCGTGGAAAGTGTATGGGGCTTTGATTGATGATCATATCTACTTCGATTTCTGATGAAAATGTTCTTTTATTTTGTATTAATGTTTATATTTATCTGTATTTTATAGCCCAAGCTTTTTAGGTGGAATAAAGCTTTTATCTTCAGGCTTCAGATGTAAGTAAAAAACAAATTATATTTTTTTATCGTAAAGCTGGTGGACTGGCTGTATGGGTGTATTAATTTATTAACGTCGTGTCTGCGTGTTTTATTGACAACCTCAATGAACGAATTTGTATTTTTTACTTACTCGGCAGTGAGGGATTGTTTTTTCCTTAAAAATATTATAGTCTTCAGAACCTCTTTAAATTTCATTTTATTACCATGCTTACCTTTAGCATTTTATTACCATCGCCCCGTTGGTCTAGTAGTTTAAATACCGGGCCATGATCTCGGAGTCCCAGATTCGATTCCCGGGTCGGGCAACAAAAAAAGTTTCGAATTTCTGAACGTTGCTCGGGTTTGAGATCCCCAACCCGCATTTGGAAAGAGTGGTGATTAAGCCAGTACCCATCATTGCTGTGGTAACTTGAATTCAATGATGGAGGCCTTTTCCCTGCAGTGGGATGATTATAGGCTGTTATTTACTTACCATGCTTAGTAATATTAATATTAGGGGTTAAAATATGAAATTGCCGTTTTATTGTAATAGGTTCTTTGAATTGACATAGAATCTTCATGGTTTGAGGTTTTCAAATGAAACTTTTTTCACATGGTTTCTATGATGTTCTTCTTTTAAAAAATGTGAAACATTTGAATATCGACTTTCAATTGTTTTTTTTATTTAACTTAGATAAGAAAGATGGATACTGCAAAAATTCGAGTGATTTTTGAATACTAGTTCCGACGCGGAAGTAACGCGGCAGAAACAGCCCGCAATATCAATGTTGCGTTTGGAGAGGGATCTGCTAATGAACGCACCGTGCGATTTTGGTTTAAACGCTTTCGTGATGGAAACTTCGACTTGAAGAACGAGCCACGAGGAAGACCGCCCACACAGGTGATTAATGATGAATTAAGAGAAATGGTGGAAGCCGATCCTAGTCAAACTACCCAGGAATTAGCGGCATGGCTTAACGTAACCTTACCCACAATATTGACTCATTTGCGTCAAATCAATAAAATAAAATAATACGAAAAATGGGTGCCTCATGATTTGACTGATGTGCAGAAAGAAACGCGTGTTGAAACTTGTGTTGTCTTGTTGAATCGGTACAGAAATGAAGGAATATTAAATCGAATCGTGACATGTGATGAAAAGTGGATTCTTTATGATAACAGTAAAAGAAAAATGCAATGGCTGACCCCGGTCAAACGCCACAACAGTGTCCTAAAGCAAAACTTACCAATAAAAAGGTAATGGTAACTGTTTGGTGGTCTCAGCATGGTGTTATTCACTATAGTTTTCTCCAATCTGGTCAATCAATAACGGCAGATGTCTATTGTGCCGAACTCCGAACAATGTTGGCAAAACTAGCAGTATGACAGCCCCGACTCATGAATCGATCTTCAACATTATTGCTCCATGACAACGCGAGACCTCATACAGCACGAGAAACCGTTTTGACCCTTCAGGAACTGCAATTAGAAACCATTCGACATCCTCCGTATTCGCCAGACCTTGCTCCAACGGACTACCATTTTTTTCGTGATTTGGACAATTATCTACGTAACAAGAAGTTTTCTTCCCAGGAGGCAGTACAAAATGCTTTCACACAGTTTGTGCAGTCTAGATCCTCAGAGTTCTATCACAAAGGCATAAATGGCCTTCCTATTAGATGGCAGCAATGTATAGATAATAATGGTACGTATTTTGATTAAATAAATTTGTTAAAAATTAAAAATAAACAATTTTGATTTTCAGTACAAATCGGTAATTTCATACTTTAATCCCTATTATTACGTAGAGTACCACTCGAATTTAAATAAACCGGCCAAGTGCGAGTCGGACTCGCGCACGAAGGGTTCCGTACCAAAAAGGCCAAAAAAACGAGTTTGTTGTATGAGAGCCCCCCTTAAATGTTTATTTTATTTTGTTTTTAGTATTTGTTGTTATTGCGGTAACAGAAATACATAATATCTGAAAATTTCAACGGTCTAGCTATCGCGGCACTTGAGATACAGCCTGGTGACAGAGCGACGGACAGACGGACAGACAGCGAAGTCTTAGTAATAGGGTCCCGTTTTTACCCTTTGGATACGGAACCCTAAAAATAAACATTTCTTAAATATAGTTCAGTTCTCATGCATATCAAGCGACTGAGTAATGTCTAAATGAAATACAAACTCGGCTTGCGTTAGAGAAGAGAAACTCTGAAATAACATTACCTGCATTAGACGCATAAACTTTCCTTAGCTTAATATTGTACGATCAACACATTTCTCCCTACAAAGGAACGTCAGAGATGACGTTAATAATAATGGTTCGTGATTATGGCTGTTTAGCCCATTATTAGAGCCAAGGTTTCCTATAAATTATCATAAGATAGATGAACAAACGCCTATTGAGTGAGGGCACGAGCTATTAGTCAGATGTACGGTAAAACAATGTTTTCACTCACTTTGAGGTCACAGTATGCAAAAGCAACGTATGATGGAAGTGGTCCGGAAAGTATCCGGCCCATATTAACATGCATGAGCCCACTCATATTTAACTGTAGAATGTATACTGATGTTGTTTATAATACTTTTTACAGTAATTGAACATAATATGATCATAATCATCATCATCTGATGATGAGTTTATGGTAATGTCATCAGTTCACTGCTGAAAATAAGCATCTTCAAAAGAAAGAGGGTTGGTGATGGTATAATTTGGCTACAGGTGTAGTTATCTGCTTCTTTCTCCGGTGTAGACTGCCATAACAACACCCATAGGGAAAGAAGGTGAGGTACTACTGTATTTTAGGTATTCGCGACAGAAGAAGCTACGTCAACAGTTTTATAGCACACTGTTTACTTACAATAATGTTCGACTGTGGATATTATTTTAATGGATATTAATGCATTAAATTAAATAGCTTTCAAACTGACAATGGACACCTATAGGACGTGAGGTTGCAATTCAGTGTACGGTAAAACAATAACACTTTTTTAGTTCAGCTAATGACACTTGTCGAACTACATCTCAGTAAACAAACAACAGGCATAACTTAGTTCTAACCAGGGCACTCACCGTCACCCTCATTTACATAGTTAGGTCGATAATTAGTTTTTGATACTAAAAGCTTAGTTTCTACTAATCTACCATCTCATTATTTCTGTGTTAAACTTGAAGTCTCTTGCTCCTTTATTCGTTTGAGTTGATCATTTCACACAGGTCGGATATTTTTCGGACAGGTTTATGCATTATGTATTTCGTGATGTATACCAATAAGCATTTACCTTGACGATCAAGGACGATCTTATTATGAATATTTGAGCACAACGAAGTGTATGCCCAAATATGTGTAAGTTCTTCATTAAGCTTCAGTTTTCCAAGTGTATAGCGAGAAATTTTCTGCTGCTTAAATTGAGCAATTAATTTAAATAGTAATATAACCATTACGATCAAAAAGTACTAAAAGTAAATTTGCTTAATTTGCTTTTACAAATATAATGAAATTCAAAGTAGGTAATTTCAAGTCATTTAGTAGTCCCATATTTTTTAATTTTCGATTTTCTAAAAATTATGGTCTTAATTTGTATTTTATATATTTTTTAATTGTTATTATTTTACATTTGAAGGTATTTTAAAGTATGTTTCAATCAACATTTTTATCTGATGTGTAGGAATGGCTAAACTTTGCTGATTTCTTTATTAGTTTTAGGTGGACTATTTGTGTGCGACTATTAAACTTGTTTGTTTCCCTATGGTTAATAAATATAAACTAAATATCTTGTTTAGTAGTCTCAGAAACAACTTATGAGCGATAATAGAACCCAGAACCAAAAAGTAGGCGACACTCTTGAAAATCACGGAGGCAATAAAAATATTTTCTTGTAGGATCCTTGTTTATAATTTGTCATGATTAATCGTACTTACCTATGTAGCATGATATTTAATGATAGGGTAGAAAGCTGCCAACAGGTTCGTTGCATACCTATCTCGTCTTGAGACGCGTGGTACCGTTAAATTATTCGTTATCATAACGGTCACTAAGTATTATTTTAATCACGCCTCGCGACAGCTATCAAACTATCAAGTGGCCTTATTATAGTGAGCAGTGATTTTCAATGTTTATAACATTTAGGTTAGATTTCGTTTTGATAAAGTACAGTCGCTCCCACATCAGACATTCATTTTTGTTGAAAAATAGCACTTAATTCAACTACATAGGGTCACCCAGTGTTTTGCTTGCTGTGCTGTCTGTAGATATTACATATCTAATTCAGAAAGTAGTAAACTATTATTAAGATATGCAAAAGTAGCTATGTGAGCTTATTAGTTTTTATTCATCAATTGTAAAGTATCACCAACTAAGGAGTAAGTGCAATGTTCTTCTTACAAACCTATTCTTAAAATTTAACTTTTTTTTAATAAATAATGGTTTTGCTCTTGACTTACTTAACTATACGGTTAAGAAGAAGCCTAAGATGGAGCGAGCTTACCCAGAGGTACTGGTTCTCCCACACAATAGCGGAACACAGAAAAACTGTTTGGCGCTGGACTCCGGCAGGAGGGTGGTAGCATCCAGGCAGCCTCTTACGAAGCTTACCACCGCAGAGGGATCTGTTAGCCATCGCCATTGGTTAGAAAACCAAAAACGCCGTTGCCCAGGGTGGACCTCTAGGAGATAGATCATGTTCAATAGTTAACGTCGTTTTAATTGTATGCCCCCACAGGTGGAGCGACGCGACGGTCTGGTTAGGTCAGGTCTTGGGTATCCAGCCCCAGTCCATCAGTGGGCGTCGTTTGCCTGGTATGTTAGTGATGATAATGTTACTAACTTACTAAAGGCAGGGCACTCCCAATAATCTATCTATCGCCAATTTTGACATTTCGGAGATAGGAAACAGTTTCTACCTCTGATTTTGCTGTCCAGAGAAACAAAGACAGAAGTTGTTTTCTATCTCTGATATGTCAAAACTGAAGATAGATAGGTTATTAGAACCGGCCGAAAGAGACTATCACTTGTTATCTAAGTTCAAAACAATATTGTCATTTATGTTGCAGTCATAAATAACAATTAGTAATTAATAATTATTACAGATAATGTGCAGACAGCTCAAACAAATCATAATTAAATATACATTCTCCCTAATTAATAGATGTTTAATTTAAAAATAATTACATTCCTCTAAATAAATATTATATTGATTGATTACTTCGGCATTGGGATGATGGATTGTTTGGACCGAGTGAGTAATCGGTAATGGATGCTGATAAGTTACTCAAAGTTTGTATATTATTAATTACATAACATGACGGGGTATATTCTATTTGCTATATGTATATTATGCTTATTTCGCTTATGGAGATACAAGTTATATATTGAAGAGTTGATGCTTTTATCCTTCTAGGCACCCCGTTAACATTTGAATAAAGAAAGTGTCAATGTGGGTTTTTGTCATAAGTAGGCCGCCATACATAGTAAGCGATTCACCGTCGTGGCAGGGTTGGTGAATCGTTCAGGAACTTTCTTCGGAGTTGGCAGATGAATTTGGCATAGAAAGCAGGCATTGGCAGAGAAGTGATGCAATGGTGAATACATTACTACATTGGCCATAGTATTAAGGTATGCTTACCTTTATTATTAGATACATTATTCAAACCTGATACATTTCACAATACCTAAGAGGAAAAGTCTTGACTAAAAGAAAAAACACAACTCATGTAGTGTTTTTTTCTTCAAACCTTAAGCAAAGCATAGATATTATAACATTAAAAAAACTAGATACACAATCAGCAACAGAAAAACGTCCTCACCAAATGAGCACCCTCTAGAACATTTGGGTGCTCATTCAACTTGGTAGCTTTCAACTTTAGCTCATATGCGTACCTAAGGTTAAGTTTTCATTAGATAGGTATGAGTTATGATGACTACTAAGAATCAATCGCGGACATGGACTGGGGGAGAAACACATTCTAGATTCTAGTTGTTATTTTCTATCTACATTTCATCTATGACTTTTTCATCATCTTAATTTTTTTTTATAGTATCAGTATCGTATTTAGAGCCCATTTATGAAGTAAAAAATGTAAATCAAGTTTTCATCCGAAAATATTTTTCGCAACATACGAGGGCGGGTCAATAAGTCCGTGACTTTTGGAATAAAACACAGATTTTTTGATAAACAAATCATTTTATTTTTCAACGTAGTCTCCCTTGAGCTCTATACACTTTGTCCAACGCTTCTCCAATTTTTTTATCCCTTCCAAAAAATATGATTTGTCGAGGTCCTCAAAATAGGCCTTTGTTTGCGAGATGACTTCATCATTGGAGTCAAATCTTTTTCCACCAAGCCATTTCTTCAGGTTTGGGAACAAAAAGTAGTCACTCGGAGCCAAATCTGGAGAATAGGGTGGATGAGGGAGCAATTCATAGCCCAATTCATGGATTTTTGCCATGGCAACTTCCATGTGTGCACCCTTGCATTGTCTTGGTGGAAAAGAACTTTTTTCTTGGCCAAATGAGGTCGGTTTTTATTCAAATCGTCATTTAAGCGGTCCAATAAGTTGGCATAATATTCCCCATTGATTGTTCTTCTCTTTTGAAGGTAGTCAATGTGGATTATCCCACGTGCATCCCAAAAAACAGTCGCCATAACTTTATTGGCTGACAAACCCGCCTTGGCCTTCTTTGGCGCCGATTCACCCTTAGAAACCCACTGTTTTGACTGTTGTTTGGTCTCTGGTGTGTTGTGATGGATCCATGTTTCGTCCATGGTTACAAAACGGCGCAAAAACTCCTCCATATTGCAATTAAACAACGCCAAACCTTCCTGTGAAGTTGTTACACGATTGCGTTTTTGGTCGACTGTGAGCAAACGCGGCACCCATCTTGCGGAAAGCTTTCTCATGCCCAATTGATATTTTAAAATTGAAACCACTGAGCCATGCGAGATCCCTACGGCTTCCACAATCTCTTGCACTTTCAATCTTCGGTCGGCCAACACCATATCGTGAATTTTTTCGATTGTTTCGGGTGTAGAGACCTCAACTGGGCGTCCAGGACGTTTGGCATCTTCAGTGCTTTTACGGCCACAACGAAATTCAGTAAACCACTTTTTTACCATTGAAATCGATGGTGCAGAGTCCCCATAGTATTTATCAAGCTTAGCCTTGGTCTCGGTAATGGTATTTTTTTCGCAAAAAATAATGCTTAATAAGCACACGAAATTCACCTTTTTCCATTTTTTCCTCAAATTACTGGGTAGTCTGATAAAAATAGCTGTCAAACACAAACTAACTGACGCAGCAAGATCAAATTTTGATAGGAATCAACCGACAGATACCTGTTGACAGGAGTAGTGTTGCTTTTTCAGTAAAGAGGTCAGAAATTCAAAAAGTCACGGACTTATTGACCCGCCCTCGTAGTTTTCAATTTTTACGGTCCTAAGCCTGTTAAGGTATGAAGGGAAAATCAAAAACTTATGAATAGTATCGTAATGAATGAATGAGATGCGCATCGCGTAAAAAAAGTGTTGCTACGAGGCTTGAGAGACTTTTTTAAGTGCTTTATCTTGACATTTTTGTACTGGAAAAAAGACCAAAAGAAAAAATGAAATTTGTTTTTTGTCTCATAGATATATTTTAATATATAATATAATATACACAAAAAACAAAGCTATATTAAAATTTGGAAGGTTATAAATTTCGTCCTGTATAAAGTAACCTATAAAAAGTATTTTTCAATGACTCACAGTAATCGGTACTAATAAATGACAAGGAATTTGAGCCATTAATCAAACAGATATTGCAAAATGCACTTGAATCTCGAACTATCTGGATCTCGGAATGCTTATTGATAATTTTGATAAAACTGTCACTGGCTGAAGAGGAATGACTTTATTATCACTATTTGCTTAGCGATTGTGTAAGCTTATCATGAAGAGTTAGCGAAAGTTTTTATTCTTGAAATAGTTTCGGTATCGATTATAAGATAACTTGGGTTGAAAAGGGTTGGAATGTCATCAATCAATGAAAGACATTAGATAATTGTTTATCACTTCAGTGATAAAGAATAGTAAATAATTGTTTTTTTTTTAGTAATTATGTAAACTTCATAAGTACTTAGTTATATATTATATAAATCACATAATTTGTTAGTAGTAAAAACCGTGACGTAGATCGAATATTTTTGTGTAAAGGTTTCAAACATAGAACACTGCATGTAGCAGCAAGTCAAGAAACTATTCAATTTATATCACGTCCACTGTTCATGGCCGCCAATACAAATTTGATCGAACAAAGAGTAGGCAACATGCCAAAAGAAACTGACAATCGAACATTTTGGCGGTTAAGTTATAGCTTGAACAGTTCTGTCAATGAATAAAAATTTTAAGTGCATAATAAATGTTTAAGTCTCGTGTGTATTTTATTATTCTTAATTAAATAAGTATTCGATTTATATAAATATTTATTTACTTACGGTCATAAGAATACGTCGAGTAAAAAAATTAAGTATAAAAATTGTTGTAGACTTAGTAATATGTATTACGAAAACACTTGTGTAGTTTTTAATCAGCTTTAAAATGGGTTCAGACGTGTTGAAAGACCTCGTTAGTGTTGCTATTGTTACAAATAAGTGATTAGTGATTACACTTGGAAGCTGACTAATTTACTCTTAGTAAACAAGTAGTAATTATTTTTAAGCAAAATGATTTTACTAATGATAGTTCTTAGCATTACCTACTCATTTGACGGTATAATGTCTTATTTATATATCAATGTAGATACGCCTATTAATGTGCACTAAAAATGTTATGTTTTGCACAACCTCTTTCTTCTGTATCATCTATATACCCTACTAAAAGTTAGCAAACCAACGGGCCCAAACACAGAGTTTATTTTTCAGGTAGGCATTGACTAACTTCTTGTAATATGACACTTCTGCCTTTATTTGCCAGCTCATCTATGATTTTATTATCAACACCTTGCTGCGAACCGTCAGAGTAACGGGCGCGGTCGATGACAGTGCCTATGCGCGGGCGCCGCTCGTGCCGCACTTTTTGTTTTACTGTTTTTATATGGGCCTAGAACTACCTAGTGCATTACATCACTGATATTACCTGAGAAACTATAGATTATACTCGCAGTTTTACCCCTAAGAAATGAGCTTTACACGAAATTTCACAGCTAGATATATTTCTAAAGTAGCTTTTCGTCCACGGCTCCATCCGTGAGAACTACACGTGCCCCCTATGCCCAGCAGTGGGATACAAAGTAGCTTATGTCCTTTTCTAAGGTTTAATCTATTTTTGTACCAAATTTAATCAAATAAGGTTTATTAGTTTAGGTGTGAAAGCGTCAGGCAGACAGACAGACAGACAGAGGTACTTTCGCATATATAATATTTAAGGATTAGTAAGAGTGTGCACTTCCTGAGTTTTGCCATAATGGAATCAGTATGGATTCGCTTGCAGTAGCGGTAATTACATAAAGAATATTGAATGATTTAGATAAGAGACTAGCTGTTTCGCGTGTGATCGTACGTGTGGAAATTTTGAATTTAAAATTTTTCAGGATACTAAGTAGTCAATTCTAGCTTAAAATATTTATTAACGAACCGTTTAGCCGTTCTAATGTAGTCGAATAACGAACATAGCTTATACATATTATTAAAAGTTTTTAAAACTGTATTGGTTTGTTCGATAAATATATGTAAATGTAGGTACTTTTCAAGAAGTTTCTTGGGATTAGTGTTAGTACTTTATAGCTGTTGTAAGTATACTGTTTTTATCTGGACACACATAATGAATCTGGTATTAAACTGGTTCTGGTATGTTAATATGCCCATTACACACACACGAGTGCATGAAAATTGCAAAAAATTAACATTAGGATCTTCCCGGCTTTGAAAATATTTATTTATCAGGGCTGTAACTTCACGGTTTTGCAGTGATATTAAAAGTAATAGAAATTAACGCTAAGTGCAAGTTTTTAAGGTAGTCTCTTACGGCCGGTCCTAATAACCTATCTATCTTCAGTTTTGGCATATCGGAGATAGAAAACATCTTCTGTCTTTGTTTCTCCGGACGGCAAAATCAGAGACAGAAGATGTTTTCTATCTCCGATATGCCAAAACTGAAGATAGATGGATTATTGGGACCGGCCGTTAAAAAATGGCAACAGGCCTTATACCTATTACCCTCAATCACCTTCTTTGCGTGATGTTATCTTCATTGTTATCCTCAGTCCACATTTAGTCCACAGCTGGACGTAGGGTCTCTAGAAAGAGAATTTTGCCATAATCGCACAGTCTGATTGGAAATCACAGTATCGTGGTGAGAAGTCGCTGTTTCCCGTCCTTTGCGGCGGCCATCCTTCAGTCTCTTAATACACCCTCCGACGAGTTGGTAATTTGACGTAACCACTCATAGGTATATTTTTGTAGACTGGTATGTAGAATTGTTGATTTTATTAATATTTTAGAATGAGAATAGCATCTCATGTGTTGCACCAGCCCTTAATACCTAACTCTTCCCGTTACATACACCTAGACCTCAACCGGTCTAGACGTGTTTGGAGCTAGTTTTTCGCAGGAAGTGTATAATCGGACCTTGGATTAGATAAGCATGATCAGAATTTGCACTTTTAAACCGCGGTGAAGTAATCTTAAGATGGCGACTTTTGCTCGAATATTTCAGTCACGTTTTGTAAAAAAAAACTATTTCGCTGTCTTTGTTAAAACCTAATAATACTCGTAAACGATTAGCGACACGAATTTTAAGAAGGTCGACAGTTAAAATTTTGTTAGAAAGGACAGTCAGGAATTTGTTTAAAATCACTTGCCACCAGTTTGATTTGTGTCTTACTCGTACCTTTAAGTAGACACAAATATTTTGAACAAGAAAGAAGACAACTATATGATTAATATGTAACTCCTTTATCATCAAAGCTGCAAGAATGACGCTGTTATAGCATGTAAGACGTTATCTAAATCTCATTGAAAATCAAGAGACATTATTACGTCGAGTGATTGGCAAAAAACGTTTGCATTTTGTCGAACTTTCGCTGCCCATCAGGAATTCGATTGACTATCGAAACTAAATCGTAATGTTTGAGATCCAACGATAAGTTTAAGTGATGTTACGTAGCTAATTTAAAAATGGAATGTTAGTTATTTAGGGAGATGTCGTGAGGTCCAATTGCGACTAGTTAGTGTATTGGAATTTAAGATCCTAATTTAGGAAAGTTATTGATTATGTAAGGCAGCATATTAGGAGCAACATTTAAGACCATATTTAACAAGTTAATAAATTAACTTAAATAAAATAAATTTGTCCAAACGCCGCACAAAAATAGTTCTGATCCAAATTGTCTTGCATGCTTTCGTAGTCATTTTTTTAGTAAGATACTCGTATTTATTTATTACTAGCGGACCCGACAGACGTTGTCCTATCTTAACTATGAATATTGATTTCAAATTGGTAAAAATATTTCAAATTTATTTATCGACATTGCAAATGCTAACCGCACTGAAAATTGTAACCGTTTGCAGCACGCATTCTGTCAATGTTATGTCAAACGCCATAATGTTACATTAAAAAATGACCAAGGGAAATACGGATTCATTTTTATATATATAGATAATGACATTAAATAATTTAAATGATGGTATATCCATTATCTTACTGAGATTATGTATGATTTAACTGAGTTGTGAAATAAGAGTTATAATAAACTTTATCATTCCTTAGGTACTTACTTTCTAGTGGACTTTGTATGTTTAGTGATATTTACCTCCATGATAAAACATCCTAAGACAGGGCACTGAACCTCCCAAAACACACGGAAGATCCGGTCATTGACCCAATTTCTAGACCTATTATACGGTCTGAGGCTATATTTTACTTTTACTTGCGTTTAGGTTTGTCCATAAAAAACAATAAAAAATCTGACTTCTTGCTTAATACTCACTATGAAAACGTTAACACGAACGCTCCCTTGGTTTTAGTTTAAGCTTATTTCAGAAATGTTTATCGAAAAAGGTCTTAAAGCTTAAAGCTCTAGTTACATCACTTAAGTATCGCCTTTAGTTGATATAATTCTGAAGCTCACCCCTTTTACTTCTTAAGTAAATAAAAGCGGTCCGAAACTTCGATGATTTGTACTGGCTACCGTCAATTGTTACCTGGCTTATTTTGATGGCCATAAAATTGGCATTCTGATTTTGTTGGTTTAAACGGAAACCCTATACAGTATTATATTATCTGTGCCTATACTATAACGTAAATGTTGTTTAAAATTATTTAAAGTAAACTTTTAGTCGAACCAAATTTACATTGACTGTAATATTCATAAATATACAAGGCCAGGTAGGTACTACATACTATTCTGATGCAATATAATATCTATAATTGTACGAGTATACAACACCATAATAACCATACTTTAATTAGAGTTATTCTTAGTGTGTAACATGTGATTTTGTTTATAATCACCCAAAATTACACCTTAACGACCAATAACTAATCTTCTAATAGGCCCGAGCATCGAACCTTGGACCAGTTGGGCGTAAAGTGAGTCTTGCGTGCGTGTAACAAATATTTAATCTTATCTAACACGTAGTAATAATAGTCCGAACTGTAACTAGTAACGCATGGGCATTTCAATAGCCTAGTTGTGCAATTATAGATTGATAATTGCAAATGGAGGTTTTTACAAAGCTTCATTGTATCTTAGTGTAAGTTTTAATAAGTAAAAACTATATATAATACGTGGGTACCTAACACTGAAAATGGCCAGTTAGAAACATTGCTAATGAAAATTTTTTTTTAATTACAATTTTAGAACTCTTTGGTAACCTAATGTAGTATATTGCATTCATTTGTCATTTGTTTTTGTGAATAGGCGGCAAATCTAAAACTCTTGTTACACGTGAAAATGAAACTAACGCGAAAAAAATTTCGGTCAATAATTTATTATGACTTTCATTGTGGGCTTACTCAACAACAAAGCTATGATAGGCTGCGATTACCATTTTTTGATGAAGCCCCATCTTGTGCCATTTACAATTGGTTTAACGAGTTTAAGCGTAAACGTAGCAATCTCAATGATGATCCGCGTGAGGGACGTTCTTTAACAGCGACTACTGAAGATAACATTAGTGCTGTGCGACGCATGACAGAGGAAGATAAGAGAGTGACCTATCAGCAGATACGGGCAAGCCTAGGCATTGGTATGAGTCAAGTTCAAAGAATATTACACGAACATATAGGCGTCAGGAAGCTTTGTACCAGATGGATTCCCCATACTTTAACCGACGACCAGAAACACCTTCGCATGGACTGGTGTCGCCAAATGTAGATAAGTTCAACGGCGGTGACTCAAATGTTGTATTTGACATCGTCACAGGTGATGAAAGCTGAATATATTGCTACGAACCCGAAACCAAAAGACAATCGGCTCAGTGGGTGTTGCCACAGAACATAGAAAGAGGTTTTCCATGTTCTGTGGGTGTTGCCTTTCTAAGGATCGGCCAACTAAGGTAAAGAAAGGAAGAAGTCAAGGAAAAAAGATGATTGCCTCATTCTTGGGTCGGAAAGGTCATTTCGCGACAGTTGTGCTAGAAGATGGAAGGACAGTTACTGCAGACTGGTATGTCAATCGCTGTTTGCCTGTTACCTTGGAAAAAATTCGACAGCAGCGCCCTTGAAGCAGGATCCTCCTTCAGCACGACAATGCTTCAGCGCACTCCGCAAAACGGACTGTTGAATATTTGACTATGGCAGGTGTCGAGATAATGAGTCATCCGCCATACAGTCCTGACCTGGCGCCCTGCGACTTTCATTTATTCCCAAGAACTAAAGATAAAATTCGAGGTATTCGCTTTACGAGCCCTGAAGATGCGGTGAAAGCGTACGAAAATGCCATAGAAGAGACCCCTAAGGAAGAATGGGCCCACTGCTTTTCTCAGTGGTTCCATCGAATGCGACGATGTGTAGAGAGGAACGGTGATTACTTCGAAAAACGATAAAAGTATTGGCAACTTACTACATTAAGCTGTTTTTCATTTTCTAAACATTTTCAGTGTTACCTAGGTATCGGTCTATAACGACTACAATTTGTCTTGAGGCTTAAGTATTTTTTAACAATCTTTATCATACTTGAATGTCTGGTAATATCAAAGTTATTTTGTTTATAACTACAAAGTTTTTTATTTTTAATCTTCAAAATGTATTTCTTCTGAAAGAGGCATTTCATATAAATGGTAATTAAATTAATATGTGAATTGCTGTTCATTTATGGAATCTTATTTAAATTTATTTGAAAATGTGATTCCTTTTTCAAGTGGGATTCCATTTTCAAATGTTTCTGACCTCTCTAACCTCTGAGATATCAAACTCTTTTAATTTTAGCCTCATAAAGACACATTAGGTAGTGAAAGAGTGTTATTGTAGTGATGTAGCCTTGGGGCAGTAAGATATCACTTTCCATTTCTTTATGCATGGGAGTGGCAATGACGAGAGTATGTAAGTTAGTTAGTTGCCCAGAGACCCAGCCGTAAACGCTAAGTAAATTTAAGCAATGTTATTTTTTTAATAGAGATTGTGTTAGTAGGTACCTAGGTCCTATTAATTTTCCGAGTGGTGCCGGCACAAAATATAATAAAACCACCCCTTTTTTCTATAAGTGTCGTAAGAGGCGACTATAAGAAGTATCGTCTTTTCTCCATCATTGGCCGTACCTACTTGTGTGATTATGGAAAATCAACAGAAGACTGATTTAGGATAATGATCATGATGATAATTTAAAATACTTACCTAAGATTCATTCGGTTTGAGATTCCTACCATGTGTGTACCTTGTTTATATGAGTTTGCAAACAGTGTTGAATTATTTATGGGAAAAAAGGTACAAAAACCCCGAAACAATAAAATCCAAAATTATAGAAATTCGTAAACCTTCGAAAATGCACCATTCCGAAAAGACGAAATCTATTGCTTAGCATATTATAGTTTAACTTCTAGTCTAGTTCTCCAGTGATTTAAAATTGATAAGCGGTCATTTAATTGAAATATCTATACCGTGACTATTGAATTTTAAATGAAATAAGAGTGGGCATGACGAAACCTTGAAAACATAGCGCAAGTCAATGCAATGTGAAATAATATTGTTTGTGACGGTTTCTTTACGCCTGTTCTATAATGATCACAACGTAATTTCGGCGGCTGCTGCCGAAGTAGCCAATTGAAAATAGTTTTATTACGATATCATGTCTTTGCCGACCTTAGAATAATATTGCTGGCCATACACACAATTATACTGGAAACATACCAGAAAACAATGAAAGAACTTATTATTTTACAGATCTGTATAAAAATATCGAAGAGCACGAAAAATATTGCTATCGACTTAGACATAATCTGTTATAGGTGAAATATCAGCAATCATGAATAAGTTGATGAGTACCTACCTAATACAATATCTACCTTCTAGTGTATTACTCCATGTAGACTATTATTTAAGCCTTATATTGTTATATTTAAAATACCTACTGGCTTCTGAAGTCTGTAAAATTTTTGAATATTCCTAACTAATTAATTGCTATTATAAAACTTGAACGTATCGTTTTTTTCTCCCTATTTTAAATTAAAGAATTTGGCATAGTGATTAAGCTGCCATTTTGTTTTTAGAATGTCCTCTATACGCAATTACCGGTTTTATAAAAAGACGCGCGAAGCCAAATTGAAAAAAGAAGGTGACCGGTCAGTATGCCCCACCAAATTGTTGTCTAATCTACAATAAGTCTTACTCGGTTGTGATTTATTGCCAACAGGCATACTTTTTGGTGCTAAATTAGGTTTAATAATCAGTTTTTCAATTGCTTGCTTTATTTGATACTGAAACACTCGTAAGTATAAGTATTTTTTGTGCCTTAGCAATCTAGTCAGCTTCACTTAATCGAATTTCACAACACTGCTCTAATAGCGGCGTGGGTCGAAGCAATCGCGAAAATCGCTCATCGTACTGCTAACGACCAACGACCACTCGTTTTTGTGAAATAAAAAAATAGAGGAGACAAGTACTTTGTAGAACTTTATAACATAAAGGGATCGATGAAATGTAATCTAAGAACTAGATAAATCACATTCAAAAATGTCACTGCGTATAAAAATATCGAAGAGCACGAAAAATATTGCTATCGACTTAGACATAATCTGTTATAGGTGAAATATCAGCAATCATGAATAAGTTGATGAGTACCTACCTAATACAATATCTACCTTCTAGTGTATTACTCCATGTAGACTATTATTTAAGCCTTATATTGTTATATTTAAAATACCTACTGGCTTCTGAAGTCTGTAAAATTTTTGAATCGATGATGAAATGTAATCTAAGAACTAGATAAATCACATTAAAAATGTCACTGCGAAATGTCCACGATTGAAAATTTAAGCAGCTATTGTCATTTGTTTCATGCTTACCGTAGAACTAATTTAGTCTTACACATGACTTAAAGATGAATGCAACTTTACTTATTTGATTAGGACGTTTTTCTGTCATGATTGTGTATTTTTGTTAGTCAGTGCATAAATAACAAATTCGTCACTAACCACATTTTCACTATCTGTTTGCGCCTAGGTAGGTACCTTACTACACCATATACCTTAATTAAAAATAATCACTAGTAACTGTGTTATAACGATATAGTGTTATAATGCTAGCTTCAGGTTCTGATCAAAAAGTAGGTCGCGCTCTCAAGATTCTAATCGGTTTATCAATACTCAAGTTGTGGAGCTATATGCTAATACTGTCCCACTGTATGCAGGCTTATCTCGGGTCACTGACCCTGATAACGTTACCTGCGACTTGCACTGATAAGATTTAATTTATTTACTTTACGGGATAAAGCGGCTGTGTTTTAAATGGTAGCTTTAGCTGCTTTGTAGGTATTTACTTATAATAAAAAAAATGTGGACAACATCACATACATTGTTCTGACCCCAATTTGAATAACTATTTAAAGCATTCGTATTTGGAAACCAGAGACAACGAAGGTACCACATAATAAAAGCATATTTGTGACAGTAATATTAAATTTTTATAATGTTATAAAATTTTATTATATTAGGGGTTAAAGTATGAAATTGCCGTTTTGTATGGACGAAATCGATAAAAGTCATTTTTCCATACTAACAATATTTTAGTTTTTTTAAAAACGCCTCAACCGTTTTCGATGCAATTAAAGGTGAAAGTTAGATGGTTATAAAGCTACACATTATAGTATTTAAATTTCTGAAAATCAAAGTATATAATACAAATATACTTAATTGAAGCAAGAAGGTCAGCTGACACATTGTAAGGGGTCTTTTCAACGACTTCCTTTGAAGTAATAGGCACTAGTATTGCATTTTTTTTAGTCAAAAGTTACTTTATTTAGTTTTTGATATGATACAAAAAGAATTACGCAATAATATGATTATACTTAAGAGCTATAAACAAAATAAAAAGTAGGAAAATAATCGGCAATTTCATACTTTAACCCCTATTATTATATTTATGAGGATGAGTGCTGGTTCTTATGTCTATGACTTAGTTTTAATTAAAATTAAAATTAAATAATAAATAAATCTTTTTATTGAGGAGTGTTTTATAAGTGGTTGGTGAAATAGGCCTATTATTTTTCGACATACCTACTTACTTTTATATTTATATGTATTTAGTTTGGAACAACCGTTCAAATCCCTTCTATTGTATCAAAAATACAAATATTTCAATGCATAATATATTAATGTTCTTTTCCTTTTGTTACAGATTGAAAAAAGAAAACTTCACCCAGTCTACACAACTCACATAGAGGTAAATAAATCATTACAGAATTACATCTATTTTTTTCTCATGTAAAATTTAACCAATAAAAGTGCTTTGATTGATTTTTAAATAACCAAAATAACGCGAATTTGAAATTCGTTAATTTATCATGTTTTCAATTCAATTATGAATTTTGTTAAATACTGCGATTGGCAATAATAATTTAATTGAGTAACTGTAATTAAATATCCTTAGTATTTATTTACTTTAAAAAGCTAATACGAAGACTTTTTCGTTACATATGATTAAAAAACTTAAATACTCAAATTGTTACATTTATTAAAGTTTTCGATCAATCGTATGTATGATCAAGCAGTGAGAAAGAATGGAATTAGTTTAGTCTAACTAAACGGAACTAGTCTTATTTTTAAATGAAACGCGTTTAACGCCGTGTGATAAAATAAATCAAAATTTAACTTATGACAAGTGTGGCTGATGTTGCTGAAATAAAGTTTTAAGTATTTTAGTTTTGCGATCGAAAACTCATAAATAACAATATTGTCGACAAGTGTTTGAAACCTTATCAACCGACAAAATAGGAAGTTCTCAATACACGCATATTTTTTTTGTATTTGGCCTAATACACTAATTTGTACCGAAATAAAATACCAAGATTAATTAGGAGAGAAAAATTTAAAACAGAATTGAGATTCTACAAATAATAAATCTAATTATATGTATTACATAAAAGTATGTATTACATATCATTAGATTTATTTTTTATGTAAGGTTATTATGTGATGTATCACAGCAATTTTTTTTAACTATGCCATCAATATTAAATCACAGCTAAACCGTTTTTCTCAATTTTTAAAACCTTATAAACTAATATCCTCTAATATTCTATAAAAAAATCTACGGTTTTCATCTCGTATCTCTCTCAATGTCGCGATTGTACTAGTAAGGAAATAATGACGTATGTTTTGTAAGCGTTCACCATTTAAATCCAAAAATACAATCGTTTTCTTCCTGTTGTTTTTACATAAGTAAACTTTTAAGTAAAAATATTAAAACAGTTTTATTAAAGCTTAGAAGATGAAGAAAGACCCGATTTAGTAAATATTCTAAAAATATTGATCAATTTCGAATTTTGAAAAAACGTAACCAAATTTTTGAATGGTAAAAATGCTTTAAGCGAAAGGCTCGTAATTACATAAATTACTAGGTAATCATGTCCTACAAACCAAGTATCAAAAAGTAGTGTTGTTTTTAAGTCGCTTTACACATCGATATTAAATTCACATTAAATAAAATAAGCATTTATGTATTATTGAATAAATTTTATTGAATTTAGAACACATGGTATATTGGATCGCATTGATGAAGGCTTATATCCAGTCGTAGACCTTTGGTGGTAATGATAATATTAAGTTAATTTAGATTGATACTTATTTTATTATTTAGCTCATAAGCTTAACCTTCTTTTTACTTACTAAAATGTTTTAGGAGTAAGTCGTGTGTGGGTTTCTACCATGTAGGTACATACTTTGTTTTTTTTGTTACGAAAGAACTGATCAGTTCTATGAAAGTTTAAAAAAAAACGAATTTTATTTTATTTCATTTTCAATTTTATTTCTTACCTCATGAGTATTTGTAAAAACAATATTTTTACTTTTTTCGCCAGTTTATATACGAGTAGGTATCGATAGCTTTACGATTAAATAAAAAATCATACCATCACTAGTGTAAAGAAAGGCGCCCTGACTGGCGAGGAGATATAACGACTTCCTACGGACATTAGGTAACGTTTGCGTTTATCGACGACATTGTCGCGAGCTTGACATTTAAGTATGATAATCGTAACGGACTTGTTTGAACTTCTTAAGTAATGTCCTATAAATTCAATGCTTGACATACTATTCGTAGTCATAACTGGCTCTTATCGACATATGACTAAATTGGCAAAAATAATGTCACGATAGAGGTTCATTTTCGAAATAAATCCAGTTTCTTGAAAATTTGGATTGCAAAAACAAATATTGTGTCTTTGAGTTATTGATAATTATTTATCATCATTAGCACACATTAGCCTTAATCAGTCCATAAGGAGGAATTTTCTATAGTCAACACGCTTTGCAAGTAATTTGACGATCGTAGTTTGGCCAATGGCGGAGAAAAAAACGCTGCTGTCCCTTTTTAACAGAATTCTTTGTGGCTGTACTAAATAAGTCGCCTCTTACGGCACCAATAGAACAAAAAGAGATGGAGCTATTTTTTTTTGGCTATGCCACACGGCATAATTCTCACCGGTGTCATCCAAAACTAAAAAAAAAGCAGACAATGTTATTATCAAACTATACTAAGTTATGTGACGCATTTTACGCATTCAATCAATCAAAAAAATTCTAACTATCTGCGACAGATTCCATATTACCGTAAGGTTAAAAAAACGTTACAACGTTACCGCTGTACACCGGTAATTATCGACATTTTCCGCGCAGTTTCCGACTTTCATTTAGCATTAATCGAAAAAAAAAGATGCGCTCGCGTCTTTGAATTAATTTTTCCATCATCGGCTAATAATACGTTTCCAACAGTTTTAATTATAAAGATGCTGGAATTAGCGCAAGAACTTGCAATAAAAGTTTTCACTTTTCAAATTGTATGCATGAAGCTGTAAGGATTTTTATCAGCACTTTCTCTTGTTTTTGAACAACTTACGTTACTTGCTACTGCTTAAATTTGTCATTCCAATTGAGGTGTTGAATATTTAGTTAAATAACAACTACCAAATATTTAGCATCTACACTAATATTTTAATTGAAAAAGTAACTCTGTCTGTCTGTCACGTTTTTACACTAGAACCAATAAACCATTAAGATGAAAAATGGTAATATGGAGATAGTTTGAGACCCTAGAAAGGACTGGACTGGAAATTTGGACATTCCAGTGGATATGATATTTTTTGCTTCGGAATTGATCCTTCAAATGTGTATGGAGAGTCAGTATTTATTTTAAATTGAGTTATCTATACAGCGACACAGATAATATAATACGAGTTTTAAAACCAGAATTGCGATATAACTAGGAGCAATATGAATGATTTCCACGAAAACGAAGTTGCATGCGGAGTATAAAACTCAATACTCTACTAGATCTGGACATAGCAACCAGTTTTTTTCTCTACACTGACACTAATGTTGTTTGGTAGCGAGGTATACATATGTTAAGTTTATGACTTTAATCTACCAAAAATAATCTCTGTATATTTTTCATCACATAACCCGATGAGGTTTACTACATACTGTTCTTAGAAATTAAGGAAAATCACGAAATACCTGTGGTTTTGCAACCGTTCAGTAGTTTTTTCTAGAGTTTTTTTTTTCGTCATTACGTATTTGACGTTTATAATAATAAGTATACCAAGTCACTTCTTGAGATATAGAGATATAGACTATAGATATACAATATTTGGTTTTGGAGCCTAAATGTAATTCTTTGACCTTAAATTATAAAAACCCCGAAACAGCTAACTCTCATGACGGGCAAAAATAAACAATCTTACACTGGGTTTAAATCAAAACAAATCACCTATTTGTTTATGTTTTAGTTCTAAAATTCTTTAAAATGTTTTCGTATTTAGAAGCCGTCTGCGTCGCAACAGCAAACAGTTCAATGATCATTGAGGCCGCCAGCACTAAAGTGGCCTAACACACACTCCCACGTTTACATCCTGAGCTGCCAAACTGCCAACTATTCAAAAAGTGATATACATATTTCCAACTTAAAATGACCTAAGAGACTAAAAAGCTTATATCGGGTCATTTTAGCTTAATGATCACATCTCTTTAACCTTTTGGCGACAAAATATTATGACGTCTGACACACAGTTTTCTAAAGTCGGTACCTACAGACGCTAACGTTATGTCTAAATAATATGTCATGTCTTGCAGTTAGATAGGTATCATAAGTATGTTAATCTTGTAGTTGACTTAACAATTTTTTTTCAAATTTATAAACATGAAAAGCGTGGGATAAGTCACTTTTGCGCTGGCTGTATCAATTCTGCTCCAATAAAAACAGGGGTAGACAACCCATATCATTAATGCAAGGTTACATCGTTACATAACAGTTAGCTTACCGCTAACTGTAGGCACTAACGGTCCATGAGGTCGCGCTGCGCTCGCGCCGATTTTACGACTATTAGTGCTTCTATGCACCGCTCGGCACCGATTCGGTTTTGTTTCTGAACTATATGCGATTGCGTTACACCTGCACCGTTGGTTTTTGACCATTTGTCCTTTTTGGTAAACAATGCTTGCCGAATTCGTTTCTTAAAATAACTGAATTTAGGACTGACTGAGCTTTAATTTGTTGTTGGATTATTTTTTTAAAAGGTAATCCTAACCTATATTAGGTAAGTCTAACACCCGTATTTATAAAGAAGTAATTACTTACTGCTTAGTAACTTTAGGTGTTACTACCTTGTGCTTAAGTGAAGAAAATGGGTCATCATTAATAGTCATATTATTTTGCTGAGAATGCTAACTTTTGGTAGTTTTAACTTCTAGTAATTACTTGATTAAGGAATACAAATTGCCTCACAAGTAATTACTTTTGCTCAAGTAATTACTATTACTTGTTTATAAATACGGGTGTAAATGTCGTAGTGATAATGTAATTTTACCGAGCGCCCCGTTAGTCTAGTGGTTTAAGAACTGAGCCTCGATCACGGGGACCTGAGTTCGATCCCCGGGTCGAGCACAAAAAGTTTCGGATTTTCGAACATTGCTCAGGCTTATGATGACCAACCCACATTTGGCAAGCGTTATGATTATGTCTGTACCTACCCATCATTGCTGTGGTAACTTGAATTCAACGATGGACGCCTTTGCTATGCAGTGGGTTGATTAAAGGCTGTTACTTTACAATGTTGTTTTAATGCTACAATTTTACATTGACATCCAATTCGTAAGACAACCGTAATAGTAATGGCGACTCGTCATCATCATCAGATAAGATTGAATGTCGTTTGTCAAATCCCGTAGGTATTTGCAAATAACATTAACCGAGGCAGTTTGATTCTCATAAAGTGAATGCTCTATGCCCTAGTTTGAATATTAGATAGTAGATATTGCCGGAACGTTATCTTCTAGGTTTGGTGTCAAAATAACACTTTTATTATATTAAGTTAAATTAGAATAGGTTACTCTTACAGTTATACTTTGTCAGCTTCGTATATGAGCAATGAGAAGAGTCTTTAAAAATTTAATGTAGCATAACTTCCTCCTCTTTACTAAAGTTTAAGTGAAATCACAAACTAAGTACTGAGGGACCTTTCACTTATTAGCTTCTACAGACAAATATTAAACCGAAGTCCCCTTTTCGCGATTCATATCGATAACCTATAACATACTACTGCAATATATTAAATGCTACATTAAAACATAAAATGCTATAATAAGATTGAATGTGATCTCATACAACTACTTTTGTGTAAAAGTGCCAGTGGCAAAAACAGGTTGCACATTACACATTACCTATTTTAAACCGCTCCCAAACATTTAAAACCACCGTAACTAATCAACGAATCTGCAAATCGCGGACTGTAAAATTAATCGCAACTGTTAATTGCGGCCGCGAGTGAAAACAAAATGTGCTAAAGTAAAAGTCGTCCAAACTAAAATATTTAACAAAATAATAAAAGGAATTTTGAAGTAATTAAGATCTTTGTTTTAGTATTGTATGAGAACCGAGTGACCGCGTGTCCTCATTCAGCTGTGTATGAAGCTCGTTTGTGTTTCGTTATTCACGCTTATTGTATGGTTATTGTATTGCTATACATTGCCTAGTACTTCACATTGTTAACAAATGCTCGGACAAAAGAGTAATATTATTTTGTCAGTTTCAAAACGGAGCGTGGTGGTTATAAGATTAATTAAGTAGGTACCAAATAATGGTAAAATTACGCACGCGAAATTGGACCAATTTAAATTATTCTAAGTATTTCTAAGTTTAACTTTAACGATACATCATCATCATCATCATCATCAGCCTATCGCAGTCGACTGCTGGACATAGGCCTCTCCAGTTGCACGCCACTTAGGTCGATCCTCTGCTTCTCCCATCCAGCTCCTGCCAGCCATCTTGCGCAAATCATCACTCCACCCTACGTTTGCCGAGACGCAGTCTCCACTCAAGAACTCGTTTACCCCAGCGGTTGTTCTGCGGCTAATATGGCCAGCCCGCTGCCACTTCAGCTTTAACGATACGTTCTTTGAAATTTTTTAATTTTACGCATTTTTTTTTCGAATGTATTTCGCGTTATACAGTTACTACCTACTTGATAAACAACATCCGTCACAAGCGCTTAGCACAAATCGACGCTAATAATGCGCGTAGAAACCACTGTGAATTGACCTATCTAAGGTTCTCTAATTGGGGCATGGCATTGACTGAGCACAGTTTCCCATTAACATTGACCATTTAATTTCTGCATGTCCACAACGCCTAATCACCTAAATAATCACAGCTGGTTCTGAAAGTAATGACCACAGCATACAACAGTTTCAACATAAAACAGTTGGCCACAGAAGGATCGCTCGTGTCTGTACTGAACTAGATAATGTCAACGTTAAAGAACTAACGTTTAAATAAACTAAAAAAAAAACTCACAAAACAAAATTATTGTAGTGAAAATCACCAAATAGCAACTTATTAAAAATAGCTTTTGTTTCATAGGTATCGGTTTCTTGAATTACTACAAACCATCTGAAGTTGAGAGTCTACTAGCGGTACTTTCCTACGTCAAGGGTGTCACAGAGAAAATTAGGAATATCTTGAAACGTGCTACTATCAACAATTACTTCAAGACGCCGAAGTAAGTAGCTCAAAAATTCTTACGACCGGTCAATTTTAACACTCCTCGAAGACCTTACAAGGCGTAAATAAACTTGACTGTGAATGTGCTCTCTTGCATACCTTCATATTATATGACAAACTTAACGCAGTACCAAAAGAAACTCGGGTAAATCATCTCATGCCTTTGACAAGCACAACAATTTCATTAGATTCAATAAACAAGATAAGATAATTTATTGTAAAGGTGGTAAAGATGGTATGTAAAGCTAAATAAATTAAAATACATCCTAATTTCAATAGAAATTAATAATAATAATAATAATAATAAATATTTAAGACATGCCACACTGGGCCACACAGAGCCATCTAGTCCCAAATTAAGGTACTATTAAGTACCCTGTCGTATGGGGTATTAGACAACCGATAAACTTACTTATATACTTTTTTTTTTGTAATTACATACTTATAATACATAGAAAATACCCAGACCAGTACAAACAGACATGTTCATGCACACAAATATTTGTACTGTGCGGGGATCGAACCCGCGACCCATGGCTCAGAAGCAGCGTTAACTACCGCTGATCCAAATGGTCGTCAAAATGGTTAGATACTACCTACTAGCTGCATGGGACTCGGTCTTACCATCGATAAGTAGTAAGTACAGTCGACAAACCATGGCAACATTGCAAAAAATCCTGAAACAGCTAGCTCTCTCTTTCTCTTTCTTATTCTTCTTAACTGGTTTGTATAGGTTTCTACTTTGCTAGATGGTTTTATAAGGGATGGTCCCTTATAAAACCATATACTGGATACTTTTGTAACAACTTATTATCATGACAATACTGACAATTAGTGTGTATAATAAGTTTATATTTACTGCAGTATTAATTAATTCTTAATGGTGTACCTTGCGGGGCAGGATTTCTGTATGTAGCTGTGTTGCGGCGTAGGCTAGTTGACTCAATATTGCGACACTGACTAAGGTCAGAGAACAATGACATGTCGACAGTAAGATTGCTCTGGTAGTTTTAATTTGTTAGAATGGGAAATATTCCATTAATTTCTACATGTATTTACATGTAGAGAGTTTTTAGAGCTACCTAGGAGTCTTATACGTTTATCTTAAAAATAAACGCTAAAGGCGATATCCATTCCTTATTGAAACCCGCCATGAAAAAAAAGGCAATTGTGTCAGATTGTTTGCATTAATTTAAAATTGACTATAATTTTTTTTTAATTATTTTGATTTTAATCTATGTCATTGCACAGGCCAGACTTAATACATACAGTAATAAAACATTCTTATTGAATATTATGTAGTATGATCGCATTTATCGGGCAATAAAATACCTACCCATTAAAATGTGCTTGATATTTTAATATAGCCCTCGTTGACATTGTCTATGTAACTGTTTTAATATCTAAAATTCATTGAACGTATCTTATTTAATCTGAGCGGTGAAAGTACCTAATGACTCGCCATTAATTACACAATAGAATGGAGGGCCGATGATACAATAATTTATTTTCTTGTTTTTCAAAAGGTTTATTTTATTTAACTAGAAATCTGATCTACTTATTGAGTAAGGCTTATTGCATTGTGACACTTATTGATTGTTTGTATTTTGTTGTTATACTGTAATGTAAAAATATTGTACTAATTACTTACATACAGTGCTTAGTAACAATTGAAGACTGTTATGTATATGTATAGAGTACATAAAAACCCTTCAATTACAATGCATAATATGGCAAAACAATACTAACGAAAAAAAATTACAATCAGCCGGTCTTTTCAAGTCTAACCGACACAATCTTCGGGTAAAGGGAATTACTTTTTATTTTTGTGACAAATTCTTGGGGGTGTATATTTTTTCAAATTATCGGTTACTACCATTTTCATTTTCTTAACAATGGTTTGCCCCAGCTGGCTTCAAGTGATTTATGTTGAAATAAAATGTCGACTTTACGATTGTAACTATTATTTGATGCGCTTATCTAGCTGACACAAAGGTATACTTTTTATATGCGGAGGCATTATGCAGCGGCGTATCGGACGTTTTCGGACTGAACGAGTCTTGGATGGTGTTTGAAGGTATATATCTCGATCCCAAGAGATTCCGGGATTATATAGTACTGTGCAAAGAAGTGTCTTATCTTACCTGAAAATAGGAAGATAAGGGGTTGACCTAGGGTCATGGCCTTATCCTAATGATTAATGGGAATATTTGGCAATGATAAGAAATTTTATAATTGTTTCTGCGAAGTTGGGTAGTCACGAGTCACGTACGCCAAGATCGTACGGTGTTGTGGAAAATAACAGGGAAAAATAGTCGAATAAAAATAGACTAAATACATAAAAACAAAATAGTAGCTTCTGGCGCGCTAAAGTTGTGCGCTTAAGCCTGCTTAGATGGAATGTGCAGCTTTCAATGTAAATGCTGATTTAAACTTTCATAGTCACTTTATAATATTATCAAACATCAAAAATAATATGACTTTGCAAGACATACAAAGCGAAGTGACGTTCATAATATAAATGTAAGAGATCCAAATGGATTAGTGAAGGCAGTAGGTAATTTAAACCAAAACTGAAACATTATCAGAGACAATATGATGCTATGTGTATTAAGATACAACGCCAATTCAAACGACATGAAGCAGTTGACAAAAATATAATGTAATATTAATTCTTATAGGTTGTTATTTTATAAATATTTGTATACCATAATTAGGTGAAACGTGAGTTCTAAAATTATTTTTGTTGACACCAGTTTGCACCATGTTTTTAGCAAATAAAGAATTCATTTCATATTATTTCGCTAAAGTTAATTGATTTGGGGTTTATGGTGTTTCCGATATTTCGGCACTGTTGCAAGCACCATGATCACAAAAGAACTTTATTCAGTGAACATTCCTCCATGAGAGCTTGCATGCTCGGAAAAACATTAAAAAAAACAAGTAAATAGCATAAACCCCTAATCAATTAACTCTTGTTTCAATTTATTTTCTGAAATAAATTTTTTATTTATTTTGGGTACTGAAAATTAATTAGATGTATGACTATCTCTACATGGTAAGGCTATACCTGTGGGTTGAATTGATACAACGTAGTATGATGACGATTCGATTTGACAAAAACTTGCAGAATGTTGGCGGTAAGACGTGGCGTGAAAAAAGAGAAATCGTGATTTCAAGGTTTTAATTTAATTAGAATTGTTCATTAAACATTGATTTAGTGTAACGTCCGACAAAATTAATCTAACAAGACGATATAATTATTTCAATCAGTTCATATTACTTTAATTAATCAATAGTTTTAGTGTAAAACGGTGTTTAAGTCACGTTTATGGTTTAAGTAAATATCTGCTTAAGTGCAAACCGTTACGTTTTATAGTGTGGAATGAATGAACAATTACATGTATTCTGTTTGTAGGAAATCTAACATTGCCGCATTACACATCCAAGTTTTAATTCGAATCGATTCCTCAACATTGTGTTAGTGAATTCTTATAAGCCATTTCGGACTGAGACCAACTTCTTGATAGTCAGACAAAAATTCTAAATAACCTTACTTAGGGTCGGTCAATGATATTGTATTAAATATCATGAGGTCGACACTCATGATATTTAAATTTTAAAAGAAAATAACTCAGTTTTTCGACGCATGTTATGTTTTGAACAGGTCGGGGTGAAGTTTGCCAAATAGATTTATGATATAGGCAGGCACCGCAGGTATTCGCAAAAAAATATTTATGAAACAGGTCATATAAAAAACGTTTTAGTTTTTTTTTAATGAATAATATTTAAGTCGTAACTGAATCAATTGTGATGTTTTACCGTGATTGGCTAAAACATCGCTCTTTTATTGCTACAAGACAAATTGCACTACATTTCAAAGAAGACAATCACTTTTATTTTTAACTAAGGCACAATATTTAACTGTACATGTCAATCAACGTACCTACTCGTACCCATTAACTGTTGTCTTAATAGCTGATAATCAAGCCTTTGTCAACGTGAGAAATGTGGTGTTTTTTGACAGCCTGCAATTAGCTGCGTTTAGAATCCTGATGACAAGCGGAAAAAAGTAATGGTGTCTAGGGCTGTCACAACGAGAAGCGGTGACAAGACAAGACAAGTTTTTAGTTCTGAGATCTGCTTCATTGTAGCAAACATACTTATATTATGAATGGAACTGTTTTTAAATCAATGATATCTATAGAGTACCTAAATTAAAAATTCAAATGGTTTCCTGAATTTTGGCGCACACACATTTTTAATTCTAGGAATAGAAATTGCAATATTTTTCTACGATACAAACATAGAGCGAAATACTCATGAAGTGCTGCGCTACCTTAAATAACTACTGTTAGCTAGTTTATAGATATAACAGGGTTAAGCTTCGGATTGTATCAATTAAAGAGTTAAAACGGTTTTAATTCAAACAATAAAGTTCTTATAAATATTACAATAATTGGTCTTAAGCTTAAATAATCGAAGTAACTGCATGCAAAAGTTTATTAAAATCCGTTTCATAATATTTCTTCATGTAGGTAAGTATACATACTTAGAAATGTCAATGTTGCAATTGTAATTACAAATATTTCTGTGGTAACAAATTTAGGTCAAATATGCCAGCCCTAATCGGGCCCATTGTCAACAAAGCAGCAGGACTTACGCAAGAAGCCACAATGACATATTGTGTACCTTCAAGTATTTGCATACGACAGTCTAATGATTGCTATAATTACACATATTGGTGTTATTAAATTCTCGGAAGGAAATGGAGGAAGACATATTTTTTGTCCCTTTGTGTAGAAGAAGTGAAAACCGATGACATGACAATCGATCTAAGAAATTATAGCTTGACCTCTAGGAAATGTATGAAATGGGTAAACTATTTAGAAACGAATGTACATGTCACCTACTATAAACTGTATGAAGTTTTCTAGCCACGAATTTAAGGTATTAAATATTGCGTTTTTCTAATGTTGAATATTCAATGAAAAACATCTGATAATGCTTTAGATGTTGAAGGTAATTTAAATATTCAATGTATGATGGATCACCACCATGCATTGAAAACCTATAGTTTGACAATGCCTACAAAAATGGGAACTTTTAATGTCTGACCAAAGAAAGTGTATGTGTGTGTGAGAGTTTTTATCATTTATATTTCTATGGTTTTTATTGATGTGCAATAGATTGTAGTGAATGTTTGTTTAAGACCAACATACCAAAAAAATCCCTCGTTTATTGATATACGAGTATATCTTGAAATAAGCAGTTCATAGTACTAAGAAATTCGTATATTTTGGTTATTATAATAATATAATAATAATAATATAATAATAATAATAATAATTTTGACATAGAATTTAGCATTGTCTCTCCATTGCATTACAAAGATTTTAATCTCATACTTACCTTACCACAGATACGTAAGAAGAAAAATAACAGTAATAAGTATTACAGTATGCCGTCATTGGACAAATTGCTGATGTGCCATAGAGTTGAGAGAGCAGCCATTCCATACACGCAGATTGCTCTCGTCTTACATCTCACTTCCCATAAAATCTCTTGCTGGCAGGGCAACATCAAAGCTAAGCTGTAGAGATATTTGTTACCAATGACGTATGGAAATTTATTATCTATATAAGTGATCTGACACTTATTGGGATAACAGATTTAAATATCATTTCCCAGTATTTATTTTTACGACTGAAGATATAGGCACCATGTTACCTCGGCGAAATTCGACAAACAAGTTAATTTGATTTAGCACGGACGATAGTCAAAGTGCGTAGATTTTCCTGTAAATGTCAAATCAAATCTTCAATTGGTAATTCCAATACCTATAATTCTAAAACCGAGATTATTTAAAAATGAGTTTAATTTAGATAATTTGTCGCTTCGTAGTAAATTTATGATCTGTTGTCTTGACTGGTTACCTAATTGAAATATGTGATATGGCTGCTCTATTTGATCTATGATAATACATGGATATTTAAGTAAATTATTACGGTGTGTGACTATGTCAACTGGGATTCGTTTTATTTATGCTGTGTAAGTGCTATTACGTTTTTTCTAGAGCGTTCTTAATGAAGAAGATTCTTTGTACATACTTATTCATACTTGCAATAAATCTGTGAGAAAGAATCAAGGAATTGATATCTTTGGCTGTATTTAAAGGTACACTGCTTTTATGAGATTTTGATTGTAAAAAAAATTGTATTTATTAACCACGAATTTTGAGCATATAAGCTTATTTACCTAACTGAAAGCTCGAATGGGACCGATTACCTACTTATTTAAATTATACTGTGTTTTGTTTGTTATTATTAAAGTTTAACATTACATACCTTTAAATGACATACATATCAATTTAAATATACTTTTTTATGCCACACTGCAATAGGCCACTCAGAATCATCTATAATAGTCCCAAAATGAGCTACAGACCGAAAATTTTAGAGTTTATGACTAGGCACTTTATGGGGTAATACGAGCTTTTAATATATTTGCTTACTTAATATGAAACTTAAAAAAAAAGTTATTCATAAGTTTAAATGCTTATATTGTAATTGCAATTCAATTGCTAAAATATCACATAAAATTAAAATATATATATATATTCAAAAGGATATTTGTATTAAAATCACTTAAGTAGTTCTTTTTCTGTTGTGTTTTTCTGTTGCTGATAGTTGAAATGTAAGTATTATTTTTTACTTACACTACATTAATAACTATTAACCTAGTTAAGTATCTCGTATGAGATACAAAATCAACTGTGGCTGCTCCGTGTACAGATTCTCAATATAAGTACCGCTACAAAGTCGTTAGGCCGGTTTTTGTGGCACTAACCATTTAGTTACAGTTTGCGCCGTTCACTAAATTCTAGACATCATGGTGATCGAATACATTTAGTTTATGTATTTACCTTTCATAATTACTTACACTTTTATTATATAAAATAAGAGGTTCTTCATCTTCACTAGCTTTATCATTTCACTGCTGGACATAGGCTTTACAAAAAGGACAATTCTACCCTAGTAGCCACGCTTGGCAAGTTGGTTGGCGATCAAGTGTAGGCAATGATGGAGAGAAGACTGTTGCCCGTCTTCTTCTGGCTTTATTTGCTTCCTAATAGGACGAGAACTAACCTATTTTAGGTCAGCACTTAAATACTTACATAGTTTAAGATTCTATATACGGTGTGATAATCCAGCTCATGATATAGGTACATTAGGTACCTTTGTGCCGAAGTTGATATCCTTGCAGTTATTCTTCTCATCGTTTGACTATCCTTCAAGGATTGTCTGGTGTCAGTTTTCAAGCCACCACTCACAGGCAACAGACGAGATTTATTCATACGATTTCCATCTTGCCCCAGAAGCCGGGACCAACTTAGAGTTAAATATGCGTTTTAATTTTCGACTATTACCACATACACAACCCAACTAATTTTAAAAAGATCGTATTCTAAACTGACCCGCCCGGATATCGAATCTTTGTTAAGTAGGCAGACTAACCGCACCGTTACACCAACCAGATGTTTAAAGTGAAGGAGTAATAATAGTACCTACCTGCATTCGCTTACCACCATTTGCGTATGTTTGTTTTAGTATGTATGTTTTAGTATAATTTTATTGACGTATGAATTGAAGTGGTCAATTATGATGAACTAAAATGAAGTAAACGATAATGTTTTGTCGTCAGAATTATCATTAGTAAAAAACCGCTTACGGGCTTAAAAATCATTATAATGTATTTCCATAATCGTCAGTACACTTATTTTGAACGCATCATAAGCGAAACAAGAGTGCAACCTTCGTTTTAATTGTACCTTAACAATCGTATATGAATGGATTTTCACACAAAATCTTCTAGATTGCGCTTAAGTCCAAAATATAACTTGCTTAAGCTTTGTTTTAGCAATTAAAATAAGCCTCAAGGCTGGTTTATTGAAGTAACGAGAGCGTGGGACAGTGTACTTTGCTATAGTGTTTAATTCTACAGTGTGTCCGCTGCCCTTATTTCAAAATTGTTGGAAATTCGGCCAATTTGTCAATGTTGATTATTTATATACTCTGTAGGACTATACACAAAAAAACCTTAACTGTCCTACATGAATACTACGGCTATTTTATTTAAAGACTTCTTATCAAATTTAAATTTCATTGTTACATTTATTAATGTAAAAATATCATGGATATAGTGACTGTTACTAGAACAACATAAATTGTAGTGCTGCTTATCAAAAGGCTGTCAAGATGTGCAGACAAAATAAGGATCAAAAAGTTTTGTCATTATGACAAACGCTTTTAAGACAACCAACTCTTCATATATGAATAATTATTGTTATTCCCAAATTTGAAAGCTGACCGAATTCTTTAAAAATTTCTGAAAAACAAACACTAAACTAAGCCTCATGATACTTTAACCAAGTTCCAATCGACTGGTCTCTTGAGAGAGTGACACGGTGACATCGATGCCAACCGACACGACATGACAGACCGGAGTGTTATCTAATTGACAACCGGTCACGGAAAAATGTCGCTATTTAATAAGTCTGCAATTATGAACATAATAATAACCAAACCGCTTATTATACGTTGTACTTGCTGTAAGATTTACAGCAGCCGCATTTCTTATATATTTTCTATATACCGCAGTCGATAAATGGTGTTTCTTTTCTTATGAAAAAGAAAAAATAATTATTTGGCATACGGTAGACAGACACACAACAATATTAGCATACATATAGAGAGAAAGTGAACAAAAATTTAGGTAGATACATACATAATACCTAATAGCCAATAAGATCTCTTAACTCCTACAGGATCATAAGACCGCCGGCGGTCGCGATAACAATAGATTTTAATTGTGTCTGGAATAACATACAATCGAGAGGAAGGATTACCTACATGCTGGTATTCTGCGGGAGCCTAGATGTTCAAAATATTTAAAAAAAACACAATAAAATATAACATAAACTAAAAAGAAGTAGTTTCTTTTAAATAATAATTGAAAAATACAAAATACACACAATAAATAAATAAATAATATCGATCGATAAAGAAAATACTGTTCGTGCAAAAGTCTTGATAACGCAATCCTAGACAATTGATTCAAATTTGCATATATTTATAAAGACAATTTTAAACAATGAAATTAACAATTTGGAATGTACAATATTTATACAAATCTTGCGATTGACAATTTATTAACACTCATGTTTACTCTAACATCAAGTCAAGTGTTATCATTTGCGTGTTATATTTGATATTTTATGTTCCTCACAAATTTAAGTGACATTTGCAATTTAAGTGCACAACCTTCTACTTTTGCGGAGGTAACATTGAATATTTTAAGACTAAACGATTATTCCTTAGGAGACGAGTTCTTAAAAGAAGATTGAAATACTTTAACACTTGTCACGAAAAAAGATTGAATAAATCCGACCAACTTATTTCGAGCATGTCTAGAATAGGCAAACTCAAATAGCAAAAAAGGTTCAGAAAACATTTCTGGAAAGTAGTCATTCAGCTTGATATTCCTAACAATGCCCTAACAACGACAGCTTGACTAGTAACTGTTGGCGGAATCCTATACCTAGTGGTTAGCCTATGTAAATGTAATATAAAGCCTATGTCCTTCTCAAAGTTTGTACCAAATTTTATCAAATCCATTCAGTAGTTTAGGTAACAGACAGACAGCAGAGTTACCTTTGTATTTATAATATTAATAAGAACTATATAAGGGATTTAGTAATACGTGTAGAACAGCTTAGCATAAATGAACAGTTATCACACACTACCTTTGGAATGTTGGTTTACGATTACTCGATACTTTCTGTCCGATACTGATCAGATTTGTATCGATTCAGCTTAGATCAGATACAAGATTGCAATTGATGCTATTATTCAGGTATGCGGAACCACGATGTTGTATCATCTCTAACTAGCGGTTATTGAATGTGCTAGATAAATTATTATAGCAGTATTTCAGTATTAAATATTGATCAGGGACTATCAACATTGATTAGACTGGATTTATGTAAGAGCTGAAGTAGTTGGACTGGATTTAAATAACACATCCAAGGGCCTGAAGATAGGCTTGGGTCAGTAGCTATCTTGCGATACTGTGTCTTAAAGATTACGCTTTTAAAGAATAAGAGCGCTATGTTGCCCATTATTAGCTCTTGGTTTCCTTTCCATTAAGAATCAATTCAAAATACATTGTATTAAAATAATAAAAACAATTACCATACATGGCACCGATACCTACTTGATGGTTTAGAGAAATATAGGAACATCTTAGTATTACTACAACGCTAGTCAGAAAATTTAAAAGACGAATATGAATATTTAAATCCTTTTATTAATTCATAATGTCAGACAAGTTATTTAATTAACGTGAAAGGTCTTTGATTTTGTTTCCTAAAACCCCGCCATATCTTTGTTTCAGAAATCTAAAGATGACATAAGAGCTCTACCAAAATGGCGTTACGACTAAAAAAAGATATAAAAAAGGCATCTTACTATGTGTGGTTCCTGGGTGCGCAGGAGTCGCGAGGGTTGAGAGGAGAGGAGTTCGCACTCCCGGCCATCAGGATATTGGAAGAGAGGGCGCGGGACCTAGAGCCATTCAAAGTCACGCTTCAGGTAAGTGTTACAACGAATACTAGTGTCTATTAGTTTCATTTCACGGCTATGTGGTATTCGGTTTGCCGTTAGAGATAGGGTTAAAAATGTTGGCTGTGGTAAACTCATTTCTTTTGAACTGTATTCTATAAAGAAAACAAATGCCCTTGAGACACCCATTTTATCAAGCAAAATTGGGTTTGATCAATACATCGATCGAGTCCTCGAACCAAATCAACTAAATAACTTCATTCTTCAGCTATCTACCTGCATGCTTTATTATGCCTGAAGCTGGTATGGCGTTGGTTACAATAATAATTAATTCCCTTGCATTATAGCAAAGTTGCTACGTTGGAAAAGGGTCAGAGAAAGTTATTTACGATATTAGTTGATTTATGAGAAGATCACCACCCAACACCACCGGCTGTGGCGTAACATCGCGATCGGTTAGCTTCCTGACTTATGCTTCGAACTACTTTCCTAATTAAATTACGTTTGTTAGAAGGTTAGGTGTTAGCCCAGTAATGCACTTATGTAATATTTGAAAAGAGCCTTTGAAGTGTTAGGTAATCAAATATTTAAAAGGTAAACAGGTTACACAGTTCACTTGATTGCAAAGCTATATGTTTCTATAATACACCTGATAAGTCAATCAAGAGAGCTATGAGTTGATAGCTGAACCTTTTCAAATTAAGTGAAAAATAATCAGTATCTTTGCGTTCTTCCATTAGAGCTATATATGCAAAAATTTATAAAATAATATCGATTTCAGCGTAAAATATACCAAAATTGTAAGGATTCAAATGTCAAGTTTTTTTGTTACGTATGTTTATTGGTATATGTGGCTCTTGTATAGGTTGGTGCCAGCCTAAAATAGGATAGCACCCTCTTCTCTTAATAATATGTGTGTCGTCAGAAGCGACTTAAAGAGCCTATAAAGAAGACTGCAGCGTCCTCTTTTCACCATGGGCGAGGCGATTATGGCATAATAATTTTGGAAAGGCCTATGTCCATTGGCTAATACTAATAATAAATAGAATAATTATAGTTACAACCTATACAATAAATGCTCACAATAAAACTCTCTCAATTAAAACAGATACCCGGTTAATTCTGTGTAGTCCTTAATAACTTTATTATCCAGTCGAGTCAAGAATCTAGTCAAACGTTGATATAGCTTCCGACAACCGCTGACAGTATAAACGAAATGGCTAGAAGCCGTTAACGACTTAACACACCTAGTGTTGCTAAACAGACTTAGTTAATATATCGATAAGTAAAATAAATGCAAAATAATATTAACGAAGTCCTTAACCCGGGATTAACCTTAAGTATAATTACCTATTATGACAAATTTAACTAATGAAGCATGCCTTCATCCCAGTTTGTTTTAGAGAAATCATTGATATTTATTCTTTTATCTGATTTTGCTGCAACATAATAATGATGTAGGTACCTACATCATCATCGTAGGTACATTAGTAGGAACTAAACTTTCATATAAAACTAAATTTTGCTCGTTTTATCATACCTGATATTCTACTTAAAGACATTCATTCAGAATAGCATTAGTAATGTTAGCTAGGTGATCGAATTTTATTGGAAATGAAGTTGAGACTTGAGTGTAAAAATTATAAATGACTTATTTTTGTATGTGGTGTTACTGATGCATATATTCTCGATAAACCTGGTGGTATAAAATGATTATCGATACGTAACTTTCTACCTCACTAGTGGTAAAGCAAGATTTAGATTGGTCTCTAAAATACGAAGTGCCCGGAAAACTTTCAACCGTTTAACTCAATAATGTTGGATAACAATATGAAAAAGATAAACGAATAGTGTAGTTACTGCTATCTTATGATAGTTAGTTAACTTAAAAACTTTGTTCACCTATCAAATTATGTAATGTTTTTTTTTAGCCATAGGGCGATTTTTACAGACAAATTTCAACGTTAGATGCAATGATAATGTATTTCATAGGATTTGATTAACTTAATTTTTATTTTAACATAAAAATGCCGTGTCCTCGAAGAACTAAGTAAGAAAAACTCATTAGTACACTAAACATACAATCGTACTTGAAGTAGATTTATAAATAAATAAAAAAATCACTCTCAAAATCCCTGAAGACCGATTTGATGTGCTAGTGACTTTTTGCTATAGTAAAGGCCATTTTTTATACAATTCGCACATTAATAAAGACCATATTAGAATAGTATAAACCTGTTTTGATTATTCGAAGCCGACCATATATCCAATATTTGTCTACAGGTGTCTCACAAAGGGCTAAAAATAATCCAGAATGTTGCCGCGAAAGGGAAACAGCAGACGATCAAGCACTTCATACCTCACGGCAGCATCACCAGCGCGGCTGTGCAGGGCGATGTGGTCGCCTGCGTGCTGTTGCTGTACAACCCCCTTACCGGATGCCCTGTTCATGTCCATGCTTACAGGTAACTTCTTCTTCTCTTATCGTGTCATCATCCTTAAGGCATTCTTTATCCAGACCATCATCTGTGATCTTCAGTGAACTTTATTCAATGAAATAATTCTTCTTAGTTTTCCGCCTATATCAAGAGTGCTTAGACTGAAAATAAGTATTGGCTGTTTCATCTAGGTACCGTCTGCCGAAATCTTTATATCCTGTGGAAGAAAAGAATCAAATTACGAAAATACCATTTTGATTTCATGATGGCTACCAACCAACCCTATTTTTATACTCTTAGATTTGATTTTTTAGTTTAAAATTGTTTTTTTTTCTTGTAAACAAAGTTATACTTTGAGCTATCAAACCAAAATAAAACATCGAAATCGATTGTCCAGCTCAACAAATACATAAATATTTGTAAAAATACTAATACAAGTCTGCTGGCTTACAAAGTAAGTACGGCCGTGAATAAATTTAGGTTTGAGTTGTTGCCCCGTACCTAAGACAGGCAAAACTTTAATTTGTGGAATTGTTTTTTCAATTTTTTCTTAAAAAAAGAAGCACTGAACGGATTGAGTTAGCTAATTATGCATTCAAACAATAAAATAGTAGGTAATTCAATAAAGGAAAAACCAAATGATTCAATAATAAGTGTCAGCGTCTCTTAAAATCATAAGCCAAAAAATATCTAGACACTTGACATTTTCGATGTATTTGACCTTTGGTATGCTGCAAATTAAGCCAATTGCTGCTTGTTGTATGAGTATGAGAACAAACAATCAATACCACCTTTAATAGCAAAAGATCCACTATTTTTATACTTAAATTATCATAATATGATTTTCAATTGCGTTGTCAGTACTAATTAATTGTCTTTCTGTTACATTACCTACACCTGATCCGGAGATTCAAATTCAAATACTTTATTGCGTGTCACATAATAAGTGTAAATAATGGTTATTTGCATAGATAAGTGTTAATTGCAACTAGGCCTCACTAATAAGTAATCAAAAAAGTATATTTCATATCGTATGTTTAACTAGGTTCACTCTGTCTTGGATTGAATATTGTTAAAATAAAAAATAATGAAGGTGAAACAGCACATTTTTTAAGGCCTATTATTTTGTTCAGATTTATTCAGAGTGGCATTACTTTAAAATTATTTCCTTAACTATTATACCTTATACATTATAGCAAATAAATACTAGAACAAGAAAATATTACCGTTTATTGTAGCATTTTCTCCTCAGAAATTCAATTACGTTAGGTATGCTAATTTACTTTGTATATTATAGTATAAATTTTTTTGTTAGTTGGTTAACTATAGCATCATATTCTCGTATTTACCTAACAAATCACTTGCGAAATCTTATTAAACAAAAGCTTTGAATCTTCTCCTGACATTTATGGCTTTGTGAGAATGTTGCAACTAAATATGCTGGAGCGGAGTGCACCCAGAGCTGTCGTAACTGAGAATTTTGTAATTAACTTTAAATTGTGTTTTGAAAGGTGGCAACTGAATCTATGATTTTTCGTGTATGATGGTTGTCTGTCCAAAACATCTATTCGCATCGACTTCCGTTGTTCCTTGATTTGCAACTGTCCCGACATATTATAAGACTCTTATACGAGTATAGTCTCAAATCAGATAAAAATGTATTACTACTAAAAATAAGATAACATTAAGGGGCTTATTAAAATTTAAAGGAAAGAGATTTCCTATACTTTCTAATACTGTATAGAGATAAATAAGCTGTTATGTAGATATGTATATGTTTTAAACATCATTCAAATCCTTTTTTAATATTGTGCCTGGCATAATTCTTAGGTTTTTTTTAAATATTAACATGTTAGGCTTCAACAATATTTGTTCATTAAATCTTTTAATAGTTAAACTCAAAGTTGCTACTAGAGCAACGTGTAGTACACAATACTGTTCACTCACTAAATCTACACTTATTCTGTGGGTAATGATCTATCGCGCAATTGCAATCTAAATTACTTACAACTAAAGATGAGGGTTATCTATACAAATATTATAAAGCTGAAGAGTTTGTTTGTTTGTTTGTTTGAACGCGCTAATCTCAGGAAGTACTGGTTCCAATTGAAAAAATATTTTTGTGTTGGATAGGACATTTATCGAGGAAGGCTTTTGGCTGTTATATAGCCTAAAGCCTTCCTCGATAAATGCATGCTCGATAAATCACGCTGCGACCAATAGGAGCGAAGCATCAGTGAAAAATGTTGCAAAAATTATCGCGATCATAATAACAGAAATTGACGCGGACGAAGTCGCGGGCAGATGCAGATATCAACACAGTAAATTTGTTACACAGAAGATACAGAAATCTATTTCGTGATGCAACAAATAAATCTTACCTGATATTACCAAAACAATATGCAGATATTAACTTCATTGAAACTATGGGAATGGATACGATCCTGCGGTGTAGCAAACTGTGACATATCACGTTCGATGCGCCCGCGCAGGCCGGCTCTAACGGGGACCCCGCAAGAATCCGTGACAAGGTCTACCAGCGTAACCACTTCCCGTGCCATCATGCTTAATATTTATACCGTACAACAACGTTGCTGGCAAAAATCTTGGAATCTTAATGGACGAGCAACGTATTCTGAAATGACATTTGATATCTTTTCAATATTGTAAAAACTATTTTAATAGCTGAGCAATGAGCATGCAGAGTATGACTAATAATAAATTTCCATCCCTGTTGCATTAATTATAAGCAAAAATATTGGCTTGGTAAAGGAATAAATAGCTTAATTTAATCATTTAGTTTAGTTTATACTTAGTTCCATGCGTAAGAAGTTAATGTCATCGATTAAGTAATTTTGAAGATAAAAACATTTAGCATATAGGTAGGTAGTTGCATTTATACAAAGACTGGACTGTTTATCACTTTTGGGCTACAAGAAATAATCAAATGCGATTTGCGTTATGTACTCCTAGAGTCCCAATAATATAACTTATGACAAGGTCTACTAGTCTACCTACTTCCTGCATTATCTAGTAACATTGTGCTAATGTATTTTAAATAATAGGTATTAAGCGTTTTGTTGTGTAAGTCATTTTATTACAAATTGCTTCTTTTTTCCTAAGTGCAGTTGTTGTTGGTAAATTTCGGGTAATGCTTTGCTTTAGAAGTATGTTACTGTGCTTTTGCAATCCGGACTATCAATCATCATTCACTTATTTTTTTTTTTTAGGAAGATTTACAGCTTAAATATTTACAATAATCAGACTATATCACTGCTGAACGCGGACCTCTCTTAAAGGAAGACTTTATCATAATCACACGCATGGCAGGCGGATTGGCGCAAAAAGACGCTGCTGCGTCTTCTTCTGGCAGTGCTCCTTTACTTACTTCTTTCAACGCCCATAGAAAGGAAAGGTTCTATGTATCACTTTTACGTGCCGACGCCAAATGACACCACTGCTATCAAGAGTGCAGTAAAAATATCCTTATCGCCAATGGTATTGTGTAGATCCTGGTAACACTAAGCCCGAGGGACCTCTCTAGTTTAAGTAAACCTACCAATTTTCACGGCAAGAAGTCCAGTGTAGCCCTCTTACCTCCGTGATTAGAGTAGTACGTGTAATGTATTTTCCAGACGCAAAATGACACATAAGTAGCGTGTCTATAAGTTATTTAATTTAAAAAACTTTATTGTTATTTCTTTGGTATTTAAAGATTGTGTCTTCACCGGAACTTTTATTTTGATATTGATTTGATATTTGATTTCAAAATACAATAATTTAAATCTTCAGCAAAAGCCCTATAGTCATCATTTGAATGCAAACAGTTTGTTTCCATAATTCTAAGTTTACTCCGTAAGATTTTATCCTTCGGTTCGTTTACAGAAATTACAAATAATATTCTCCCTATCATTATCGCGGTCATTTGAAGACGTTTTTATATGCTAGTGATATGACTTGGGCATAAAGTTATGCGTAATAGTAATTCCGCTATAACCGGAGATGATTCTTCGAGTAGGTACGGTTAGCAAAATATGCCTTAAGAAAATATAAGTCACACTACATTATATCGCACCATTGTTAGACTTTGTTACATAAAAAGTTTTATTAATAATTCAAAAGTTTAAAAGTAATTCTGTTAAATCATTTATTTCGAGATATCTTTCCGCAAAAGTGCGATATGTCCTTTTTTGTATTTTTACAAATACGCAACCTCTTTTAACTGTGACTCTAGCTTTTGTCCGCGACTTTGTCCTCGTGGGCTTTGGAATTAGGTTCAGAGAGAAACCGTCAGCGCCATCTATCGACTGTGTTACAAAAAAAACATCTGTCATGCTCTGTTCCCCCGATACTAGACGGAATTTGTGAAAAACATGTTACTCTAAAGTCTGAGCTAAAATACAGGAAAGTTGCGTTCCCGCATACGACAAGAACTATTTGAATTAAAACGGGGGTATATACTAAGTCTATGGATTTTACGTATTTGCTCCTGACGGTACCTCTGCAAAAAGTAAATGAACCAGAACGGCAGTTAGAAGCAATAACCTGGAATGGGCCCGGTCGTCCCTTAACGAGCGATAGGACCTGCCCGCTTATGGCCGGCCTCTGATTGACATGACGTACCACTGACGACTAAGGACATGGACTTGATGACAGCTAGAAACGGATTTTTTTAATGTGAAAAATGAAAAAAATATTGGTCAAACTCAGTTGAATGTGTGCAAAGAAGCCCGCAGTGTCTTGCTTTCGAGTCCCCATTTTTAACCTACCACTTAGAGACAATCGAGAGAACTCGGTAAATATTATCAGACTCTATTTACTCTAGTAGGTATGTTTACAAAAAATATATATGCCGGTGTCAAGGAAAAAAACATCAAAATATTTATCATAGCAATGACGTCACTCAAACAGCAAAAAAGCATTGCGAAATAAAAAGGAACAGTAAAGTTGAAATATGGATAAACTAAAAACAAAACTATTCTGTAACACCGGTAAAAAGACTTTACTCTGGACAGTAACTGGTTAAATGATTGAATGGATTATAATATGATCAAATTACAAAGTCCAAAATTAGGTTTTTTTTGTTGAACACTAATGAAATGTTTGTCTACTACCTTTGATAACTCAATGCCTTTTAATCTTAGGCATATATACCCATTTTTGTAGATAACATGCCGTGATAAAATGTATTCCAGAAGTTAGTGCTGTAACCAAGGTAACAAGGGCAAGGTTTTGTTACGTATGTCATAAGTCCTTTTTTATGGTTCCGTACCCAAAGGGTAAAACCGGGACCCTATTACTAAGACTTCGCTGTCTGTCCGTCTGTCCGTCTACCTGTCACAAGGCTGTATTTCAAAAGCTGTGCGATAGCTAGACAGTTAAAATTTTCACAAATTATGTATTTTTGTTGCCGCAATAACAACAAATACTAAAAACAAAATAAAATAATTATCCCATGCAACTAACCGGGTTTTTTTGGCCTTTTTTGCTCGATATCAATAATGGCAACAGCTAGGCACTTGAAATATTCACAATACACTGTGTTATATGTTTACTTTAATAATAAATAGTAAAATAAAAAAAAATAAGGCTCCCATACAAAAAACGTTTTGCCTATTTTTGCTCGTTATTATCAATAAATGGTAACAGCCTAGGTAACTAGCCAATGCTACAGAACCCTTCGTGCGAAAGGCCGACTCGCACTTGGCAGGTTATTTGAATAATAATTTAATTGATCAACTGTTTAATTGCGTCAAAATCATTTTTATGTGTTTTATGTAATATTTGTAAAATAAGTAACTATTATAAGTCTATTTTGCAAAATATTTGAGTAGCTACTTGCTGGAGTTTTACTGTACCGGTAATAATAGCTAATTTTAGAGTCAAATTATAAATGGTAGCCGACAAAAAGCTGTTGACCTTAATCGCATTCTTGTAACAAATTTGTTCTAATCTGCATTTAAGAATTGTGTGACCAATATATGTATTGTATTATGCATAAGTATCCACATGTGCATAATAATATTTACTGAATGTTACGAGTAAATATATCGAAATAGTTGCGATATTGTTATTTTAAATTCGAGAGTATAGTTTTAAATAACTTTCTAATGAGAAGAAAGAAATCTCATTTATTAAGTTTTCGAGTTCAAAGGTGAGCTAGGCGACCTCAACCACAACGACATAGAAACCTATAGAGGAATAGTATCATAACAGTCGATATGACAACAAACTATTCGACCATTAATGGCTTATTATCACAAACATTCCTGGGTTTTTGCCTTTCACCGCTCAATGGGTCGTATCGAATTCATATTTATCACTCATGGTGGTTGGTGCTATTTGACAGTTGTTTAAATATGGCGGGCACCTAAAAAATTTGCGCAACTTTCGCCGATATTGTCAACTGACAAAAACTGACAAAATAAAACGAAATTTAACAACAAAGCATCACGTTTGGGTGTTAAAAAATCGCTGAATAGTATGTTAACAAACCGTAAAGTGAAAATTAAGTCTGTAGCTTTGGTGTAGTGTTTTTTAATTTTATTTCACCAAGGTGATCGTTATATCGGTAGCGATGTAAACGAATTCGTTTCCGGGTTTATTGACTCGAATTTTGTTGTGACTTTCATTAGTTATACTATTTTGTGAGTCGAATGATAATGTAAATATTTAGGCTATACCTAAATAGGTGACATTTAAGGAAATATTTGTATGACAATACATTATAATATATAATACATTGGATCCGGATCGATCGTATACTTTTGTCTTACAATGCTCACAATCTTGAAAAAATAAATTTACAGATACTTCGACTAAATATTTGTATTAGTACCAAAACCTGTTGCCTGCTGCGCCCGCGTCGCAACAGCCTTGACATTAAAATGCCAGCATTCCGCCGATATCCTATCATCGCTGACATTACTGCCGGGATGAGCATTGCAGCATTGCAGTAACTAAGTATAACAATAAAATGTCAAACACCGTAGGATCTGGATTCAAAACTCTAGATCATGTTTCAATTGTAGGTAAAGATTCGATGTCATAACATTTTACCAACATTTTGTTTTCAAAATTAATAGGTAGGCTAATCTTAATTTGCATAGCATTATGGAAAACATAAAAATTAAAACCAAAGAAAGACAAACATTTACCTGCCTAAATACTTATTTTTTTGTCGCAGCGATGCAAAAGGAGTTGCGTTGATTTTCAGCTATGCCATTGCTTTGCGCACATTACTTGGAATTTCGCAATTATTTATTGCCCATGGAAAACTAACTCATCAATATACTTCCCCATCGGGACAGATGTCTCTAGGAATTTGACATTTGCAAAATGTTACGTTGCTCAAGGTGCGCCACTTGATGATCTATTAACCTTTTTAAATTGAGATCAAATACCAATAATTTTCGTTTCTCTACATTATTGTACCAATTGACATGTGCATTATAAGACCAAGATGTTGTATTTTTATATTGTAAGAACTTTAATTGATATTTCTTGGAACAGGTAACAGCTAATCATTATATCGCTTAAAATACCTAAATTATAAAATTGTTTTTATTGGTTTGACGTTCAATGCAAATCACTTTGGATTGCAATTTTTCTGAAAAACATAATAAAGGATTTTAAGTCTAAACGTGACAACATAAAATTTAACGCATTGAGAGCGGTAAGTCCACCTTTTTGCAGTCGTTTAGAAAACGAACATAAGATTATTTCATATTCAACATCATAGCATACCATTCAGATACAAGTTACAACTAAAAATATGTTAAGTAAATTCAATTTCAACATTTCATTCAACACTTTTCTACGACACGTCGTACAACAAACGATATTGTAGTACCCCACTTTGCACAATGAATTAGTTTAACTAAGGCCACCTTGATGTGAGAAACAATTCAAACAAGTTACAAAACTGGTCTGATTGAAATAACAATCGTTAGAATGCGTTATACCGATTACGTAATGTTGATAACGTTATGGTAATAGATTGTGGCCCGCCCATGCATGCGGTCCTGATTGCAACATATCCGTTGGGCTGTCTTAGTCGCTGATAATAGTGATGTCACGTCATGTTGAATAGATCAAATGATAAGATCGAATAATTAATTTATATTAGTTATTTTACAGACAACTCTAAACACTGCTTCTATAGTTAAACTATTGATGTTTCTACCGATACATAAAAATATGAGTGACTTGTGTTGCATTTAGTTTAAGACTTGCGTTACGTATTAGTTTTAAGAAATAAAATAATAGCATGTTGTTCTTGTTTTTTTTAAAATATTTCTATGTGCAGTAAAACGGAAACGTTCTATACCATCCGAACCAATATATATTGTTCAGTTTCGTAACAGTCACTTAATTGCATTAAAAGCTTTAATCTAAAAAGTTTATCTATTTATAGAGAATATTTTGTATTTTACACACGTATTATCAAATTTACATCTTCACTAAAGTGATCTTAACATTTAACACAATAGTAAGTACCAACTAGAATTATGACCTTTTTTAACTTTGACACCGAGTTGCGTTACAACTCGATTTGCACGCAATCGATGGTTGTTATCGATACTGAGTAACCCACTTAAGCACGTTACTGCTTAGGCATAAAACGTAAAGTGACAGGGCCTTGTCGGTATGCATTCAACTTTGACATTCGCACGCACTCGAGTATAGGGCTGCTGACACTAACGTAACAGTAGAATTGACTTATTATTTGATTGCCATTGTTGTTTAATGACAAAGCATTGTACCTAAATTCCTCATGATTATTACATAGCCAACGCTGCTTCACAAGACCCAAATATGTAACCGGTGATCTAAATAAAAATAACGTTACAATCAGAATAAACAATTTTGCCCAGTGTAGTCAAAAAGTAATCTCCTTTGGATGTTTACTTAGTAATGAAATATGCTACACTAATTAAACAGTGTAGTGTGGTTATTATTAAGTTGGTTTTTACTACCAAAACAATAATGTATATATTTAAATTGTGCAACCCTATAATTATGTAAAGGCACGCGGCTCCTGTCAGAACGAAACCACGTTATATGTTTAGGCACAGCACGACATATGTTACAAATTTAATTCAGTTAACAAACTTTAAAACAATTACACAATAGCCAACCTTATCTCAATGCTACAAGGTCTGAAAAACTGATCTCAACTGTATGAATTATTAGGTTGCAAAGTAACTGCTCATTGACCAAGGGCAACGTACTTATCTGATTAGTATCTGAAAAACCAGCGCAAGAAACTCGAGGCATTTTGATTGATCGTCACTAAATTGCTCAAAGACTTTAACCACCTATGATTACGGGTGTTATTCGCTATGACTGTTAGGTTTGCAAAAATGGCCATTAGTGGCTATGAATTTCAAAAGTTTCAACTTAAGCTAAGTTAGTAAGGAAAAAAATATATATCACTGTTATCTCAAAATAAGCAGAGTATTTACACCAAAACAAAAGAAATAGTTAATGTTTTTTTAAGAAAACGTAAATGAAACCTGGAACTGATAAAAAATAAAATAAACGAATTGAAATTGCATTTAAGAATAGCCCCGAAATACATTTCAGACTTTTAAATGTTTGGTTGATAAAATGAAAGTAAAAGATACGGTTGGCTTAACCTATTATCTGAAGCAACAGTCAACACGAAAGAAACAATTTTGTAATAGTATCTTTCGGTATAGATACCTATATGTTAATGTCACAACACAGGTGTTTTGAATGACATGTTTTCATAATAATAACTTGTAATACCGTACTTTTGTGATTTAGAAATTGTAGACTTGTCGTATTCTGTTAATGGTGTGCAGACATGCCAACTAAACTGAATGGCCACATAACTATAATTGCTGAGTGAGTAAATTGGTGCAGTTTAATAATTACTGTTATTTGATTGGCAATTATAAATACATTTGCATTGAATTTATTAGTAAATAACATTGTCGGAAAACTGATTAAGATCAATGTTAATTAATTAAATTTCATGATAGTACAAACGACAATTTCTTGTTGTGTCATAGTTACGATGAAGTAGCATTTAACTATTTAAAATTAATGCCGTCCTATAGAAACTTCTAAATCTGTAGGATAGCTGCAGCGGTTTTAAATTTAATAGATTTGTTAACATTATTAATCTACCTACTTGTCACGCTTTTTATATATTTGAGAAAGTTTTGTTATGTTTATGAGTAAATTAGTCAGTCTTATTTCAGTCTTTTTTTCTCAACTCAACACTAAAAAACGAAACACTAAATTTTATTTTTATTTTCAATGTTACCTTTAAATAAAGCCACTAGGAGCTTACTCTATAAAAACAGTACCTACCTACATTAAGGTGTTTCACTAACCTCAAATCCCTTAAAATATCTGAGAGCTTTTTTTGAACACATACCATTTCTAACCTCTCTGGCTTGATCTAGCAGCACGGGTCAAGGAAAGAGAAAAAAATATGGCATATTTATAGGCTCTTCCAACCCTTGAACTGGCTTGATTTGTGTCTTAAACTTTAGAATAGTTTCCTTCAGTCTATTTTCATCTTGAAATGAAAGATACTTAGGTTTACAAATTTGAACTCGGGTAGACTCGCCCGTAAACACGAATGCTATAATATGTTCAAAACGTCGGGATAAACTAAATTAAGTAGTAGTAAAAAAAGTAACAGCCTATAATCATCCCACTGCAGAGAAAAGGCCTCCATCATTGAAAACCTTAAACCTTTCTTTCATTTCAATGTATAGGTAGTGTTCGCGTAAATTCAACAGTACATTTTCATTTTATAACGAGAACGCAATAAAATAAATATTCTCTAAAATTCGACTGATCTGAAATATCTTTTTCATTCACAGATGTGACTCTGACCACACGGCCGAAATGCTTTACACACATCTGCAAGCGCTGATAGAGCGGCCAGAGAATCAGAAGAAGTTCGCCGACATAGAACGCAAGCTTCAGATGAGGGGAGCCTTGCCCATATCCAAGAAACCACCAGACTCCTCCCTCGGGTCTGAAGTGTCAAGGGAATCGGACTCTGGAAGCAACGAAGAAAGATGCGTCGCGAATCTCTACGACAGCTTAGCCGCTGAGTTGAAGCAAAAATTGTCTACAGGTAAAAAGGGTATAGGTCAGTTCGAGTTTTGATTTTCTGTAGGTAGAGCTTGCGTTTTGTGCACTTGCATGGTATGGGTATGTATTTATATACACATGTTATTTATCAAATTTTATTTATATCGTAGTTATTTTATTGTAATTATACATATATCAAAAACTCAGATCATATAAAGAAGGAGATATGAAATTGCTCGTAAATCCTTAGCAAACCCGTGTCTCCGAATTATTTATGTGTGCAACGTAACACTGTTGTAAGCATAAGGATCACACTATATCAATTTACAACGCTCATTGGTGCGCACACAAACATGGACCCAATCACAGCGGCTACCACTTACTCGCTTACACAATGCGTCATTTAGTGTGTGCAAATTAGTGTGTCGCTACAAAGTGTGGTCGCGACGCATACGACGGGCAGTGAACGCTTCGGTTAAACCTCGATACATTGCGCAGTCACATAGTACTCACAACACAGCTAGTTAGTATCAAACCTTCAATGTAAATTGTGCCGATACAATTATTATCGTTACATGGCTGTTTTCATTAAATATTTCGGTGCGGAATGCAATAGTTCTGTTTGTCCATATTGGATTCGCACGCGCCACGCCCCCATTTCATATCTATTTCTTTATATGATCTGAGATCAAAAATGTGTTTAAACATGTAATAGGGGTTAAAGTATGAAATTGCCGATTATTTTCCCACTTTTTATTTTGTTTATAGCTCTTAAGTATAGTCATATTATTGCGTAATTCTTTTTGTATTGTATTAAAAACTAAATAAAGTAACTTTTGACTAAAAAAAATATGCAATATAGTGCCTATTACTTAAAAGGAAGTCGTTTAAAAGACCCCTTACAATGTGTCAGCTGACCTTCTTGCTTCAATTAAGTATATTTGTATTATATACTTTGATTTTCAGAAATTTAAATACTATAATGCGTAGCTTTATAACCATCTAACTTTCACCTTTAAATGCATCGAAAACGGTTTAGGTGTTTTTAAAAAAAACTAAAAAATTGTTGGTATGGAAAAATGACTTTTCTCGATTTCGTCCATACGAAACGGCAATTTCATACTTTAACCCTTAATATTATCTTGAGTTGTGATTAATATGTATACATGTTGCATAATTATGCACTGTGTAATTTTACTATCTTAAACGTACTTAGCATAACTTTTTGGATTGTTACTACCTACTAATGAAAAATTACAAAAAAATAACAAACTAAATATTACTAGAATCTACTTATGGTATCAATTATATCTAATTGCTTATGTTAAACAACACAGCATTATCTACGAGTATGTACTATGCAAAATTTACGTATAAAACTATTACCAATGTTATTAAATCGCACCTCACTGCCTTTGTGCTAACACTACCATCGTTACATTTGTCGCTTGCAAACTCCCCAAACATTTGTGACCAACATTTGGCATGTTCCAGGCAAAAGTCCCATTCTCCTGCCTCCGCGAGACTACGACACTGTTCACCGACAGAAGGGGAACCTGAGCAACATTGATACTAGGAGGTGTCTCAACCAGAATATAGTGGGGGTGAATGCCAGGCGTAAGCTGGAGTCGTCTGGGGGCAGCTCGGGGATCGGCAGCGACCTGGCACCATCGCCTGAGAGGAACGAATACACGAGACAGCACGACACACATAGTACTAGTGGTAAGGATTGATGATTCTTATATTCCGTTATTAAATTGTGTTTTTTATAAGCTGTTACCGAAATTTACAGCCCAATGAAATGCAGATATTGTTTTAAGAAGTAATATAAAATACGTACCTTAAAATTATGCTTCTTGATGAGATATACACTTTCATTTAAGTTCATGAATATTTTAATATGCGACGTTGTCATATCTTGCGTAAATAGTGTAACTGACAAAACAGGTAGCTAGCTAGCTATATCTAATAACAATTATTTTGTATAAAATTAAAAATAACTTTAAGTTATAAATTTTGGAATTCTATCAGTGATCTTAATAAAACACTAAGTTGAAGAACATTCAAAATATACTCGATAACAAATGTATGCGATGATCCAAGAATCAAGAAATGCAATCACTTCTCTTGCGGTGCACCTACAACAGCCGCCATTAATCATAAATATAAATGATTTATGCATTTGATGATGATATAACACGCTTAAACGTATTGAGTCGTGTTGTGTATTGCCATATTAATCGTCACATTTGTTCGGAAACATTTGATATAACAATTGTATTTAGTATTACCTTATTGCCTCCGGCTCTGCGTGTATATAGGTAGGTACATCGCGTTATATCGCGCGGGCGAAAACCTGTATGAGCAATAATAAAATACTGATAGGATAAGTATGTCCTATCTCAAGGTCTAATATATCTTTCTATCAAATTCTATCAAAATCAGCTCAGTAGTTTAGGAGCAAACATACAGATATAATATACAGCTACCCTCCGCCCGAGACGTCACGATCTCCTCGTGCTCCTTGCGGGAAAAATCCAAAAAGTAGGTTATATGGTCTGATATGGTGTGTGATTTTTGCCTCCATCCCTCGAAGTTTGAATCAGCTCAAGAAATGCAGTGTTGTGAGTGAAAAAACCAAAAACTTCAAATATCCGAGGTTAGGTTTTCTAAGACTATACTTATTTGGAAACTTGTCTGGAGCACGAACGTCGGTAAAGGATAGAGTTACATACTTCCACATCTATACTAATAATATAAAGCTGAAGAGTTTGTTTGTTTGTTTGAACGCGCTAATCTCAGAAACCTACTGGTTCGAATTGAAAAAATATTTTTGTGTTGGATAGTCCTTTTATCGAGGAAGGGTTTAGGCTATATTCTTTTAAAAACTTCTTAATCGCGATCTTAAACTTCTTCTTAACAGAAATTAACGCGGACGAAGTCGCTGCAAGTTTACAATATTAGTAAGGATGTACCTTAATTTGTATCAAGTAATTATGTCAGACAGATCCCAGTATTATGGCGTAGTTAGGCTTCAATCGAAGATCGTTTCAAATTAATTTTTTTTTCGTTTCCTTCTCAAGGAATGGCCTGATGATAGCATCATCGTGGCAAGTTATTCAAATTTAACATGTTTTTTGTTGTAACCGATTATATGATGATTTCATTGGTGATAGTAAAAAATGTGTAATTCTCGGCATTTCCGCATTGATGCTGTCATGGCAATTTACATTGATTAAACCAAATCAGTTTGGTGAAATCATAAACAATGTGAAAATAGCTTTGAAACTTGTTAAATGTTGTATAGAGTAAATAAAAAATAAATAAAATAAAATAATACCTAGTATATAAGAAATTGCTGAGTCCTTGCGCAGGGTCATGTTTGAGTCTAAATGTGTAACTAACATCTTGTAAACAACATGATGCAATAAAGAACTTTGAACTTCGAACTTTGAAAAAAAAAGTATACTAACGGCCTATACCTAAGGCTGCGCGCCCACGTCCGATAGTCGGTGACCGATTCTTTGTAGGTGAAAAATAGGACGTACTGATAGCAATGGAGCAACGCATACGTCCTACAAAAAATCGGTCATGATTGTGTATGCTGCTGCCTACTAGGGAAAAATCGGCCCGATTATCGGTCCTACAAAAAGTCTGACGTGGGCGGGCAGCTTAAATCATCCAACTGCAGGGCAAAGGCCTCAACCATTGAATTCAAGTTTCCACCACGCTCATAATCGAATGCGGATTGGTGTCACAAACCCGAGCAAGGTTCTTAATTCATAACTCTGGTTGTAATAATCTTAGTCCAGTACTTAAGTCACTCGACCAGCGGTGCGTAAAAAATAGTTAATAATATTTAGGATAAATTTGCCGATCTTAATAACCTAAGACTCTAATTAATCTCATTTTAATTGCTAAATGATATAATTTACTTTTGTTAGACCCGAGTTCACCAATTCTTAAACAGCCGGTAAACATAGATTGACGATTAATTTGACACAATTCCCATACAAAATATGTCAAATAATATTTTAAACGCTGTTTAAAACTTAAACGCGTCTGTTGGTGAACTCTACCCTGACGTTACGTAGGTAGGCTAAATATAGTAATAAGTAACTAATAAGGCTACAATCGTGAGTATAAAGTAAAGTAAAGTAAAGTAACAGCATATAATCATCCTACTGCAGAGAAAAGGTCTCCATCATTGAATTCAAGTTACCACAGCAATCGTGGGTACTGGCATAATCACCACACTTGCCAAATGCGGGTTGGTGATCACAAAACCAAGCAATGTTCGAAAATTAGAAACTTTTGGTTGCCCGACCCGGGGATCGAACCCAGGACCCCGAGATATTGGCCCGGTTTTTAAACCACTAGACCAACGGGGCGTAATCGTGACTATAAAAGTAACAAATGCACATAAGCATTACGATGCGTGACAGGGAAGTGTAGTATCAAGAACTAACTGCATACAGAGAGCTTTTACTTTATTGTTTTGCCAAGAACTTTGTTTTGAATTCTAAACCTTTCTTAATCAAAGTTTATTCAGTAAAAGTTTTTATTGTTTGTAACATTACAGGTTCTTATGTGTTTAGCTAGTAAGCTATATATAACTTTCAGGAGGTCTCAGTAAAATTTGATTAAAAAAATTACTTCGAAAGTTAGGAATTGCATTAAAAATTGAAATTTTTTACAATAATTGAACCTACGAAAAA